>OY292318.1:37731756-38931756 GCA_958496155.1 Sisyra nigra
TAGATTTAAGCCAAAAAAAGGAAATATTTTTAAAAATTCAAAGACAAATACAGTAAAAATGTTTATTAATATTATAGTTATAACCTTTAAACATACTTAGTATAGAAAATAAACATAAAAAATTATTCTATAAAAAAAATGAACTAATTACTCAAACTATTTTTTCATCAAAAAATCCTCCCTTGCACTTTATTACTTTTTCTACTAGCCTCGGCATTCTACTTATTAATTTATTTATGGTTTCTTGAGAAATTTTATTCTAGCTTTCTTGTAGTAGTCTCCACAAGTCTGCAACTGAAGAGGGACACTCCTCTCGGACATTCCTATCAAGCTCGTCCCACAAAAGCTCGATTGGATTGAGATCCGGACTTTGCGGTGGCCATTTTATGATTTTTAAAACTCCTTCTGCTTCTTTTTGTAATAAATAATTTTTACATAGCTTGGAAGTATGCTTTGGATCGTTATCTTGCTGGAAAATGAACCCATTGCCAATTAAACTTAAGCCTGATGGTACAGCATTTTTTTCGAGAATTGTTTTATATTCCTCTTTCTTCAAAATTCCATCAATTTTAACCAAATTTCCAATTCCATGGCCTAAGAAACAACCCCAGACCATTATTGAACCACCACCGTGCTTAACAGTTGGCACTACACAATCTGGTAACATCTTTTCTTCGGTGCTACGCCGAACGTAAATTCGTCGATTTGAGCCAAATACTTGGAATTTTGACTCATCAGTCCAAAGAACTTGTTTAAAATCATCTTCTGTCCAATCTCGATGGAATAGGGCCCACTGCATCCTTTTTTTCTTATTTTGCGGCCTTAGTAAAGGTTTCCGAACGGCAACACGACCAAACAGTTTAGCGTTCCTCAACCGTCTTTTCGCTGTGGTAAGCGAAACTGGTTTATTTAAAGATTTGTTCACTTCAGCACGAATTTTTGGTGCTGTTAAGCGTCTATTCCTTTTGCTGGTAATAACGATAAACTGATCCTCACTAGAAGTAGTAGCTCTCGGTCTTCCTGAACGTGGAAAATCTTGAAAACTACCCGTTTCCTTAAACCGAATAATTGTGCGATGAATACAAGTCTTCGAAAGTTTAAGTTGAGACGCAATTTCACGTTCGGATTTGCCTTCATTATGTAAAGTAACAATGGCAGATCGAGTTTCGATATTTATTTCTCGTACTTTTCCCATTTTTAAAACGTTTTAACTATAGAAACCCCAAGTTAAGACTAAATTAAATTATTCGTACAAAATGGTACATAACTTAAAAAAAAAATTTAAAATAACCTGTTTTAGAAAGTCTAAATAATAACAAAGAATAGCCAGTGCAAAATTAAAGAAGAGTAGAATTAAAGAACAATTAATACGGAGCTACTTTAAATATAATGATGACCCTTCCACTGGCCAGACACCCTGCGGTCTTGGATGTTTTTAAACAGAACCCATTAATTCTATTTGTACCTGAGAAACATACCTACAAAAGTCTCTTTAGATGTTCATCAGTAATTTAAAAATATGTATGGACAACAATTTTTATTTTATTACCGAAACTTTGAATACAATAAGTGATAGCATAAATATATTACAACTGGTCTCAAACTTTTGGCCGGCAGTGTACTTGTCTTTCACACAGTTCGACTGACAGTCTCTAGATAGACAGAAAATTTAACGACGGACTGATTTAAATGGAGATTAAACGAGACTCGATTCCAAACACTTCCAAAAAAGAAAACAAACTTAATAATAGACTATGAAAAAATTTTTATTGAAACCTTATTTAAACTTCCCTTTCTTAATACACAGAAAAAAATGTGTTGTAGTTTTAACAACATTCCTTGTTAATTTTACTACATTAACTAGTATTATATAGGATGACACCACGTGTGATAACGTTTACCAGTCAAGTGTAATTAAAAAAACTGTAGTATTATTTACAACACAAACTAGTAAAAATGTAGTTGAATTTTTGACACTTGCATTTATTTGTCGAAAATATTGGTTATGTTGTACTCGCCGCATGCGCAAACGCTAAAAATTTGTTAATTGTACAACACTCAGCAGTTGTAACAGCTACATATATTTATTACACTATGGTAGTAAAAAATACTATGCGTTAGAGCTGAATATAACACAGTGTGTTATCTAATGTTACATTTGTGGTTATAGTGAACACAAAGTGCAGTAAAAATATTACTAGTTTAGTGTTGTAAATATTACACCACTATTTTTTTCCGTCTACTTTTCAGATACGAGGGTTTTTTTTTGAGTTGATAAATTTAATAAAGGATTGAATTAATTGGAAAATGGTGACAATAGGAACAAGTTGTTCTCAAGTTCGAAGCTTTTCGAATGTAGAGGCGAACGAATCGTATTACAACATGGTTTAGTCTTACTTAGAGCTCTAATCCACCTTTTCTCGCCATTTAAGACTCGATTTCTCAGTTTCACCTCGCCACCCCCTATTGCCATTCCTTTAATCCAGCGTCCGTTTCCTATTTCATCCCGATGATTTTCGCATTGTTTTCACTACTGCGCTTCCTAGTTTCCATTGAGAATATAAACGTAAGCACACACCTTTTTGGAAAATGTTTTGCACGGCTTAAAACTTTTGGTGTGTTGGGTGTTGTCGTGGTCCTTCCACGTTTATTCGACCAAAACTTTTACGATGTTACGAAAGCGACAAATATTAGGCGTGTGTGAGTTTCAGTCTATTTTAATCCTATGGACTGCTTTTAATCCGTGTGTTTAAAACTAATATAATAATTCATGAAAATTTCGGAAAGTTTTCGTTCGAAAATCCTAAATAGAATGAATTGGGGTGGCATAGGGAGAATATAAGAACCAATTTCTAAACGTTCAAACCTAATAGTACCGTAATATTAATGACATAATAATAATAATAAAAACTTTCTTTTTCTAACAGAGATAATTGATATCATTAATATTTCTTCAGATCCTCCAGATGTTTATATGATGACAATAATTTTTACAATTATCAATCATGAGAGTCAAACTCGGTTTTTAAATAGAAAAAAAAAACATATATAATTGGTTTAAGCAAGGTTATAGAAACACAAGAATGCTGAGCATGCATCAGAGAGCTTGATAGTAATTTTACTCAAGACCATGACTGATTTATGTCTGTTTCGTTTTAGTTTATTTTAACTTTATCTTGTCGATTTATAAATTGTGTTTTCACACATGAATTTACAGATAATAAGGGTTGAAAAAATAACCAAGACCTCCTAATTTATTTTTATGATCCTCAGCTATCTCTAATTTACGAGTTTTCTCTACTATTAAAAAAAATTTTATTACATTCTTTCTTATAACCTCATCAATATTTGTCGATCAAATTATTATTATATGGTCGTAAAACTTTTTCCCATTCCCAAAAAAATTCAATCTTCTTGTAAATCATTCGTAGACACTTTTTTTTTTATTCTTAGCCAAAGCGTTCTTAGTTTCCCCTTTCATATTTTGATCATCGGTCCTAGATCCTCAAATATTTTCCCCAAAAAAAAATATTTCATCTCAAACGATCCCATAAACTTCATCTTATTACGAAATAATCGTTAATAATATCCTCTTTTATTGCCGAATGAGATATATTATTTTGTAAATAACAAATAAGCAGAATGAAAAAGATTAAGGGTAGGTTTTAAGAGGGATTGGTATCGGGAAAAACAAAGAAAAAACCACGATGAACCATTTTGGGTGGGATGAGCGAATGTAGAAAGCTAAAAATACAAGAAACGGTGAAGTGGAGGAGAAATATACGATACTTGTGTAAAACAAAGAAGTTTCACACGCGAAAGTTATCGTGCTTTTGGAGCCTTTGCCCATATAACTGCGAAGCTTTTTCGCTTTTCCACGCTAAGAAAAAAAAATAAATATAAAAAAAAACATTTTTTTTTTGTTCAGTTCAATTCCTTCGATTAAATTATATTAAAATGTCAGATGCAGAAAATGATACAAAAGAAAACTGCTATTGTTTTTTTTTTCTGGGGGTTTTCAAAGAAAATCTATCTAACAGGACGATGATTTTTTTAGTTTAGTACATACATAAATATTAAATAAAAAATTAATTTCAACATTGAATTTTTTATAAGTACTACACATTTATATGCTATATACACGCAAATAACCAATCCCTCTCACATTCTCGGTGCTTCGCTGATTATAAGGGTAGCAAGACAAAATAAATGAAATTGTAATTTTGGAAGATAAGTGGCTACTTACATTTAGACGCGTGTATATTATATTATTAACCAAGAATGAATGTATTTCATTTTTACCGTGTCGGCGTGTTACACCACCCTTAAATATAATTTCCACATACCTGAAACAAAAAGAAAAAAAATTAAATAAAATCTCACATTAAATCTTATTTCTTCTATTTTGTAAATGGTAAGTATTTTTTTTTTTGTACAACTAAGTGTAATTAGAATTTTTTTTTTGTGTCTGAACGAGGAAAAAGACAAAGAGAGAAATTTCTTCTCGGGAATAAAACATATTATTTTCATATTAGTTTTATCTGGAGGGATTTGTGTGACGTAATACATTTTGCATGTGACAACCACTTAGTGATATACAAAGCAAGAGGGAATGACAGAAACTCAGAAAGATAATATGACCAGGGAGGAAATGGAAAATGACGAATGTAAAATGTTTTGCTTCAATTTTAATTTTTGAACTTAACGATTCCAATATTTCTCTTAGAAAACCGTCTGTAAAAAAAGTAAATTCAAATTGAAATTTTAAACTATTTTTGCATGTAAAAATAGAGAAATAAAAATTGATTTACAAGGTAATATTTTTCAAGTATCTTAATTAGTGTAGGTAAATATGATGTTTTAATGCAGGCATTACGAACTTGGATTTAAGCTTTACAATACGAAAAACCAATAATACTGTTTCATATATTATATAGGTCACAATAAACACACTAAGGGTTAGTAGGTATATTTATCAGTTTCCTGAATCGTATTTCATTTTTACGGAGAAAAATAAAGATTACATTTCAAACATATATTTATGCAATTCATCATATGCCATTTATAATAAACCGATTTTTACTCGTAGAATAAAAGAAATGCAATTTTTATTCCTACTAAAAGAAGAAATATACAAATTTTTATTTAAATTTAAAGCTTCTCTGCGGTTTAAGTATGACATAACAAACGTAGTAAAATATATCATACTAGCTGAGCAGTTCTCAACCGTTTTTAGCTTGATACCACTTGGAAGTTCATTATCCTAAATCGTAACTCTTATAAGAATGTTTATAATTTAAATACTATAGTTGTTATTATTTTAAACTTGTCTAAAACTAAATAAATAGCAATAATGTGTCAAGGAATATGCCCTGAACGTTTATTGATAAAATTTAAAAGATTTTGACGTGATAACTTCTTATAAATTGACGAACTACAGTAGCCTGCATCAAAAAGTGTCACGTTCCGTTTAAGCCTGTGCGTGCAAGCGAGAACGCGATATAATGGATAGAGGAGCCCAATAGAGTAGTTCTGCTACTGAAACGCCACCACGCGAGTTTTTTTGAGAACTTCTACAATAAGTTATGCCTCGTATTCAATAATAATTGTTGAATCTTAGACAACGTGTTTTGTGTTTTTTTTTACAATTTAGTTAATAAGATTTAATTGATTTCCTTCATAATTTTCAGTCTTCATTTTAGAAAAATTGTAATTTTCAGTTAATTCCTTCTTTGTATTGTACAAAATAATGATAATTCAGTGGTAATTATTCAATTCAATTCATAAAAGTATGCAATTTTTCATCAATGTTTCTTTATGATGTTATCACGTAAAACTATCGCCCGTAAATCAACTTTATAGACAACAATTTTTTTTTAAATAAAAAACAACATCATAAATATAAACTATTATAAACATAAAGTTGAATATTCGCTATTTTACATTAATTTTAACTTAACTTACTATAGATGTTCAGTGAGATCATTGACCTTGCCTTAAGGCACATAGATTTTAGAAATCAGTTCCGATTGATGCAAGGTATAATCTTAAATCTGGAGTTACATTCAGCTTACTTGTTACGGTATTTGTTTTTAAGAAAGAGATACGAAAAAAATGCTCGTTCCACCAACACTGTACTTGCAAATAGTTATAAAACGTTTAGCGCTTTAACAGAAAGCTGTTCATATTCGGTGCTGATATGTGACCAAAAGTTAATAAGACATTTTCTTCTAAACTCGACCTTCAAAGTAGAGCCATTTGAAAGTTCAATTAAGTTCTCTTTTTCTCTGATAAATTACTTAGACATTCAAAAGTATTCTTCATTGAAAGGATTTGAAATCCTATTGTTTCCTATAATAGGTTTATGAAAGTACAAAACTTGAGTTTAGCTCTTTTAATTGTTTAGATATGTTGTTGCTGAATTCTCTGGAGAGATTCTGTGGGTTTAGGTATACTACATATATACTACAAATATTTCAAAAGGTCGACCCTGCTTAAAATACCGCTCTGAAACTGCATCAAAACGACAGGATAATATGGCACGTTCACACGAGTCAACTTTAGTTGACCGATTTTAGTAAAACGACAAAAGTTGAATACGATTTGAATAATTTTTCGTTCAGACGTTTCAACTGAAATCGCTCAAACTGTTTCAACTGTTAGAATGGTTTTGGGAGTAGCGGCGTAAAAAGTGAAGCATAATACCAACAAAGTAGAAAATAAACTGACCGGCCAATTAAAACTGAAGGGGTCACGCATCTCAATACCTGAGTCAACTCGAATATGACTCCTCACTTGAACGACAAAAGTTTGACTTGTTCAAATTTTTGTTTCCACTAAAAAGTTGATCAACTTTAATTTAAACTTTAAAGTTGACTCGTGTGAACGTACCAATTGTTATTTTTTTAACATCCACAATCACTAATTTTTTACGCGTACCTCTAAGCCATCAAACACGGATCTCATTAATGGATTGTTGCAATTCACATCTTACTTTCATTACATCTTATTGATGAAATTAATTGTTTTCGTAGTACCAAAGATCAGATTATTACTATTAACAATATATAAATAAATATATTAAATTAATAAATTTTGCTCTTTAATCACTCTACCTATAGCTTAACATTACATTAAAATCCGTTGTGTAGTTTCAAAGATCTAAGATCTAATCTCTATCGATATATTTTCTACATCTGCCCATCCCTACGTTGCCTAGGATTCAACAATAATATCTTGCCTTTCTATCACTTGTATCGCGTTATCGCTTGCACACACAGGTTCAAATGTAGGTAACGTGACAAAATGACCGAACTTTTTCAGACATGTTGTCGTAGTTCATCAATTTATAAAACGTTATCACGTCAAAAATAGAAAAGTTCCTGAAATTTATAAATTTTTTTTCTTGAAAATTGTAAAAAATAAATCTACCCTTAAACATTTGCCAATTAAGAATTTATAATTCTTTAGATTTAAATATATAGATTGATAATTACAATAAGAGAATTTGTGAAAATTGATATTCAAAGAGAAAAACTTTAACCCTAAAAATAACATTTTTAAAATAGCTCTTGTATCTTGACTGGTTTAGCTACCATCGTCTGTCAGTCAATCAGGTTTTTTCTTTATATAAAGAGATCAATTGATATATTTTGTTAATGTTATTATTGAAAGTTTAAATATAAGGACTAATTTTTACTGAATAATTTACAAAATTTCATCATATTAGGACCGTAAAACTGTGCTGCAAAATGTTTCATTCTTTAAAAATTCTTACCGCAAAAATAAAACACTTTTACCACTGCTACCTATACTAAAATTATTGGTAGGGTAAATATAATCTAACATTAATTTCATATTAATACATCGAAATTAACATTTTTATCTACGCACCCACCATTGTAATGCTACAAATTTAACACTCCAAAGAAATGTTAATTTATACCCTCGAAAAAAAAGATGAAAAGAACTTATAATGGATTTTAATTATAATTATTTCCGTTCCTGTTTCTCTGTTTCTTTATTTTATATTTTGTAAGACCAAATTTTTTCAAGAATCGCTAAGTAATTAGAATTTCCAAGAAATTCGAGGCAAGTTCAAAACGTTCACTCGCTCGCTTTTTGAACCTATATTATAGGGTTCTTGAACAGCGTTACCAAGAACAAGCCGAGAAATGGAGAGTGGAGGTACATTTTAAATCAATATATCTTGACCTTCTTTGATATTATACCGTTTACGCCCTTATAATATATTCTCACAATCGTATGTTTATTAAAAAAAAAAAAAAAAAATCTGCCCCTTTCCAACGAATATACTATATCAAGCAATTTTTCCCGGATCTTTCACATTTAATTCTGTGTTAAGTATTTGTTTACCCTTTCCCATTCCCGAAATTGGAGTTTGCCTCATTTCCTTTACCGCATATGATTAATATGCCTAATAATAATATTAATAATAACATTAAAGATTCGCGTACTCGTAAGTAAATCATTCTCCTTGCCGTCCTCCATTACTCGTTTATTCCTTTTTCTTAACGCGTTCGACGACGCCTTCTACTCACTTTCCCCATATCCTTCGTATATTGACATCTTTTCTCATCCCTTGACGAGCATCGCATCGCTTTTGCTCTCGTTTTTAAATCTATTTCTATCCTTGCACATCTTATTATTCTATTTTGCTTTGTGACTGTTTGTGAACAACGCCCTTTTTAACAGCTGTCACACTGCTTTTCGATTCGCAGACTTTCTCTTTATGGGTTTGTTAATATCAGCGTTTCTTTGCATGGGGGTTTCTATGTATTTATTCCATGCCAAATCCTCCCTCACACCCTTGTTGTCCAAATTTCAGAACCTATTCGTAGCTTTGTACTGCATGCTATTTAATAATTGCTTTATTTTTCTTTCAGCTTACTACTAATTAGCAATTATAAGTTCGGTGTGCAAATCTAGTCTTGATCCATTAAACAAATCCTCATTAACAAAATGATTTTACATTATACTTGTCACATTCGACTTGTAGTAAGAAAATAGGTATTAGTCAATATATTTACACCAACAAGAAAATTTTATTATGAACATCTTTTATTTAATACATAAAAAATAAAGTGTAAAAAGCTCTCTAAAAAGCCACACTTTCATCTTTTTGGAAACCCTAATAGAGATGTTTCCTAATAGAGATAGACAAAAATTTAACTTTATATAAGTACAATGTGCCTACATGCATACTCATTTACCTATGAAAAGTCTTGAGGGTTCCGGATCTAAGAGATTATCCTTTAGCTTTTAGCATTAAAATATAATCAGGAGATTCAGTAATAGACCAGGGTAGATAATTTTTGAACAGAAAAAAAATTATAGTAGGATGAAACCCATTAGAAAAGGAAAAGAATCTAATAAAAATGAAAGGAAAAAAAAATTACGTTCGATCGAAATAAGGGGTAAGGGTAGAAACGGTTTATCTCGATTTTCAACAAAACTACAAGTCCTATGGAAAAAAGTTAAATGGCAAAGTTGTATATAATAAGTACATCTACACTCTTTTTGCTAACACTTTTTTTTACATAACCTCAAAATTTATGTGAACTAATCCAAAAAGCAAGTTTTTATCTTTAACAAAAAAAAATTACATGAATTTTTGTAAAATTTTACATTTTAATATCCCAAACATACTGTAATTTTTTTGATTTAAAATATTAATTTTTTTCACCTTATAATGACTTAATATCGAAAAAGCACCCTAATTTTCAATCGAAAATTCTCACGTCAAAACATCTGATTTTTTTAAAAAAGTCGGTGAGCTTTTTGATCATTGCAACTTCTATTTTCTGATGGTTCAAAAAAAAAATAAAAACATTTTAATGTTAAATGTTCTCAGAAAATGCAATAATTAAGAGGGTATTAGTATCCTAGTCTAGGAATTTGAAAAAATCGAAACATTTTTTTTTTTCATAATCCGATAGTTGGATATAAATAAACAACTCTCTCTGAATATAAATAAACAAATGATAAAAAATGAATGGTAAAAATATCAAATGCTTTTTTTATCAATTGCCAAAAAATGCTCAAAATTCGGGCCTGTAGGCTAGGATACCCCCTTAAAGTGTAAGTTTTAATAAATTGTTCAAAATTGTGTTATGCACAATTGTAATATATACAATTTTGAGCAATTTCTTAAAATGTACACTTTTATAATTGCATTTTCTGAGAACATTTAACATTGTAATGTATACATTTTTTGCACCATCAAAAAATAGAGGTATCAACAAACAAAAAACTCACCGACTTTTAAAAAAATCAGATGTTTTGTAGTGAAAATTTTCGATTGAAAATCAGGATGTTTTTTCGATATTAAGTTATTAAAAGGTGAAAAAAATTAATATTTTAAATAAAAAAATACAGTGTGTTTGGGACATTACAAGGTAAATTTTTACAAAATTTCATGGAAAAAAAAATTGTGTTTGTTAAAGATAAAAATAAAAAATTATAAACTTGGTTATTGGAATTTTTCACATAAATTTTCAGGTTATGTGAAAAAAGTGTTAGCAAAAAATGTGTAGATCTACTTATTGTCTACAACTTTGCCATTTAACTTTTTTCCATAGGACTTGTAGTTTTGTCGAAAATCGAGATAAACCATTTCTACCCTTACCCCCACCCTTTCGATCGACCGTAATTTATTTTTCCTTTCATTTTTGTAACATTCTCTTCCTTTTCCAATTGGTTTCATCCTACTGTAATTTTTTTCACTTTTTACCATTTTCAAAGGCTAAAAGCACTGGTCTATAATATGTTATTTAAAATATAAAGTTCTTTTCTTTAATACTTTACGAGAGTTAGTAACTTATAAATACTTGTAGACCAAGACAAGGAAAGAAGATAAAAGTGATGTTTACCAAAACATGTAGGATATGTGAAGCTTTTACCTAGGCAAAAATTTAATTGTTGTTTTAGTAAAAATTAAATCAAGCAAAACATTTAATATGAAGCAGCAAACTATTTTTATACTTTTAGTTTACAAGCAAAGTTGTATGAAAATTTAAATTATAATTAAAACCACCTGTGAAAATAAAGCACAAAGTTTACTTCTGTCTCGTCGTAATAACTCTATCTAGATCGTCAGGCCTGATCATTTTTTCCTCCGTCCTAAATCTTACACTTCATAAACATGTTTATTGTTGTTATAATTTCACAGAGCTATTCCTTCCTTTTTAGTCTCGATCCTTTCTCTTCATCAGCATATCATCTAAGTTGGCTAGAAGTTATTTTATGATAATAATATGAGTCGCTGGAACGAGAAATCGGGATGGGATTGAATAGCACGACAACACACCATCCGAAAGGACGACACCGGGACGAGAGCTTCTACTGTATCTTTGCTGTATCCGGCACAAGCTTTTGTCTTCCGTGCCCCAAAACATTTCCATGAATAATTCGGGATTTTACCCACGTACGAAAGGACCTTATACATTAAAGAAGGCTCGTAAAGGTTGGGGATTTGTTTATAATTACCATTAAAAAAAATCAAACACAAAGACAAAAAGGCTGTTAAATTTAAAAAGAAACTCAATAAAAATTTTATGAGGAAACTTTCCTACTCCTTCATTTTGTTAATTTGATATTTTAATTTAAAATGAAGTTACATTTACTTAATTCATTTACACATTAACGTTTACAAAGCCGAAAAAGCTCAAATGAGAACTAGAGGAACGCAATGGTAGTGTAGAGAGTGAGCTTTTGCTTGTTTTCACTAAATAAATTTGTGCCTAAAATAAATTATAAAAACCCGGAGTGTTTGAAGCACGAGTGTTGTACCCCTCTTGGAAATGGGGTGTTAAACGTACAAACTAGGAGGTCCCCGAATTTTTTCCTTTTAAATTTTTTCCTCGTTATAATAATGTTAAAATAATAACGATGATCGTTCAAGTCGACAATTTTAACGTTTTCATGCTGTTTTCTTTAACTGGAGTTTTTGCTTTACACTCTAAACGTTCCGCAACAGAAGACAATTCAATTTTATGTAAATGAACATATATATACACTTCATAGTTATGAAGATAAAGATATGGCGTTTCTTCCTACATGGACGTAACTCACATGACGTAATTACTCCCGCGGGAGATATCGCATTCGCTCGAGTAGCCGTAAATTCATAACTCTCATATCGTATAAGTAATAACGGGATGAGCCTTATGATGGTCGATGTTTGGGCTTTTAGAACCCAAGAAAATGGGTGGTTGAGAACAGTTAAGAAACTGACGTGGTGGAAATATGGGACATAGGCAATCCTGCAACATGTGTGTATCTAAATATTTTTTCTTGGAGACGCTCAAATGTTGGAAAAACCATCAGAGACTTTTTTTTACTTGACTTTTTACCGTAAGTAATGGACTAAAGCCATCTAAGACGACATTGAGGATGATAAGAAAGTCGAGGAAAGCTCCCATGAGACAATCCTTTGATATTTCTTAAGCTATCAGACTATAATAACAATATTGAGCTAATCGAAAAAGTAAATATTTCGAATTTTGCTCCACATAAAAACGCACTTTTCAAAAAATTGCTATTATTGCTATTATCTTTGATAGGTATTTTTATATTTTTCCACATCAATTCAATGATCTTTTGCATTTTATTTTAAATATTAAACTCTTTCATAAGAACTAAGTCTGGAACCTTGGAAATTTTATTTTCAATTTTTAACAATTTCGTGTCCAAAATTTAAACTTACGTAAATTGCTATAAAATGATAATATATTTATCACGTGTGATTCATTTATACACTTTTTCCTATAAAGATTTGATGATAAATAGGATCTGAATTTCACTAAACTGTCGAAGCATTTTTGTGTAATATTATTTTAGATTTTATCATTTGAATTTTTAACTCAACACAAGATCTACAAATTATTTAGTGGTATTATAAAAATCAATATTGTGTGAAGGGTAAGTTTCGTAAACTTAAAACAACTTAATTTCTACATAATTTGTGTACCAAATATAAAATTTCGTGTTGTATGATAAAAAAATCGTAACTCAATTTTCATTATAACACGCTATCAAATAGATCACATCCACATAGTGCAGTGTTTCCTAAACTTTTGACATATGTGTACCCCTTATTTGATTTTTGTTAGCGTTTGTGGCGAATAGAAATGGAATTTGAAAATGCAGTGATATCTCTCGCAACTGCCCTGACTAAACAACGTTATATACCTTAAGCAATTCAGTTTGTTCAGGGCCAGTGCTGGCCAACTGTAATTGTAAATATATATGTGTATAAAAATGTGGGTAACCACTCCCATCTTACACGGTCATCACTCTTATCAACAAACATAGTGTAACAAATATCCTCACCAAACTCCTGTGGAAAGCGTATACCCATCAAACTCATTCCGTACCCCTGGGGGTACGCGTACTACACTTTGAGACACACTGACGCAGCAGAATAAATAGGGCGTTTACAATCAGTTTGTATACATTTTGAAATAAAAATGATTACAACGAAATTTTGCCCATTATAAGGTTTGTTCAAATCATACTGCTATGGCGATGCACAAACATTGACCAATACTGACAAGAGCAGACAAGAGTGAGTAAAGAAATGTTTCAGCTTAGGCTGAGTGTCGACCTAAACGGTGCTGCATCAAAAACAAGAATTGGTTAGCATTTGTTTAGATCCGACTATCATTAGGTGACAAGTTCACTTAAGTTACAAACTCACCCGCTTAAGATAGTGCTTAAGCCCCGCCAAAACAATGAAGAACAATTTTTAAGCACTGGCTCGTATACGAAAATGTTCGGAAATGGACGTACTGGTTGCATGGAACAAACCTATAGTGTCATAATAAAAGACTATTTAACAGCCCGATATTGAAATCCATATTTTTGATAACATTTGGTTCCAACAAGATGGTCATTTCACATAGCAAATAATAACACGGCTTTTATTGTAATAACAATACGGTGAACAATTGATTTCATCATTTTTGATCAATGAATTGGTCGCCTAGGTCTGCAAATTTTATGCCTCTAAACTTTTAGAGCAATACAAGATCAAACGTTTACGTTCTAAGCTGGCTACAATTCATGGTTTGGAAACTTTCATTATTTGTATCATAAGCCAAACACCACTCTAAATGCTTGAACAAAAGATTCAAAATTGAAACTTTAGATATACCAAAAATAGAAGATAAAAAAAATAGAAACAGTTATAAGGTTCGTTCGCGGATGTGATAATGAATCGATAACAAATCAGTTTAAGACCGATTTAGGATCATCGCCAAGCGCATGCAAGTTTATGAGCCAAGTTATGGTCCGATATTCGCGGTTCATACGAAATGCGTTCGTTACCGATTCATAATTGGTTCGAGCGATCCTCAGGTTTTTGTTAGGATGAAAAATTCGATTCTCTTACTCTTGCGCAGTTTGCTAAGTTGTGGCTAATTAAAAATCCAGTTTTGCTGTCATGCTGCGTTCACACGAGTCAACTTTAGTAGCCCGTTTTTAGTTGATCAAAAAAAGTTGAATAAAAACCCTAGTGTGAGAACCGTAATCAACTGTTTAGTGGATCAAAAAAAGTTTAAACAAGTCATCACACTAGGTTTTTCATTCCACTTTTGATCGATTAACTAAAATCGGTCAACTAAAGTTGACTCGTGTGAACGAGGCATCAACGTTTGTCAACGTTAAATTTAATTAACAATTTTCGTGGGTTCTCGTTAATCCTCGTCTTACTTCCGAACATTTTCAAACTCAATCACGCGAAAATAACCCCTAATCAGTTCATAAGCGTGTATGCGTTTGGTGATTATTCTATCCACTTGGATTGATTCGTTATCAGTTCCGAATCACTACCGCAAACAAACTTATCATCAAAATATGAGAGAAATTCAATCATTATATCCGTAGAAAATGACAGTTTGGTGAACTTAATCAGCCAGTGGAACCATTGGCCTATGTATCTTCAAAAATCATGATGGGCAGAATGTTATTGTCAACGGTGAATGATATAGAAACATGATTACAAACTTTTTTGTACCTCAACTGTCTGGCATTAATAATGTCAATATGTGGTTCCACCAGGACAGAACTACAAGCCACGCAATATAATTGATTTACTTAAAGAAACAATTTGTGAAAGAATAATTTCAAGTAATGGTCTTGTGATTGACTACTAAGGTCGTGTGATTGAAAAAATGATTCTGCTAATTATAAAAAAATTGTTATTATTTTTGAAAAAAGTTTCCGTTGACTATATTTATTTTATTTTGTGTTTAAAGTCGCTTTAACATCTAAGGTCATAACACGACTGTCTAAACACAGAGAATTTCTGTTCGTCAATTATATATAAGATCTAGGATCTTAAGTCTAGGATTCAACGGGGATCGAACCCAGTACCACTTGACTCATGAAGCGGAGAGAGCCACTACGCCAAAAGGAGGTCTTACGTTGACTATAGTTTTATATGAATAACCGGTTATTGGCATTTAACGAAAATTCTAAAGATGTCTAGGAATTTTAATTTTTTTAGGATTTGGTCTCAAAAAATCGTATGAGTTGGTATTATGAAAATTAAAATTTTCTTTCAAACAAAAATAATAACGTTTAAATTTTCCTTCAAAACTGAAACTTCATATGTAAATTCGATTTTCTTCCATGGCGTGAAAAGTTTCAATTTTTAAGTCAATGTTCCAATTACATTATTGATGAAAATAGCTGATATGACGTGTATTTGTTGTTCATGTTGATGATGAATTCACTTCGAATAATGATCATGTCGAAAATAACAGGCGTTGGCATTTCTCTCCTCGACGAACGGATCCGGAAATAATAGTTTTGGTTTTAGCATTCAAATTATATTTGCGGATTGGTGGGCTTTTGAGAGGGTTGAAGCACAGGTTTGAGTGCTATATAGTGCGGTCATGTCTGTTCGTGTTGAATTTAACCATTTCAATTTCCTTTAGGGGGAAAAAGTGTATGCATAGAAAAAACTTGAAAACGTAGATGAAAAAAATCTTTTCTAGAATTTAATACAAAACACTCCACGCTTATTTTGTTAGCAATTTAAATAATTTCTCTCAATTGAGGTCCGTGGATGACAAGAGTGCGACTAAGAAAATTCAAAGGGTTACAATTAAAGGTTACGAGTAGCATATAAATTACGAGCCACAAAACCCCCATACCGTACAACAGAACCGTCCTATCAATATTCAAATAAGAGTATGAGCTTTAAAGGGTGACTTAGAGATCCGAACACGTAACCCTTAAGTTGTGAGTTTATGGGATCGGCTTTGAATACGAAACTTTAAAGCCTCAGAGATGATTACATTTTTCCCTAACTTAATGTACTAAACTTTAGTATGATGATGATGATTACAACAACAAACATATTATTAAATAGTTCACAATTTCTCAACAAAAAAAAAATAAATATTAAATAATTTTTCTGTTTGAGATTTTAGTTGTGAGATAGAAGAAAATTATTTCAAATCAGATTAAAATTCATAAATTTTTGAATAAATCAAGCCGTGTTTAAACATTGTCCTCACCTTTTCAGGTTAATTATGGGACAGGATTTCTTAATAACACAACTTTTCAGTGTAATTTTTTTTTTATGAAAATTGTTTTTAATTCAATAAATCACCCCTTTACAACCACATTGTATGCATAAAATATAATCTACTAAAAAATAAATAAGAGACAATTATTACAAATTTACCCCTTAAATTTGTTCGCCGTTCTTATTCTTTTTAAGTCTGATAAATTTTATTATGAGGAAATGGCACGAAAATCCTCATCCTTTCACTAGTTTTATTTTCATCCCCGTCATTCCATATTAACCGCGTTCACACGCTCAAGAATAATAGAAACAGAACAATAACGAAAGCAAGCAGACGACGAGATTGTATAAAATATTAAAATTTATTATTACGAGACGAGGCTTACGTAAAAACCGGGGGATGTGATGAACGATGATGATAGGGGTTGTTAATTATTTTTTTATAAGGTTAGAGTGTTGTGTGGATGTGTGTGTGTGTGTGTGTGTGTGTGTGTGTGTGTGTGTGAGTGGGTGGTTGTACAACAATTACACATGCAACAATGAAATAGATAATCTTCTAAGTTAGTGACCGAGTAATTCAAAGAGTCGCTTCTATGATTAAACGAAAGCACGCGACGACTTTTCAAGACCGACTCCATAACGTTTAAGGGTAGCTTTTTTATATTTACAAAAAAGACAAGAAGACGAGAAAAGAATAAAAAAAAACACGATAAATTTCAAACACTTAAACCTAGCATGATCTTTTGAAGGATATTTTACTTTGATCCCGGTTAATTTTCAAGTTTCTCAAATTTCTCGTAAGTAAGACTTTATTTACAATTCTATTTACATTAAATAAATAAATAAACGAGTGTATGTAGATTCTATATATGAATATAAAATCGTCGTTGTTACAATATATCAACGTCAAAGTAGTATTTACTGTAACATAAATCGTCCTCCATTCTCCCTGCGTCTATTAACCCCAAAAGGTTGCCCTTAACGCCATTGTCGACCTCCCAAAACGCACATATATATATACAAACGCACAGGAAAGCCTCATATACATGCTATCATATAAGTACACACTGACACATATACATACATCTTAAAGCAGCCCTTACAATACAATCTATTATTATTATTAGGGGTAATTATTTAGAATTTCTCGCTCACTCCCACTTGACACGTCATCATTTCTTTAATGTGTAGAGACAAAGGGTGTTTGCACACCCCACTGACTAAATAAAATGTCAACAAGCCACACAGATCCTTGTCGTTTTTCGAATCATTCTATTTGATATAATAAAATAAAACGAGCTTGAAACATCTTTGTAGCTTCAACGAGGCTATATCGTTTCAATTAAAGCGAAATGTAACGAAATAAGTCAGTGCGGCAAAACAAGATGAATTGTTTGGAAAATTATAAATATTGAACGAAGAAATTCACGAGGAGATGTTTAACATTTGAAAACAGAAAGTAAGACTTTAATAAATATGTTATAGTGACTAAGATTTCTGTGCTTGGAATATGGATGGCGTGTAATGATTTTATGCATTTATCAGTTAAATGTTCTGTTTTCGTTTGTATAAATATTGCATATTGCATGAATGAACACATTTAGACATTGTTTATTGTGCATATTGTTCTCCACCATCATCGTTTCCATGTTATGTAATAATATTTTTTGTCAAATTGTGGTAGGTACATGAGAACTATAAAAGCACGTTGATTTTATTTTTCCATTTATGTGCATGGTATGGTGACTTAGATAGCCCATATGGTCATTACATATGTAAACAATCACATTGATATTTATAATTTACTACCTGATACCCGCTCGCTTCTCTGGACATAGGTAAATTAAACTGAGCGATTAATAGAAACCATCATAGCAAAATATTTAAAAGTAAGTTTAGTTATGTTGACATAGAAAATTATTCCTCAGAAATCGTAAATTTTCTAGATATTTTCGTTTTTTTACCTACCTAGAAATCTCACTATTTGCAGTTCAGTATTCTTTCAATGGATTATTAATTATTAATTTACGTTTTACATACTTTAAACTCCCTATGGCCTATAATTTGGAAATATAAGCTAATTCATTTTTGTTCTAATTCATCCTTTTGTATTTTATCTTCTATGAAACAACTCCTAAGGGCTTCAACTCTCTAAACCAAACTCCAATCTCCTAATCGGGATCACTTACGTCAAACTGTATGTCTTTGTTATTTATTTTTATGGCTCTAATTTCGGAATTTGGATATTTTTTGTTAAGAATGATATCATTTTCACTGCAGAGAATTTCTTGATCGCTCCATTTTTTACAGTCAATGAATCGAACAATGGGTTAGTAAAACTTCTCCTTCGATAATTCGAACGTTTACTGAGCTGAACTATAGATAAGTTATAAGATAACTACCTTTAAATTAAGTATGGATTTATGGTATGTAGGAGTTCAACTTATCGAGAGGTCACTGGATTTAAAGTTCAGTTATGGAATTTTAAATATTTATGTTTTAGAATATTATGTATAACGAAAGTCATGTAAAAGGGTGCAACTTGTAAGAAATTTAGCTAGTAAGAGAAAGAAATTTTTAATACTGGTTAGTCGTTTACAAACGTTTTCAACTTTTAATTGTCATTCAATTGTAATTTTTACTAACTCGGTTTTAATTCAATTTTGATTTAAAAAAGTTGATCAAAAAGGTTATTAAATCTTTTTTTTTATTAAACTGATTTCGTATAGCGATAAAGTTGTCGATCAAATTGATTTTTATTTTGTTCTTTCCCACGTAAAACGCTTACTGTTTCACAGTTAAAGTAACAATCAATATTTAAATAAATAATAAAAAACAAAACTCAAGTTCGTAAATGAATAATTTTTTTATAAAAAGAAAGACGAAATACTAAATCAATGTCAACGATACGTCAAAAACTATAATAGAAATTGAATCTTAACAATCGGTTTGCAGAAAGTTCAACACTTGCTTTTTGATTGTTGGAATTCACATCTCACTTTCATAACACCAAATTGATGAGGTAAATCATTTTCAATGTACCAAAGATCAGATAGTTACCATAAACGCAATTAAATGTTAATTTCAATTCAATTCTTGTTTACAAAATATTAATAGCTAACGTAAAATTTGTTGTTACCATGGAAACATAAAGCGACAGATCCGACGTCACATTTTTCATTAAGATTATATTTTAATCGTTTTTAGAATTTTCGTTACTTATTATTTATGTTTCTTATCGTTTAAACCTTCCCTGAACTTCCACAAATATTTTAAGACCAAAATTAGCAAAATCAGCCCAGCCATTTGCGAGTTTTAGCGAGACTAACGAACAGCTATATATTTTTATATATATAGACTAGCTGATACCCGCTTGTTTTGCTGAGAGTATCAAAATTTTTTTTCTAATTTATATCTTCGACAATGAACAATAAAGAAATTCAAATATATTAAAACATTTTTACATTAATTTTATCGGGTGTTAAATTGAAATTCATATTTAATTTTCAGTAAAAATTGTCAATTTTTGAATTTAAACTTTGTAAAGAACTTATTTCGTTACTATGTAAAATTGGTCAGGCCTTCTTGAGGAAAATGCGTTTAAATGTCACGAACTTAAACGAAGCTTCTTTGAAATACTCGGTTCCTGTAAGATTTAATTGCTATGCTATTCTAAGGGAACCGTGGATTATTCCGGCGTAAGAAGCAAGCTATATTATTCTCTGCCCTATTAACTATCATAATAAAAAAGCATGTCAATCTTTTGCTCTGTAAAAAACAAAATATATCATGTCACGTGTTTCACTATGTGACTGTTGGCTACGGCATGTAAAGCGGGTTGCGGGAACTAGAGATACATCGCTGGCCATAAGAAGAGCTGTTTTCCCGCGATGAAACTGACGCGAAATATAGGTAAAAAAGAAAACCATTCTGGAAGCGGATTGTATATTGTATAAAAATTTGAGCTCAATTGGATAATTTTTCAAATTTTTGCCCTAAATAAGGACCAACATAACATTTTTATATAATATAGAAGAAGATACCAAAAAACAGGCAATACGTACGACGTACAATAGCCAATCACTCTGCCAACACTTTTTAAATCTGTGACATCTTTTAAGTTATTCATTTTTATGATATGTTGTAAGGGCAATTTTGATCTACATGAAATGCACAACGTATCTAATGTATTTAATTGAATAAGGAATAAAGTTGTATTGCCTAACATAGCTTAGTAAATAACCAATAATTTTTTTGAATATGTAAAAGATAAAAATGGTTCCTGTGGGTTAGCCTTAGGAGATAGACATATATCGTCGTGGACTTTTTTATCAATCTTTTTAGGATAAACAATTTTGCCGTATTTTAGTTTGATCTATCTCGTAAGGCTTAGCTAGTGTTTGCAATGTGATTGCACAAAAATATGTTTGTTATGAAATCACATCATCAAATCTTTTGAATTTCCCGAATTTTCTCTACTAGAATATGCATGTCTTATACCTGCAAACTTTTCTCTTGTATCGCTCTATCAATTGCTGAAAACTGCATTAAAATCCGTTTTGTAGTTTAAAAAATCTAAGGGAACAGACAGCGGGAGCGACTTTGTTTTATACTATGTAAAGAAGCTCATATGTATAAAAGTTTTTGATTGAATTATTTTTAATGTTAATAACTACATTAATACAATTCAAAAATTCACTTATCATTTATTCAATTTCTATTGAATCATTCATTATATCAGTCATGAGTAAAACTACTAAATCAATAATATGTACTCTGTCATTTAATTTGAAAGAAATTATCTCTAAGCCCAATTAAAAGTATCATTTCACGTTTAATAGGAAACATGCTTGTATCAGACAACATTATCTAATTCTACAACCATAAATACGTGCTGATAAGACTTAATGATATCATAATGATACGTAATGATAAAAGCTCTGTTACCTTATATTATCTGGCTAATTACGAAATTTAATTGCTAGTTTATATTTCACATTGAAGAAAATAAAATAATGACACTAAATCAAGCTTTTGCGTCACTTATCAGCGCTAATAAATCAACTCATTGTTGTTTTAAACTTTTTTTAAAGATTGATGGTGACCTTGAAGATTAAATATATTGAAAGCTTTTGTTTGCTATTTCAAGGTGTTGAAGCAAACTGAAGTAAAACGTTCGTGAGTCATATAATATGTCAATTTAATTGAAGCGCATAGTTGCAAATTTCTTTTCCAAATGAAATGAAATGTGATGAAAAATGTGTTTTATGCAAATTAAGATCTTTAAGGTTTCAAAACAAGTTCGAAAGGATTTGATATGATTATTATTAATAGCTGTTCTTATACATTTTCTCAATATAGTTATAGTCTTGTGACTGCGATGTAATAAAAGCACTTTTGTGATCAAACTTTTTTTCTACTTTTTATTTTTTGAATTAAGTTTTGAAATTATAAAGAAATCATATTACATACTATCTTTCTCTATACTACTGTTATATTAATAACTTCTTTAAAGTGCATATACAAGTAGTAAATTACTTAGATTGTAAGCGAATAATTATTTTGATACAAATACAATCATTATTATTGATTGGAAGAATAAATTTCGCAGTGTTATTAATGACAAGCAACTTAAACTTTTTGGTGTTTTAAGTCGCTTTTTAAGATCATGTCACGACTGTCTAAATTTCTCTAAGTCACTAATCTGAAATATCAGGGATTCACCGGGATTCGAACCAAATATTACCACAAATGGGATGGATATCTAATAGATACAATCGTTGAAGCTCAAGTCTTTGAAAATTAATTCACAATTTTGTTTTAAGTGAAATTTTTGAGTACCTGCCAAAGTTAACATTTACTTTTGACATATGAATCACTGAATTGAATATAGGTAGATACTAAATACGTAGCGCACAATGCATGCTGCAACATAATGAACGTTACACGCGTATTCATATAGGATTGTTTAAGCGTGTTAGTATTAAGGTGTTTAAAAAATAACGAATTGTTTTTCCTTTTTCGTATGGTGCCCAAAAATTGATAGTGTATATTGAAACAACAATTTTGACACCAAAACGAGCTTTTAATATCATAATATCAATATTCAGATTTGGCTAAAACTATTTTTTTCATTTTCTATTTAAATAACATATATTTTTGAATTTTCATAACTTTTGAACCGTTCATCGTAACAACAATACAAAAAAATAAATTTTAAAGAAAGCATTTGCTCTACAAAAAAGGTCTTTTGAACAAAGTTCTTCAGATCAAACGTTGCAAAGATATCAGAGTTCAAAAATAGCACTTATTAAAACGTTTTAATATTTTCCTCAAAACTGCAAAATAATATTTTCATGGAGTAAGATTATCTAAGAACTCAAAAAAATTACTCCTACTTAATAATTTCAACTATTTTTTTACACCTACTACCGCTTATCATGAGTTATAAACTAAGCTTACTAACAAAAAAAAAAAAAACAAGTAGGTTCAGGTCAATAAAATTTACATCTACAGCCTACAGACTAAAAATTTATGCAGGTCATCTAAATTTTAGATCTTAAATCTTATATCTAGGGATTCGATGGGGATTGAAACCAGTACCACTGCACCACTTTTATAATTGCATAGATTTTTTAACCAGAAAGAGTTAAGTAAGCGGGAAACATTTTTTTTTAATTAAACTATATGCCAAAAATTTCCCTTTCAGAATCCGCAATTTTTCCAAGTGTATAGTTATTAATTGATTAATAATTAATTTTTCAAAAATTACAAACTAAAAATTAAAATTGCTGTTAAACACAAAAAGTCACTTTCTTTTAGTTTTTTTTTTTTAATTTGCTTTTTAAATGCTCTTCTGGATCCGTAACTGCTCCAGGTGTATAGTAGATAGTAAATTAATAATTAAATTTTTAAAATAATTTCAAACTCAAGAATTAAAATCGCTATAAACCTCAAAATACAACAATGTACAATGACGTCATCAACTGCCGTGGGATCTTATAAACATGAATAGTTTAAAAATTAAACCACTAATTAAATAGACACCTGAAGCAATTGCGGATCCGGAAAAAGCATTTAAAGAACAATTTTTTGAAAAAAAAAATTAAAAGCAATGATTATTTTGGATTTTATAGAAATTTTTATTTTTGAATTTACAAATTTTTGAAAAATTAATTATTAATTATTTAATAACTTTACACTTGGAGCAATAGCGGATTCTGAAGTAGCAATTTAGGAGCAATTTTTTGGCACATAAGTAGTTAAAGATGTTCTACTCTAAGTTCTTTCCGGTTATTTTTAATATATTTTTGCTTTCAATTTTTTAAATGTTTTTCCTCTGTAAATTAAATATGTTCTTAACATAATAACCTACAAAGACAAAGTCGCGGGTATCAGCTAGTTGTAAATATACAATTTAAATGGGAAAAAAGAAAAATAATAATTGATATATTAATATCAAACAAATCCAATCTTATAAATTCTGAAGAAAGGCAAATACAACCCATATTGTAGAGCTGAATAAGACTGGAAAATATTTCAAGAAGTCGGGAAAAACACTTTGACACTTCCCCCTATTAATAGTTATTTAAAATTGGAATTAATTCAATCATTTTTGGGAACGGATTCACCAAAAAATCGAACGCGTTATCTCACTGAAAATCGAAATTGAACTGCTAATTATTTGCATCGCCGACAACCTCGGTCTCCTGCTGTGAGACCCGACTATAATTTTTGATAAACATTGATTATGTTATAATTACATTAAAGAAATAGAGAAAGACAAGGAATAAAACAAAAATATCCGATATCAATCTTATTTAAAAAGAATCTTATGATAATATCGTCTGTATTAAAATAAAATTTTTAGTCTTTAGTCGTGTTCAATGTCATTTTTAATCCGAATAAAACCGAAAATTTTGATCAATTTTATTTTTAATCAATTACCTAAATTGTAAAGATTTATACAAGAAATATTTGAAAAATTTAGATGGAAAATTTTTAGTGAATAACTAGAAAAGGGGTGTTCCATTGTTATGTTAATTTTTTTAAATTTAACAAGCACATCAAAAGTTTTGCTTACTTTCATGTAAAAATCTTTTTTTCGGGGCCTGTAGACGAGGAAAGAATAGGCCAAAGTAAAGAAAATAAAATCATCGAAAAGTTTTATGCAAACTTCGGAAAAAAGTATAATTTTGTTCATAGCAGAGCCCAAGTTGGAATTCCCCTTTCTTTTTCATACTTTTTTTATTATTTATATATGTGGGGGCGCAGTGTGTAGATGTCACACCATACAGATCCCTATGGTGCCTCTCCTGCTGGGCATGAAATCTACTCACTTCCCACAACCCCCTTGGTGCGTAAAAATAATGGCTTTTCCATCACGAAAGAGACGAGTAAAAAATATATAGATACCGACATATGAATTAATTTCATTACAAATTCCCCAATAGTTTTTTTTTCGATCGATCGTATAGTAGGGATGAGAAGTAAACACACGGGTCATATTTGTTTTATTATCGTTTGATAGAGAGAGCCACAGACATCCATGTTTAAAATGTATTTTTGATGCAGTTATGTGCTTGGCAAAAACCAATATCGTGTTATTTTACGTGTCACAGAACTTTGAATAGTTTTCCCTCGCTCCCATCATCATCCTTTTTTCCATTGCCTATACTCTTATGTCCTGAATAGGGACAAAAAAAACTCCAACCCTATCCCAAATATGCAGAGCATATATATATATATATATATATATATATATATAGAAAGCTTTGGATAAACACACATTCAATTCCCTTGGCTATAGTTCTCATTCACCTTTTCTCTCATATACACAATTCTAAAACAGCTTTACACAGATGACACGATCGAATCGAAATTTTTTGATGAAACAACTTCATACGCGCACTTTTGTATTGGCGCGATTCTTATATCGCTCGTAAATAGTTGGGAAACGAGAAAATATTAGGCTTTAGGATAAATGCTGGAATAGTCAATAACCTGAAGCATGAGGAAAATATAAAATATATCTGAATTATTCATAAAAATCGAAAAGAGGAAATTCAAGACGTAACAGATAGAATCTGAGACCTGGTTTTGTTTGAAACTTTTGTAAATATTTTTTCAATGCTCATTCTTGGTTGATTATATTTTTTTCCATATTAAAATTAAGAGAAATCTTAAGATATAAGGTTTATTCGTGGTAGTGATTCGGAACTGGTAACGAATCAATCCAAGTGGATAGGATAATCGCCAAACGAATACACGCTTATGAACTGATTAGGGGTTATTTTCCCGTGATTGAGTTTGAAAATGTTTAGAAGTAAGACGAGGATTAACGAGAAACCACGAAAATTGTTAATTGAATTTAACGTTGACAGCCGTTGATGCCTCGTTCACACGAGTTAACTTTAGTTGACCGATTTTAGTTAATCGATCAAAAGTGGAATGAAAAATCTAGTGTTCAAACTCGTTCAAACTTTTTTTGATCCACTAAAAAGTTGATTACGGTTCTCACACGAGGTTTTTCATTCAACTTTTTTTGATCAACTAAAAACGGGCTACTAAAGTTGACTCGTGTGAACGCAGCATGACAGCGAAACTGAATTTTGAATTATCCACAATTTAGCAAACTGCACATGAGTAAGAGAATCGAATTTTTCATCCTAACAAAAATCTGAGGATCGCTAGAACCAATTATGAATCGGTAACGAACGCAATTCGTGTGAACCGCGAATATCGGACCGTAACTCGAACCGTAACGAACTTACAATAAAATCTAGCTTTGGTGGACTCCAAGAAATGAGGGCATAGAGGGTAGTAAAAAGTTCGACCAACTAGGCAAAAATGACGCCTTAGTAGTTATCATGGGACCAAAACCTTAATGTGGAATAACAAATAGTAAAAGAAAACGCTTTTCTAGCTTGGGAGGCTAAAACCAAGGCTTTGTTCTGGAGAAATACTCCAGGACAGAAACCAGCTTAAAAATTCATAAAGTACAAGAAGTGATATACTATCATTTGGTGAAAGGGACATACGTACCTCTGTACCTGACCTTTGTACAGGCTTTTGTACCTTAAATTACCATCTTCACAAGATAGATAAAGCATACGATGTATCTGCTTGAAAGCAGCAGAAATGGTGGAGTATAGACTATACCCTAAGAGAGGCATCTTTCAAAAGAAGACTGCATCAACTTGAAAAGATGGACATGGCACCTGGTGAGATATCAGAGACAGTCCCTAGTGGTGCTGGCTTTCTTTAGAAGTCGGATGCTCCCTTAGATAGGACAGAGGATCATATCACAAAAAATCTCACTGGTCACGATGATAAAGGGAAGGAAAATTCCTGGACCCATTAGAGAAAATTTTATAGTTGACTTTAAATGGAACTAATAGAAAATATTTGCTCCGCTTTGCCGAAGTATGATTTGGCTAACGACTCAAATACCATCGTGTCATTTCAATACAAGTATTAATAAAGAAATGAAATCGTATTTAGTAATTTACACCCTTTTGTACATTTAAGTTGATATTTTATATCCTTTTTCATTGATTTCTTTTTGCGTTAAGTAAAAATTCACTACTTGATGTGATTTTCA
The DNA here is from genome assembly GCA_958496155.1 of Sisyra nigra. Lineage (NCBI taxonomy): Eukaryota > Metazoa > Arthropoda > Insecta > Neuroptera > Sisyridae > Sisyra > Sisyra nigra. The sequence continues at coordinate 37,758,918 of OY292318.1, forward strand.
AGTTACTTGCCTTAAATTGATCTTAAAATCGAGTTAAACTCAAGTCAAATATTACTATTTAAAAATCAAATCAAGACAAACATTTATTTCGCAAATTGTTTCATTTATAAGTCAAAATATCAACTGATGGTGCTTTCAGTTAGGTTCCATGCGTTTTGATCTCCGGACAAAATATCCTCAGATAAAAAGTCCTCATTTAAAAACTGCAAATCGTATTTGCAGCATAAATTTAATGTTAAAACATTTATTTGTGTAAAACTTCGCGGCTCCATGAAGTGCACATTCAGTCAATGAATGAATTTTGGGTAAACGAACAATGACTATGATTTCTTTTGTTGGGGGCTCCGCCAAACCCTCGCCAGGGTGACTCCCTGGATCCCTTTGGCATTAATTAACATAGTTTTTGCAGATTTAACACGGACATGTAGGGGTCAATTTAACACTATGTCAATATATAGTTCAGCAAAATATAAAAACACTCGGACAAAATTAGTATCATGGTAAGTATAAAGTTGGTATTTAAATATTGGACAAAAGGATCACACTTATTAGCGATGCACTTAATTAATTTAATGAAAAATTTCGTATTCTAAATTAAATCAAACAGTAAAATAAAACTGTTATGACATATAGATGGTTGACTAGATAAATTTGATTTAATTAAGATTTCGAGTGTAAAAGGAAATATTTTGAGATTATTATCATCGCCAAAATTCATTTAAATCACATGCTCTGAATGTAAATTAGAACCCATACGTATTAAATCAAGCCACTCTGTTATAAATAAGGACGTTAATATGCAAGACATCAACTACGTGGTACATACAAATTTCCTATTTCCACAAAGACGAAAGAGAGCATAAAAAAAACTTCAAGCGGAAATAAATATAAAAAAAAAAGTTCCATTTTCCAATTTTCTCAAATTATTCCACTCTTGAGAACGTGTTTTGTCCAATTGATTTTTTTGTAAATGATTCAAAGGACACGCTCCACACACACACACACCCCCTCAAACCCTCCATCCAACCCTCCATCAACTTCCTAAACACTCCAACTCTGGAGCAATTACCTTAAACGATTTTAATGAAATAAAGAAAGGTCAACTCATCCAAAAACATTTTCCCTCTTTAACGAGTGAAGCACGCAAGTGTATATATATACGAATACAAGTAAAATTGAAAGAAGGAAACGAAGATTGGTGCACGTGGAAAATAGTCGATGATGGTAGATGATGATAATAGCACGAACTAAGGGCTGGGGGGACCAGCAATGAAAAACGGGGGAATGACGAGAGAAAAACTGAAAGGTCAGCTCGTTTGCACAATGTAGCATGAAAGTACAAGGAGTTCAGAAGCGAAAAAAGGATATAAAATTTATATCAATTTTTTTTTTAATTTATAAACTTAATTGTGTTCGTTACTTTGTTTAAATTTTTCCTTCGGCCAATATTTACTGTAACTAACCACGGCAAACATTCGCTCATATACAACCTGAAATTATGAATTCAATAAAAAAATCTAGAAAAATATTTGATTTAATTTAAACGATGAACAAGTGGTTTTAAATACCGTTTTTTTCTCATCTGTTCATTATGTATGTGTGTGTACATTGATTAAAGCCAGTAAAGAGTCGTTACAGCCTTAAGGGTGTGCGTGTAATGTGTGTGTCGCACTGCCTCCGGGGGCTGTTACCGGTTAATATGTCGAACATGAGAATGAGGAGTTCGTGAGAAAGCAGTCGAAAGCACGTTGAAAGCGTAATGTGTGTATAAGAGGGCGAACTACCACCTTCATGTCCCGGGTTTTCACTCTTGGACGCACTGCAGTCTTTTTTTCTTCTACTCTTTGCTATCCCGGTCATTTCGATTTTTTTTAAATATAAGAAAACACAAATAAAAGCAACGAATTCTATCCCGGAAATCAGAAGAAAAGCATAAAACTTTCAGAGCTTAGCGAAATGAATCCCTTAGTTAAAACAACGTGAAGAGTAAAAGAATACATTTAACTTATCAAAAATTTGTTTTTATTTTAAAAATCTTCAAATGATCATTTTTAGCGTCGTATTTTATAAGTATTTGTCGTATTTGAAAAAAACCTAAATAAAATAAATCAGATTCAACGAGGAAAAATTTTTTAATATTGTTGCCAAAAATAATGGCCTAAATTATACCAAAGTTTTTCAATAAGCTTTAAATTTTCAAGCACAATTTAAAGATATAAAACTTTACAACATAAGTTAGACTTCATTGAAAAAAATTGTTGTAAAAAATAAAATTGATTTAAAAACTATGTTAAGTATTTTTTAAGCATTTACAACGTTCATGTTCCATTAATTTTCCACATTACATTCAAGATTTTTGTCAAGTGAACAGATGTTGATTGCAAGAATTCAAAACTGGTCACTTTTGGCATGTTATTACCTTAATTAGCTTCGGTTGCTCTAAAATCGATTATTCAATAAATTAAAAACTTTTTTTTGACGTGATAAAGTCTTATAAATTGATGAATTACGACAGCTAGTCTGAAAAAGATCGTCCATTTTGTCAAGCTCCATTTGAGCCTGTGCGAGAACACGATACAAGTGATAGAGAGGCACGATATTATTGTTGAATCCTAGACAACGTGTTTTGTTATACTTCACAAATACTATTCATTAAAATTCACAACACAAATTATAAATTAAAGTAAAAATAAATGTAAAAATCACAAAACAAAAAATCCAAATTGTTAATTTTGTATCTCCAGATATGTATTTCAAACGCCATGCGTTCGTCTTCATGAGTGGATCAAATTGAAGTGTCTTCGAAGACAATTTCGTGCTGATTTATTTATCAATTTATTTTTACTTTAATTTATAATTTGTGTTGTGAATTTCAGTGAATAGTATTTGTGAAATATAGTAATTAAGTCCAAAGTCAGCGAAATTTAATTTTTTATTAACGTGTTTTGTGTTTTTCTTTTACAATTTACTTAATAAGATTTAATTGATTTTTTCCTTCATAATTTTCAGTCTGATTTCATTTTGAAAAAATTGTTAACTTTCAATTAACTCCTTTGTATTATACAAAATAATGATAATTCAGTGACAATAATTCCATTCATAAAAGTACGCAATTTTCATCAATTAGGTGTTCTTTATGACGTTATTACGTAAAACTATCGTCTGTAAACCGACTTTACAGACAACCAATTTTTATTTAGATAAATGATTTTGTTTGGTGATATATTTTTTAGGGTAGTGTTTCAATTACTTTTAGATCATGTTGATGATATCAAATGCACTTATTGTGTATTAAAATACTTATACCGATGGAATGCAAAGAACTTAATGATCGCGACAAAATTGGTTGTCACTAATGAGAGTTGACAACTGATATTCGGTAATTGAAAATAAAGTGACAATTTTTGTAAAATAACTTGACTACTGCTGTTTTTATGATGCTTTTTCAACAAATACTAACGCTTTTTTAATCACTGATCATTCTAACTGAAACTCGAACACATTTATATATAAACATTGCAGTTAATGAAAATAACGAATGCGTTTTACTTTACATCATCAATAGTGTAACTTATTTTTGAGTTGTACGAATTTATGCTATTAACAAGTAGTTAAGAGGTCAACTTAAAAATGAATATTAAAAAACTATATAAACTAAATAAACTATATAAAAATTATTTCAGAGATAGAAGAATTTATTTTGGAAATTATTTAAATCTTTGACCATTGACCCTTGAAGCGGAGATCTAACAGATTTAGCCGTTGCGCCACTAAGTAGACCCTACTTGTTTATTTTTGTTTTTAATTTTGCGAAAGCTACACGTTGAAAGTTGAATAACAAACACTTTTCAGATTAATACCTGTTAAAAATTTTAATGATTTACCATTTCTTATTTTGTTATGAAATTTCCTGAAAGTATCCCTTAACTTTGAATATAAATTAAAATTAAGGATGTTTTAGCCACTTAAGTCATTAATCATCACATTCAAAAGCCCAAGATCTATTGCTAGAGCGGCAATTTAACTATTACACCACAAATTTCTCTGTAATATTTTATATCATGATAATAATGATAATTTTTTTATCAATAAAGTGAACTCTTAATAGGATTCTTAAAAGCTTTCCTTACTTCTGGTGGTGCTTAAAGATTAACCTACAAATCAATTTTCTTATTACACGGAAAAAAAATTTGTTGTAGTTTTAACAACATTCCTTGTTAATTTTACTACATTAACTAGTATTATATAGGATGACACTACGTGTGGTAACGTTTACCAGTCAAGTGTAATTAAAAAACTGTAGTAATGTTTACAACACGAAATAGTAAAAATGTACTTGAATTTTTGACACTTGCATTTATTTGTCAAAATTATTGGTTATGTTGTACGCGCCGCATACGCAAACGCCAAAATTTGTTAATTGTACAACACTCAGCAGTTGTATCAACTACATATATTTATTACACTATATGGTAGTAAAAAATACTATACGTTAGAGCTGAATACAACACAATGTGTTATCTAATGTTACATTTGTGGTTATAGTGAACACAAAGTGCAGTAAAAATATTACTAGTTAAGTGTTGTAAATTTTACACCACTATTTTTTTCCGTGTCTGTTAAATGCTTCTTTCAATATCCACCATCGTTAACAATTAATTTCCAAGCGACTCATATTGTGATTTGTGAGTCAACGGCTTAGGGATTTTTCAAGTCAAGTAGTTGGATATTTTTTAAAATAAATAACGTTTGAAATTTTGATTTGAAATTACTTGTAAAGCCAATGCATGACTTGATTTCACACTATACATGTATATTTGTCTCAAGTTTGACTTGAATTAAAATCAAGTTTTGGTCAAGTTGTTTAAAAGTCAAGTAGTGAATTTGTACATAAGTTGGCCAAGTTTTATTGCTGCTTTTAAAATCGTCAGAAGTTAATCTTAAATTAACTATTTGCTTAATGGCAAATATTTAGTTGCAAGAAATTAAATATTTTCGTGATTACAATCAAAACTTAACTTTTTTTCTGCTATTCTTATTACAATACTGCCTTTTATTGAAAGTGAAAGTATTTGAATGATTTTTATCGCTCAAAGCTCTAAACTTGAAATGTTGATTTAAAATAATTATAATTATCGATATTTCGAACAAAGCCTTCTTTTTATATTTCATTTAATTAATAAAAAAAGCTGCTTTGCCATTCTAATACAAAAAAATATAATTTTAATTTTTTTTTGTGTAATAATTGTGATTATCTTCAGAGCCGAGACATTTCTTCTTTCTCTCCAAATAAAAGGTTGTAAAATAGCATCATCAGAAATGAGGTCAAATTGTCAGAGGCGAGACAAGGAATAGGGGATTGGAACTGGGGTGGTTTGGTGTGGTGTGTGTGGTTGAACGACTGAAGCCCACTTTAGAAGCCTCACTCCGTTCGCAAATCCGACCACCCATTCGGCCATGGATGGATTGCATGAGTAAAAGGGTGAGTCCTGATGGGAATGACGAGGCGCAGGGCTCCTGTTTGTGTATATATAGGGATGAGATCAAGTGGCTCGGGCTTCGAGTGTGCAATGTACAGTTAGGCAGAAGTGGCAGTTATAAACCCGATTTAGGATTGCCATGTCAGAGGTAATTTTCTGCGACAAAAACCAACAGCCCTTAAACACAGTGTATAAAGCATGAAGAGAACGAGAATGACGGAGGAATGGAAGAGTGAAAACGGGTTGGAGAGCAAAGATAGCGAGTAAAGAAGAGGCACACACCTCTCGTAGCAGTAAAATTGTCTACGATGAGAATGCATCGTATTCATGTTGAAATGTGAGAAAATAACTGAAAAGTGAGAGAAAAAAGGCAACCAAAGGGCATTGTTTGAGTAAAAAAATCTCAAAAATTTTAATTGATTTATTAAAACATATAAAGTTTATTATTTTCATGGTAATGAATTAATTAATTAAGAAATTAATCCTATTTTCTAATCTTAATTTGACACTGTTTTAAATCAGCCAAGTGATTGAAAAAATAAAACGGACATCATCAACCGTTCGATGTCTTTGTTCCCCATCCCTACGCCATACCGACAGCACCTTCATCCTCCGCTACTTCGGTTGCATAACGCGCAAAACTCAATAAAGTCGTTTCGTATGTCTTATTGCCGGATTTTATATCTTGTCGCCGATAAATTTCCCATCACACATTCATCGGCACGCGATCCGAATACGCGAGCCCCCATATCGAGAAATGGGCAAGGGTGCAGAAAATGTTTGGTGTCAGAGAAGAAAAGTTCGTTCACACCTTCGATGGAAAAACTTAAAAGTCAAAAAGGAAAACGCATATAGGACTTATATACAGAAAAAAAAAACATTTAGTCAACGATGCGACTCAGTCTATTTAATTTAATTTAACAAGAAAATAATATAGAAAAATATGAAAAATTTTATTCTCATTTACATATTAAAATAAAAAACTTTTAATAAAAAATAAAATAATTTTTAGTTGCCGTATATTTGAATAATTTGAATATTTTTTTTCTCCTTTGCAATTATGTTAATTTGAACCTTAAGTGCTTTCATCTTTCTCTTTTCTGCTAATGTGTTCTAGAATATTTAGAATACATATTAGGAGAAATATTTATTTTTGTATGTCATTAAAAATCCTTTTAAATCTAAAAGTTTCCATTATGCTTACACAATGCAAAAAATTAATTTATATTTTTTAAATTGAAGCCGATTTATGAAAGACAAACGTCGTTGAAATTTTAATAATATTTTTTTAATTGTCATCTTATCATAAGCTTTTTAGTATAGAAGACTTGAAATTAATAAAGTATTAGTTGTCTTTTTAAGATATTCATAGAAATTTGATATTCCGTAGTGTCTTTATAACGATAATCGATTATGAAATTTGATCAAAAAATTACAAATCAAATTGATCAATTTGTACACTTCTAATTGAACAATTCTAAAAAGAGTTTTTCTCTTTTAAAAAGTTGCTATACATTCCTAGAAATACTGAATATTATTACAAACTTAAATTTTGTCGATTATTGATTAAGATTAATAAGGATAATGTTAAAGTTAGCAAAATAACGAATATATTTGTGAATTAAATCAATGTATAGCCATTCGAAAGGTTCCATGCGTTTTGATCCCCGGAGAAAATAACCCCGACAAAATATCCTCAGACAAAAAGTCCTTATAGAATAACAAAAAATCGTATTTGCAGCATAATTTTGATGTTAAAACATTTAGTTTTGAGTAAAACTTCGCGGTGTCAAGAAGTGAACATTCAGTCACTGAATGAAAATCGAATAAACGAAAAAAATTGAATGTAATCGTTTGAGGTAAAAGTATCCTTATGTGCTTATAGGTTTCTAGAGTGTGATAAAGTCGATTCCAGATGAAAAAAAACGTACTTTACGTACTTATAAATTAAAAGTTGCTTAATTTTATATTGCACAGAACTTGTATCGTAACTTTACAGTTGTCTTTTCATCTGGAATAAGCCTTTAGAATACATTGGAAAACGTTTAACTCTAAGACGCTTAATATGAAATTTGGTGATATCGATATAATACTGATAATCAAAATAATACAATTATTGTAATGTTTTGTTGTAAATAAGCTAACTTTATCAAAAATACATATTTTTTCTGATAACACGAAAACAAAACCACTTACCAAGAAAAACTGAATTTGCGAATAAATTATTATATTTAAAAAAATACATTTTGGGACTATTAGGTGTTGGTGGTTAAGACTTTTTTTGTTGTTGATTACATTAGATGTGAAAATATGGACATAACATAGTATATTAGAATTCTAGGGAGTTAAAAGTATGGCATCGCTTAGTTACTATAGGTATAGTCTAGTTAATAGTATCTTCAATGTAATATAAACAATAAAAAATTTATTTTATAAAGGCTAACGTCCTTGAAATTTAAATTTTTTTAACACAAAATCCTTAAGTATAGTATGCAAATAGACTCTTCTTCTTCAGATTTTGAGCAACTTTTTATCACAATTCAAAACGTTTTAAACATGTTTATTAGACTATTAACTTAAAAAGTAATTTGAACCTATTTAAAGAGTTCTAAACTAAGACTTTTCTTACCAAAAATAGTTAAGTAAAGTTAAAATATGTCTTGTATACGGAATATTTAGATCAGTTACAATTAATTAACAGAAAATAAATGTTGCAATATAATCCTTGGATTTTGTTAACCAACTATAATATCGATAAATATAAATATCAATACGGTGACAATTTACATAATTATCAATCATGAGTGTCAAACTCGTTTTTAAAATAAAGAACATTATAATAATAATAATAATAATAATATAAGATAATATAAAAGCCCAGGTCACTGATTCACTCACTCATTCTGTAACGCTCAATGCCTACTATGATTGCCTATACTATGCCTACTACTATTGAGCCAACCCCACAACAAGGACATTTACTCAATGATAATCGTATTTTCACTCGCAATGTTGTGTATCAAGAAATTCTATAAACAAATAAAGCATTCATGAATTAAAAATAAATTATTCATTCTTTTTATTGAACTCATTCATAACTTTTGGTTGTCAAACACACTGATACGAACGCATGCAATAACTTTCACGTAAGAAACTTGGGCTTTTTTAAAAAAAATAATAATGAATATAAATATTTTTTCTTTTAACACTTAAAGCAGTTACTTTACTAAGACATTACATAAGACTAATTCGATTTTAGTGAACTGTTTAGGTATAAGTTTTGCTATCTTCACAGTATCTTTACTACTATCTTTACTTAGTATAAAAAAAAAATATTTATAATAATTATTTTATGGCTTGGTAAATTGTAAATTAAGCTTGATTTAAGGAAAAAAGATACATAAAAAGAGTGTAGAACATTTTTACCTCGCATCATTCAAATTGAGCTTTCGAAAGAAATAATAATAATTTTAAAAGAGCGAAAAATAATGTGAATATTTATCAAAAAATAAAAAAGACCTTTCATTTTTAAATATTCTTTGTTCTGATTCTTTTTGAGGCGCACGTATATATCAAATTTTCTATTCTCATTTGTGAATGATAATGATAAAAATGATGACAAATGAAGGAGAGAAAAATTTAAAGAAATCTAAGAGAGATTTTTTTGATGACGAAAAGGGGTTGAATGAAATATAGTATATAGAGAGAAGATGATGGGAATAATGAGATGCTGTGTATTTTAAGTAGTAATGACAGAACGAAACGTGGAAGTTGAGCACAACCATCACCACCATGAGTACGTCTTTCTTGAATTCTTAATGTCATTCCCGTTTGAATTTGTTATGTATGAGAGAGCGAATTCTCAGCTTGGCACAGCTTCCAGCGACTTGTTCCAGCGACGTCTTCGTCGATGCCCGCACGTTTTCGTGTGTACAAATGCCTTCCATTCAGTCCCATCCTATCCCGGTGCTCCCAAGCTCACCCGTCGTCATTCCATATACGAAATGTATTTTCATTAGTTTGCCTTTTGCAACTTATGAAAATTTTATGCGATACGTTTTCATTATTATTATCCGCTATCAAAGTTAAATTGAAGTTATTTGATCTCGGGCGCTGAGATTAAATGCAATTTGCGCGCGTTGAATTCGTACGTACGTTTACGTTCGTTCGTGAGTTGTATAATTCGTTAGAAATTATTTAAAATGATAACGTGCGCCCGTGCTTCGTGCCAATATGGTTAAATGGACACGCGTCCGTTTATGAATCAAAAATAATTAATAATTTTTACCAATTTAAAATTTGCCCCCGACATTTGCGCGACACTCATCTGACATAAATTCTTTAATCATTCCCCTAATTGGACAAAATCACGAATATTAACTCTAAACATGCAATTATTTGAAAGAAATAAACACGTTCCTCGAAAATTTATATATAAATAGAGGAATTTGAGAATTTCCATCAAGCTTTCAGTGAGTGAGATTTTATAAATTGAAACGCGAGAAAAATCAAGTTTTGATTTTTCAAACACTGATAAAAGCACACTCGTATATGCCTAACCATTCCTTCAACATTTCCTCCCAGAGTCCCCCTTTTCCGGCACATGCCTCTAAATCTCGTTTAGGCTCGGCGAAATCCGTGACTCCTTGATACCCACCAAATACGTGACACGACTTGCCCGTCCTGTTCTATCCTGTTCCAGGATTGTCTTCTCTTATATTCCCGTTTGTCCATCTCAGAGTCCATCTCTTACCCCCTCGAACTACCAACCTCAATCACGTCCATGCTCCCTCAACATATGTACGCTCATGTATATACACAGTGATGTTCAACAAAAAAAATTAAAGAAAAATTTAAAATTCAACCCTTGTAAGAACGTGAAATTTTCTAAAAATTTAACGTGAACACGTAAAACCAAAAGCTTAATGCCCCTCTTTTCACGTGATTTATTTCCTTAAAAATTTATTCTTTCAAACGTGCGAAAACTTAAAAAAAAAATTCCAATACAAAAAAAAATGATGGGACTCAAGAAAAAATTTTTAGAACCGCTGATAATCGAGCGGTCTTTTATAGCACTGTATTGGATTTGACGATTGAGGTCAGGTTTCAAAGCCATAATGGCAAACATTCATTGCATTAGACTGAAACGGAAAATGCATTCTCAACTTGCATGAAATCATAGACAATTGAGAAATAAGGGATGATGATGATTGTGATCACCAGACAGTTGTGGGGTTTGAGAATCTATTTCCAACTGTTATTTTACGTAACCGATAAAATTGCTTCGATTGAAAAGCGCTTTGATTGAGGTTATTTCAACATTAGAAACGAAACTCGAGAAAATCAAACTTGAAATCATTTCGAAATTGCCGTTTCAAATAAAATACTCAAAAATAAATTATTGGCCCATTTTTCATTAAGATACTCCTCCTTCTTTTATGAATGGAAAGTGTAACTTTTGACGTAACTTAAAGAAATAGATTGTTTTATTTTCGTTTTTATGAAACAAATCACAGCTATTATATTTTATGTCGATTTTCTCGTTTTGGCCGAAAAAAATTCCGAACGATCGAAACAGATGTTCGCTACGACAAAACGATCGTTTATGTCATTTTCTAAAAATAATCCAAAATTTTATTCGTTTTTTATATATATATATATATATATATATATGGGAAATTAAATTGTAATTCTTTCAACAATTGTCCTTTTTTCACCAATGTTTCAGTTAAATATTTGTTAAATTTAACTCCACTTATATGCGAGGCAAAAAGTAGGACGATCGACATTGAGGGTGAGAATAATATTAATCATTCAATTGTTCATTTAAAGCATTTATATATTCGAACGATTTTTCCGTAGAAGCGAGAGAAAAAATAGGAATTTCATCATTTTTCAGGGGATAAATGAAGAATTATTGCAGTATCCAGCTCATAAATAACTCACAAATCAATTAACTTGTATAAATGTTTTCTTTTAGCTATGAAATAAACGGCATTGACGGAATGGCGATCTCTGTTGCTAGAATGGAACAAAATAAACGCACATTTGTTCGCTGAATACACAACGTTTATGTTATATCGATAATATTTTGATTTTAATTTTTTCCAATGATTTTATTATTCGGAAACTGCTGATTGTAAAAACATTTTTCGCTCCTCTTTTTTAATATTTTATGCACTCATAAAGATTGAAACCCTTTAAATTCAATGTAAACATTAAAATAAATAGTTTAATTAATAATTAAATTAATCGACACTTCTCAAAATTTTTGAAAATTGAAAAAATTAATACTGATTTTAGTACTTCAATTACCTAAATTATCTTTAGTTATTTAATTTTTTTTTTTTTGGTATATTTAAGGTCGCATTTACGACTATGGTCATTAGAGGCCGTCAAATCCGAAAACCTACAAAAAAAATCTTGGGCTTTCATTGGGATTCGAACCCAGAACCACTGGCATATAGGACAACTATCTAGTTAACCACGCAACTGAGTGACCTAATTATTTAATTATTAAGATGAAGATCTTGATTATTTTTTGGTTTTGTTATTAAATTTTTTAATACGTCTAATGTATCGGGACCATCTTAACAGGGAAATTTTCTCTTATTTATTAATTGTAGAAACATTTATGGTACTGTGGAAATTAAACCAAACACCCCTGAAGCATTAACGTATACAACCACTAAACTTATAAGTAAATTTTAAAAAATTATCCTTAATATAGATTAAATAATATCCATATAAGTAATATTTTAATCTTTTTCTAATTATATTTGATGCATAGGTACTTAAAAATATTTAAAAGTTGGAAAATTATTATTTTTTTGTTATTTTAAGTCGCTTGGAACGTCCAAAGTCATCAGCGACTGATCTAGTTCTATAAATTCTCACCTCTTTCACTCACTCGCTGATATTGAAGCATAGTTGCAATCACACTAAGGTAGGTTTACACTAAAATTTTAGTATCACCACTAGAAATTAGAATAACTTGTTAATTTTTTTTTAAATTCAATAAATTTTTTTGATCAATATTTAATCAATTATTCTCTTTATTCTAAGTCTTAATATTAGAAATAAAAGTGGGGTTTTTGTCTAAACGACAATGAATTAAGAAATTTCTTTTCTACAGAAAACTTTGAACCTTAAAAAGCTGGCAAAAGTTGTTTTAAACGACCCCTCTAAAACTCTTTTTTGTATCAACTTTAAAATATTGATTTAGAGTTAATTTTTTTCATTTTTAATAAGTATACTTAGAATTTTTTGTTAAAAATATAAAAAAAAACTTGCTTTAGGGCAAAAAGCTTTGTAGTATAACTTTTACGAGACGTAACAGTAATAGTTTAAGTACTCAAGAAGTTCAATAACATGCTTTGATTATTTTTGATCAAAATTTAATCGTCTTTGTATTCTTAATTTGTCAAGTTCTTGAGAATACAAACAAAAATATTTTTTTAATCTAATAAAAATTCGTAGGAAAGTTTGAAGCTTTAAGATTTAATTGAATGAAAAATTATGAAGAAATTTGTAAAGGAAATATCCTAAGGACTATTTAGGACTATCTTAACATAAAAATTTTCGATTTGTATTAATTTTAGAAAAATTTAAAATACATAAGGTATCAAACCGAGCACCACTGAAGCTTAGAATTGGAGTAGGTATATAACCACCTTACCAATACCTCAATAAGTGGACATGAAAAACTTATAATCAGTATAGATTCAATAAAATTCATTATTGGTTATTTATTCCTTTTCTAATACCTTCTATTTGATGCATATTTAAATATACTTAAAAGTTGCAAAATAATTTTTTTTCATAAAAAACTTTTATGTTGGTATCACCACTAAAAATAAGAATAATCTGTTAAAGTTCTTATTAAGTACAATTAACTTCGTTGATTACTTCTTTGATCAATATTTAATCGATTATTCTCTTTATTCAAAGTTTTCAGATTATATACGTAATTTATTTTATAAGTTTTGAATCTTAAAAAGCTGGTGAAAGTTGTTTTAAATGAAATCTCTAAAACTCTTTTTTTAATAAGCATACTTCGAGTTTGTTAAACATAAAAAAGATCGCTTTAGGGCAAAAAGCTTTGTGGTATAATTATTACTAGACGTAACAGTAATAGTTTAAGTACTCAAGAAGTTCAATAACCTTTAAATATTCGTTGATCAACGTTTAATCGATTGGTCTTTTTGTATATATTGTCAAGTTCTTGATAGTTAAAATGCGTAGGTATATAAGCTTGAAGCTTTAAGATTTATTTAGATCAAAAATTATGAAGACATTCTTAAAGGAAATATCTTACCTGTTTAATATTTCTTGATATTATTTGTGCATTAATTAGAGCATAATTTCGTGTGTTTGCTTTGATTTGTTTCATACAGTCGAGTAATGAAAAGCGCGCTACGAACGTCTTCCTCTTGTTTAGGGAAGTAAAAATCGTCAGGCTTTTTCTGCCGGGTTTCTCACAGTTTCCTGGTGTTGTTCACCTTGTACGAGTCCCGTTGTTTTGACGATGCGTTTTTCTCGTCCCTTTTTGCGTAGTTTCTTTCCGTTTGCACGTGCGTTAGATTCGCGTGATTGCGATGTGAGATTGACGGGAGGAGCAACGATAAAAGTTGCCACACGGAGATTTTTCAGTTGTACGTTTCAAATTCACAGTCAAGAGGAGACATCGATCGTGGCCGTGGCAACAAAAATTAAGAAAGGCCTACAAGTTCGGTTTCGATAGATGAAATAACAGCGACGTGAATAACAACGATAGGAACAACGAAGAGATAATCAAAATAATCACTTTTTTCAAGGTTTCACCGTAAATGACACTTTATTCAATTTGAACCAATTTCCAATTATCACCGACACTAATCGCGCAAAATTAAAATTTATCCCGTTTTTAAGTTGGATTTATTCACAATTTCTTTTGACATTAAATTTTCCTGTTCACGAAAAAAAAAATTGTCCAGGATTTTTTTTTTTTGGGAATCAAATAAATGTGTGTTTGGAATGTATATTTGACAAGGTATTAATATTGAATTGCAGATCGCAAAATGTATAAATGTGTTAAATAATCACGTGATTGCATTGGCAACAGGCGTTCTAAAAGCACGTTTTATAGACGAGATGCTCGGTTGGCGCGAGATTTCAACGTCCAGCTCACAACGGGCTGCTTCATTCCAACAAACTGGTGGCCGTTGTCGACATGCATACCACTCGTACTCATTTCGACACATTTACATTCGCATTATTTCACACAAACACACACGTGAAGCGTGTATGAACGTGAAAGCTTCGTCGCTGAACCGCATGCGTACCCATTTTCTCAGTATATACTGTCGTAAAAAGCTTCGCGCATGCGTCATGGCATTGACAAGGCACGCGGTTCGCATTTTGCCTATCCATCTACACAACAAGCTCTGTCACGCACGTGTAAAGCTCGCACACTCGCTCTCGCTTTCCCGTTACTCAATCGCTGTTCGTAACGACACATTCCCTCTCACTCGATGTGTATTTTTGAACTCTAATCACAGTAATAATAAATCATTTGATCGTGTGGTCCAAGTCAACGGACTTTTGAATATGTCAACCACATGTTAGAGGATGCATTCGTCTCCTTAAATTTATGCAAGGAATATTCGAACGAACAACGAGATTCATCGCAGAGAAATTGCCAATGATTTGCATTAAACTGAGAGATGCGAGATTTCGTTAAACGATGCTGGCATTGGGGCGCTTTTAACATTTCTCTTTATCCCGAAAAGCTTTCACTTTCGTACATTCACTTATGAGTTCTTCATGATACATTGACCTTTATAACATTATTACGTTATCTCTCCACGTTAATTATTGGATTTTGAAACATTTAAAATTACTTCTATATTATTCAATATGAACATAGGACAAATTCAGTGGAAATTAAACTGCAGTTGCATTATAAAAATGCAACCCCTTTTTTTTCTTTATCATATGCATATTGCATATGTATAAAAGTGCATTATGCAAATGATTTGATGCAAATTGATAGTAGGGATTTTTTTTTGTGAAAGGGGTCGTCGAAGAGGGTGGAAAAAGTGAACGGGGAAAGAGAAATAAAATCATGAAATGGATGAATGATTGATATAGGGTTTGTTTTACAGTTTGGTCAGATTCGTGTTCATTCAAGGACATTGGCGTCTGAATGGTTAGGGATGAGGTTTTTGATTCGAAAAACATATTCATATTATTTTATATATTATCAAAAATATATCACTGAATAATTTTTGTGTTTTTTTTTCTGTAATTCTTAGAATTCTAGCTGTTTTTTGAGTATAATAATAGTTTTTATCAATAATCCTAAAAATATCTCAAAAATTTTATGCTGTCTTTTAAAAGCTATATTTGAAAGGGTTAAAATAATTTACTAGTTACATGTTGGTTTTTATTTTGTAATTGTTTTATTTGAACCATTTATTCAAAATAGTTTTAGTGTTATTAGATTCAAGACATTTTGAATACCAAGAACCAAATTTGTTAGTTACAATTTTTGAATTTATTTATTATTTGAAAGATTTTTCAAGTAAAATAGTTGGATATTTTTAAATGGGCCAAGTAGCTTGAAGTTTAAGTCAAGTACTCTTAATATAAAGCTCTGTAGTGAATCTTGATGTTGTGCTTTTTAAAAATAATAGAAAGTTATTTTTTCCTATGGATGATGTTAATATTACTTTAATCCGATAATTATATTAGAAGCATCATAATGTTTAATGGAAATTTTTAATATTTTTATATTTATTCTGATAAATATAAGAAATTGGAATTTAAATTTGGTTTTCTATTCAAACTTACACAACTTTTAGTTTTTGAATCTTTCTAACAAAGTTCTCCTTAAAATGTCCCTCTTAAAGTCTATTTACATAAGTGTTGGGAATGTAACATATTTCAATCTATTGTTTATCATATTGTGTTACAATTAAAAGTTCTGTTTAGGATTGAAAAACAAGTTTAATCTAAGCAAAAACCTAAAACTATAAGGTATAAGATAGTTATAAGAAATAAGTTCTATATTTTTTTTATTTTATTAATATTTCCTTAGATTCTTGTTATTTTGTATTGATCGGGGCAATGGATCGGTATTTACAATGCATGCAATAAGAGTATCAGGTAGTAACTTTTTGCCATATATTAAAACTGCATCAGGCTCTCTGATGTATACTCAGCATTCTTGGCTTGTCAATTCTCTATTGAATGATTGAAATGTCAATCATGGGTGTCAAACTTATTTTTAAAATAGAAAAAAATTATGTATAATTGGTTAATGCAAGGCTATAGAACGACAAGAATGCTGAGTATGCATCAGAGAGCCTGTCGAAGCTATGATCTATGGCAAAACGTTACTATCTGATACTCTTATTGCATTCATTATAAATCCTGTTCCGTTTTTTTTAAATTTATATATATATTATATATATGTATATACTTTGGGAGTTGTAATTTGCTATTTTCTTTACTTGTATAACTACTGATTGAAACGGAGCAGATTTGCTATCTTTACTTTTGATTACTATATCAAATTAAACGAAAATCAGAAATAATCTTACAGTAGTTTTGATATTGCAATTAATTATTGTAGGTACTAGAGAATGCATGGTGCTTAAAAGGTACAAAATAGCATTTAAACTCATCACATTAAAAAATAATTTGAATTTTATGCCAGAAACGAGGCAGGAACGCCTTGCTCTATTCAAGAAGCATCAAAGAATCCAAAATTATGAGACAAGACTATCGCCTCCAAAAAACAAATCTAATCTGCAAAATATGACATGCAACATACAACTTCCTAAGTGCTAATGACCAAGAGCTGTTCAAGTACTTTTACTAGAAAAAAATTAAATATTTGCAAAAATAAACTTTGAAGATGCCAACTTTTTAACTTCATTTAAACTTTTAAAACAAATCTGGTTTTATAGTTTTATAATAAAACCACGATAAATAAGTGGTTACCAACAAAATTGCAATCAATAAATGAAAGCCAACAAATTATAAAACTGATTTTTGACAAAAGGCGTCGACAAAATTGAGACGTTTCTATCATTTTCGCATATGTTAATGTCACAGATTTAATAATCAGAGGGGTTGGACTTATGCTTGTGTGAGCGTGAAGGATGAATAAACGCGGAGTGAACTTAGTGGAACAAGAAAAGTCTAGAAAATTCTGTCTTAAAAAGATAAGTTTTTGAGACCACCTGTCGCAAGGGTTTGACAAATAAAGGGTTACTTGATGGGTGATGAAGACAAAAACTTCTAGCGTTTTATATGTGTTTTATGGATGGGAAAAAGATAGATCGTAAGACCAAAAGTTCTAACAACTGAATAAGTAGGGTAGTAATGTTCTGGAGAGATGGCCGAGTTTCTTTATAGGGGGAAGACAAGCATAGGCAGAACAGTCATAAATAAACCATCAACCGAGTCATAAATTGAGGCGTCTAATATCAAAACGACCAATGTGTATTCTGACTTATTTTTCAGGCCCGCGAAAGACCGTCGTCACTGCAGCTCAACTAAAATAAAACTAATTTTTAAAC
Organism: Sisyra nigra; assembly: GCA_958496155.1. Taxonomy (NCBI): domain Eukaryota; kingdom Metazoa; phylum Arthropoda; class Insecta; order Neuroptera; family Sisyridae; genus Sisyra; species Sisyra nigra. The sequence continues at coordinate 37,776,967 of OY292318.1, forward strand.
AGGATATTGTTTGAATTTATGTTTTTTATAGACAAAGTCCTTTTCAAAAATTAATCTTATTTAAGTCAAAATACACATTGGTCGTTTTGATACTAGACGCCTCAATCAATCGTCAACTAAGTGATAAATAAATCGTGAATTGTGTTAAATAAATTACAAACATTGCAGTGCCAAATAAATAGTGCATATAGTGGATTATTACAGTGAGTGACAATAAGAGACTGTGACTATTGTAACAGTGAACAATCTAAATTTTCTGTTAAGACATTTCAAATCCAAGTTGACATCGTAAGAACTTTCACAAGAAGAATTTTTCTGTATTTTTATAATAATAACTCGCAGTTGATAAAACTTTTTAAAGCTCTAGAAGAAGAAGATTTTCATGATTTTAATTATTTATTGATGCTTGTTATCGCGCTTTTGTCGGAACACTACAAAAATGTAATGTAATGTAAATGAAAATTTTTTGACCAAATTATATATTTTACCTATATACTTTTAAGAATAGCTTTATATATAATATTATAAATAAGGTTTGGTAGTCACAGTAAATTTGTAAAATTATTTAGAAAAAAATATGGTCATGTATTTGAATTATTCATTTGATATATGTCAACAAATCAGATTATTTGGTCTTCGCTGAAAATATCATATACTAACATATGGAGAGAATACATAAATCAAATTGAAAATAGTTTTTAAAGGCAACGAGAGTATATAGTCCCAATTATAGAAAGTGAAAAATTTTTATAAAAACAATTGTTCGATTGTTGGTTGTTAAGTACTTCATCTACCCTTTAAAGAATAAAAACGACGCCTATGCTCAAGGGCAGGCAAAGGATAGGGGTTATTGAAACAATAACAAAAGCACGTACCCTGAATACAAATTGAAATGGACGCAAACCGATTAAGAAAAAACAGTTTCAAGTTTTCAACTACCCAAGTCAAAATTGAAAGGAAAAGTTTTCAAAGTTGACATAATATTTTATGTTGAATGCCTTTCTTATGTAAAAAAATCGTTTTTCTCGGCATTAAATTGTTGACGAAAAACTTTCCAACAAACCTTTGTGCATTCCGGTGTACTTATCCTTGAGCACTGTAAACTCGTAAATTTTCCCGAACTCCTCGAACATCGGACGCAAGTCATTTTCTTCGAGATGCCGCGGTATTTGACCGACAAATAGTTTGATTGCGTCGCGCGAACCATTCATTCCGTTTCCGTTAATTGTTGCCGATTGTGTTGTCATAATGACGCCACATGGAGGCGATGTGGGAATCAACATTTTCACTCTGGTCGCTTTCGATCGTTTTAAATACACTTTGTACTCGTTTCAAACTTAGAAAAATTATTTTTTTTTATATCGAACAACACTTATGTTAGTACCACTTATAAAAAGCTTATCATCATACACTTAAAAATATCAGTCTTTAATTTTTCCAATCACTTTATTATTAATTTCAACAATTATTTAATCGAGCGTTAAACATTAAAAACACTTAAGCAGTATTTTTTTGTACTTTGTAGTTTCACTTTCTTTTACTTTTCTAATCAAAATATTAAAATTTTTACACACTTTTGAGGTAGCTTTTAGTGATTAAATTTATTTGGCTTTATTAAATAAATATACTGTAGGAACAAGAAAGTTAAGCACGAGAATAAAAAAAAACTCCCCAGATACAAGATATGACGACAAGTTAATAATAAAATTGAACACGTTGCCGTTATGATTGCATTTTCCACGCGAGGTGCGTGCGTAAAACAATAACAGTAAATTAATAGTGAGGTTATGTTATATCCGTTCAGTTTTAACCTATATATGATACAAATATTAATACAAATATGATAAAAGCGATAAGTAATTTGATCAAATATGCATTAAAATGACTAGAATGTGCGAGATATGAGAGCTTAAATACCACAGAGTTTACAGAGACTTTTCGTTGCAACTTTAAAGCTTTTTGTTAATTTTTTTTTAACTTATTGCACATAGAAACACACACAAATATCAGGTAAATATTGAATTGTTAGTTGTTTTGAAACATAAAAATGGAATAAAATAATTTCTACAACAATACAAAAGTTTTGGACGACAAAAGGGACGTGACGCTACGAATACACAACGAGACAACCACGAGAACACTGTCGAACGGGGGCGTCATGCCCTTGCAGCCCCTTCAATATTGTTGATGTCCGTCTGCATAGGTCTGTCTGTCGGTCTGATACCCGCGAATTAATGTGCGTCTTTTCTACATACGCACAATGTACGTAGAGGGTAAGTGCGATGCACGATAAAGCCTATTCGGATTTTAAGGGTGAGATGAGGCCCATTCTAGGGGAGTGAAATACGCAAGCAAGTGAAAGTGCATTTACACCACCCTTTTGAGCTCCGTTCCCCTATTTGATAACTATATATGTATTTGCACGTGCATAAGTGTGCGTTACTACCACTGTATTTGTACACCCTTCGGCTGTAGGGGTTGCGTTTCATGCATCATAGTTAGTCCCTTGCTGATATCAAAATCCTGGACTACATATGAAAAACCCATGAAACTTCAAAAATCAAACACAACAAAAAACAGAATTAAGTTTAAAATTATAAATTTCAGCTTTAAAACAACTTTTTAATCATAAAAAAGTTTTTCTTGACTTTATTAAACGAAAACATTCAAATTTTTGTTACCTATTCCATAAATTTAGTTCAGTGTTACAAAGCTGGACTTCCCCCGTATCTGAGTCATACAAATGACGCGACGCGTAATTCCCTTTTATGAAATTGGGGAGTGCATGCGCCTTAATTCTCAACTCTGAGTACTATCAATCAAAAAAAAAATTTCCACTCAATAAAAAAGACAAAGCATGCCGTTCTATTAAAACGAAACAAGGAGCAAATGTTTTCTATTTCGGTGAAACTTTCACTTTTGACACGAAAAAGAGAAATGGTTCAATGGGGGTTGAGATAGTAACGAAGAAGGCGCAAGATGATGTGATAGATGCAGTCGCAGAATCCATTGCTTTTCCTGGATATTCGATTTTCACGTACGCTCGTTCATTCCGACCCTCGCAACTTGACGATCGTTCCCTAGCGCCTCAATGTACAGTTGAACGTAAAAGCACGCGACAAGAAAGTGGGAAGAAAGGAACCGAGCTTTATGGTTTCAAGGTCAAAATATCTTTACGCCTGATAAAATTTTCCTTCGAAGATAATTAAGTAACATAATTGAAATGTTGAGGAATAAATTTTGCCAACAGGAAGTAACATTTTCGTCGTGTAATCAGTGTTAAAAGCCTCCAAAGCTCTCATATCCGGAACTATTGTTGTAACGTACCTATGATGTGAGATCTTGAAAAAAGCTAAGAGGAAAATTAATTGTAAGCGTCCTTGAATAAAATTTGTAACAACAGCCTATATGAAATAACTCTTTCATAATTACCTTAATAATCTCATAATAGAAATAAATTCAAACAAACTAAATAAACCTATATATCAATGAATTAACATATAATAAAAGGAAAGTCTTGTTTTAACATTTTATCATATTCTAATTATCATTAAACTAATTATAATTGAAATTTTTAGTATATATTGAAACGTAACGATAACAAACTTTAAAATTGAAAAGCTATGTATCATACAATTATATTGTTTTCAAATAGGTAATTGAAATAATTTTTTTAAATTTCACCATTTCATCGACATTGAAATAACAGTTATTTATATGATTATTATTTTATTGACGGGAATATTGAAATATTGACATTGTTAAGATAATTTTATATAATAACCAATGTAAATTATAGTTTTTATTAATGCTCTGAAACCGTATGGTTAAAAAAATAGTTTTATTATATTCTGTTTAGTACCTACATGAATATATCCATAAATTTAAAAATTAATATAAATTGTAAAAAAAAACTGTGTGGTAAGTGAAAAATTAAATTAATTTAAAGTTTTTTTTTTTCAATTAATAAAATACGCCATGGGATTAACATAATTGAGAAACATCTGTCAAAAATGCATATCAATAATTAATCCCTATGTTAGCGTTCAAATGCTAAGTGCATTATAACACCTGCGTGCTTTTCCCCTATTAGGAATAAATATGCGTTTTATAGAACTAGTTTTGAAATTCTATGACAAGGTGATTTTCGGAATTAAATCAATTTTCTTTCTGTAAAATGGAAGAAAAAACTTAGTAAAAAATTTAAATACATTGGAATTAATATTTATGACAATATTTGCATAATATGTTTTTTTTGGTGTTTTAGGTCGCTTTAACATCTAAGGACATACCACGACTGTCTAAACACAGAAAATTTCAGTTGGTCAATTTTAATCTTAGGTCTATGATCTTAAGTCTAGGATTCAACGGAAAAATCGATTTTTTGAAGTTATACTTCTATAGGCGCGTTATAATAAAATGATGAGAGTGAAATTTTAAGATGCGCACGCATCTTGTGACAAAAATTAACAAAATGAAGTTAGTTGCAAAACCATTGAGTTTCCTGGCGCGCGTAATTGGAATTTTAGTTGTATTTATTTATTAATTTATTACTTTTTTTTATATTTAAGTAAAAAATAATTATATATACAAATGACACATTAATTAATAAGTTATTACTTTTCTCGAATTTTGCAGTAGCTGTTATATTATTTGAAATTTAATGATGAAAATGACGTCTGCATTCCATGCATATTCTTAGTTATCACGAAACCTGGGATTCTGAAATGATTCAACCATCTTAGAATAATAATTTAGTAACACAAGATATGAATAAGATTAAGACATTTACTTTGACAAGTAGCTACTTACTTTATTTTGCAATTTCTATGATGCTTCGTTTTCATGACATGCATGAATTGTTAACCAGAAAAATTATCCTAACAAATTTTATAAACGTCTTGCAGCTTTCTTTGGATATTATTTATTGATACAAATTAAAATATTATTCTCTTAATTTTATTTTTAATAACTATATCTTTAAATATATAGATTATTATTATTAAATATTAAATTACAGTTTTTTTTAAATTGATTATTTAAATATAATTAATAAAAACTAATTTTTTATGATACCAAAGAAGTATAACTTCTCACGCGCGTACATAAGTCCACGCAACCACATTTTTTTTAATAAATTGCTTTCTTAACATATCTATAATACGGTAGGAAAGTGATTTTTGAAAACTCGAAGTCGTTTTAAAGATACAGCAGGTAGAAGAAAGAGCTGTTCGGAGCGCTAAATTGGCAGTTGAAACTTTAAACGCGTTTTTCTCAAAACTCTGTTTTTCAAACTTTCTTCCATCGTATCTCAAAAACGGTTAGACCGAATGACTTGAAATTTACAGGGTACACTCAACACATGTAAACACATAGAATGAACTATTATCAATCGAAAATTTTCAAAATTTCTATTTTTATAGCAAAAAAAAAATAAATAAAGTTATTTAGATGTTGCGAAATAGCCTTGTAGCTAGAGCGACATTAAACAAACTATACAAAAAAAAATACGCAAAATTTTTACTAACAAAACATTTTACAAAACTTTTATTTAAAATGTCTACCAAAAGTCCAATTTTTTGTAAATATATTCATTTGATGAAAGTTCATTCCGTGCATTTATGCTTAAAGATTAAAACGCCGTATTTTTTTTGTTTTTTTTTTTGTTTCGAATAAGCCGGAATCGTAGAGGAAGTGCGAGCTCATTTTTTCGAGGTGGGGGTGTTCAGAACGCTGTAACTCATGTTCTACACAATATTTTTAGCTTAAAATTTATATTTATACTGTAGAAATATATGTTAACAAATGATAATAAACTAAAAGCTCTATCTATTTATTGGTCGTAGAAAAAAAATCCTAAAAAACAGGCCGTCACATGGGTTGACCCCCTTAACGCATGAAGTGGAGAGAACTACGGCTCTAGCCACTACGCCAATAGGTGGCCCTCATAATATGTTATATGTAGCCAAACTGTGCTTTTTGGTAATTTTTTTCAATTCTTTTAATAATTTAGACAACTTTAATTTTCGTTATATGTAAACCTCGAACTATTATTCAAAATTTAAAAAGGTCATTTAGTGACGTGGTTGAATAGTTAGTTGGCCTATTAGTCCTGGCTTCGAATCCGATGAAAGTTTTTTCATGGGTTTTTGGATTCAACGATCGCAAATAACCATAATAGTTAATAAGACTTTAAAAAACAAAACAAAAAAGGAATCATCTAGATCTATTATAAAATTTATTTAAAAAATTCTGAAAAATAAAATAAAGCCAACATGAGGTAGTATCCAGAGTAAAAGTTTTAAATAAAAGTATAGATTTAACATTATTATAAAATGAAAAATTTAAATGAATCCCATAAACATAGTTCAAATGTTAATGCTATTTTAATAGTCTTTCATCGGAAATTATCAATATCATGTTATGTCCGTTACAACTTTTAGCTTATAGATATTTAAAAAACCTGTTATCTAAATTTAACCTTTTAACAAGATTAAAACGGAATCAGATCACTAAGTATTAATAAAAATGCATTATTTAAAATAAGTATTTTATATTGAATGTGTAATATTAACATAATAATATACTTACAATACAATGTTGAACTTTCAACGAACTGAAACCTTTCTATGTCAATTTGCAGCGATTAAGTCTAATGCTACTCTATTTTTCACCTATTTATTTTTCCTTTGGTTTAAAATTGGCGTTTGAAAATGTTATGAATTTGTAATCGGAAATTTCACATCACATCATTCGTAAAAAAAATAAGCAGAAATAACATAAATTTTAAATTCCACAAAGATCAATTAAATATGTTTAAGTATAAGTAGTAAATTATTACAATATTAGGACATATGAATTAATTTTTGAAAACGTTGATATAAAAGTATGAAATATTAAATAAGTAAGAAAATTACATAAGCAACTTTAACTTTAAAATGTTTCTTAGATATTTGTAACTGTAAAATTTGCAATGCATTGCAGTTTATGTCAATTAGAAATAGCAATAGACCAGGGTAGATAATTTTTGAACCCAAAAAAATTATAGTAGGATGAAACCCATTAAAAAAAGAAGTAAATATATCAAAAATTAAAGAAAAAATAAATTACGGTCGATCTGAGGTGGGGAAGTGGAAAAGGGGAAGGGGTTTAAGGGTAGAAACTGTTTATCTCGATTTCCGACAAAACTACAAGTCCTATGAATTTTTCACATAAACTTTTAGGTTATGTGAAAAAAGTATTAGTACAAAAGTTGTAGATCTTCTTTATATCTACAACTTTGCTATTCAACTTTTTTCCATAGGACTTGTAGTTTTGTCGGAAATCGAGGAAAACTGTTTTTACTCTTAAACCCCTCCCCCTTTTCCACTTACCAACTTCAGATCGCCCGTAAGTTTTTTTTTTCATTTTTTTTTTGTATTCTCTCTTTTTCTTATGGGTTTCATCCTACTTTAATTTTTTTTTCACTTTTTACCATTTAGAAAGGCTTTAGTTCTGGTCTACAATCACTAAAAATAATTTTAAAAAGCACAGTGAACTGAAAACCGGAATTATAGCGTGAGAGCTTTCATTGATTCTGATAGTATTCCATTATACCACCTGCTTTGCCATTTTTAATTATTATAATTTTCAAGCAACCCTTAATTCACCGACTGCTCAATTTGTTAGAACCTTTAAAATAAAACTTGCAATTTTTTATTAAATGAAAGGAACGATACCTTTATCGAAACAACAATATTTACAGAAACAACGGTTGGTTAAGAACAAAATGTTAATTCATATATTACAATACAATTTAAATTATTAACAATAGGTCGAGGAGAAGTGGCGTCGGATACTTTTTATGATTTACGTAAATTAAAAAGGGATAAATGAATGGAAAGCCAGTCAAACAATATTTATATGATGAAAATTTAAGTTGTAAAAATAGTATTCCAACGAGATTTCTCAAAACTGTATTGAGATTCACGTTATGGGTTAATTCAATTAATTGGAATTATTCACCAAACGTTTAATTAACTGAAAACTTTATTTGATTTCACTCGATGATTTACAATTTATTATACAAATCACTAATTAATCACTTTTCGTAGTAATTTTGCACATTTCGCTATTTACTGTCTTATTCAGACTTAGACTGATCTTAACAGACTCAATCCGGCGGACCTATTGTTTTTATATATGCAACCAAAGTGATTAAAATGTAGTTGAAGGTGCTGAAGTTTTCTAGATTGTTCGATACGATTGTTTCAAACGCCGTTGGCCGTTATATAATAAATTAGTTTAAATATCGATTATTGAAGTTTCGATCGAACAATCTGGAATATTTTATCTTTTTCTATAGTTGTCCGTTACAGTATTAAACATATTTTGTTTTAGTTATTTACGACCGCTTTAAAGCTGATTTTTAAATAAGTCGCAAGTTGTTGTCGGATGTAGGGCGCATGCTCCTTTACGTTGACAGCTGTCAAAAAGGTGGAGCTTCGTCGCCAGTCGTTGTTACAACGAGAGTTGACCAACTCTTACCTTCTTCCGACTTACGCCAAGCGACTCATGTAAGTGTGCATCATTTTTAACGTATGAACTTTGGACCGTTCGCACTTTGGCTTACACGAGTCGTTACGGAATTGTAGAATGCACTATTGTCATTCGGCCGACTAACGACAAACTTCAACCCACAGGCTTATAACGACAACGACTTGCGATTAATTGTAGAAAGGCCGATGACAAGGTACGATCTAAAAATCGTAAGCAATCGCTAAATCTGGAAATCCAAGAATTATTTTGGACTTCTATTGTGATTTGACCCTTAAACTACTGGCATATAGGGCAACAATCTTGTTACCCTGCCACTAAGTGACCTTTTGACCATCTTTACTTTTGTATTTTATATGAAGGGTCATTATACCATATATTTAATTTTTGGTAGTCTGAATTTTATGTTATTATTGTCAAGTATTTTAAGTCATTATCAGGTTATTAAAGATCAGTTTTTTATTTTAACAATTTATTTTTTTTTTCACACAACGTTTCGTCAGTCTTATTCTGACTTCATCAGGTATCTAACAAGACAGAAAATTTATAAAATTAAATTAAAAAGTAATACATAAACAATATAAAAAATGTAATACCTTCAAAATTGTGGTATTAAATATAATAAAATTATAATTTGAATATAAATTTAACAATACAAAATGTTAGGTGTCAAATATTAAATAGGCAAATGTTTAATTTTTTTTGTTATAAATTATTAATATTTTCAAATAACATTTAAGCAATTTAAATTTTTTTTTTTTAATTAATATTACCTATCGCAACTTTCTTATCAAATTAAGGTATACCTATACTATTAAGGTTTTCAGTATCAGTACTGAAATTAATAATATATGTAATTTTGATTCTCGGGCATCTGAGATGTCTCCTTGTATCCATGGGCATCTCAGATGCCTATGGATAAATATAATAAAAATTGTTTTGATTAGAAAATTTACAATATTAGAATTAAAAGACTTTTGAATCTATTTCTTTATTTTTAAAGGTAATTTTATATTTTAATTTATTTAAAAATAATTGTGTATTATATTTAACTAAATAAAAACTTTATTTTTAAAGAAACTCGACAAAAATTAATTTAACTACATTAAAAATCGATTCAAAAGTCTTTTAATTCTAATATTGTAAAAATTTTCTAATAAAAACAATTTTTATTATATTTATCCATAGGCATCTGAGATGCCCCTTTGTATTCATGGGCATCTAAGATGCCCGAGAACTAAAATTGCATCTATTATTTTTATTATAGGCATCTGAGATGTCCCCTTGTATCCATGGGAATCTAAGATGCCCGACCGAGAATCAAAATTACATATATATTATATAATTAAATATATATAATTTTGAAATTTTGTATTGTTAAATTTATATTTTTATTATATTTGATATAACAATTTTTAAGGTATTAAATTTTTTATATTGTTTATGTATTACTTTTAAATTTAATTTTTATAAATTGTCTGTCTTGTTAGATACCTGTTGAAATCAGAATAAGACTGACAAAATGTCGTGTGAAAAGAAAATATATTGTTAAAAAAAACTGTTCTTTAATAACCTGATAATTACTTAAAATATAAAACTATTAAGACCTGAAAATGAATATTATGGACTGTCAAGTATTTAAATAACTTTTAAGCATTGATAAGGAAGACTGCAATATCTTAGAAAGTTGGACCTGACGCCTGAGAAGATAGCAATGACAGCCCCTAGGCAGGTGCTGGCTTTCTTTAGAAATATCAATACTCCCCTAGACCGAGCATAGAGTCACATCATAACAGATTTCATTGGTAGTGATGATTAAAGAAAGGAAATTTCCTAGATCTATAGAACAAAAAAAAAAATAAACACAAGGCCTTTTGGAAATACGAATTAATAATTTATAAGATTTGAATCAAAGTATCAATGCTATTATAGTATACCTTGGGTATAAAACAATGTTAAAGAGAGATAAATTCTTATGTTCTTTATTGTTTTAATTATATATTATGTACTGTATAATTTTCAAAATGGTCCTTTTAAGTAGATATTCTTTCTTTACAGCGTCAAAACTTTGTACTACTAAATTACGTTCAGAGCTTTTATGTAATTAATTGTTAGTTAAATAATTTAATAAAATATTTTCACTGTTCTTCAAGATAAGTTATTTCAGTATTTATTATTTAAATAACTGTTTATTGTACGATATATTTTAGAGAAGTCAAAAGTAAACGAAATGTGTAAGCAAAGTTCTTAACCCATTCTAATTTCCACCCTATTAGTTAATTTTTAACAAATAGTCCCTTATATTTCCGTTGCACAGATGCATGTGTATTAGACTCCACCGCAAATAGCCAGCGAGTTATGACGTAAATATCGTTTCGATACAACAAACCACCGTACGTATGACGTACGTTAGTAATGTTATTGGTATTACGGTTTCTCATATTCGCTTGGAAATGTGTAACCGCATTTGTGTAATTACACGAAACGACATAAACAGGAAATATCAGGCAGTAGTTCTACAACCACCTCCTGTTGGTGAATTCTGAATTCTGTGCTGCGCCTGAACGCTCCCTATTCCGATCCTGTCCTCATCCTATCTCGACAACAGTGTTGTTGTGTTCCACGGCATCATGATGACGATGATGTTCTCCCAACATCCAGCACCGATCCCAATCTCATCCCATTGACAACACTTCTTTGTCACCCTCAGCTACACTTTTCTCTATCTTCAATTTCCACCAACCAAACGGCACCGATACGCAAAAGCACACAATAACATAACAACTTAGAATTTTCTCCTCATCTATACAAGAAGGAAAGATTGAACGACGAAAATAAATGCATCAAAGGATGCAAATATGAATGCATTCTGTCAATGGTTAACATGGAAAAGGATGGAAAGAATCAACCACAAATTACAACGACATGCAAACGTCTCGATTGTCAACGTGATTTTATTTTATTTATTGCATTATTTTTTGCACTGCAATTTTATTCCAATAAAAGTTCACATTGCACTGAAATGAGAGCTTTTTCAACTTTAACAACGTTCATTTTACGTTATCGGAACGGAAAAATTATTTTCAATCTACCAAATGCATTTATTAACAATTTTAATTTCTCAAGAATCCGTTACGGAAGCTCCCGTCATTTTAAGAGTAGGAAAACCACTTTAATCACCGCCAATATTCAAATTTTCAGAGAAACGCTTAACTTGTTCAACTTACAAATCCAACCCCATTTACATTACGTTTCTTTCTATTTATACTTGCCCAACCCGTAATTATAAATAAAATTCAATAAACTTTTTTTCATCCCCTAATTAACTCAACTTTTGCATAACTAGGAACAAAACAAATTATGCAATATGGAAAATAAATAAACTAGAATTGATTATATCTACCATGCTTTGTTTCAATTTCAGTTGTAAGCTTAGAAAAAAAATGTAAATAGGGAATTTTTTTAAAGGGTGAAGGTGGACGTTTATGTAGATCTGTGGTCAAACAACCTTTGAATATTACAGTAAAATTTTCTCTGTTTAATAAGAAGGTTGATAACGTTATAGTATTTAACATATTATAATTGTTTTAATTAAATATTTTCTGTTTGTTTCGTCAACCCTTGCAATGGGTTATTAAAATATTTTCCTATGAAGTTTTGCCTGAAAAATTTAAACAGTTCAACTGACTATGAAAATGAGCTGCTGTTTATTTTCAGGGTTGGAGTTAAGTTTGTCAAATAACTACAACACGTGAAATACAAATATTAATAAAAACAGAAAATTTCATCCTTTTCTTTACCTTAAAGTTTATTTCTGTTGGCACTATTAAATTATTCAATACATATTCTCAAACCTCAAAGTAAAATTGATGTTATGCCATATATAATTTTGAAAATCAGCTAGAATTAAGAGTTATGAGTCGGGGAGGCCTTCATAATTGTATTAGAGATGTTAGTTGAAGTCAAGTTTCAAATAATTAACTAATGATAAGGTCAATTATCCATACGTCTTTATTTATAGTCATGCAATTAAACTGTTTCGAGATTAATCATCACAATCTTTACATTTTATAGGATCCTTAGTATATGTGCTCAAAAAATCTTCTTAAATCAAAAACCATTTAATGAATTTTAATGATGTTTTTTACTTTCTTTTACTACTCGAATTTTCGAATTCGAGCTTTCACCGAAAATACATGTTTTGAGATCATCTGAGTCTAAAAAATTGATTTTTAAAAAGAAGTCTAAGTGTGTGTGTGACAGCAATGGCAATGACAAAAACTTGGAATTTGGCTTTCATATCTAGTTGTGCTACGAAGCTTTTGGTTTAAATCGGTTGTCCGAATGCTCCACTTTATTCTAGGAGTTTTTTAGCTTTTTCAATTTTTGAAAAAAGGCTCCGGCAAACGGCTCCAACGTTTTTTTTTTAATTTGCTACAGTTTTTAGACGCATTAATACCTACAACTTTTACTTGAAAGTTTTTCCTGGAAACATTCAAATAAGGAGGGTTTAGGGGTTACGGGTAGGGGTTCTTATATACATAGAGGCTTGTTTGATGATGGATGAGAATGGATATTGAGTGGGCTGTATTTTAAGGGTTGGAAAATAGGATAATAAAATGTAACAAATAATTAACTAACTTTATTGCACCAAATCTATACCAATATTAAGACTGAAGATTTCTCCTTTTTGAATACCTATATCATGAAAACGTTACATGTCACCTGCGCGAGGGAACATAAACAGAATTATTTTTCTCAGCTAATATTTTTATCTAATCTAAAAAATTTAAGTTGTTGTGTTGAATACTCTTTATTACCTACATTTTCTTATGTTTATACTAAAAAATAAATGCCATTTTCATTGTAATTTTCCCCAAAAAAATAGGGTAATAACAGGGTTTGTCCAGGGTAAACTTGAAAACAGCTGAGCCGATTTCAATGGAATTTTCACAAAAAGTTTTTAAATATTATAACTTACATTAAAGGCGACTTTTTATTTCGAATAGCTTTCCCTGTCTGTTTGTTTGTTCTTGGCAAACTTGAAAACGGCTGGTCCGATTTGGACGAGATTTTCACTACAATTAGTAAATATTACAAAAATTGCTTTAGAATACTTTTTATTCAGAAAAAATGTTAACTTTCTGAGCAAAAAAATAAAAACTATAAAAACTGCGCGACGAAAAACATACATCGGCAGGCAGCTGTGATACGATGTACATATACTAACATATCGTAGAGACGACATGATTTTAAACTATGTAATTTGTTATTCTTATACACTAATGTTCGCAACTTTGAAAATTATAATGATCATAGAAGTACCTATAGTTTCAATTCTTAGAAACCATAAAACCATAGTTAATTTACAGGTAGTTAATATCTTATATATAGTTCGACTGAGTAAAAATTCTAATTATCGAGGAAGGAGAAGAAAATCCTCTGCAGTAAATATGATTTCATTCAAAAAAATAAATATCTTAGTTCCAAAATGACACCCGTAAGAATAAATAACCAAAGACAGTTCGACTTAAGTGATTCCGATTAGGAGTTTGACTAATTGTAGGAGAGTTGAAGCCGTGAGGAAGAGCCTAACTTATTTTTCAAGAGAAAATAGGAAGTTAGATGTGACTATCGCGTTGTTTTTATTACCAAAAAACTATTCTTAATTTTCAATTTATTTTAGCAAGATCTATAAGAACCCGTTGTCTAATCTTGGAGCCCAAGAAATAGCAGACTTCTCGATAAGACATAATGGACTAAAAATAATACTATATCCTAGAATAGTGAACTTAAGGCAACCTAACCTAATACCTCAGATCTTAAGATAGTACATTGTATATTATTTATCCTAAAAAAGGTACACTTCCTAAAGGATAGCTACTAATCCATTCTACTAAAATAAATACATGATTTCATAAGACATTTGGTGTAAAAGGTTCTCAAGTCTTAAAGGAACACAAGTATAGGTGTTATACAATATTCAAAATGTACCAACAAAAAACAAAAATTTTAAATTTGTAATATTTTTAAAAAATTTGACAAAGTTAAAAAATGAGTGAAAAAATTGACCTTTATTTTGAAGTAGCCGCCATTTTATGAAAAAAAAAAAAATTTTAGTTTTGGAGGTTCATGCGATGGCCACATTTGTACTTATCAAGAAACCATCATTGTTTCATTTTTCAAATGACCACAAGGGTAGATATCATGGCGACGAGGACACGGCCTTTTTCCCCTCTACTTCAAAGACGCATAACTCAATAAAAAAAAAAATTTGTCTACTCTTTGAATATAAATAAACAAATGATAAAAATTGGATACTAAAAATTTCAAATGCTTTATTATATCAATTGCCAAAAAACGCTCGAAATTCGGGCCTCTAGACTAGAATACCCCCTTAAGGTTCGTTTATATAAGTTTTATTATATAAATTATAAACTATATCAACTATATTTTATTGATTTAATAATTTAAAAAAATATTTTCTAATTTTAGGGGGATTTATCTCCTGCTGTTCAAAACATACAAATTCCAGTTCAAGGTTTTAGGCAAGGACTTGTAGGGCTCACCCCTCCCCCCCTAACTCCATGTTACAAAAATGGACCTATTTTGACCGCACTTGCAGACAGCGCCAGTAATATTAGTTGAAAACGAGTTGGACGAAGACCACAAAGACTGACAAAGACCGAAGACTTTTATGGAGGTCGGAGGTTCTAATTTATGAGAAATAATTTTTTTTTAAACGTCAGTTAAATTATTTTTATATAATAAGTATGATAACTCTAAGAAATGATGATAAGTTTAAGTGACAGGGGGCTGTTTGAGACGTATGACTAGTATAACAACACAAATAGTTAACAGCTGTTTTTCAACTAGCCTGCAGCGCCACCTAAAGGTACTAAGATTGGCGGGACAATCTAGCGTTTCTCCTATTTAAGTGATAGGGGACTGGTAGAGCTCGTTAAGAGATAGTTTTTATTTTTGTCATCAGGTTGCAGTTGTAACAATTCATTAGTTGAATAACGACAATTTATTGGTATACTAGCAAAAAGAGTAAGCTAATAGATTTTGACTTTTGGGCTTCAAACAAGTTGAACTAATTTATATCCAATAATGAATGATAATTCATTAAATATAATTTTTGAAAATCAAAACTAGATTTTAGAAATTTCAGATTTTAACTGTAGATGAAAACCAATTAAAGTAATTGAAGCCTTGATATAGATACCCTAATATAAAACTTTGAGGATAGATTTTTTAAGTCAAGATAATTTGGAACAGCATTTACTATAAATGCTTGAAGATACGCTAAATTTGATTGACGTTGTTATTGATTAAAATGTCTATTAAACTATGATACTTTGAGCTGTTTTACAAGGTTATCAAAAAAAATGCTTTAGGTAAGTAGATTTTCTAAGGACAACCCTAAGATAACACAAGCGAATTTTCAAACTTTTCTTTTTCTTGATGCGATGTAAATATTTGAATTCTTTATAGTTTTCTAATTATCACAGCAAGGTTTTAGTTGTGTTCCAATCACTAATTAAATAATATAAAGCATCTTTCACGTTTAATACGAAAAATCAAAGAAAAAAATTAATTTCCTCGTTTCAGTAGTCTTTTAATAATATTATCCCTCGAAAAGCCAGTAGGGCGAAATTCAATAAAATCTTTATTACAGCTAATTTAATGTTTTCTTTTTCCTTCACGTTTCATTTCTTTCTTGTCAATAAAGTCATTAAGTTTTATTAAAATGTGTAACGGAAATTTTCCGTAATTGATCATAAAATAGAAAAAAAAAAACTAACTAACAAATGTCTCCATCTTGTTCACACAAATTGAACGATCATATTGGTTCTTGCTCTTTCAAATTTGTATATTTTGAAAATATTTTTTTTCAGCGTGGAAAAGAGTAGAAAAACTCGAGTCATAAACCAAAAAACTAATCACAAACAATTCCAGTTGTTTGATTTCTTCTCGATTTTTTCGTCTGGAAATTTTCATGGCCATTATTTTTCAATGTTGCATCGACTGACCGGAACTATTTACATCGTTGTCCATGTTATAAACGGAGAACGAGAAACAAGATGGAAAAATGTTAAATTATAATAATATAAATCTTTATACTACCCTCTTTTTGATTTTTATTTTATGTTTCGTATTTAACTATCCAATGTTTCTTTTCTTTGTCAAGTAAAATTGAATGAAGTTTTAAAAAAAAAAAAAAAACGTGAAAATTTTTCTTAATATAACATTCTAGTGTGGAAGGTAGACTTTTCCATTATTACGTTTACAGAACTTCTCAGAAACTTTTGTTTAAATTCTTTCCAGCTTTTCTCAGTCTTAATAATTTAATATTACGTTTATTTGTTGTCACAGTTTTCTCAACAAAAAAGTAGCAGAATGAACATTTTATTTGAATATTTCTGTAAATTAAACATTTGATCTACTTTAGATTTACTTTTAAAATGATCTATATATTTCAATTGAATAATATTATTGGGTAAAAGCAATCGAAATCATCGAAACTCTGATAAATTAGCTTTTCGTAATTCTATCCCAAATCGATCCTCCAGATTATTAGCTCTGTTATTATTATAATTAGGGATTTTCCTGGTGAATAAATGCAATAATATTGCATTGTATACAGTTACAGTAACAAAATACTAATACCCAAATGCCCATTGTCGATGTGCCATACAAATTATAATATAACCAACAAAATTCAGCATTTGGACGGTGGTAAACTTTCGTCTGAAAACGCATTTCCAGCTCGAAATGTTGCGACCGAGGGCAAGAGATAATTTGATCGTATTACCAATTTCTCGTATAAACGTACCCATTTTGATTACAGTTTTGTGGCGATGATCAAAATTAAAGACCAAACATGTTTGCATACGAACAGAGACAGTAAAATGAAATTAACGAGAAAGTTCAATTTGCAAAACAAAGCTACCAAACACATTAACGAATGAACTTTCGAAATTGAACTGCAAAAACGTTTCTATTGAATGAGCAAAACTTTTCGAAACTCGTAAAAAATGTCCATATAGCGCGTGTCGAGCCCAAGTATCAATTTAAGAAGAACTTTCTTAACTGCATGTTTTTCATTAGTTATATTGTAGGCAATAAATTTAAACGTGTCAAAATTCTCGGTGATTTTGGTGTGGAGGGAAATTTATTTTCGCCGTGTCCTCGATGCGAATTCTTATTGCATGTGTATTTAAAATTAAGCTCACCACCTTCTGTTCATGTGTGTGAAATGCTAGAGCTTAATTGCGCTTTCACGTCACGTCTATAATTAAACTAAGGACATGGTAAATTATTTCCTATTCATTTGGCCTGACGTCGCTCCTAACAATGAAAAACGGTCGCAAATTTTCTACCATTTTCAAACTACGAGAATTCGATCAATATAAGGTACATTCCAACGATAAGAAGCGCCGAAAAAAGTGAAATTACTTTCTGGTTTTATCTTTCTTGTCAACCTGAAGATACATTGAATCTGATGTTGAAGCTTTTGATTTGGTTTGTTCATAACAATTTGTTTTCTAAAATGCAATTTTCAAGCAAGTGATATGAGGAGTAAAAAATTTTCAAAAAACATTCAAAATTGAATAAAAATTATAATGTATAAAACCGTAGAAATGGTAGTGTTTAATTATTTAAACAAAGATAGATGAGAAATTTAGTGAACTATTGAGGTTGGTAGACTTAGTGGTTTCAGGTTAATTGACATTAAATTTCAATACACTTTAGTGGTATCACAGGAAGTCAAAATAAAGATTTGAAGTACGCCAAAGGTAAGAAATTTAATTAAGTTCTAAAATTTTTCTGTAATAACAAGCATATCAAAAATAACAAACAAGAAAAATAACAGCAGTTCCAAAAATTCGAAATTAAAATCTTTCATTCGATCGCTCTGGCTAAAATAATGAATTAAGAAAATTGTTGTAATGAGTCCTTTTGTACAAAACTTAATGCACTTTAATTTTGTATACGATGATTTTTCTCCTGACCAAAATCACCATTTGATTTGACTATAAACGCTATCGTGTAAATGCATACAAATTAAATGGGTTCTAGAAACTACACAGTTTAGTCAAAAAGAATAATTAAGGTTGCATTTAAAGATAATTGGTTATGTTTTAAATGTTTTTCCGTTTTTTTTTTTTTTTTGTTGCTCCTAGCAGTAATAAAGAGAAAAAAATAACATAAAAAAGCCCCCATTGATCATAGTCAAGATGGAACAGCTTGGAAAAATGCTAAAACTAATAGAAACTTAACTTATGACTTTAGAAATTGATTGGGATCTATGCGCATTAGTCTTTTGAATTGAGGTTCTGAAGCAATTTTGACAGCCAATCTGTTAGGGTGAGCTTATACTCTTTCCAAATATGGAGATGGAATTGGAACATGCAGTGATACCTCTCGCAACTCTCCTGACGAAACGACGTTATATACCTTAAACAATTCAATTTATTCGGGGCCAGTGCTGGCCACTGTAATTGTAAATATATATAATAGCTGATACCCGCTCGCTTCGCTGAGTGTATCTAAGTTTAACTGATTAATTAAAAGATTCGTTCATAGCACGTTGATAGTGAAATATAAAAATTACTAATATATTTTGACAGGAAAAGATGATAGATACTTTCAGACTTTAGATCCAAAGAAAGTTCATCAAAATTCGTAAAACTACTTTTCAAGAAGAGATGTTAGCTGTCTCACATTAGCTTCTATACGAATTTAGTAAAAATGTACCTGTATTCCTTCCTTTAGGACTTAAAAATCTTTCATACCAAATGTCATTTAAAACCGTTCAGCTATTTGAGGGGGCATCCATTATTTGCGCAAGGCGTTTTTTGCAATTTTTGAAATCCCAACCCTCCCCTCTGATAAGATGTCATGAGATTTGGCATAACCCCTTCTCTCAACCCGCAATCTACTATGATATTTTTCAAAACGTGTGTTTTCTTTAAAAAATACGTGATTTTTCTCTTTCCCCAATGTAAGATAAAGATAGAAATTCGGCTCTACCCTATCGGCCCCTGAACGCCTCACGTAATTAATGGATGTTCCCTTAAAAGAATAGATTAGTAGCTATCCTACCGGATCTTTAGCAAAACTTAATTGAAATTCGTTCCGTTAAATAATTGTTAATTTTTTGAAATTTTTAGGTTATTAATTTAATACGTTGATTTCTAATTAATATCTTCAACATTGAACAATGAAAAAATTCAAATATTTTAAACAATTTCATTATTACTTTTATCGGGTGTTAAATTGAAAGTCATATTTATATTCCAGTAAAAATTATCAATTTTTTAATTTCAACTTTGTAGAGAATTCTTTCGTTATTGTGTAAAATTGGAAGAAAATGCGTTAAAATTCTATTTCACGAACTTTACCGAAACTTTTTAAATGTACGGTTCTTGTAAGATATAATTGTTTTATGCCATCCCATGGGAACCATGCATTATTCTAGCCTTAAAAGTTAAAAGTAAGCTTTATCATTCTCCCTCAAACTACCACATTGCAAAAATCATATCAATTTTTAACTCTGTGATAAACAAAAAAAAATATCTATCCCACGGGATTAGTACATCTCTCCTGAGTAAAAAGTAGACCAAATCTTCTTAAGGAAAATGAGTTAAGACTCTATTTCGTGGATTTTAATGAAACTGCTTCTTATAGAATATATACTTGTTTTGCTATCCCATGGGAAGCGTTTATTATTCCGGTATGAGAAGTAATCTATGTATATCATTTTCTGGCCCCTAAACTACCACATTACAAAAAAGGGAGTTAATCTTCTGCTCTGTAAAAAAACAAAAAAATATCTTTCCCACGCGAACCGTACATTTTTTCCCGGATATGAAGTATACTATATATTAAACCGGATTATAATCTATATCTATGCCAAATTTCATCCAGATCCATTCAGTACTTTTTGAGTGAAAGAGCAACAAACATCCATTCTTACAAACTTTCACGTTTATTATATAAGTAAGAAGTAAGATAAGATATATATATATATATATATATATATATATATGTAAATAAATCTGGGTAACCACTCCCACCTTACATTAGTCTGGTGACCCCGAATTGCAACACGCAACGTAGCAGCAAGAAAGGGCCATTCTCCCTAAACCTGCAAGTTTTGCCTCATGTTTTGGATGCCATACAGTGGCCACATACATTGGACCTCCTCACGAAGGATTCAACTATGGAGAAGCGGCATCCTAGGCTTCGGTTGTACTACTCCATACACGTCCCACGTCGTCTTCGGACTCGAGCCACAGCAGCTTGTCCCCACCGACCCCGGGTCTTTAACTTTAACATTCATATAAGTAGGTACTAATTATCAATAGTACCTACTTACATCAGCTTTTGACCTATGTTTGATGCTCTGTAATTTCTTTTAATTTTTAATTTCAAGACAAAGATATTAAATCTAGGGAACTAAAAAAAATACTAGCAGGGTCCAATTATTGTAACATAGAAAGTTACGCCGGTGATCTCGGATGTTGAAAACTTGGATTTTGCATTACCTTAACAGACAGACAAAACACCGCAATGCAATAAACCTTAAGCACGTATTGTTTCAATAATAATTAATTTTAATAATATTTTAATTTATTAAAATAATTTAAGAAACACAAAATTAAAGTTGGTTAAATTCTTGAAACTGGTGGTATAATTTAATTCTGTTTCCAAGCTTGAAATTGTATAAAAAAAAGCTCCGAAGAAGTTCATCAACAGTTTCTACACATTCATCTAAAATTCAAATAAACCTCGCGTCTCGGCGACTTTATTCTTTCCTTTTTCATTTTATATTTACTAATCACTGTTTAAGCCACAACACTATGGCATCCGTTTAATTTAAATAAGTCGAAGAAACTTCCAAGTGAAATATATTGCTTCTATTTTTCGCGCTGTAAATCTGTTCAGTTTATTCATACTAACAGCATTTAACACGACGGCACCTAACTACATATGGATAAATTTAAATTTTTCCCAGCGAGACAAGAACAATGGTGGTTTTTAAAATGTATGATTATGGTTTATTATAAAATAAATAAACACGCAAAAGGGAAAGAAAGAGAGAGAGAAAAAAATTGTATGCTTCTTTTTCAGGTGATTCTTCTACACTTATTTCACCTTCGGAAACCGTCACCACATTTCCTTTCACTCTTTTCTCGTTTCAATACAGTAAACCCTCCCCATTTATTATCCTTGCATATCCGAGCGTCGGATACATTTCGTAGCTATTGAAGCTTGTAAACTTGTTACATTTAGTTATAAAACTAAATTTTCAAGTTTCTTGACTTTCTTTACAAAGTATCAAATGGAAAATAACTTGAGACGAAGAACATAAGAAGAAAACGCGAACTTTTAATATAATAAACAAAATACATACAGCTCCAACCAGCATAGGATATTCGAGAGAATATCCTCGGCGATACGATCCTGAGACACCGAAAGCTCTGAATGAATGCAAATCTAAAAATGGTTTTTGCTCAAGGGGAACAAACTTCCATCTCACCACACATCTCGAATTCTACTCCTGTTCTCCAGGTGTATCCCATTTCGTTTTTACTACTTGAATAATATAAACAACATTCAAAAGAACGTCACGTCATAAAATCGTTATTTCAACTCGCATATTTTGGTATTTCCGAGTCCGAATGGAAAGGTGAAAAGGATCAGTAAGAAACTGGACAATGAAAGTTTATATATATGGGCAACGTTTCATTGTAAATTATTCTATATATTTATTATAATTTTACGTTTTGTTGCGATTTTTATTATCCTTTTTGGATGCTTCTCAAACTCGTTTTAGCTTACAAAGGAATGTCATTTGGAAGATGAATGAAATGAATATCGAACGTATTTTGCGACACGCGCTCTTAACGCGATAAGCAAAGGAATTTTCATGAAAATTTTTCACATTACACATCACACGGTATTGAAATGCAACAAATATAAAAATCGTTAGAACTTTTCAAGCTTCAGTTGCAAAGAAATATAAAAATCAATGAGATAAATTTTATTAAATTAAATTTATACTCGTAAGTTACAACCTATCCTCTTCACTTTTAACATTCATTTATTTTAACTAACGTCGTAGGGGAAAAAAATTTTATAATACATAAAAAATTTTTAACTTTTAATTATTAAAATAAAATTTTTGTCAGACTTAATATTTTTATCTGCTTATAGTCCAGTAACAGTGTCGTACAAAAATAGTTTCCTTGAACTAAATCATGAAAATTCGTTTTTTTTATTTTACATAATACACAAATAATTGTAGATATGTACATATTTATATTATTAGCGTTACCCATAAAAACCTGAGGTAGAGGTAACAGTATTGAAAGACTAAGCATTTAAAAGAAAACTACACATATTGATATATAGTCCTACTATTTAAACATTTTTGTTATTAAAAAAGCCTTCCTACAAGTAGGTAATAAGCAACATAGAATATTACATTTTAACAGCAGGAGATCATACACTTAAAGTAATCGTTTAATGAAATAACGAATCGAGCAGTTTTTTGTAAAGTTATGATTAGAAATTTTAAGACTCTAGATTTTAACACAGCAAAATGTATTGGATATAGAATAGCCTTTTTTTTTAATGGCTCAACACATTTTAATGAAAATCAATGAATGTAGGTACATTTAAAGTGCCCATGAATTTTCCAATGAAGATAGCTTCGATATTAAAATAACAAACAAAATACTTAATATTTATTCAGATCCTTGTTATTTTGTATTGATAGATTAAGTAAGAGGGGAAATGGATCGGGATTTACAATGAATGCAACAAAAGTATCATTTCGCCATATACATGTATAATAGCTTCATCAGGCTCACTGATGTATGCTGAGCATTTGTGCCTTTCTGTAGCCTTGCATATACCAATTAGTATATGTATAAGTATATTTTTTTCTATCTTAAAAACGAGTTTGACACTTATTATTGATAATTGTGAAAATTGTGAAAAACAACAAGACTACAGAAAGACACGAATGCTGAGCATACATCAGTGCGCCTGATGAAACTATAACATATGGCGAAACGTCGCGGCCTGATACTCTTGTTGCATTCATTGTAAATCCAGATCCATTGCCCCTCTAACTATATCTTTCAAAACAAGATACTCTTATATTTGAAAATTTCATGGTTTTTGTTGAAGATACGAGGCGTATCCAGAAAGTAAGTGTACTGAGGCTCTGACGACCGAATGAATTTTATTTTCGACATGTTGGCTACACTTACGTGTAGTCAGACTCTTCCCCTTCACAACGAGGCCTGTTCAAGGTCAGTACGTTAAGAAGTGTCGACGCGACAACACGTTTCGTGAAAAATATCAATCCAATCTCCCACCAAGTGCAAAATACGCGGCGTCATCAGTCAGTTTTTGAGGCGCTACAAACTCCATGAAGATTAATTTCTCCGCTCCATCGTTACTAGAGATGAAACTTGGGTTGCACACTACATGCCTAAAACCAAAAAGCAATCTCAACAGTTACGTCACACCTCTTTACCCTCCGCCAAAAGTTTAAAACCACAATTTCAGCCAAAAAAATCATGGCATCCGTGTTTTGGGACTGTCAAGGCATAATTTTGATTGAATATCTGCCTCAAGGGGAGACCATCAACTCTGCATGGTACTGTGAGACCCTAAAAAAATTGTAGAAGGCGATTCAAAATAAGAGCAGAGGCATGCTGACAAAGAGAGTCGACAATGGACGACGAAGGAACTGCTTGCCTCGTTTAAATGGGATGTCCTGATCCATCCAGCATATTCCCCTGACGTAGCACCTTCAGATTATTATCTCTTTAACCCACATAAAGGAAGAGGTGGAGAAATGGATGAAAGGGTTGGCGGAAAACTACTTCGAGGAAGGCATCAACAAGTTGATACCCCGCTTCACCATCTGCATTGAGAGAACTCGTAGGTGCCAAAAGGTGTAAATTTTCTGGGCAAAATTTGGTTCTGTAACCGACTAGATTTCAATAAAATAAGTTGTAAAATTATATAACAACTTCGGAGTGTAGAGAAAGCTATAAGTGCATGGATGACTCTCTTATGGGGCTTTAGTTCTGAAAGTGATCAAATAGAAGCACATAATAGTAGTTCAGTAAATCATAGAATGGCTTTAGAAAGCAATCAAGGCAAGATCTGAACTTGGCAACTCTAAATTAGGTGGAGCCGAAAAGAAGTAATCAAAAGTTTTATCTTTCATTATTTAATGTTTCCTTGCTCCATCAGTTTGACTGTTGTATTTATAAGCTGGAAACCACCAAGTCAAGTAGTTGGACATTTTTTTAAAATTAATTATGCTTGATATTTTGACTTGCAAATGAAATCGCTTGCGAAGTCAATTCTTTACTTGGTTTGGCATTTTAGTATTAATTTGGCTCAATTTCGACTTTATTTAACGTCAAATTTAGATCAAGAAGTTTGAAAGTCAAATCAAATAGCATTCAAATCAAATCAAGTAGTAAATCTCTATTTATATTTTTACTTTTTTACAACACTTATAACATTTTAATTTTTATAAACGAGTACTTCCATGAACAATTTTGATATACACAGATTTTCTTCCTTATTTTTACCTCACATAGATATGGGATCTAAAATATAGCATTGTCGGGGGTGTATTTATTCAAATGAAGCACAAGTGGGTCATCTTATATTATTTATAATTTTTTTAAACATTAAAGTAAATTTAAGTTCCTTCTTTTTGTTTACTTAATATTTTATTTTCTATGAAAACTTACTTCCTGTAAAATCTTTAAGATTATAAAGCGTAATAAGCTCAAAAGTATAATAAATCTTATTTCTTACTGCTCCTTGAGGAATAATATGAAGCTGGGTTTTTGTCGTTGTTAAATCCTACACATGCAACTATTTTTCAACCTTAAACACTTTTTCAGGAAACATTCAGATAAAGCAAGAATAGCTAAATTAAGAACAATGAAATAGGAATAGTAATTATTTTCACAATCAATAAATATTTTACCACATTCAAGAGTGTCAATTGATAGATAATAATAGATAACAATTTCCAAAGTTGACTCGAAAGAACGTCAATGCATTTGAAACCTCAGAAGAGGATGCTGGATAATGATTTAGGAAGTTTAAAGGGAAGATAAGATAAATAAAAAAGGTACGAAAACCATAAATTAAATGTTTTAGTGACAGCCATTTAATTTAATTCAAGATGAAAGTCTACACGAGGTTTTATCGTCGGAAAATTTATATACGGTATCGTCAAAGTAAAAGCAGCTGAGACCACGAATGGACGGAGAGGAGCCGAGAAAAGCAATTTCGAAAAGTGGAACAAACCATATTGAAATTTATTAAATGTTTTTTAGCACATACAAATAATAAGACTGGGACTAATTGGATAATTTAACTTCAAACACCTCAAACAAAGCGTTGGTGGGTGAGGGGCATTTTTTTCTTCGAAGTCGCAATTTCTTTTTGCAGTCATCGCTATTATAAGACAAATTATTGCCTGTTGTCGCTTACTTGTGCATTTTATTCCCCAATGTAAGACGATGACGTCGGGAACATCTGCGGTCGTCAATCTAGTAGGTGATCTGCTGGAACTTTGAAATGAATAATTCAAGTAACGCTAGTTTGTTCACTAACTTGGTCGCTAGTTTTCGCTGCCATCGACTAAAGTCTAAACGAACGAAGTTAAACACGCGTTATTTACTTACAAGATATATTACTTTATGCTGTAAAAATTTTCCTCAACGTTGGAAAAATTATAACATTTACTCCGCTCTTATCTTCATTAGGTTATAAACTAATCCAATTTAGTTGGAATTTTCCAAGATTAAATTGATTTTTCTTTTCTTTTTCGCAAGATTTTTTCATTTAATACAGTTTTATAAAGGTTTTTTCCTCGTTTTTATTTTAATATGGAAAACATATGTTGTAGCAAATCCACCTTTTTCCCGTTCCAGTAATGATTCTTCATCTTGGTGCGACGCCACCAAACGGCGTCATCAGGTGGTGTTTGGTGACGTGTGTCATTGTTGATAGCGAGTAAAAGTCGACGTGTATGGAGGCGTCGTGACGCCTCTTGACAAGTTATTTGCCGCCACACAAAATGTCTTCACATCGTCTGATATTTGAACGCCGTCATATGTGTACATCCCTCTATATGTGTGTAACTTTATTGTTGTTCCCGTTACGTTATAAAATTATTATTATATTATGTCAGTCTATGGGATGAAATAAAATCAACCGGAACGATTGAGGATTTTTTATAGATTTGCACGTAATATAATGGTTGATGGAGGAAGAAAATTGTTAGATTTTTTTTTCAAAACATTAAAATCGAGTCATCAAAAACTGTTTGTTATTGGTAACCTAAATTATAGTCCATCGAAAGAGTGCCCATAGTTTAATATTTGTAACTAGCCGATACCCGCGACGTCGTCTGCATAGGTTATTATGTTAAGGGGGTATTCTATTCTAGGAATTTGAAAAAATCGAAAAAATTTTTTAATCATAATCCGATAGTTTATATATTCAAAAATATCTTCCTAAAAGGATTTTTCAGAATTCAAATTATTTCCAAAGTTATAGCCATTTTAGTGCCGTGGCAACTAGACTGGTTGAGACTTAACGTAAAACCTTAAACGCGTTTTTCTCGAAACTACTTCTTTCGATGCGGTAGCCACAATATCTCAAGTTCTAATCAGCCGATTTACTTGAAATTTGGCATGAATATTCTTTAAATATTTCTCTATGACATGAATTAACAAAAAATGAAAATTTTAAAATATTTGAGAATGAGAATGAGAATGAGAATGAAATTTTTGAGTAGCCGCCATTTTATGAAAAAAAATGTTTTTTTTCAGTTTTGGAGGTTCCTGCAATAGCGACATTTGTACTTATCAAGAATTCATCATTGTTTTATTTTTCAAATGACCACAAGGGTAGAAATCATGGCGAAGAGGACACGTCTTTTTTTTCCTCTTTCTACTTCAAAAACGCATAATTCAATGAAAATAAAAAAAAATTTTTGAAATTAATTTTGTGTACTCTCTGAATATAAATAAACAAATGATGAAAAAATGGATAGTAAATATATCAAATGCTTTTTTTTTACCAATTGCCAAAAAACGCTCAAAATTCGGGCCTCTAGATTTGAATCCCTCCTTAAGGACATATTTAATTTACAGAGAAAACCATTTAAAAAATTGAAAGCAAAAAAATATAAACAACAACCGGAAAGAACTTAGCGTAAAACATTTTTGACTATATGCCAAAAATTGCTCCTGCAGAATCCGCTATTGCCTCAAAGAGTTAATTAGTAATTAATTTTTCAAAAATATTTAAATTCAAAAATAAAAATAGCTATAAAATCAAAAGTAATGATTGTTTTTATTTTTTTTTTAAATTTTCCTTAAATGATATTTCCGGATCCGCAATTGCTCTAGGTGTATAGTTAATTAATAATTCAAATTTTTAAACGATTCATCTTTATAAGATCCAACGCCAGTTAATGACGTCATAATATCTACAAAAATACAAGTATAAATAGTTACAAATAATTAATTATTAAAAATATTTCAAAAATTTCATCAATTATTTGCGTAATGAAAAGAACAGATAGCGAGCTAAAAAAATTCAATTAAAAATTATTTTGGGTTTTATAGCAATTTTAATTCTTAAGATTGAATTTTTTTTTAAATTTAATTTTTAATTGCTTATTAACTATACATCTGGAGCAATTGTGGATCCGGAAAGAGCATCTAAGGAGCAATTTAAAAAAAACTGTAATTTCGCCAACTTAACTCTTTCCGGTTAAAAAATATAGGCAATAATAAAAGGGAGTGTTAAAATTTAATGTGATTATTGTAACGGTTGTAACTTAAAAATGTATTTATATTTGTATTGATAGTTAAATATAAAAAATGCTAAAAGAGAATTTTAAAAAAGCTAAATTAATCTAATATCTCGCAGAACTGAATTAACTATTAAATCTACGCTCAAATGAGCCGGTCAGTGCACATATCGATTGACTCCACTTTATTAACTTTTACAAATTTCTATGTCAAAACAGTTGGTTGAATACTAACCTTATATATCCGAAATAAATTTTTCTAATAATAAGTAATAACAACTCTTAATGACAATTTGCTTTTTAGCTTTTCCATAAGAGACAATGTATTTCAGAAGTCTATTTTATCAATTTACTCAACTGTTTGCATTACGGAGTTAATCGATGTGTGCACTTGATGGCTTAAATATGAAATAAGCAGTAGGCAGTGGAAGGAGAAACACTCTCTATGCAGCTCATGCGCGTTAAACCGTTTGCCTAACTGTATCAAAGCGAAGAAAAATGCTCGCTTTACGCGTTTTACTCGTAAAAATCGTATTTTTTAAAACTTTAATTATTTTTTTTAATGAAGATATCGTGGTAATTCTTTTTTTAGATAAGGACCAAGTATATAAGAAGTAAAACAAAAGAAAAAATTGATCGAAATCTATCCAGTAGTTTTTGAGTTAAAAGCGAACATTGGAAAACAGCTTTTATTTTATTTATATAGCTATCATTTTATTTTAACATTTATACTGGGAGATTCTAAATACTAAAAAAATTTTTTTTGTCAAATATCCTAATAAAAATTTACTTTTTTTAAAGGATTATAATATGCCTTAAATATTCTAATGGCAAAATTGAGGATGAAAGAATGGCATAGTTCTCTCGTTATGTTGTCGACTAGACATTAATTTTAATTTTGCCGCGTAATCTAACGAAAATTCCTAAATTTATACAAAATGTCCATAGGAGCAAACGAGAGAAAGCATCATATTTTCCCTCACCGCTTTCTGGTTACATCATGAGACACAATAAAATGTGGATTATTGTTGAGAAAATCCATTCCCATTACTCGTACCGCCGCCAACCCCCACTGCTCGTTATTTTGTCCTGTGCCATATCTTTCATCATCCCATATGGCGATGAACTGAAATTATAACTGCATACACAGGCTATATTTATAGGATAGGCTCGAGTTGAAGTGTGGCCAAGAGAAATTATTACAGGGTTAAGACCTTATGCATGTGAGAAAATGAACTGGTATACAAATGGAATGGCTGGAATGAGGAATTACGGGGATGATATACGGGAAGGGACGATGTTCATAATTAACACAATGGTTGTGCAAAGCTTACGACAATAATAATAATAGTAATATGTTATTTTGTGAAAAACGGACACTAGAGTTTAATTTACCTTATAAAACACAGGGAAATATTAGGGAAAAAGTACATTTAGAGGACGCAAAAAGTTGTGAAATTTTTCCGACATAACGATTTAATAAAAGTGAGGAACGTTTCAGACTTACATATAAAAGATTATGGTTTTATTACACTTTCATTATTTTTACAATGAATTGCCTTGAATAACTTGAGTGGCATTTTATTTTAAAATTCTTATTAGTCTTTGTTAATAATTATTCACTATAGAAACGATCGTAACAAAAAATTGAATATTTTTTAAATCGTACTGGTTTTATACTCCAAATTAAACATTTTACAAATCAAATTAACGTATAATATTTCGTATGGTTAATTATGGATATGTTAGTTTAGATAACGCAAGAATCTACCATAAGCTTATTGAATTAACAGTCCATACACTATTTTTAACCGACTTCAAAAAAAGGAGGAGGTTCTCAATTATGTTTGTAACCTCAGCATTTCCAACTGGGTGAAGCGATTTTGATGATTCTTTTTTTTATTTGAAAGCTGGTGCTTTCCAAATGGTCCCAATTTAATTTGAAGGAAATCGTTTACTTCTAAAGGGTTGAAAACTAAGGGATGAAATACTAACTTCTTATTGGATAGCTCGATTTTGAAAATTATTTTTTTATTTGAAAGCCAGTGCTTTTCGTGTGGCTTAATTTTAATTTGAAGGTAATCGTTCACTTCTAAGGGCTTAAAAACTAAGGGATGAAATACTAACTTCTTATTGGATAGCTCGATTTCGATAATTCTTTTTTTATTTGAAAGCTAGTGCTTCTCGTGTGTTCCCATTTTAATTTGAGGAACATCTTTCACTTCTAAAGGGTTGAAAACTAAGGGATGAAATATTAACTTCTTATTGAATAGCTCGATTTTGATAATTCTTTTTTTATTTGGAGAACACATCTTTAATTTAATCTCTTATCAATTAAAAAAAAAAACTCCACCCATAAAGGGTTAAAAATTAGATGTGAAATAATATTATACAGTTTTTCTGGCTAACCCGATTTTGATAATTTTGTTTCTATTACGTACAACGTACCTTTAAATTGTTCACATTTCAATTTGAAGAAAAAAATCCACCCCTTAAGGATAAAAATAGGGGATGAAATAGTGACATTTAACCGAATTTTGATAATTTTTTTTCTGTTGGAAAGAATAATCCACTTAGTTTTGTTATTACATTTAAAAGCAAAAAATTTCAACTCTTAAGGGCAAAAAGGGATGATGTAGTCACTTTTAATATTAAACGGCGCTGCCTCATATGAGCAGCGCGTTTGGAAGGTTAACCATTTTCAAGAAAATAAAATCAGTTATCAAACTTCAGATCACTAAAACGCAAGAAATAAATAAATATTATAAAAAAATAAAAAACCGACTTCAAAATATATAAAAATTCTAAAATAAAAAATGCACTCAAAAGTAACAAAATAATAGCGTATCCTTGCAGTATCTACAACTTACAAATTATTAGGATGATACAATGTACAACTATTGTTATTTTTGGAGTTGGTGTCAGTCAAGAAAATAAATATTAATGGCAATTTGTAAAAATTCCAAAAAGGTTTAGTTGGTATTGGTATTTTGTAGTTTAAAGGTCGCTAGATATTGTTACAGTTCGAGTATATTGTTTAAAAGTTCATTTGAAAATAATTTTCATAAGGTATTCTCGTTTTTTACTAAGTACCAATATAGTCGTATTTCCTTAGCTGACACCAACTCCAAAAATAACAATAGTTGTACATTGTATCATCCTAATTGTTTGTAAGTTGTAGATACTGCAAGGATACGCCATATTTTGTTACTTTTTAGTGCATTTTTTGTTTTAGAATTTTTATATATTTTGAGGTCGGTTTTTCATTTTTTTATAATATTTATTTTTCATTTATTGAAATAGGAACATACAGTGAGAGTGTCGGCAACTCCTGGAGTACCTCCTGGAACCACAACCGAATCAAACTTGGTTGGGTGCCAGGGCATAAGGGACCCAGGAAGGCAATGAAGAAGCTGATGCTTGCGTAAAGGTTGGTTCGATGACCCCAATTGTAGGCCCGGAGCCTGCCGTGGGATCACTAAATCTGTTGTCAAAAGGATGAAAAGTCGGTCGAAGCAACAGCAAAACAAATACTAGCTAGAAATTTCCAGTCAGAAGCTCAGCAAGAGAATTTGCACCTCGCTCACTGCTGAGGTTTTACGGCTAGGAAGGAACCAATTCAGAACAGTAACGAGACTGATAAATAACCGGGCATTGTAGACTGAGAAAGCATCTACCAGCTACCAAGTCCTTAAACGGAATTGGAAAATTCAGCGATAACTCTCGCAACTGCCCTGACGAAATGACGTTATATACCTTAGCAATTCAATAATACGGGGGCAGTTCTGGTCTCTGAAATTGTATATATTATATGTAAATAAATGTGGGTAATCACTCCCACCTTACAATCTTAATAAAAGAGATTTGGAAAAATATTAAAGAAATTATAAATATTAAACTTATTTGTGTTTTACAAACTGTTTCTGTAAAAATAAAAATTTGATAAGACACAAAGAAAATATGAAATAAATGCATTTCATTTTTATTGTCCTCACCCTCATTCCCAATATACCTCACATTCTCTGAAATGTGTGACTGCGTGTCGTTCGAAATTTATCGATGATCGTAAAGTGCAGTCATTGCTTTTCGACAATTGTTCTCGCCAACGTTTCATACTCGCGAAAAACACAAATCATATTTTTAAATACGCCATCAAAACGCTATGACAAAATCGTTCAAATTGCCAACGATTTATATCGATCATCAGTTAAAAAATCGTCGTCTCGTCTCACCCGTCCCATTTGGCACTAAAATCGTAATCGAACGTCTAATTTGATTTTAATTCAAACTCATCAAATTAACTCGGTGGAGTTTTCCACATCCTTCAAAGTCAAACAAATCGAGTTTCTCCAATTTGTACAAAGAAGCTCTCTGATGATCTTGAGTTAACGTTCACGAGCGCAATTCGCGCAAATGGAGTATGAGGAAATGAACATATCGCGGAATTCCATTTGAATAATTTTCAATTAACAAATTTTCTCTAATCAAAATTAAATCGTTGCTCTAATGAATATTTTTTGAATTTTAATTCTTGTTTGCATCAAATCCATAAAGTTGCATTTTATCACTTGAGACTATGCAATTTTATAATAAATTTGTCATAAAAACGACAAACTAATATTTATTTTTATTATTATTATTACGATACATTTTTATTTGCCACAAAGGACTAATAAGACTAAGAGATAGCAGAAAATAGTGACGGGGTGGCGTCGGTGGAGGTTTAAGTTTGGGTGTTGAATTGAAGCCGCGTCCATTGGCATAGTCGACGTCATTTCCGTCGATATTGTCGCCACCGTGGTGCGATAAGGAAAGAGGCCGCATATATACTATGTTTTATAGCCGAACCACCACACCACCAATCCGTCTCTACCCATATAGGTATATAAATATAAAATCATCCCCCTCTGTCTCATTCCCGTCATTATCCTTTAGTACGCGTCCATCTCGTCCATACATTCCCCGCGTGCAAAACTATTTTATTTGCACTGCCGTAAACATTCATACTTAAGTGTTATTACGTTTTTATTATTGACGCCGGCATTTTTATCATCGTGAATTGCGTCCTCGATAACGTCTAAACCCTACACCTTAACAAAGAACGAAATAAGACATAAAGAAAAAGGATCCGTCGTATATATTATTATTACGCTTAAAAACGTTTAAGATTTACGAGTACATCAAATCTTCTTCGTTTTTTTAACCAATATGACATACTAAAATTGAGCATATGATGAATTTGTTAAATCCAATAAGGTATAAGAAAGTTAAATATTGAGAAATATTTTAAACGTTTCCAGACAGCAACTTAACTTCATAATGAGTACAATTTGAGTAAATATTTTTACTTATTGTCCAACTATACATTTAAACGGCACGGGTAACATAAAATCGGACTGAGTGAAATATTTGGGAATTTCCCTTCAAAGACTTACCTGTAGAGTATACATTTAGAAAATAAAACCCAAACCATATAGCGATGCAAACAGTTGAATTGGCTTCTAGGGTAAAATTATAACTGTTCTTAGAATGCAGGCTTAGTTCCAAGTTTGGTGAAATTTTGATAAAGCTTTCGATACGACATCGCTATTACACACAAAGACACACAGAAATATTTCTAAAAACCACTTTTTTGGAATCAGGGGACCCCAAAACGTGTATTTCTAGTGAAAACTCGAAATCAAAAATTCGACTCGATTACAATATTTTCTTAACTAACATATGGTACGATATATAGTATAGACCAAGGTCGATAATTTTTGTGTCCAAAAAAATTTATAGTAGGATGAAACCCATTAGAAAAGGAAGAGAATATATCAAAAATGAAAGGAAAAATAAATTACCGTCGATCTGATGTGGGGAAATGGAAAAGGGAGGTATTTTTAAGAATAGAAACGGTTTATCACGATTTTCAACAAAACTACAAGTCCTATGGAAAAAAGTAAAATAGCAAAATTGTAGGTAATAAGAAGATCTACAACTTTTTACTAACACTTTTTTCACATAACCTCATAATTTATGTGACAAATTCCAATAACCAAGTTTTTGGTTTTTAATTTTTATCTCTTACAAAAAAAATTTTTCTTGAAATTCGAGACAAACTTACCATTTAACGTCTTACTTTATTTTGACTTAATAATGAAAAAGCACCCTAATTGTAATTTTCGATTGAAAATTAGGGTGCTTTTTCAATATTAAGTCAAAATAAGATAAAATATAAATATTTTCAATCAAAAAAATTACAGTATGTTTTAAACATTAAAAGGTAAGATTTATCAAATTTAATGAAATGAAAATTTGTCTTGGAAAAGTTAAAAATAAAAAATTGATTGTCTGCAAAGTCGATTTACGGACGAAAGTTTTACGTGATAATATCATAAAGAAATATTGATAAAAAATTGCATACTTTTATGAATTGAATTATTATCACTGAATGGTCATTATTTTGTAAAATACAAAGTAGGAGTTAATTGAAATTTAACAATTTTTTCAAAAAAAAATCAGACTGAAAATTATGAAGGAAATCAATTTTAAATTTTATTAAATAAATTGAAAAAAAAAAACACAAAACACGTTGTCTAGGATTCAACAATTGCCTCTCTATCGCTTGTATCGCGTTGTCGCTTGCACGCACAGGTCCTAATGGAACGTGACACTTTTTCAGACTGGCTACCCGTGTTCATCAATTTATAAGACGTCATCACGTCAAAAAACAAAAAACTTTGCTATTTAACTTTTTTCCATAGGACTTGTAGTTTTGTTGAAAATCGTGATAAACCGTTTCTACCCTTAAAAACACCCCCCTTTTCCACTTCCCCACCTCAGATTAACCGTAATTTATTTTTCCTTTTATTTTTGTTATATTCTCTTCCTTTTCTAATTGGCTTCCTTTGGCTTTAACTGTGGTCTAGTAGTAAAAGAAAATAATATGTATCATATACAGCTGATTTGTATATACAAATTCCTACTCTTGACCTCAGAACTGTCTTTATTTAAATTTTTCCTGGAAAAAGTTTTAAATAAATGTTACAGGCATCAATGAGTCTAATAACTTTAGAAAGTTTAAAGAAAATCGGTGGAGCCGTTTTCGAAAAAAATTGAAAAAGCTCATACTGCTAGAATAAAATGGAGTTTCCGGTCAAACAATTTCAACCAAAAGCTTTGCAGTACAACTAGATATTAAATGAAGGCAAAATTTCAATTTTTGTTAATTCGGATAAAGCTTTCGATACGATATCGTTGTCACACACAGAAATGTGTATATAATATTTCCAGTAAAAGCTCGAATTTGAAAATTCGACCTAATTAAAATACTTCCTTTTCTACTATACTTAGTAAAAGTTACTAAAGTAGTGAAAGAAATTAAAATGTCCATCTCTTGGTCTATCGATGAATCTCAACGAAGAACATCCACTGCAACTAAATAAGAAGATATTTCATTGGAAACCTTTTCACTTTACACGAGGTAAAAGCAAATTAGCTTTAAGCCTTTATAAGAATAATAAATATTAAATGGATAAATAAAATTATGTTTTGGATCTTAACATCTAATACTCTACTAAAAGAATTCATTTGGACTTTATATATGGTTCCTAAGATGGAATCTTCAAGTTTCATTTGACTTTAGTAACAACTTGAGAATAACTCATCAAGAGTTCTTAATTTGGACAACTTCCATAATATGATTTTTTCAAAAACTCTATAGGAAGTCTAAATCTAATAAAAAAGACCCCACGAAGAACTTAATCTGTTTTTGTTTCTTTGTAGTTAACCATTGGAAAATTTGTAAACGAAACTCGAATGATGAAAATTGGTTGTGTTTAATTTTGATGCTACCAGCTGTACATTACAGAGGAAACATTCATTTACGGCGTTTTAAATGTAGTACATTTTTATTGCAAATTAAAAAAAGCTATCGATTTACAATTAATTTGAAACTTATATCTTTGAACGATATTTTCCATTCTATCAAACTACGAAAAATGCAGGTAGATGTAAGAAATTTGTTTCGAAGACCTTTAGGCTTGAAGACAACAGAAATAAACCAAACGTTAGCTTTTTTTCAGTAAGAAATAAATATTTGTGAATTGGTCTTGGGATTTGGGATTATTTCCCACAACGCCAAAAGTTTTTTTTTATTTTTTTTTATTTTGGGAACATATGTAGCCCAACGGATAGTAAATACAGGGAAACAAGTGGAGGAATCCCGAAGAAGGTTGATTTTCTGTATTGTTTTTCATAGAGGAGCCGAAAAAGCGAGAATGGAGAGAAAACATTGCCGATTTACCGCACATGCCAACGTTGATCTGTTGTGTACACAGAGTTTAGTCGCCCCTAAATCCCACCGCTCAGGATTTACAATGAAGAAAGATCACGACATATAATCTAAAAGAGAAAGTTTTGAAATTTTCCCGTAAACATTGAACATTGAACATTGAAAAATTTTAAATTTAATGAATAGAATTATAAACATTTAAAGTGCTTTTTGCGAATGACATTATTGGTGTCGTTATCGTTCGTTTGTTAGTTTCGTCACTAGCACTCGAACACATATTATCATATAAAGCATAAATTTATAGATATATATTGTTCTAGAAATGTACCGCGCGTAGAATTCACAAACTCAAACTTTTCGTTGCCCGAGATAAGATTTATATTGAATTAAATGACACTATATATTTCGTTTAGAAAAAAACGTAAACTTAATGATTGTGGGAAAAATCAAGAAAATATGTGAACAAGTACAGATGTGTTATTATATATGCATTTCGTTCTTATACGGATTTGTGAATTTATTTTATGCCCTATATTTTTCGAAAATATTGAAACAGATTGCCGGACAAGACTTGCGTTATGTTTATGTCAAAATGAAACTGAGATTGTGGAACCTTATGTGATCGTTTATTCTTGTACGCTATATGAAATTATTCATGTTTTAGATAAGTTTTTATTTCTAAATTTAAAAAATAAGCGATGATAACAACAATATTTTTTTATTTCTTTCAACATCGGGGGTCATATTGCGACTTTATGTTGAGGGTAAATGGGGTAGACGTCAAGATATCAAATCCCGGTTACACCTTATCGTATTTAAACCTATTCGCTGTCTCTCGCAGGTGTCCTGGCGGAAATACATTAAATAACATTAAGCAATTCAATTTGTTCGAGGCCAGTACTGGCCTATACAATTGTATATAATATAGCTGATACCCGCCCGCTTTGCAGAGCGTATTTTAATTAATCTGATTAAATAATAGAAAATTTTACCCAAAATAAGAAATTAAGCTATTTTTACAAAAAAAGATAACTAGATATTTCTAGACTTTTATTTCATAGAAAGTTCATGAAAATTCATTAAACAACTTTTCCAGGAACAGATATAAGCTATCTTATAGGTAGGATCTTTACGGTTTTTTGAATATTGTAAAATATTAAGAACATTTTAAGCCTTGAGAACCTTTCACACCAAATGTCATATGAAATCATTTATTAATTTTAGTAGAATGGATTAGTAGCTATCCTTTAGGAAGTGTACCTTTTTTAGGATCAATAATATTTAATGTGTTATCTTAAGATCTGAGGTATCAGGTTTGGTTGCCTTGGGTTCATTATTCTAGGACAGGGGTTCCCAACCTGTGGTACGCGTACCGGTACAAACGTCTCAAGCTACCGGTACGCGCAGCGCCGTATATGTTGTTTATACAATACATCTCAGTAAATTGAGCGTTAAGGATTTTTTTTGTTCGACAAAGTTTTTGAGAAAAAAATGTGCGAAATATTTACACTGATACGCGACCATATTGTCTATTACATACCGGTACAACATATCCAAAAGGTTGGGAACCTTTGTTCTAGGATATAGTATTTAGTCTATTATGTCTTATCGGCAAGTCTGATATTTCCCGGGACCAGGATTAGACAACGAATTCTTATAGATCTTGCTAAAATAAATTGAAAATTAAGAATATAGTTTTTTAGTAAAAAAACAACGCGATGGTCACATCTAAGTTGCTATTTTCTCTTGAAAAATAAGTTGGGCTGGATTTCTTTTTCTTCTGGGGGCTCTGCCTAACGGCTTAGACTCTCTTAATCAAATTCCTAATTGGGATTTTTGTGCACTTATATTACAAACGCTGGCTAAACCTTACGAGATAGATCAAACTCATATGCGGTGAAATTGTGTGTCTTAAAAAGGTTGATAAAAAAGTCCGCGACGGTTTATGTCTATTTCTTCAGGATAACCCACAGGAACCATTTTTATCTTTTACATATTACAAAAAATTATTGGTTATTTACAAAGCTATTTTAAACAGTACCGTATTATTTCTTATCCAATAAAATACCTGAGGTATGTTGTGCATTTCATGTAGATCAAAATTGCCTTTTACGGCATATCATAAAAAAATATCTTAAAAGATATCAGAGACTTAAAAAGCGTTGGCAGAACGGCTGGCTGTTTTGTACGGTGTATGTAGTGGCTGTTTTATTGATTTTTTTTTCTTTTTCTTATAAATATAAAAATGTTATGTTCGTCCTTATTTAGGACAAGAACTCGAAAAATTCTACACTAATTGTGTATGAAAGGCACATGTACTCTTTTAAGAGATGTACAGTTGGTCATCCAACATAGGATATCATAACAATTGAATCCTACAGGACCCGTGAATTTTCGGTAAGTTTTGTTAAAGTTTGTGAAATAGCATTTTAACGTCTTTTCCTCAAGAAGGCCTGAACAATTTTACACAGTTACAAAAGAAATCTCTTCAAAGTTTAAATTAAAAAATTGACAACCCCGATAAAATTAATAATAACAATTTTTTAATAATATATTTGAATTTTAATTGTTCATTGCCAAAGATATTAATTAGAAATAAACGTATTAAAATAATACCTATACTAAATTTTTAAATAATTAACAATTACTTAACGGAACTTATTTTAATGAATTTTCGGTAAATGTACCTCAGATCTTAACGTATTGAATACTTTTTATCCTAAAAAAGGAACGGTTCCTCTATGATTGCTACGAATCTATTCTACTAAAATAACTGAACGGTTATAAATGACATTTGAAATAAAAAACTTTCAAGTTTAAAGGAACATTATATATTTAAAATTGTAATGATCCTGTACGATAGCTAATATCTCTTCTTAAAAAAGTAAGTTTAAGGATTTTGATGAACTTACTTTGGATCTAAAGTCTGAAAGTATCTATCATATTTTTCTGCAAAATAGATTAATTTTTAAATTTGGTTGTGAAGGTAGGAAATCAATTAATCAATCAATTAGATACTCTCAGCAAAGCGAGCGGGTATCAGCTAGTATTGTATAAACAGCTTCTTAATGATCTTCATAATAGCTCTCTTTAAATTCCAATTTCAACTTCTCCAGTCGTTTTATCCCCAGCTGTTTGGTTTTTACCTGAAAAAATTAAAGCATATCATTGTTTTTGTTTAATTTAAAGTTATTTTATCATGATTCGAAATATTTTCCTTTTTAAATCCGCAATCTACCCCGGTGTGTAAAAATGCAATATGTGTTGTAATATTGGTACTCACTTTGAATGGAATAACCCTAATGGATGGGGATTTAATACTTGACTTGCTTAAAGGCTTCTTCATTTGATTTTTAAAATACTTGACCTAAACTTGACTCGAAATCAAGCAAAACATTGACTTTGCTAGTTACTCGTTTACAAGTTCAAATTTCAAGTCCAATTCATTTTAAAAAATCTTCAATTACTTGAATTGATGAATTCCTAATAATGGACCATAATTAAATTTATGCGAGTTATATAACAACAATTTTTCTAGAACCACCTATTGGCGCCGTTAATAGAGCAATTGCTCTCTCCGCTTCATGCGTCAAATGGTACTGGGTTCGATCCCCGTTAAATCCTAGACTTAAGCTCCTAGACCTAAGAAAAAATTGACCAATAGAAATTTTCTGTGTTTAGACAGTCGTGATATGCCCTTAGATGTTAAATCGACTTAAAACACAAAAAAAAAATTCTTCCAGGGTGTGTCGGCACTGCAACCTTCCTCTCTGCAACCAACCTTGTTAATTATTTTCTCCCAAATACATTATTTTAGGAAAATGAAAGACAATCCAAATGACTACTAAGATAACAAAAACAGCTATAATACTAGATGACAATAAAGCGGGTTATTGGCCGTATTAACTGTCGCATAAAGATTAAAGATATCCTTTTAAGAGATTTTTGACTTATTTAACCACAGTTCGATAGCTTAACTGAAACGAGCCACAAGTAAAGTGCTATAAAGAGCCGTTAGAATCGTAAAGTGCTGATAAGAATGAGGTTATCTAATCAATTTCTCCAGTTTAATTGGAAAAGTAAAAGTTTTGAAATCTCAGAGAGATATCTTAATATTAAGAGGTACAAGTACGAAGTTTATTCAGGGCAATTATAATGGGGTTGTGTTCACCATTCACCAACAGTTCACCATTTGGAATTATAAGTGTATTGCAATTCTTGGTAAGATTACAATGAAATTGAAGTTTTCAGAAACTCTATTGACTTTTCCAACACATTTTTCTTAAATTCTTTTTTATCGTACCTACCCTATAGGGCTTTGTGTATCATCGCACCTTTTTCCAATAAAAAATCTCACGTATAAATCGTAGTACGTTAAAAACAAAGTCCACAACGTGTAGAAAGGAGCACCTGGTTTTTCCGATACAAAAAGAAATCTTTAAGAGCCTCTATCAAAAACACCTGGAACCCATTAAAGAAAACAACGTCCAAAACTAATGAACTAGCCCTTGTGTTTTATACGAAATTTAGTTTGCGGTTGGGAAATGGGTAAGAGATTTTTTTTCTCCAAATAAAAAAAAAACATTAATAATGATTCTCCCAAAACACAACTGGCTGGTAGTTAGCCTTAATTTTGGGAATAAAATGGTAAAATGACCGTCATTTCACTAAGAACAAATAAATTAGACAAGAGAGAAATATAAAGAGATCTATTAAGTAAAAGCATCAAATGAAGGGTAGAAAAAAGAGCTAAATGAATCTAATAATGAGATTGAAATTAATGAATCAAGATATTTTTTAAGAGGAAAAAGGAAATTTGAGGCAAAGAAATGTTAAAACGATCTGTCGATTATAAACGGGAACGTAGGAATGGTTCTATTTGTTATTGGGACGAGCAACTCTTCTGTCATCAATAAGCTAGCGAATCAGCCTCCATCCCATTGCCATCGGTTCCTCTATTCAATCATC
Organism: Sisyra nigra; assembly: GCA_958496155.1. Classification (NCBI taxonomy): domain Eukaryota; kingdom Metazoa; phylum Arthropoda; class Insecta; order Neuroptera; family Sisyridae; genus Sisyra; species Sisyra nigra. The sequence continues at coordinate 37,818,636 of OY292318.1, forward strand.
CCCCTTACCAATAGTTCGCCCCATGTTTAGAAATGGACTATTGGGAATAGGAAGAGAATTGAGGGTTGTGTGTGTGTGTATGTGTTGTGGACGGGAACGAGCGGGATGCCTAGGAGTCTTTGCCACCACCCAATGACAAATGGAATCAAATTATTTATTTTTGCTGATACAACAAAATGTTGGCATTAAATTGCTTTGGTTTTGGTTTCCGCGCGCTTCGGTCATTTCGTTCATTTTTATTCATTCCCGTCGTCAATGGTTGAATGCATTTTTGTTGGCCTATATATCCGGCCCGTATTTTCTTGGTTTTATTCAATTTTATTTGAGATAAGGCAAGTAAAATAATGAAATTCGCACGAACTTTTGTAAGGGAATGTGATCGTGAATTTTTCAATGTTGATAACGAAAACCGTTCAATAACTTTCTTTTTTAAATTCAAATTTTACGCACATTCAGCGTCTATAATAAAATCGTATTACATTCATTGTCTTCAATACTTTATCTTCAATCTATTGCTTTTTTTAACTTGGGAATGAGCCAAATTAAGCAAAAAGAAGATAGTGTGGATATTTTAAAGACGTTATGTCTTGCGTTTGTGTATATTAAATCTAATTTACATAAAGTTTTACATAGAAAATGCTAGTCGACAAAATGAAAACATTTAAGGTTTCGTGTCAAACGTTTTCATCGAACAATAAAATCCTTCATTTCAAATCGTAGTTTTTCTTATTGCTATAATTGTACTTACACCATAAAAAAGCAGCCACAATCTTTTTTATTATTACTTTTATTTCAAAATGAATTTTCCATAATTTTTTATTTGTAATTTCATTATTTTTTTTTTTTTGGTTATGGTTCGTTTTTACCTTTTGGTAAGAGAAAAATTTTCATCTTATTTATTATCACGTCAGTATATTTCCTACAAGAGTTCAAACTAATGAAATTGAATAAATTCTGTTTGAAATTAAATAATTATTTCATCAACAAAATTTGTTAAAGAAGTTTTTATGTTTTATGATAAAAGCAATCATATTAACAGAAATTTTAGTGTGTAAGGTGGGAGTGGTTACCCACATTTATTTAAATATATATATATATATTTATATATACAATTACATTGGCCAGAACTGGCCCCAAACAAAATGAATTGCTTAAGATATATAATGTTGTTTCGTCAGGGCAGTTGCGAGAGGTATCACTGCATGTTTAAATTCCATCTCTAATTGCCACATCACTCTCCTGCTAGTGATTTGGTCACGATTATTGTCGTCGTTAGGCTGTGAGACTCTGGGCCAGCCCCTTGTCACTTAGATACAAGAAAGACTAAAAAACGTGACCGATTTCTACGAAAATCTTAATACCTTTGGGTGGCGCTGGTATATAGTGGAAAAACAGCTGTTCACTATTTGTGTTGTTATAAAAGTCATACGTCTCAAATAGCCCCCTGTCACTTAAACTTATCATCACTTATCAGAGTTATTATACTTATATAATAATACTTATCCTAATTATTCTCATATAATAACAATAATGAAAACAATAAAAAAAGTTTCATTTTAATAATTTGTCTGACGTTTAAAAAAAAATTATTTCCAACCTCTGAATTTCATAAATTTTTCGATCTTCGTCAGTGTTTGTGGTCTCTGTTCAACTCGTTTTCAACTAATTTACTGCAAATCCAGTAAAAATGGTCACATTCTTGTAACATGGAGTTGTAGGGGGCTGCTCTGGACTGCCATGATTGGAGCCGTCGTGGAGCCGGGGCCACTGGGGACGAGCTGCTGAGCTCGAGTCCGAAGACGACGTGGGACGCGTATAGAGTAGTACAACCGAAAGTCTAGGATGCCGCTACTCCATAGTTGAGTCCTTCGTGATGGGGTCCGATGTATATGGCAATTGAACACAGGGAAACAGAAAAGCCAAATAAATTGATTGGCCCAAATGTTCTTCTTTGGTTTTTTTGGAAAACGATAGAAAAAGCTTACCTGAACAAAAGTTATCCATAATAAAGGTTTCCTGTAATAGGGTATGAAAGTTGTTATCAGTATGAAAGGTGACAGAGGGCTTCATGTAGGGAAATATGAAGAACACAAAATTAAATTCAATTAACTTTTCTTTACATTAATTTTCTTTTTTTATTTATTTTGTATCAATAGTTAATAATTAATATTGAAAATTGAAGTTTAAAGAATTTTAAAGAGCAGCTTTTTGAATATTATATACTATGCGCTATAAGCGATTATTAGCGATAGCAAATCTATAACTCTAGAGGCAATAACCCACAAGAAAATTTAAAAACAGATTAAAAATATTTAAACTGAGAAACTACCAGTGTAAATGTAATAAATCGATCTTAGATAATTTAAGATCTAAGATTTCTTAAGATTAGATTTTAAGTAGATTATTTAGATTTAAGATATAAATCTAAATGATACAAATATTGAATCAAGACAGTCATATTGTGTAAACACAGTAACATAGTTTGTACAAAAACTATTTACGAAAAATCACCAAAGATTGCATCTGAAATCTTAGGTTTTGATGTTGATGAACACAATTGTCAGTACTTTTCTAATATGTACATGGTCTGTAGTAGAGCCATAGTATGATAGTACAGCGCCCGGTGTGAACGGATAACAATTATCAGGGTTAAGACAGAAACTCCGTTATTCAAACTTATGGTGTGGTGTCTTTATCGTACAACAACTTTATTATTCGCTGTCTGATGCCGGGACACCGCTCGCTCCACTCACGCTCTGGTGAGTAAGAACAAAAATGATTATGTAGCTCCACGTGCTCCAGACATTGACTCAAAAATGAAGCATTAATAATTCTTTTAAAACAAGATAAAAAATAAAAATTTCTTGGTAGGTTGAGGCAATGGATTTCTATAAAATTAATTTTACTGTTAAGAAATAAATATAAATCGTTTCAATTTTAATACGCTTAGTTATACAAAAAATTAATAACCAATTTTCAATAATAAACTCATGTAGCCTTTAATAATTACCCTAGAAGTCGTTGGTAGTAGGTTTATTAAGGTTTTTGCAAAAGTTTATTTTCAATCTTAACTGTTCTAATTATCGTAATTTTCATTTTGTAAAATAAATGAACTTTTTAATACACTTTCTACATTCCTTTGATGCCAATAAAGAGGATTATAAACTCATTATGAATTAATTGACTTGAATTAATAAACAAGGACTGAAGACATTAGAAACTCAGAAAACAAACATAACTTGTAAGTTGGTAGGTGGATTAACTTTATAATCATTGTCAATTTCGCCATTAACATTTCCAAAATGAAAGCATTATTATTTTAAAGTTGTGACCAAATAACATACTGTTATCAAATGTACTTCTAAAGTCTAAAAAATTTAATATAGGCATTCCCGAATGATCTACCTCTAAAAAGATAAGAAGTGTTGAAAGTAGGTTACTTAAATCTGTACTTTTGTTGGTTAGTACAAAACACTTGCTTCAGAAACTTTAGACAAAAGTTTTTAAAAGTATTAAGAAAAACCAGTGACTGGATAAATGTCGGCTTATATTTCTTAGGGAGATTTTAAAAAAAATCAAAACAAAGATTGATGCAAATATTTATGCCACTCTGATTTCCATTTCGAGGTTTATCCTTCATTCCAGTAATTTATGTTTTTTTTTTATACTTTATAGAAATAAATCAGGAAACTTTTTCTCTATCCAAAAGATTTTAAAAAGTCAAGGGTAAGAATAAATCAAACGCCAACGAAAAAGAATCTATCAATATTTTCTTCTCGCGGCAATTGTGTAAAAATCACGTAATTTTATTAGGGATTCGATGGAGAACAAGGCGTTTATGGGAAGTATTGAAACGTATAAACGAAAGATTGAGGATATGTGAAAAGCGATTACCTATTGTATTTATCTACGCTTGAACGACACTGTCGAAGATAGGTCATGGCGTACGTGGTCGAGTATTAAAAGCTCAAGTTGAACACGCACATTGTGCTTATAATTTTAACCCTAACGCTCTACGCCGATTTTCATCCATACAATTTTTCATGGTCTTAGCTAAAAAGCAGATTGAAAAAGAAGCAATTCAAGTGGATTTTAGAAGTTGTACATGACTTGAAGTGGATGATTTTTTCGAGAGATGACTTCAATAGATTGAGCTTATAATGGAGGATTGGGGTAGGAAGATCTCGTATCAAGGTTAAGTTGAATATTTCCACTTTTAAGCTTCAAGTTAAAATGTGTATGTATGCCATTTTTCTTTCATATTCTATTCAAATCTTTAATGAAAGTTTAAAACTTTTATTCGTTCATCTATCATTGTTTTTAGTTCAAAATAATTTCTTTGCAAGACTTTTTTTTTCATTTTCAATAAAATTTACTTTCGGTTCGATTTTGTTGAGGAAGTGAGGAAAAAATTCGGCTTGAACGCGTGTGAAAATATTTTCCCAGATAATATCGAGAAAATAATTCACTTTTAAATATTACTCTTGGAATTGAATTCCGGTCGGTCCAACTTCCACATTTCTCCCATCTTTCTCTCATCTTGTGCTCATTCCTCTCATTTTCCTCAATTCGCCGTTTATTTTCGCATAGATATTTTGCACCGGATGTGTGAGGGCTGGAAGCGAATGAGACATATCCCGCAATTCGCCGAAGTAGTATTTACTCATCGAATTTCTCTCTTTTGCATCCACCCCTTATGGGTAGGTGTATACAAATTCGATTTGTGAAAATAACGATTCTCGATCGATCTTCATCACCCGGAAGAGAAACAGGAACGATCAGACTGGCAGGTGAGTAAGGATATACCTACACATTTCACCGTTCGAAAAAAACGTATTTAAACGTCACAGGAGCGAAAGGGAAGCGCTTTAGATCAGGCAAAAAAACACCAACACTAACCAAAGCCATCTACCCGAACCATGTTCCATTCACCCCCCCCACACACACACACACATATATATACACATTACAGTAGGGAAAAAGCAGGAATACGAATGATTCTGAATATTATTGGAGTCAGCGTTTCGTTTAACGTTGTTAATGATGCCATTTATTCCCACACTATTCTCAGCCGTTTCACGTCCTTCCATTCACGAGGAAAAAATCGAGAAATCGTGAAAAAGAACAACTACACACATACACAAAAAAAATATAATCTTGTTTTTAATATACATGCACAGAAACGTTGACTACTACAGATTAAAGTAATAACTTTAAAATTAAAAAATTTCCATTATTTTTCTATAAAATAATTTTGCTTACCATTCAGAAATATGAATAATTTTATTTATATTTTTAGTACTATTTTTCATATAAGCTTCAGTTACAGCTAAAACTTTTATTTAAAATACTTTGGTCAGCAGAAAATAAATAATTTATGTAATGAAAAATATAGAATCAAAATAGAAGCACATAAAGAAATGCAAATGGAAAAATCTTAAGTGGAGGATAAATAAGAAACAATTTTTATTTTTCAATCAAGTTCTATTTTTCTTACCAGCTTCCTAAAAACCTGCACTGCAAATAGTTTTGGAGAGAATCCTTATTATGATACAAGTATCATCCTCATAAAGCGTTCATGTGTAAACGATTTTTTGTTCAAAATGTATTCTATTGAAACCACTCTTAGTTCACTCCAAGTTCTTACTATAAACAATAATAATACAAAATTCAGAATCGTTGAAAATGTTTAAATGAATTTAATGTTAAAAAAAATATATTTAATTTTTTATATATTTATTTATTTATTTATTACCAGAATATTACATAGGTACATTTTTACATAATATAAAACAAAATCTTTCCCGCTGCTTGTTCCCTTAGATCTTTTAAACAACAAAACGGATTTTAATGTAGTTTTCAAAAATTGATAGAGTGATTCAAAAGGAAGGTTTGCAGGTATAATACATGCATATTATACTAGAGAAAAGTCGGAAAATCCAAAGATTGGTAATGTGATGTCATAACAAGCATATTTTTGTGCACTTACATTGCAAATGCTGGCTAAACCTTAGCAAGTGTATCTTAAAAATATTGATAAAAAAGTCCTCGACGGTATATGTGTATCTTTGAAGGATAACCCACAGGCACCATTTTTTACATATTACAAAAAAATTAATGGTTATTTACCATGCAATTTATTATTTCAATATTATTACTGATCCAATTAAATACATTAGATACGTACTGCATTTCATGTAGATCAAAATTGTCCTTTACATTATATATTCAAAATGAATATCTTAGAAGATATCACAGATTTAAAAAGCGTTGGCAGAGCGACTTGGTATTATACGTCGTACGTAGTGGGTGTTTAATCGCTATCTTTTTCTTATAAATATAAAAATGTTATGTTGGTCCTTATTTAGAACAAGAACTTGAAAAATTCTACACCAATTAGGTATGTAAGGTACATGTACTCTTAAAAGAGTACGGTTGGTCACCCAACATAGAATAGCATAAGAATTGAATCCTACAGGAACCGTGTATTTTTGTAGTATTTTCTGTAAGTTTTGTTAAATTTCGTGAAATAGAATTTTAACGCAATTTCCTCAAGAAGGCCTAGCCAATTTAACAAAGTAACGAAAGAAATCTCTACAAAGTTTAAATTACAACTCCAAAAATAACAATAGTTGTACATTGTATCATCCTAATAATTTGTAAGTTGTAGATACTGCAAGGATACGCCATTATTTTGTTACTTTTATGTGCATTTTTTGTTTTAGATTTTTATATTATTTGAAGTCGGTTTTTCATTTTTTTATAATATTTATTTATTTCTCGCGTTTTAGTGATCTGAAGTTTGATAACTGATTTTATTTTCTTGAAAATGGTTAACCTTCCAAACGCGCTGCTCATATGAAGCAGCGCCGTTTAATATTAAAAGTTACTACATCACCCTTTTTTGCCCTTAAGGGTTGAAATTTGTTGCTTTTAAATGTAAACACAAAACTAAGTGGATTACTCTTTCCAACAGAAAAAAAATTATCAAAATTCGGTTAAATGTCACTATTTTATCCCCTATTTTCATCCTTAAGGGGTGGATTTTTTTCTTCAGATTGAAATGTGAACAATTTAAAAGTACGTTGTACGTTATAGAAATAAAATTATCAAAATCGGGTTAGCCAGGAAAAATGTATAATATTATTTCATCTCTAATTTTGAACCCCTTATAAGTGGAGTTTTTTTTTTTTAATGGATAGGAGATTAATTTAAAGTTGTGTTTTACAGATATAAAAAAAATAATCAAAATCAAGCTAGCCAATAAGAAGTTAATGTTTCATCCCTTAGTTTTTAACCCCTTAGAAGTAGAAGATTTCCCTCAAATTAAAACTGGACCCCACGAAAAGCACCAGCTTTCAAATAAAAAAAGAATCATCAAAATCGCTTCACCTAGTCGGAAATGCTGAGGTAACAAACATTAAAAAAACATACAGTCGAATTGAGAACCTCCTCCTTTTTTTGAAATCGGTTAAAAATTGACAATGTTTACGGGAAAATAAATATTTTGAATTTCAATTCACACCCGATAAAATTAACAATGACATTTTTTAATTTATTTGAATTTATTTATTTTTCATTGCCGAAGAAATTAATTAGAAATAGGTAAATGTATTAAAATAAAATACTAAATTTTTACATAATTACTAATTACTTAACAGAACTAATGTTAATGTATTTTTGTTAAAGATACCTCAGATCTTAACGTATTAAATACCATTTATCCTAAAATAAAGCACGGTTCATGTAGAATAGCTACGAATTTATTCTACTAACATAGCTGAACGGTTATAAGTGACATTTGAAATGAAAAATTTTCAAGTCTAAATGAACATTTGATATTTAAAATTGTATTGAACTTGTAAGATAGCTAATACTTCCTAGAAAAATAGTTTCAAGGATGTTGATGAAGTTAATTTGGATCTAAAGTCTGAAAGTATCTATTATCTTTTTCTGTTAAAATAGGTTAATTTTTAAATTTTGTTGTTAAGGTAGGGAATCAATTAATCAATCAATTAAATTTAGACTCTTTCAGCAAAGCTAGCGGTTATAAGCTGCTTAGTATATATATATAATAAATAGTAGAGGTCCTAGAACAGTTCCCTGGGGTACACCAGGTTTGATTATATAATGCATTTTTTGCTTCTAACGTTTTTAATTTTGACTTCCCTTACTCTATCTGTTACGTAATTTTTAATTAGATTAAAAGCTATTCCTCTAACACTATATTTGTATAGTTTATCAAATAGAATTTTATGGTCTATATAATCTTTGGCTACGTCCAGAAAAGCAAAAACTGTTGGATTACCGGTGTCCATATTAGTAAAGGGTTTTCCAATAAGAGGTGTTATTTTGAATAGCCCGCTACATTCGAAAAGTAGAAACTACGGCATGAATAAATATGGAACGATACACGCTTCAACAACGCATTGTAATTATTAAAATTCACTATAAAAATGGTAAAAATTTGGCAGAGTATTCCATCAAAAAATCATCTTGAGTGATGAGGCCCATTTCCACCTCGGTGGCTTTGTCAACAAACAAAATTGTCGCTTCTGGGGCTCGGAAAAGCCAAGAGTTATTGTTGAAAAGCCTCTCTATCCTCAACGTATGATTGTAAAAGAGAAGGTCTACGCCAACAGCCCAGCGTCGATTCAAGACCTCAAAGATGGAATTTGTGAGGCTATCGAGGACACAGGGCAGCCACTTTGCGATTTGGTTATGGAAAATTTCATGAAAAGGATATGGTCCTGTAAGCGTGGTCCTAGTGGTCATTTGCCTGATGTTATTTTCTACTATAAACGGCATACCTTCTTCTTTATAATGAAATGAACATCCAATCATTTATATTAAAAAAATGGCATTGTTCTTTGAATATCAAAATAACACCTCTTATTGGAAAAACCTGTATATAATAAAGTCAGTAACCGACGCCAATGCATATTTTGTTCTTTTATTTTAAAGTTTATATTTTTTACAACGTTCTACAAGGGTAATGGGATTTTAAGGAAATATCAAAACTTTTTATTTTCAATAAAAAAATGTCTCAGTGAATCAAGATATGACAAATACCTTGCCATTGATCGTTCACAAACGTAAATACTTTGTGATACAGCAAACCCATTAAAATTGCTTTTAGCTGCAATTGTATACGCACCAAAGTTACTACAACAGATCCAATCATTAAAACTCAATTTGGGAAGAAAATAATTGGAAACAATTTTATCTCGACTATCACAAGTTGGCCCATATATAGTACATGAATACAACTCCTGGTTTGTTTCCTTTAAAAAACCAAAACATTAATTATAAAAATTCAATTTTAATACGACTTTATTACTTTAAGAGTGTATGGAGTAAATTTTTTTTTACCCAGACCTAAAAATTGGAAACTGCCATAGATTCCATCGGTGATGTAATAAGAAAAAGTTTCATTGTCAGATTCATCCCTCTCAGATTTAACCAAATGAATTTGGCATGCTATTGTTAATGCAGGAGTTACATAATATCGACCTGGTTCTGCTATAATTCGAAGATTTCCAAATTGGTCAGCTGGGAAAAAATCATCGATTGCACAATTGATTTTGTGAGCAATTGGATCAATTGATGCTGGAGTTTCATATGGAAAACCACCTCCGACATCTAAGACATTCATTTGAAAACCAATTGCTTTTGCTGCATCGAACGCCATTCGAGCTTTTTCAATTCCTCTATAATACGCTTCTGGTTCTTCACAGATTGTTCCGACATTAAAACAAACACCAACTATATTCATTCCCATTTCGAAGGCAGTTTGTAAGATTCTCGGTGCATCTATTTCAGGATCACATCCGAATTTTTTTCCAAAGACAACCGTCGCTTTATGGGAATCCGCTTTGATACGCAACAGCAGTTCAGCGTTTGGATTAATATTTTTTATTTTGACTAGTTCGAATTCATGATCGAAAGTTATGAAATTTACTTTATTTTCACTTGCAAAACGTAAATGAGACAATGGTTTTGTTGGTAGTGCATATAATATCCTTTTTGGATCCACTTTTAGACTCAAAATTAACTTAATCTCTCCTAGAGAAGCACAGTCAAAGCTTACTCCCAGCGCAGCGAGAACAGAAAGAATCATTTTATCGGGATTACATTTGACCGCTTCAAAAAATACTTTTTAAATTAAAAAAAAAATGTACAAATATTTTAATACACATACCATAAAATGTTTCAACTCTCGGTAGAGCTTTTTTGAAGTAAAAATGTTGTTGCACCATAGCCTTGATATCACAAATCAAAAAGCCTTCTTCAATACTGGTATCAATTATGTTGCTTATTAGCTTTTTTATTGTAATATTATCATCGATAATGTTTATTTGATTATAAATTTTTTTACAACTCATTTTGGAAAACTGTAGACACACAAAGAAGTAATGAATATCATTCAAGTCGTAAATAAATTAAGAACTACCTTCAAAAAATATTTTGCTAAACGTTTTTAGGGGGAAATATTAGTTATTTTTTAATTGATGGAAAATAATTTTTAATATGTAACGAACATTAGATTTCAATGCCAACGTTTTGAAAAATAAATGCAAAAATACAATGTCAATATTGAATATTCGGAAAATTAACTTCAAGTTCAAATTCAAGTACATACGAGTATTCAAATCTACTCAATTTACTAATACCTACCTCAAAATAATCTATTTTCACAAGCTTTTTGTTGTACTCAACGGCAAACCATATTATAATCACTTTCAATTTGTTATGATGTATTGGAGTATCTTTTAATCAAAATTTGGTCTATGTTGGTTTAATTAAATCACTTATATGTCCTATTCTCCATTGATTTATCAGATTATTCACTTACTATTGCAAAGTTTAAACATTAATCGTTTATAATGTAAGTCCAATACCCTGAATATTATTTTCGGTTTTTTATTACTTTCCTTATTAAAAAAAGTAAAACTATTTTTAGAAAGAACAATTATTATCTTACAATTAGCTAAATGTAACTTAATGAGTCTGAGTGAGTTTTAAAATATTGCAACGTTTTTACGGGTTCGATGGTTTGTGTTTAAATGACTACAAATTTATTTATTACAATTGTCTATTTATTTATCTTACACTTATTCACTACACATTAACAATTAGTCACTTCTCACTATTACAATAGTCACAGTCACTGTTTATATTTCACTATATTTAATGCACAGATACACTTTACTTAACAATGTACTGATTATTTATTTAAGCACTAAGCGCTTTGAACACTGTCGAATATTTATATCGCACGTAATGTCGTTTATTTACACTTTTTATTCACAACTCTCAAAGATTTATTTGAATATTGGCTCGTCTTATGCTTGTCCGGGCTTATATAGGGTTTCGGAATATTTTCTCGAATGTTCCCAATTGTCCTTCAATTTTCTATTTTTCTCGGAATCTATTTTGTCGACACCACTTTCTAGAATTCGTCGAATTATCGATCATTCTAGAATTTTTACTCCTTATTAATTCATCCAGTAATCCTTTTCGGCACACCCTCTCTATAGGGGTCCCTCGACACCCCCTAATCGGATAACAAAGACCGTCTTCTCATTGGCCGACTTAGTGGTTACGCCCCGCGAAATCTCGCCATCTTGAAATTGTGACAATATGTATTACATAGTATAAAACAAAATCTCTCCCGCTGTCTGTTCTTTTAGATCTTCTAAACTACAAAACGGATTTTAATGTAGTTTTCAAAAATTGATAGAGTGATTTAAGAGGAAAGTTTACAGGTATAATACATGCATATCATAATAGAGAATAGTCAGAAATTTAAAGATTTATAATGTAAGGTCATAATCAACATACTTTTGTGCACTTACATTGCAAACGCTGCGTAAACCTTAAGAAATATCAAACTTGTATGCGGCAAAATTGTGTATCTTAAAAAGATGGATAAAAAATATTCGACGGTATATGTCTATTTCTTAAGGATAACCCACAGGAACCATTTTATCTTGTACATATTAGAAAACATTATTGGTTACTTAGCAAGCTATTTTAAACAATACAGTATTATTTCTTATCCAATTAAATACATTAGAGACGTTGTACATTTCATGTAGATCAAAACTGCCATTTACAGCATACCATCAAAAAGAATATCTTAGAAGATATTACATATTTAAAAAGCGTTGGCAGAGTGACTGGATATTGTGCGTCGTACGTTATAGCTGTTTTATTGATATCTTTTTCTTACAAATATAAAAATATTATGTTGGTCTATATTTAGGGCAAAAACTACACAAACTCTACACCAATTAGGTATGTAGGGTACATGTACTCTTAAAAGAGTACGGTTAGTCACCCTATATAGGATAGCATAAAAATTGAATTCTACAGGAACCGTGTACTTTCGTAGTATTTTCAGTAAATTTTGTTAAAGTTCGTGAAATAGCATTTTAACGCATTTTCCTCAAGAAGGCCTGGCCAATTTTAAACAGGAACGAAAGAAATCTCTACAAAACTTAAATTAAAAAATTGACAAAGTTTACTGGAAAATGAATATGAATTTCAATTAACACCCGATAAAATCAATAATGAAATTTTTTGCAAATATTTGAATTTCTTTATTGTTCATTGTCGAAGATATTAATCATAAATAAACGTATTAAAATAATATACTAAATTTTAAATTATTAACCATTACTTAACGGAACTAATTTTAATGAATTTTTGTTAAAGATACCTCAGATCCAAATGCATTAAATAATATTTATCCTAAAAAAAGCACAGTAGGATAGCTACAAATCTATTCCACTAAAATAGCTGAACTGTGTAAGGGATATTTGAAATGAAAAAAATTCAAGTCTAGTGGGAGTTCTTACGCATGCCTATCTTAGGCTTAGTTTTGGGTGTTTTTAAACGATACCTACTCGAGGCTGGTATTACTGGTTCAGATTCGTACAATATAAAATCACAATTGCATATGGTACATAAACTCGCCCATCCAGAAACAGTCATAGATTATCTGGAACACAATTTTGTCGTTCATGTACGGAAATGAATTTTGAAAGAAGTTTGTCTGTTAACTGGAACAAACTTTTAATTAATATCTGAAATAAAGATTTTAAACTGTTTTCTTCTTTGTATCCATTAGTTAGTTTCATTTAAAACTTTTTATTCGTAAGCGTGGTGATAAAAGAACTTTACGTTCTTACTTTGTGACACATATCGATCCTTAGATTTTTGGCATTTTAAACGATACTTGCTCAAGTACCAAGTACTAGGTATTACCGGTTTTGATTTGTTCAACATAAAATCACAAGACTATCTGGTATGAAACTTACTCATCCAGGAAACGTAACAAATTATGTGGAACGTCATTTTGCTGTTCATGTATGGAAATGTATGAAAATGTACGCTTTAAATGGAACGAACTTCTTGATTATTTTTTCCTGTATCTACAAGAGTACAAGAATTAAATTTTACCTAATAAAAATTAAATGACTTACTTACATTCTTAGTTCTGAAATACAACCCTTAAATGTTAAATTACATTTTCCATAAAAAGATAAAATATTTTCAGAGCTAGTATATTTTCTGTAGATGAAGAAGGGTCAAGGTAAAACAAGACTTTCTTATTGTAATGAATTTAAACTCTCATTCAAACTAGATTACAAAAACCCAAGAGAAGATATTTAAAAATATTAAAATAAAAATCTCTTTAAAAATAATAAGGATTTTCTTTAATTAAAATTTTATTCAAACAGCAATACCTTTTCTCAATAGGTTTTTTCTTTTAAAATAATAAGAATAAAAGCTTGAGTCAGTAAAAAGAAATTAAAGTCCTCGTTTTATTTTCTATATTTTTGCTTCATTCTCGTTTTTTTTTCCCCAATTCAAGATCGTACTAAACTAACGTTTTCAGTCCAATCTGTTCCTTTTTTCTGCTTGTTGATTTTTACTGTATTTTATCCGATAATTATTTTCCCATTGGCGATTTATGCGATGAAAAGAAGAAAAATGGAAAAAATATATAACGAAGACATGAAATGCGGTATGAAATATAAAAGGAGGTGAAACAGGGTGGTATGCCGGAACAATTAATTGGTATTAAATCGAAAAATAAATGGTCTGTAATCGAAACGAAACGAAGCCAAAAATTCGTTCGAGCAAAAAATTTTGCGAAATTTTTTAATCAAAAACACGATTAGTTGTTTAATATCTTCCATGTCTCTTTCGGTCTCCTTCCACTTTCGTAAGATATAATTTTATAGATTTTTTTTCATATTACATTCTTATGTTGGCACAATGCCGACAATCCGATCTTTCCAAAACTGCCTCACTCCCCCAAAACAAACCTATCCAGTTCCTACACCCAACAAAACTCTCTCGTAACGTCATCATCATCTCCCAGTTTTATTTTTATCGAACAGAAATTTCTTCGCATTTTTCCTATTTTTCGTTTTTCCTCTCCAAAGACGAAAAAGTTTTAAAAGCTTCCAGCACAAAGTACATACATCGCCATATAGGTATTAAAAATTGATAATATTCTTATCCAAATACAAAAAAATCACCCTTCCCTCCGCATCTCTCGTCATCGTGCTCATTTTATAATAATTTTCCCTTTAAATTCCTTTCTTATTTCATTCTAATATTCAATATTTTCCAAAGATGAAAAGTGAACAAAACGAAAGATTAAACATCACCGAAGACAATGGCCATAGAACATTCCATAAAATAATGGCCGACTCTGTGTTATTGGCATAGTTCCTATGGAATGGTGCTTGGGTGGTGCAAAACAACGAAAAAGGGGACGCAGCGCCACGTTGAGAAAAACGAATATCGACAACAGACTTGAGCGTCCGTTTAAAGCGACCAAATTGCATTGGACATTCGATGTTTGTGCACGTCGCGACTTAACGTCAATATTGACTTATTCTCGACTTATTAAGGTTACGAGTTTTCATCGCAAAACACACCCCAACCCCGTTGCACTAATCGATTCAACATTGAAATTTACAACCGTATATTTTTTCAAGCGAACTCATTTTATTTCAATTGAATAACCTCTCAAGTCATAAAAAGACACAAAACGCTCGTTTTATTAATCATTGCTTATTTAATGCCACATTCCCATTATTAAAGGCGAACTGTTGCGATTTTCTCATAAAAAATTTCCATAATTTCGCGTGTCGAGTTATCAAGGGGTGATGACTGTATTTGTTAAAATTGCAACGCCCAACTCATTTCTTCTATTAGGTTTCACAATGTAATGAAGACATTATTAAAATCCCCTTTGACCAATTTTCTCTTCCATAACAAGCTGTAAAATCGCAACTTTGCAACCTAACGAATTTTCATCGTCTTTTTACATTAAAACCATTTCATGTTGGAGGCACGAATAAAGAAGGCAAATTTAATTTATAAATCATGTACGAAGATTATATGGAAAACTGAGAGGAAAAAATCTTTTAGTAAAACTTCAAATGTTGTTAATATAATAGTATAATACAATAAACGTATAAAATTATTTTTTATCTTCATACGAAATTTTAAAAAAAATTATAAGAAAATGAAAAACTAACTTCAAAATAAATAAAAATGTAAAAAAAATATGCACTAAAAAGTAAAAAATACAAAAAATAAAAGTAAAAGTAAAAAAACTGTAAAATGCACCAACTCCAATAATAGCAATAGTTGTACATTATATAATCTTAATAATTTGTAAGTGGTAGACATTGCAAGGATACGCAATTATTTTTTTTACTTTTTAGTGCATTTTTTGTTTAAGATTTTTTATTTATTTTCAAGTCGGTGTTTCATTTTGTTATAATTTTTATTTATTTCTCAATTTTTACCTATCTGAAGTTTGATAACTGATTTATTTCTTTGAATATGGGCAAACCTCCTAAACGCGCTGCTCATATAAGGCAGCGCCGTAAAATGTAAAAAGTTACTACTTCATCCCTTTTTGCTTTTAACGGTTGAAATTTTTTGCTTTTAAAAGCCATGAAAGAAACTTAGAGGAATACTTTCCTATTAAAAAAAAGTGGTTGCGTGTACTTATGTACGCGGGTAAGAAGTTATACTTCTCTGGTATCATTAATAAATAATCAATTTTAAAAAAACTGTAATTTAATATTTAATAATAATAATATATATATTTAAAGATATTATTATTAAAAATAAAATTAAGAAAAAATAACATCCAAAAGAAGCTGCCAGACGTTTATAAAATTTGTCAGGATTATTTTTCTGGTTAACAATTCATGCATGTCATGAAAACGAAGCTTCATAGAAATTGCGAAATAAAGTAAGTAGCTACTTGTCAAGGTAAATGTTAATCTTATTCATATCTTGTGTTACTAAAATATTATTTTAAAGATAACTAAGAATATGCATGGAATGCAGACGTCATTTTTATCACTAAACTCCAAATAGTATTACAGCTACTGCAAAATTCGAGAAAAGTAATAACTTATTTTTTAATAATATGTGTCACTTGTATATATAAATATTTTCTAAATAAAATATGAAAAATATATTTAAAGAATTAATGATTTATAATTTAAATATAAAAATAAGTAAATAAATAAAACAAAAATTCAAATTACGCGCGCCTAGTTAAAAATGCCGAGACGTTTTTCGGGCAACTTTATCTTGTTAATTTGTGATAATAAAATAGAACGCTACTAATGCTTCTAAAACCGCGCCGCGATGCAGACGTCATTTTCATCATTAAACTTCAAATAGTACCTGTAACAGCTACTGCAAAATTCGAGAAAAGTAATAACTTATTTATTAATAATATGTGACATTTGTATATATAATTATTTTTAATTTAAATATAAAAATAAATAAATAAGTAAATAAATACAACAAAAATTCAAATTACGCGCGCCAAGAAACCCAGTGGTTTTGCGGCTAACTTCCTTTTGTTCATTTTTGTCTCAAGATGGCCGTCCATCTAAAAATTTTACTCTCATCATTTTTTCATAACGAGTCTAAAGAAGTATAACTTCAAAAAATAAAAAGTTTCATGAATTGTGAGCATAAATATAGAAATCAATCTTTTATCAAGGGCTTACTTTCTGAAAGATAGAAAAGCAAGTTAATTATATTTAACAAAGAAAATGTCTATTTAAAAATATGTACACGTGAGGACACTACGAATGAATGTATTCTAATTTTAATGTAATTATTTATCGGTAGTTTAAAAAATTCTTAACATTATTTTCTTTAGAAAATTTCAGTTATTCATAATTTTAAAAAAATTTGATTTCAATGATATTTTTAATCTAATTAGTAATTACTCAAATATGTATTGATATGAATAGTTGGAAGGACAATGGATTGGAATTTTCAATTAATACAACAAGAGTATCAGGCCGCGACATGTTGTCATATATTATAGCTTCATCAGGCTCTCTGTTGCATGCTCAGCATTTTTATCGTTCTGTAGCCTTGCATAATATTGAATATGGTGACAAGAATTTTCATAATTATCAATCATGAGTGTCAAACACGTTTTTAAAATAGGGAAAAAAATTATATATAATTAATACATGCAAGGCTACTGAAAGACAAGAATGCTGAGCATGCATCAGAGACCCTGATTAAACTGTAATAAATGGCGAAACGTCGTGACCTGATACTCTTGTTGTATTCATTGAAAATCGCGATCCATTGATCCTCTAACAACTAAAAAATAACAAGGATGTGAAGAAATATTAATTATTCAAATATGTTTTTCAGCCTTAAATTTTATCTCAATATTTGTTTCTTTTAATTTAATTTTTAGGAACGCTTTGAAATACCGCGTTTTTTCGATATATCTTTTCGATAGAGTTTTTTACTTTATATTTGTATAAGTTTTATTTATACAAGTACATCAATTGAATGGCCAAATTAATGGCATATCATTACAATTAAAATGTCTATAAAAAGTTAATTAAATTAGATTTATTAATTTTTTTAACTTGATTTATGTTTTTATGTTGCATGAAATTGAATTATCATTAGTTGTATTTCTTGATACTCCCATTTAATATAGTTTCAATTTATTAATACATATTTTTAAATAGTTTTAGACCAAATGAAAAGCATTAATTAAATAATTTTCAAAAAAACATTAATCAATCTCTGCCGTTATGAGAAATACTCTTCTCAATGTATCCCTAGTTTGTCTAGTTAATTTTAAATGATATTTCTCTTGTAAAGTAGAATCAAAATTAATTACTTTTAATATTTCTTAAATAAAACAAACCAAAAAAAAATAATGGTTACAGCTTGATACTTCATTATTTAAACATAGAAAATATGTTGACATGAAAATCAATTTGTTTCTTCTTTCACTGTATTTTACGTTTTGAGAAATTAACTGCTTTAATTAAGTGAAGCTTGCAAATAAAAGCATAGAGATAGTCGTATTATTAATGATTCAACAAAATATATTTGAACTGTTTGTGCATTTAAGCTGACAATGTGCTCATTCGCTGTAAATTAAACAGTTTGCTAAATGCTCTTTTAACTAATCGGATTTTTGAACAAAAAAGTTTAAAGTTAAAAACTTTTGGTTGTATAAGTGTACCAAAGCTTTTCTCTATAGCTATATTCAACAAGCTATCTTTAAATAGATTTTTTCAAAAAATTTTGCTCAGGAATAAGATTTGGAATATTCGAAAAGTAAAGTGAAAAAAATGAAGTGTACAATATACTACATCTTGTTGCATATATAGTATTTTTTCTACCATAGTGTAGTAAATACACGTAGCTGTTACAACTGCTGAGTGTTGTACAATTAACACATTTTGGCGTTTCTGTTACTGGTGCGCATGCGCCGCGTACAACATAACCAATAATTTTGACAAATAAATGCAAGTGTAAAAATATTTCAATCATTTTTACTACTTTGTGTTGTTAATAATACTACAGTTTTTTAATTACACTTAACTGGTAAACGTTACCACACGTGGTGTCATCCTATATAATACTAGTTAATGTTGTAAAATAAAAAGGAATGTTGTTAAATCTACAACACATTTTTTCCGTGCAGAACTACTTAGCCAGTAGTAGAAGTTTTCTGTATTTAGAGAGTCGTGATTGAAGTTGACTCTCAGAAATTATTACGTTATCAGATAGAAAAAGGCTTACAATATTTTTTATACTTATAAATATAAAAACGAAATTTCAAGAAATTCGTAACGAAAGCAATCAAAATTTAATAGTTTTCGCTTTTGTTTAAACGTTTTGAAGGGGCAGAAATGAAAATTCTTATTTGGCCAATTAGTGTTATAAATATTTTCATTGCTGACTCATTCATTGTCGTAGATCGTAGATCAAACAGATCTTTCTCTCGCACCAAATACTACCAAATGTTTTTCTTACCATCATCGCAATACATACAAACCGAATTTCGATCTCATTCGCTTATTTATTATGTGAAAAATGTTGTGTGTATGTTAGTTACGCTCTCTCTTACATTGCTGACATTCATAATATTTTTTTCCAATAAGTCGTTTTGCATGTGAATATTTTGTTCAAGCTTGATACTTACCTAGTAGAACCTCCAGTATAACTTTTATTTGACGGATCATTTTAGAGTTATAAAAAAGGATCTCGAATCTTTTAATCTTATAAAATTAAGTTTAACTGATAAACATATCTGCTGCGACTTGTCACAGAACTTTTTCCACATTAAACCCGCTGTTGGTTAAAAGGTCATATACAAAAAATCGATTGATTTAAAATAAAAAATTTTAAGTAAAATATTCCATCGTTTTCACAGGTAGGCTTCGCTATTCAGCCTAAATTGAGTTATGATATTATAGGTTTGTTCCAATTATCCAACTATGGCAATGCACAGACACTAAAACAGATAAAGAAGAAGACAACATTGATCAAGAGACAAGAGTGGGTGAAGAACTATTCCAGCAGGTTCGTTCCGTGCGACTATCCAGTCCCATCCAGCAGTTAGCACATCCATTTTTGTACAACGGCGTGACGAGCGCTTATATCGACACTGTTTCGGCGATGCTTATGCACTGCCTTGTCGACCCTCAACCTAATTCAGCCTTAGCTGAAATAGTGAAATAGTTTGAAACGAGACAGACTTATTCGACCTCACGTAGAGTCGATGAAGACTTACGAGTCCCGTTCAAAGAAATTAAAAAGAAAGAAAATGTTTAAAAAATAATAATTACAAAAAGCTTAAATTTTTTGGGTGTGTGAGGCACGGGGGTTCTTTGATTTTTCGAACTGTTTCTCCACCACCAAACAGGAATTTTGAAGGACTTACTTTGGTGATCGACTCGCACATTACTCGCTTGAAACGAAATTTTTAAAATGATTTATTCTTATAAATTAAAGAAAATCAAAATTAATACCAAAAATATTATAAGTAATAAAATTATTGAAAAATAAAGTTTTAATTATTAACACGGCGAGGCTCGCTTATCGGCTGGCGGAATCAGAGTCCTCTTGTTGAATTTCTCCATTTGCCTCGGAATCCAGAGGACCGCGTCCCTCTACCCGATGTCCCCAAAGTCGCCCACAAAACAACAAAATTCGACTTGTTTTTCCTCGACAACCCGAGGACACCGGTTCTCCAACTGGACCTGAAACAAATGGAAAAACTCCGTCCGCAGCAATCTAGCTCGCTTAAGAAAAAATAATTAAAAAAAACATAACGCCTCGTTACAAGTTCTTCACTCACTTTTGTCTCTTGGTCAATGCTGTCTTGCTCTTTGTCTGTTGGTCGATGTTTGAAAATCCTCAGAAGGACTATTGGAACAAACTTAATTGTAAACTAACTTTTACATTCTACTCCAGAATTCTTTTAATTAGAATTTTCCTAAGAAAATGTTTCAAATAAAAGCTGTAGGTTTTGAGTTACACTTGACATAGTAAGTTTAGAGAGAAAATCATTGGAGCCGTTGTATACAGCGAGGCTTCCTGCTAACCGATTTCAACCAAAAGTTTCCTGGCACAATTAGACGAAATATTAAGGAAAGCTTAATTAATTTTGGATCATGCTTTCGATATAATCAATGTTACACACACACATATAGGGAAATTTTTCTAAAAAACACCTCTTCGGCGTCAAGGGACCTCAAAGTTTGTTTTCCGGTGAAAACTTGGAATCGAAATTTTAACCCGATTACAAGATTTTCTTTACCTTATGATTGTAAAAATCTTACGATTAGCTTATTATTTACTTATATAATTTAAAGTTTTGTACTTCTATTTTTGTTGAGCAGCTTAAGAATATTAACGTTACACTCTTCTGTAGCCCTGCTCATTACCATAGTTAAAATATTACCTAAGCTTTTTGGCTTTTTGAGATAATGACTTACATTTTTATACAAAAACTTTGATAAAATATAACTTGAATAGTTATATAATGGTTGCGGAAGATCACCATTGTGAAGCACATTATCAATGGAGTTCATAATATAGCTTCTATAAGTTTTCTGGCTTTAAACTATTTTTGTGCCAAATTTAATTTCGATCTATTAAAGAATATAGCCTCTATTTGTTGCCAAATTTTCTTATCTTTAAATTTATATTAGACTATTTCTTCCAGTTGAAAAATATTTTAAGAAAAAAGAAAACAAAAAAGCAGTTGGTCAAATGCTTTTAAAATTTATGAACTCCAAAGAATTCGGAATCGAAAATGTTTAAATAAGTATGATTAGGAGAAATTGACTGTGCCTAATGAATGAATTTATGTTTATATAAGGGAAATTTTGACTTTTCAATATTCATAATGAGTAACTAGAACGATTTTTATAAAGGCATCTGATTTTTAAATACGAATGTCATCGAACTTCTTCCCTCAATAAAAATCAAGTTGGCCATAGCCTTGTCAGAAAATTACTTTTCTCCAACTCTCAGCTTCCAATTTATACTCTTTAATAATAAACTTTGAAATATTTCTTCAAAGTTTCTTTTTTCACAGAGAAAATCATTTTCTTCGTCCTCCAATCATTTCGTCTTTCATTTCCTTCCCTTTTCAGCTTCCACAATTCCCATCATAGTTTTGTTGTGAAAAAAATATAGACATTATTTATTTATCCGGAAATGTTGATCGTCCAAATGGGGCATTTGATAGTGTCTTGATAATATATTATATTAAGTTGGGGAAGAACGAGGAACATTGAGACGGGCGCCCGGGCCAGAACGGGAGAGGAAGAGATGCACGCGCGATGCAACCATAAAACTGATGCATTGAGTGCAGTGAAGTTGGGACAAGAGAGAACGAGCTTTGTGATGCAACAAGCTCATTACAAACACATACAAGCAATCTGCCAACAGCAACAGTTCAACAAAGACGCAAACCACAAAGAAAATCTCGTTTGTCTGTTTCGAGAAATGTTTAAGTCTATCTTTATTTGACAGAACTATTTATCCATTTCACCGTCTTTTTTGCCGAAAGCTTAGTGCATAATTTTAGGGTGGCTCCAGGAAGTTCGGTTTTGGGGGGTGAATAAATTTTGAGAGAGATAAAAACGCACACGGGCATCATTCCAACTTCATAATGTCAGTAAAATTGTAC
The DNA here is from genome assembly GCA_958496155.1 of Sisyra nigra. NCBI lineage: Eukaryota > Metazoa > Arthropoda > Insecta > Neuroptera > Sisyridae > Sisyra > Sisyra nigra. Next base: position 37,841,173 of record OY292318.1, read on the forward strand.
ATGAAGTCTTATCGTAATATTATTGTTTCCATTACATCTCCCTGCCCCCCCCCCTCATTCCCGACACTCATTCTGTTTCCAAATGCTTTATGATCCAAGTTCAAAACTATCATCTTCGGGCCCATCTGATTCTCAAGAATTTCATCCCACCACCCCAATGTCATCCTTTTCGCTTGTAATATGGCGAAAGCAATGAAGATTTATGCTGCAATTTTATTGTATACGACCACACTTTATAAATATTTTTATCATAAATTGATTTTCAAAAATAAAATGAAAATTTATCACAACAACTCTTTGCCAAAATGCTAAAAGACTTATCGTTGAAGGATAAAACCCAAGTTGTTCTGTTCATTTTTCTAGTTTTAAGATCCATTACTTGAAAGCTTGGGAAAATTACGGGTTTTCGTTATTCACGTTTTAAAAATATGTTTCAACATTAATTTTCGAGTAAAGTGTCCCTTGGTGAAAAGATCCTTGGAGGATCGCTCTGGAACAGTATATGAAGACACTAAATGGACACAAGTTTCTTCTCAGCCATTTTATATAGGTATAATGTTATCATCTTCTCTTGGCGTCTAAGTGCTTGTTCAAATATTTAAAAGAGAACGTTCAACTTGCACAAACCGTTTTAATGACATAAATACGGCCCGAATACGGACACATTAATTTCTTCATCGTCATTTCATTTTCAATTAATAATGTGACTCGTCTGAGGAAATTTTCTTAAAGTTCTCCAATTCAATACCAAGTCTTTTTACTAATAAAATCATTCTCTATGTAATGTTACTTCTCTATGTATGTTAATGTTACTTGTACCAAAGTTTTTCATCCCCAAAGAACGAAACTACCTTTGTAAACAATTGTTGGTTCGTAATTTGATCGTTTTTCACTCTATATTCGACGAGAATTTGAGATGGTTGTGTTTGCTTTAAAAGAATATGGGAAGAAAGTTAAAGAAATTTGTAAAGTTTTAAAAAAAAATAGGACCGGTGTGAGGAGGTCCAACAAAATCTTTTTGTTTGACTTACTCCATCCAAGAGGCGTTAAGGGAGCCAAAGTCGTGGCCAATACAACCACCTATCTCAGAAAAATTAACCTCCTTAACAAAATATACAAATCAAAGTACACTAACAAAATTAAGCCATGCAATTGCAATTGACCATTAGTAGTAAAAGCACTTTAAACGAGGCAAAAAAAATCTTTTTGCTTAAAAGTACAGAGACAATTTTTTCATACCACATAATCATTTAATGGATCGAAATAGATCCCAACGGGGGAGATGTCAAATTTTTTGTAAGTTGTTAAAAAAAAGTTCAGTATTACTGAGCAAACAAAAGGGGCCACCTGTGAAATGTGACATTGTGTGACAAGGCGGTGGGAAGGGTCCTAAATTTTGTGACGTCACATTTCAAAATCTATTTTTATATAAGTGTTAAGTAAAACATGAACTTTGAACTATTACGGAAAAACTCAAAAACATTTGCAACACTATCTGTAGAAACATAAGGTTCAAATTATTTTGTCGGCCACTCGCTCTACTACACAATGAAAAAAATTTTTCTTCTGACAACTGAATGCCAACAAAATGATTTGATAGCCCATTGCCAATGGAATATTTAGATTTTTAGATTTCATTGTCCGAAGAGAATTTTTTTCTCGGTATAGTGTTACGCGCCGACTCTATTGCCTTTTGAGAAATGCCGCTAAATACACCATGCCTAGCGGTGATATTGTTTCTATTCCATTAGACAATTGACTTTCAAGATGATTAATTTTAATCATTAATTAATATAATTAGCCGTTTTTTTTTGTTCATTTCTTGAAATGTTTGATTTGATGTTACTTTAATTAAAAAATCATTTAAATTGAAATAAAACAAATTTTGGAATTGCTGTTTTAATTAAATAATTATTTATAATGAAAGATTGTAAAATATGTGACGTCACACTAAGGAGGGGTGGGTCTAACAAATGTGACCTGCTGTGACAAGGACGGGGGAGGGGGTCAAAAATTATGAAATTCGTGTGACGTAATTTATGGATGGTCCCTAAAGGTATTTATTGTATTTTGCAAATTTTATGGGATATGATTCACCAGAATACCTCGGTACGGTTTATGCTTAGTAAGCCATAGGCATAAAGCATAAACTTCAGCAATGTTCAAAAATATATCAACTTACAGCCCTAGATACGTATTTTGATTTCCAATCAATCTACTTCAGTGATCAAAAAGTACTATTGGATCTCTTTGGGACCGATTTTAGCAATCAAAATATGTATCTTAAAAGAAACATTTAGTACTATCAGGCGTTTTGATCTCTGGACAAAATACCCCTGACAAAATATCCCCGGACAAAATATCTCTATAAAACCTTGTGAGTGAAATATGACTCGTGAGTGAATAAATGTGATCAAGGGTGAATCCAACTGTGCTTCAACATAAATGAGTAAGTGAAAAGTGAGAATTTATAGAACTAGATAAGTCGCTGATGACCTTGGACGTTTCAAGCAACTATAAATAACCGAAACAAAAACAAATATCTCCATGACAAAATATCCTCAGACAAAATATCCCCATGACAAAAATATTTCATGCAATTTCAAAACCTCAAAATTTTCTGATAAAAGAGCACTCTTTGATTGATTCCATGGACAAAAAATTTTTGAGCTCAATAATTAAGATTTTATATTAAATAATAATTTTTAGTAAAAACGTGTTAAATTGACCCCCATATATCCGTGTTAAATCCGCAAAAACTGTGTTGATTAATGCCATAGAGGTACAGGGGGTCCCCCTGGGGGGGGGGAGTTTGGGGGCCCCAACAAAAGAAAGTATAGTCGTTGTTCGTTTACTCGATTTTCATTCATTGGCTGAATGTGCACTTCTTGACACCGCGAAGTTTTACACAAAACTAAATGTTTTTACATCAAAATTATGTCGCAAATATGGTAACACAGTATTAACTATTCAAAGCACAGTAAAAAATCTCCTAGAAAAACACGAGTATACTTAGAAGTTATTTAGATATGGCTGTTTATAAATCATTATGTAAATGTTCGTCTAATTACATAATCAATGTTATTATTGCCATCACTATGTTTTATTGTCAAAGATCTAACATACTCGGATCACGTATGTTACAAAATTCCCCACGCACAAAGATTCGAGCATAGCTATACTGTCAAGAAACATGCACTCCGATTAAGTGCTAGCTACCAATGGTGCTTAAATGATCATCCAAGATAGCATATGGCTATATATGGTGTCCTGTCCTGTCAACAAGCTCGCTTGTTATGATGGGGCAGATTATAAAACAATAAAATTATTTTTTTATTAAATATTTCAATTTTTTTATGTTTAAAATCTTGTATCATATCGTCATATTACGACTTTCTAACCACAAAAAATTTAAAAACTTTTTTTTTTTTGTTCTTCTTGTTTGCCACTTGTTCAGCAAACCTCAAAAGTCGCTCTTCATAGTGCTGGTATTCGAGTGATTATTGTATTATAATAACTGAAGGTTTAACATTGATCTTCGACCATTATTTTGTACAACAATTTTTTAATAAGTTTCCGGCAGAAACCTTCTCTTGAGTCTTCTTTGGGTTCTGCATTGACCCAAGTTTAATTCGACGACACTTGAGCTGAGTTTTGGAATATTTGTAGCTTCTTAAAATTTCCCTCGGAATTGTTGAACCAAACAGAACAGCCATAAGTCAATATGAGTCTGATTATAGTTTTATATATCATAAGAAAGCACTCTCTGCAAAGGCTTATTTTCTTATTTAAAATGAGGTAAAGCTGAACTAAGCAAGCGTTTGGTTCCCTTATTTTTGAGATGATGTAGTGTGAGAATTTAGGATCTAACGAAAATCAAAACGATTGTTAGTAAAGCATGAAGCGGCGATCTAAGAGATCTACCCATTGCGCCACTAATTAAACCAAACACGTAAATTTATTTAAGTAATCTTCTCATAAATACCTAGGTATATTCATTATAATTATACGCATGTGTAAAATGCATTTTATAAATGTTTAGTAATATTTTGAAAGCTGTTCCATACCTGAGATAAATAAAAAAGATAAAAAACCTATTTGAAATATGTTTATCCAACCAATTTCCATTTACCATTTTCTTACTATTCATTTAACTAGATTATATATACAAAAGCTTAAAGTTCAAAAAGCTTTCAACAATAAAATTATAGGTTAATACCTTTGATGCCATCTATCGTTGTATTGCTGTAACTGGACTATTTCTCGTTTTCAAACCAGTTTATCAGAAGCTTTATAACGTTTATAACTTAGCATTGTTTTCAGTGTCTCTAAAATTGAGTTTTCTTCGATTTCTTAACAAATAGGTTGGTACATTTGAATTCAACTACTATTTGTGAAATTTTCTGATATTAGTACAAACTAGGTAAAATTGCCACAAAATCTGTACGTAGTATAAACAAAGCATTTGAATAGAATATTTATGGACATTACCTTGGAACGATTGGAAAGTGCAAATGGTTTGGAAAATTTTAATCTGGGGATTTTTCTCTCTAATAATACTGCGTGGAAGATCCAAAGATAGGTCAATTTGCATTCTGGTAGTCAACAGAGAGTTGGATTCATTTCTTTAAATGTTACCAGAGCATAATTTTTCATCACCAAACCGAAATATTCCAAACCAACAATTAATACATTTTTAGATTTGTAATACATTGTTTTGAGAATTCAGCTCTCTGAAAAATTTCTCTATTGAAATGCTAACTTTAGTAATAGTTGTCCTAAACTTCCGCACGCTTAGTAGACACAGATAGTACAGTAATCTTATAAAAATTACACCATAACTCTAAATTAACTAAACCTTTTTTATAATGGCAATTTTATTGTTCTGTTATAAATAAATTAATAGATAAATGTTAATAGTATTTGAAAAAGTTTTCAAGGTGCGCTTTTTAGAAAAAAATGTTTGCTTGATAAATTTCCATTTAAGAACATTATCTTTCTCTCCTTTGGTCACCCTTCAATAATTGCCATCGTTTTGAAATTCGGATGGAATCTATTAGATCTGATCAATATTATCTTAATAGATCCGTTTTCCTTATTTTTCATTCTAGTTTTCACTTTTTTTAGAGTTTTTGGAAAATATAGGATGAATTTAATAAGTGCTCTTCTTAGACCCATTTATGGTCTTTTAACTTTTCATATACCTACTTAGTGCAATTTAACTTATCAGCCTCTCAGTATCTAATTATTTTTACAATTTCTCAATAACAAGTATTCTATGCCACCGCGTCACCATTCAATGCTTTATTGGTTGCAGTTCATCGTTTAAACTAAATTTAAAACAATAAATCTAATTCTACCACAATTATATATATACATATACTATACGTATAAAATTCAAAAATTTGCTTTAATATTTGCATTAAAAATTATTGAACACAAAGTTTTTTCGTTAAGCTTTCTTAGGTTAGATAATAAGTAAGTATATTATCACCGACTTGATAATCAGTAGGGTTGGGCCTATGTTTATGTGAGCGTGAAGGATGGGTAAAGGCGGGGCGGGCGGGCGTATTCAACGGAACATTCAAAGAGCTTAGTCTTTGAGACCACCTGCCGCAAGGGTTTGACCAATAAAGGATTAATGGTGGGTGGCGAAGACGAAAGCTTCCTTTTCTACGCGTAATTCTTTATGGATGGGAAAAAGACAAATCGTAAGGCAAAAGAATCGAAAGTTCTAGCCACTGAATAAGTGGGGTAGGAATGTTCTGGAGAGATGGCCGAGTTCCCTATACAAGGGGAAGACAAGAATAGGCAGGACAGTCATAAATAAATCGTCAACCGAGTAATACATAAATCGTGAGTGATAAATAAATTGTCAACTAAGTGATAAATAGATCGTCAACGTAGTAAAACATAAATCGTGAGTGATAAATAAATCGACAACTTAGTGATAAATAAATCGTCAAAGGAGTAATACATAAATCGTGAGTGATAAATAAATCGTCAACTAAGTGATAAATAAATCAACAATTAAGTGATAAACAAATCATCAACGAAGTAATACATAAATCGTGAGTGTTAAATAAATTGTGAACAGTGCAGTGCATATTGTGAAATATAAACAGTGAATGACAATTCGTGACTGTGACTATTGTAACAGTGAACTTAATTATTGTTATCACGTGTAAATAAATAATCATTTGTTATAAATAATTTGACGTCATTCAAACACAAATCCAAGTACCCGTAAAAACTAAACACTGTGAAGGATACAAACGGAAAACGATTAAGGATCTTTTTTTTAACATACATGGTGATATCAAATGGTTCAACCCCAAATATTCAGTTACTTGAGAATGAACTTTCTGATAGTATGTACTATTTTCAAAGAGATGTCTTTCCAAATACCATTGCTGGTTTTTCTTCACTATCTTTCTCCAATTATCACAAGGTTTGTAAAACTAAAAAAAAAAAATTACAACAATTTTTTTTAAATAACAAAAATTTATACGCGTAGAATTAGGCTTTTGAATATTTTTTTTGTGATAAATGGAAAGATCATAATATATAAGTTTTATAACAAAACTATTTTTATTTATTTTTTTTTTTGCAATAATTCAAATTTTTTATCAAAACAAAAATTAATTTTGGAATCCAGTACCGAAAACACGCCGACAGCTCCCGAACAAATCCGAGCGCGTGTGACGTCTTTATGTTAGTTGTATATTATACATATCTTTACATAGTATGAAACAAAGTCGCTCCGGCTGTCTATTACCTTAGATCTTCTAAATTACACAATGGATTTTAATGAAATTTTCAGCAATTAATAGAGTGACTGAAGAGGAAGGTTTGCAGGTATAAAACATTCATATTATAGTAGAGAAAAGTTGGGAAATTTACAAATTTATAATGTGAGATCATAATCAACATATACTTGTGTACTTAAATTGCAAACGCTGGCTAAACCTTGCAAGTTAGATAATACATATATGCGGCGAAGTTGTGTATTTTAAAAAGATTGATAAAAAAGTCCGCAATGGTATATGTCTATCTCTTAAGGGTAACCCACAGGAATCATTTTTATCTTTTACATATTACAAAAAAATTATTGGTTATTTACCAAGCTATTTTAAACAATACCTTATTATTTTTTATCCAATTAAATACATTATATACGTTGTGCATTTCATGTGGATCATAATTGCCCTTTACAGCATACCAAAAAAATGAATATTTTAGAAGATATCACAGATTTAAAAAGAAAAGTGTTGACTATTGTAAGTCGTACGTATTGCCTGTTTTATTGGTATCTTTTTCTATATTATGTAAAAATCTTATGTTGGTCATTATTTGAACAAAAACTCGAAAAATTCTACATCTATTGAGATCAAATTTTGATAAAATATAGGTACAATCCACTTGATGTGATATCGATTGCTTCTTATGCCGAAATAATGCACGGTTCCCATTGGATAGCGTAAGTATTGCATCCAACAGGAACCGTGTGTTTAAGAGAATTTTTGTTAAAGTTCATGAAATAGCGTTTTAACGTTTTTTCTTTTACAAGGCCTGACCAATTTTAGTAACGAAAGAAATCTCTACAAAGTTTAAATTAAAAAATTTACAATTTTTACTGAAAAATAATTATGTATTTCAACTAACACTCGATAAAATTAATAATAAAATTTTTTTAAATATTTGAATTTCTTTATTGTTCACTGTCGAAGATTTTATTTAGAAATAAACGTATTAAAGTTTTTTAAATTATTAACGATTACGTAACGAAACGTATTTTAATGAAGCTTTGTTAGAGAATGGGTTTAAAAGACATTTGGTATTCACCTTATTTAGGTATTCACAATATTGGATCGAATGGAGTTATTGATAAGCAAATATATTTTTAAGTATATTATATCCTTTGCTATTAAAATAATTTACTTATGGTTCGTTGTTTCTTAATTAGAGGTTGACCTTTTTTAACTTTACAAGACACGCTCTCTACAAAAAATGGTAAGATTATAATATCATTGTTACGAAGTTTTACTTTAAATGCTTATACTTACTTTTTTAATTTTTAAAAATGTTTATACTTGTATATAATATTTGAACGTAAGGAGGTAGGCCACCACTCGAATACATAAGCCAAGTAGTTAGGGATAAAGGATGTAAAGCATACTACGAATTAAAGCGTAAAGTAGGTAAGTATGAATTTTGTAGAGTTTTTTACACCAAAAAAAAAGTCTCTAAAACATGCAATTTCAATGATCATTGTTTCTTCCTATAAAAATTAGAACGAAAATCCTAAAATCTACAAGCCTTTATATTCCATAGGGTCTCAACATTAAAAATAGAGCAGTACAAAAAATTTTAATTCTATGGGTAATAAGAAGTTTATAAGAATCAATGAAAACATGGAAACTTTTATTGTATCTTTTATTGTAGGTACTCGTATATAAAACACGCTCTGGTGGCTCGACCTCTGGAACACAATTTATATTCTTGATTTACCTTCATTTAAATAATACCATTTAAAAATGAGACTTTTAATCATTTGAAAAATAGTTTCTTTATTTTTTTTTCATTACTTGATATATCTTAAAAGAAAATATTTTAAAAAATAAAACATATCAAGTCAAACAAAGAGAAATCATTCTCCTCATGGACCACGGTAAACAGTATTGCAGTAATCTGTTTGAGTATTGACCGTATGGTTATTACAAAATTTTAAAAAATGCATTGATTGAAAAACCCTTAATCCAATTTTTACTTGACCTGATTTGTTCGTCCATAAAAACCATACAATATATTTTTACTCTTTTTTTAAACGGTCTTTTTTTAAATACGAATGTAGGGGAAAGGTGTACAAGATGATCACTTTAAGCAAGAATTGAAATAAAATATACATATTTCCCTATGAAACAAACTTGATACCATTTACTACTGCCATATTTGTTTATCTAACTTTTATCATACTCAAAATTTCTAATTAATTCAGTTTACATGATAATATATACATATTTTTAAAACTCTACATAGTAATCATCTTATACACCCGGGTAGCTAAGATGATCCCTATGGTTGGGGTAAGATGATTCCCATGATCATCTTACCCCAATGTCGAGCAACCTTTTATTTTTTCAAGAATAAAGTAAGTAAAAGCGAAAATCAAGACTATAAAACGCCTTGAAGATAATTTTGTAATTCAACATAACATATACTCAGGTTTATAACTCAACAAAATAAACTCTAAAAAAACTAATCCAGTCTTCTGAGTAGTGGCTTCATTATGCAACTTTTCTTAAAAGTGTAATCGCTTTTTGGTCGGTGTTGTGCTACACATTTCATAAATAAATGGATTTGTATCATCGCTATCAATTCTGGCACAAGCTTCATGCCGCCATTTTCCACAAGAACAACACTTAATCCACCCTCCACCCTTGATATCGCAGGAAATCTTTTCCGTGCAATAAAGGCATTCTATGTCATCTTTCTCAGATGACTCAGACATAAATATGATGTTTTCTTAAACTTAATGTATGTAAGTACATAAAAATCCTGGGGATCATCTTGTACACAAGGAAGGAAATCATCTTGCCCCAAGTGCAACTTTTTTATTCAAAATTAATTAACATAACCCATAGTCACGCCGCTATTTTCAAGTAACCCAAAAATCAAAATTAGGCGTATTAGAATGTCACAAACACAAAAATCATTGCGCTTACTAGTATTTAATAGAAGTAATGTAAAATTGAATTCAATCTTTCCTTATATTAAATGAGCACAATTTTAATTTTTTTTCTGTAAAATCCAACACGCTGGTAATGCTGTCTTTGCAAGTGCTCAGTAGCGGGGAGGTATTCGAGGCTATGTTTTGTCAAAAATTCAACTAGATAACGTTAGCTGTTTGGGCGCAATCGAAAAGGATCATCTTACCCAATGGGATCATCTTGTCCACCTTTCCCTTACCTATTCAAGATATAACTGGTTACCTACTACTTAAATAAAAAAAACCTTGATCGCTTTTTTGCATTATATGTATACAGTAAAAGAAATTTTCGATATTGAAGTTTAACTACCTTATCTTATATTCAAATTTTTGAATGAAAATATTTTTTAAAAAAATTTTAAAGATTTAAAACATCTCTATACCTAGTTGTAAAAATTAAGTTATGAAAACAATAAATTTTCAAAGTCAGCACCACATATTGAGGCTAATTGGACCAAATCAATTGTTACCAATCATACTTATAAAAGTCATTTCTAGTTTTGAAATATTTTTCCATTTTACATTGATTAATTACAAATCTTCCCATAGAACCAACTCAAATACAAATCTTCTCATAAAAATATTAGCATATTTTGTAGATTAAACACAACTTATATTATTCTAATTATTTATAAGCTTCTTCGTTTTATAAGTTACAAATTTTCGATGGTAATTCAATTTAATTATTGAAATGCGTCACTTAAATTATTTTTGTTCTCAATCTTTTCAATTTTAGCCTCTTTTAATGAAATTGCTTAGTTATTTATTTTGAAGCCAATTTATGATACGAGTAATTACACAGTAAATCAGTGACTGAATAAAAATGGAAAGTGATCAATGAATTTTTTTTTTCAAGAAGATGACCCTCAATATTTTTTTATCAAAATAATCAGAAATTATAGTGGCCTTAATTCTTTTAACTGTATTATTTAATTAAATATTTCAGGCATAATCATCCTTGAAATTCGTTCAATGCATAACAAAAAGTCAATATATATATTGTTTTGAATAAAATATTAAACCTCATTACGGTTAAGGCCTTTGAGAGAGGATTTGGAATAATTTAAAATCCATTAAAATTATGGATTTCAACTCGTTAGGGTATTAGGGGAATTTCAAGTTTAATTATTCGAGGGTTGTGTTGAGTTTGTCGTGGCGGGTTTGGAAATTCAATTATTCTAATGCTTTTCTTCGAGATTTCAAGGTTCGAAAGTTGAAGCCAATTTGAATATTTGCGTCGTGTTTTATTGTAAATTGCATTTGTGTGTTTGTTTTATTAACGGTTGGGAATTGAAGTCAAATGTGAACGAACTTCCTACTTATTCGAGTTTGGTTTAACGCCGTGTTACGATCATGGCGTTTTTTTTTTCTTTTCGTTAATCAGAGAGTAAAGTTAATCAAGTAACTTATATTATTACAAAAGGTAATTTTCCTGGTGTACCTGTTTATTTTCATCTCGTTTTTTTGTGTGACTAGATAAAATGTCACGTCTCTGTTGTGAGATTGAGCGCGCGTTGAATTCAAATCAGTTTCAGTTTCTATAAGTCACCAACGGGGACGTTTGCTCGTTGTTGGTAAACGAGAAAGAAGAAAATTAATATATATTTTGTTCGGGAGCTTATAAAGAGAAATACTAGGCGAATTAAGAGTTCAGTCGTGTTTGTGAATTTCCGCAGGTATGTACTCAAATCTGATAGGATCAAGTTGATATTTTTCTCAAATCCTTCGAAAACTCGCAACCACCCTTCCATATTTATTTGGCAATAACTAAATGTGAATTTCAGTGAAAAATTTTTGCGTTCATTTTCTAACATAATACAAAAAATCACGGGGTCCACTCGATTTGTTTATATATCACTTCTGTATCACTTTCTTGTCTACAATAAAATTTTCAAAAAAATTATATTTAAAATAATTGAATCAAATTGTTAAATCTGTATCACAACTTGAGTTTACATTGGGAGTGTTTTAAAAGAAAATAGTTGAGAAAATTAATTTATAATATGAAGTAATCTGACCCGCTTTAATATAATTACATTAAATTTCTAATTATTAGTTTGTGAGTTATTCGATTGGAAAAATATCACTACGAGTCCATTTAAATGTAAGAAGTGAATGAAATTTCTTTATTTTTATCTGAATGCCACATGTACACAATGTTTACAAAATTAATTTGCGGTTTTTAATTTCCTTGATATATTTCAAATCATTCGTGTCGTAATTATTAATAGTAAAATGATTTCACTGGCTATAACTAACATTTAAAAAGCGATTTTCAACTAATATTATAAATATGAAGTAAGAGCGATAAATTATTTATTTTAATAACTGTTTTAGATAAACAAATAATAAAAGGAATTTTTATTGTAATATCTTTATTTTATTGAGTCGCCTCATTAAACTTCCTTTGTATCATAATATCGTAGATCTATTCTCAGAGGTGGACTTTCCATAAGGTCGTCTAGACTTGAACTCAGGACGACCATTTATTAGGGGCAACTAAAACTAAGCACTTATTTAATACTTAACTTTTTTAGTTACTTGACTAAAAGTTGACTTGAAATAAAATCAAGTTCAAGGGAATATTAATTGGCCTTACAAAATTGGCTTTAAAATTGGCTTAAAAATAATATAAATAAAATAATAGCCGTTTTCCAATGTTCGCTTTTAACTCAAAAACTACTGGGTACATTTCGTTCAATTTTTTTTTTTGTTTTACTTTTTATATACATGGTCCTTATTTAAAAAAAGAATTATTACGATATTTTCATTAAAAAGAAAATAATTAAATTTTTAAAAAATTGGGATTTTTTGAAGCAGACCGCGTATGCTTTTGTTGTTCTTTCGTTGTCTTGATAGAGTGGGGCAAACGGTGCTATGCGCACTACGCAGTGACTAGAATGAACTAGAGAGGGAATGTTTCTCCTTTCACTGCCTAATGATTATTTCATATTTAAGCGTACGCGGTACGACGACATGCAGTTCAGCGAGATATTAGAATAAAAAAAATATTTTTGAACTCTATTTTTTCTGTTTCCAGCTTTAATTTTTAATTCTCTTTTAACATTTTTTATATTTTACTGTAAATACAAATTCAAAATACATTTTAATCAAATTACATTTAAACACTCCCTTTTATTATTGCATATATTTTTCAACCATAAAAAGTTAAGTAAGCGTGAAAAATTATTTTTTTAATTAAACTATATGCCAAAAAATTGCTCCTACAGAATCCGCAATTTCTCCAAGTGTATAGTTATTAATTGATTAATTGTTAATTTGTTAAAAATTTACAAACTTAAAATCAAAATTGCTGTAAAATACAAAAAAGTCACTTTTTTAAGTTTTTTTTTTAATTTCTCCTTAAATGCTCTTTTCGGATGTGCAATTGCTCCAGGTGTACCTATAGGTAATAGTTAATTAATAATTAAATTTTTTTAAAAATTTTAAACTTAAAAAATAAAATCGCTTTAAACTCCAAAATAATTTTTAATTGACGTTTTGTTTTTTTAAAGCTCTCTATCTGGTCTTTTCATTACGCAAATAATTTGATCAAATTTATGAACTATTTTTAATACTTAATTATTTTTAACTATTTACACATGTATTGTTGTATTAAGACGTCATCAACTACCTTTGGGCCTTATAAACATGAATAGTTTAAAAATTAAATTACTAATTAACCATACACCTGGAGCAATTGCGGACCCGGAAAGAGCATTTAAGGAACAATTTTAAAAAAAGTAAATATTTTGGATTATATAGCTATTTTTATACATAGGTATAACATAGGTAATAACCTAGCAATGTTCTACGCTTAGTTCTTTCCGGTTATTTTTAATATATTTTTGCTTTCAATTTTTTAAATTTTTTTCCTCTGTAAATTAAATATGTTCTTAACATCATTAGTATCAGCTAGTGTCATAATAAATCCGTTGACTTGATGAATCCAATAAATAATGAAGCTGAGAAGACGATATTTAAGATTGCTAGTCCATCTCTGACTATTTTGTTATTAATTAAAATAGATTTATCTGGTTTGGTCATCAATTTTTTATTATTATTTTTTTGTATCTCAAACACATTAAATGTTACGACTAGATTTTCAATTAAGAGTTTATGGATCTAAATTATTTCTCCATTGATAGATAGACTTTTATGAGCATAATAATAAACAGATACAAACTAAAATTTACTGGGTTGTACTATGATATAAGTACTCGTAATTCATACCATAAAACTTTTTATAAAAAAATTTTTAGGTTCATTTTATATATTAGATTATTCCCAATATTTTGTCTTTAATTCAATTTTACAAAATACTTCCTTTGAGTACAAGTAGGGATTCGCTATTTGACTTGATTTTCAAGATATTTGTCTTGCAAATCTCATTCTTACAAATCAAAATGTTAGACATTTCATATCAAAAAGTGTCCTACCATTTGATTTGTGGAGTTCTTAAGTACAAGCTCAAGTTATTGGAAGTTTCACGATTTAATTTATATATAGAGACAATTTTTCATTAGTATTCTTGTAATATCTACTTAGGGAAACTTCAAATATTTGATTGGCAAATAAACATGATATTCTGAGTATTTTAATGGAAATTTACATTGTTGCATTTCATTGTAATTCATCAAATTATTTATTTGATTATACGATTTGCACTAATGGTACATTTTTTCTTAAGGATGTTTGGTAGGTAAATCAAAATGATGACAAACAAACGAAAATGCATTAGAATGTTCCTTTGTTAATCTTAAACATATTGTTAAAATTTTAATATGATTGACTAGATCGTTGAAAAGTTATGATAATTTTGAAACAATGTTTAAAGATGCGTTATTATGGAGATTTGTTTTATTCTATAATAAAATTTATAAATTTTTGTAAATTGAATGAAAAATGAAAAGATAAGTAATTAGTAGTTTGGGAATGAAGACAAAAAGAAAAGATCGAACTTCGGAAAAATTAAGTGAAAGCTGAATTTTTGCATGAAGCTTCCTTTTGTGGTTCTAAACCAAGGTTCTAAACAACACATCAAAAGTTCCTGACGATACATGCGCCGCTAAAAATTTTACGCGGGGTCAAAGGTTATGATAAACGACTTTTCGCGAAAATCTCGCTAATGGTAACTTTTATCGAAAAATACTAGTTATCAAATTTAAAGTTTAGGAAAAAATCTACAAAAATTATACCGTTAATTTTTTTCGTAAGACTAACGGCTTTTGAAAAAATTCGATTAAAAAATTTTAACGTTCAGTATGCACTCCTTACTGGTATCTGATTGTTGAATATTATAATTGTAATTATACGTTAAATGTGACTTTAAAAATTGGAAAATTTATTTTCGTGAATGTTTCAAAGCCCATAATAATGCAAAATACACACATTAGTGTCAACTTAACTCTTAACTTAAGACCCCGTTGCATAATAATTTATATCAATACGAAAAAGCAAGGATCTGAATAAATATTAACTATTTCCAAAGATGTTTAGGTACACCGAACAATGAAGTATGAATTTTTAAAAGAGAAAAGATAAAATATAAAAGTACATTCCAATTTATTAATAAAATTGATAATAAGATTAAACCGATTATTTTAAATAGTCTAGAGTCTAGACCCTAGAGTACATTAAAGTACCTACAAAATATTTAATGGACAGATTTTTTCATTAGAAACTTTAAGGGGGTATTCTAGTCTAGAGGCCCAAATTTCGAGCGTTTTTTGGCAATTGATAAAAAAAACGCATTTGATATTTTTAAAGTCCATTTTTTATCTTTTGCTTATTCATATTCAGAGAGTACACAAAATTAATTTCAAAATAAAATTTTGTTTTTTTTATTGAGTTATGCGTCTTTGAAGTAGAGGGGAAAAAAAAAAGACCGTGTCCTCGTCGCCATGATTTCTACCCTTGTGGTCATTTGAAAAATTAAACAATGATGGATTCTGGATAAGTACAAATGTTGCTATCGCATTAACCTCCAAAACTGAAAAAAAAAAATTTTTTCATAAAATGGCGGCTACTTAAAAATAAAGGTCGATTTTTGCACTCATTTTTTAACTTTGTCAAATTTTTTAAAAATATTACAAATTTAAAATTTTCATTTTTTGTTGGTTCATGCGATAGAGAGATATTTAAAGAATATTCATGACAAATTTCAAGTAAATCGGCTGATTAGAACTTAAGATATTATGGCGACCGCATCGAAAAAAGTAGTTTCGAGAAAAACGCATTTAAAGTTTTACGTTAAGTCTCAACCGGTCCAGTTGGCACGACACTAAAACGGCTATAACTTCGGAAATAATTTGAATTTTGAAAAATCTTTTAAGGGAAATATTTTTGAATATATAAATTATCGGATTATGAAAAAAAAAAATCGGTTTTTTCAAAATCCTAGACTAGAATACCCCCTTAAGTCATGCAAGGTTTATTTCTATACAATAAAAATTGTAATGCATTTAGTTAAATTGCAATAAGATAAAGTGATTGTTAGAAATTAATGTTATATTTAAAGATATTTTTCTTTTTCTGTGCTGAATTTTGTAAATGTTCTCTCTTTTCTGAGTGCCTTATAACCTTTTTTTCAATATTAAAGAGAAACAATTGTTTTCTAGTGTGAGTGTAAGCCACTAATGACGTTATTTCAAGCGATTATAAATATATTTGATAGAAAAAAACAAATAGTAATTACCGAAGGCAAAATAAACTAACTACGCATTTTCTTTAATATCTTGTTGATTTGGTTAGAATGTTCAAGTTCAATTTATAATTAACTCTGTTAATTTTACCAATATGTAAAAAATAACATTACATATAACCACCAAAATAAAACACTTTCTTAATATTATGAATGGTTTTTAAATGATTTACTAGGTCATTGTAAGACAAAATATAAACAAAAAAATTCATGAAATCTTGTAAATTATGTTGTAGGGACTATTCTTTGTCGTAAATCACCACTTTAAAGTAGAGTACAGATATAATTTCGGTAATTATGTTAGTATATGGGCATTAAATATTTTCTATAAGTAATACCTATAATTAAATAGGAAAAAAAATCCATTAGATATCTCAAAATACAAAGGTACTCATAATTTGATATCACGACATCAAAATTTCAACAAAGCTTATTTTTTCAAAAAAAAAATTTTTCGTATCGAAAATTAACGGTCAGTAAAAAACTGAGGAGACTAACGAGTCAATCAACTAGGTGTTCTTTATGAGGTTATCACGTAAAAATATCGTCCGTAAGCCGACTTTACAGACAATCAATTTTTTTTATTACTATTTACAGTATTGTTTAGTTCTTAGTTAGCTACGAGTACTTAATTTTAAAAGCGATTGATATCAATCTTATAATGATTCAAATTTTATCATGCTTTTATCTTAATCTTAATAATTTGAAGGAGCTAATGGAGTTAGTAAAGGTTTCCAAATTTTTGAATAAGTTGGAAAACTACAAAGTATAGTTTCAACAATTTTTCTTTAACGACAAAATAATAAATATTACATTTATTATACAAAAAATCCTTTTCATTTAAAAAAGAAACAACTAAAAAATGTTATCCTTCTAAAAAGAAAAACTTTAATTTAATCGAATATTTTCTAATTCTAAGGAATTCAATTTAAAATATGGACTATATTATAAAGAAGAACTCATATTACGATTACCATAGGTACTATTAGATATATTATAAATGATCTATAGTAGGTACATATCGTAAAAACAACATTAATGGTTTATTTCCAAGGCTCCATCAGGTTTTTATAAATCGATTTGTTATAATTTATGTAATAATAAAAATACCTCTTTGAGAAAATTAATCATTTTCCGTGTATTAAAACAAACTTTTAAATCTTTTATTATATTTTCTAGCTCTTTTCACTCAACAATAGTTCTTGAACAAATCCCTACAAGTTACTGTAATGTCTTAATATAGCCAATATTTTAAAACATAGTTGTAGGCCTTAAAACGCATGGGTAACGGGCATTATGAGAAAAAATTAGTTTACCTAAGTACATACAATGTAATTATAGTAAAAAATGCTAAAAAGTGTAAGCAAAAATAAATTGAAGTTCAATTGTATCGTATTGTTCCTTAGCCTTGATTAACTCAAATTATTGCAACTAAATTAAGCAAACCAATTTTACTACTAATTTTACAAATAGAAATAGTTAATAAAATAATAAGTTAATAAAAAAATAGTTAATAACAATAGTTAATAATCAATTTTCTATAATAATAAACTTTGAATTTCTGTCTAGAATCAGTCAATGTTATAAAAGTGTATTACGAGTAAAATACAGCATATAATAAATAATGTAATAGCTTATTATGCATTTTAATTACTTGTTATAACAACATCTACATTCATTGAAATTTTCAAAAATATTTTTTTTGACCCTCAGTATTCATTTACTTAAATATTCAGCAGTAAATTACTTGGGAGTAATGTTTATAGTTTTGATTTTGAACTGGAAATGTTGGAAGCAACATCTTTAACCGGTTCATTGAAAGAGTTCTGATGAGGACAACGTCCTTAACTGGATATCGTAATGGAAAGTCAAAATTATTAATTGTATAATCAGCCACAAGTTTTTTTTTATTTGAGGCAACCAAAAAAAAAAAAAAAAAAAAAAAAACGATTTCAGTATCATTTGATATTCGCTCCGATGTAAATGAAGCTGCGGTTCGAGATATTTATTCTCTTGAATAATAAATCAAAAAATTAATTTTCTTCATTTTTTATTGTATATCAACAAACAAGTTTTGAATAAAGTTCAATGGCCCTCGCTTTTTTAATGGAAAAATGCAAATTTTCAACGGTAAAGTCCAGTGAAATCATTTCAAAAAAATGTCAAACTATGCTAAGGTTTCTAGATTTTTTTGAATAATAAAATTAATGGCTTGATTTTTTTTTAAGGCAGCATGACGAAATTTTTTATCGGGTCTGTCGTGTGGACCTGTTTGTTACTGACACTTTTTTTGGATTTGGTCATATCAAATGAAAATTATCGACTACCAAAATCGGTCGCTCCCGAACATTACAAACTTCAACTCTTCACCGAACTAGATGACAAATTCTTATTCAACGGTAGTGTTCTAATTACGGTACATCCATTATTCATATTTTTTTCTACTATTGTACAAACGTGCGTTTTTTGAATTAAAATCGTGACATTACAGCTGAAATGCCTAGAAAAAACCAACAGTATTACATTGAATTCAATCAATTTGGAAATTCCAAACACGAAAGTTCAACTAAGCGACAAGGGCCAACCAATCGAAATTAATCGACACACGTTCGATCCTGAAAATGAGTTCTACACAATTGGCTTCAATGAAACATTAACACCAAACAACACCTATGAATTGTTCATGGAGTTTTCTGGCAAACTAAATGAGGGTTTAAAAGGTTACTATCGAAGCAGCTATCTGGACAAGAAGTCAAAAACCAAAAAATGGCTAGCGATAACACAATTTGAATCAACTGACGCTCGACAAGCGTTTCCATGTTTTGATGAGCCTGCTTTCAAAGCGACATTTGAAATAAGTATGGCTCACCATAAGAATTATACATCCATAAGTAACATGCCGCTTAAATCTTCAGAGAAAATGTAAGTTATTGTTATTTTTAATTAATAACATTATTATTGGAATGAAAGTCTTTTGTTGGGCTTTAAGTAAAATGGTGGAGACTATAACGTAACGAAAAAACGACCAGACAACCTTATCTCTCTTTCTTTATAATCCTAGTTTCTCACAATTTCTCTTACAATCACTTTTCTTTCTATTTTCTTATGTTCACTAACTACTCTGAAACCAAAGTTGATACTATCGGAAACAGAGTTTATACTCATGAAATTCATTTTCGCAATGATCAAAAAGTAAATTTTTTTAGCCCTTATCTTGTCTCGTATGGGTTCTTGTTCCATTCGTTCCATTGCAATGAACTATCGATGAGTAATTTAGAGCCCTGCAAAACTTACTAACTAACTTTCTCCCAACAAAAGATCCTTAATCATAAATACCTTAGCATCCTTCGACCATCAAGTTCAAATCCTAAAATTTGAACTGTCTTGAAGTGGATTTTAATTAAATTCGAACATATTTAAAAGTCTAAAATTATTGGAATTTTTAATTTGACAACTTCTACTGGAAAGCTATCGCAAAATTTATCGAAATTGTGTCAAAGTAAATCTATTGGGCAAAATGGATTTTGAATTTTAAGGAAAATTGGCATGAGCCTTTTAACAAGGTTGATTGAAGGTGTGCTTAGTTTGGTCTGCATTTTTAACTGGTTAAAATTCCTATAAACCTACGTCAAGTTACAATTTTTTTAACCGACTTCAAAAAAAGGAGGAGGATCTCCATTCGACTGTGTTTTTTTGTTTGTTACCTCAGAACTTTCGACTGATTGAACCGATTTTGATGATTTTTTTTTTATTTGAAAGCTGGTACTTCCCGTGTGGTTCCATTTTAATTTGATGATAATCGTTCACTACTAAGGGGTTGAAAACTAAGGGATGAAATATTAACTTCTTATTGAATAGCTCGATTTTGATAATTGTTTTTTTGGTAGAACAAAATTTTAAATTAATCTCATTTCTATTTTTATAAGAAACTCCACTGATGAGAGGTTAAAAATTAGGGATGAAATTATACATTTTTCCTGGCTACCCCGATTTCGATAATTTTTTTTTCTATTACGTACATCGTACCTTTAAATTGTTCTCATTTCAATTTGAAGAAAAAAATCAACCCCCTAAGGATGAAAATAGGGGATGAAATAGTGACGTTTAACTGAATCATCGAATTTTGATGATTTTTTGTCTATTGGAAAGAGTATTCCACTTTTTTCTTTCATAACATTTAAAAGCAAAAAATTTCAACCCTTAAGAGCAAAAGGGGATGAAGTAGTAACTTTTAACATTTAACGACACTGCCTCATATGAGCAGCGGGTTTTATAGGTTTACCCATATTCAAAAAAATAAAATCAGTTATCAAACTTCAGATCTCTAAAAATTGACAAATAAATAAAAAATATAACAAAACGAAAAACCGACTTCAAAATAAATAAAAAATCTTAAACAAAAAATGCACTAAAAAGTTAAAAATAACTGTGTATTTTTGCCGTGTCTACAACTTACTAATTATTAGGATGATATAATGAACAGCTATTGTTATTTTTGGAGTTGGTGTCAGCCGATGAAATAAATATTAATGTTCATTTGTAAAAAAAGGTTTAATTAGTTGGAATTTTGTAGTTTAAAGGTCGCTAGATATTGTCACAGTACTAGTATATTGTATAAAAGTCCAGTTAAAAAATAAATTTCATAAGGTATTCTTGTTTATTGCTAAGTACCAATATAGCCGTATTTCCTTGGCTGACACCAACTCCAAAAATAACAATAATTGTACATTATATCGTCCTAATAATTTGTAAATTGTAACCACTGCAAGGATACGTAATTATTTTTTTACTTTTTAGTGCATTTTTTGTTTAAGATTTTTTATTTATTTTGAAGTCGGTTTTTCATTTTGTTATAATGTTTTTCGGTTTCAATTGTCTAAAGTTGATATATGTAACTTTGTCGGATTCCACAGTAAATTCAGAATTTCAAATGCCTGAATTCTATTAAAATCCACTTCAAGTCAAGTTAAAACCCAAGGGTTTGAACTGGATGCTCGTACGAATCTAATATTATTCACAAGGGTTGATTATTTATTTAAATTTCACACACTTATAGCAAATATACATAAACATATCAATCGGGATATTTTCGAGTTAACAAAAAGTTAGAAAGTTTTGGCAACCGAATATCCTTTTAAATGTTCTTTGTAATCGAGTGAATGATAAAGAAATGTTCAGGAGACATATTAGAGATTAATAAATCGAAAATTTGCTATTTTTAGCTCCGATAATCATTAAACTCTTTAGTGGTATGTGATTAAAGGAGACTCTTGAAATTATGCATTAAATATCCCTGTCTCTAGATGCATCCCGTGAGTAAAAAACCGTGTAATTATAGGTTTGTTCTATTTAACAGGCAAAGTGTACATTTCTATACATTTCCGTGCATGATAGGCAAAATGATGTTCCTCATAATCTGTGACGTTTTCTGGATGGGTGACTTTTTGTGATAGATGACCTCGTAATTTTATGGTGTATCGTTTAAAAACGCCCAAAACTAATCTAAGAGTCGAAATGCATCACAAAATAAGAATATAAAAGTTCTCTTATTGCCACGTTAACGTACAAAAAAATGTTATGTTATGTAAAATGTTAGAACAAATCTTACGTAACAGTTCTGTAACAGTTGCATAACGAAATAACATTACGTCACTGTTACAGAATCCTTACGTTAAACCAACTCATAGGTTCATTATTTAAAATTTCAATAATTCATAGTACCATAAGTACCTTCAGGGTTACCTGATCAATCTGAAAATTGGGGGAGTGGAACACTTTATTGGTCTTACAGGAACCATGAAACTGGCAGGAACCTTTGGAAAAATTTGGTCGAGAAAAAGCCTAGACCTGTTTCTTAAAAATCAAATAACCTTTTGAAACGTTAAAATAAAAATTTTTAATGGAGGGGGGTTGTATTATAAATAATGACCCAAAACGTATTTATATTTTAGCCCCGCAGACCCAGAATGGGTGATGGATCATTTCGAGGAATCCGTACGTATGTCAACGTACTTAGTCGCGTTTATGGTATCCGATTTCGAGTACAAAACACCACCGAAAAAATTCGTCCACGACAACGTCGAGTTCCGAATTTGGGCTCGTAGAGACGCCTTGAACCAAGTTGATTTCGCCGCAAACATCGGACCCCAATATCTCAAATACTTTGAGGAATACTTCAACATTTCGTTCCCACTACCAAAACAAGACATGGTGGCAATTCCTGATTTTGAAGCTGGTGCCATGGAAAACTGGGGCTTAATTACATACCGTGAAACGGCATTATTATTTGATCCAGCCGTTTCAACCTCATCCAATAGACAACGGGTTGCGACTGTTGTTGCTCATGAACTCGCGCATCAATGGTTTGGAAATTTGGTCACAATGAAATGGTGGACTGATCTTTGGTTGAATGAAGGTTTCGCAACGTACATGGCAGTCAGGGCTGTAAACCATGTAAATCCTGAATGGAATTTATTAAATGAAGAAAGCCTTGAAAATCGTTTGACAGTATTTACACTCGACGCTCTTGTTTCTTCTCACCCAGTAAGACAAAAAAAAAATTATTTCAGAATTTTTTTTAATTGGTTGATATTTAGATATCCGTTCCTATTGGTCATCCAAGAGAAATTCCACAATTTTTCGATGGAATCTCCTATCAAAAAGGCGCATTTATCCTTCGTATGATAAATCTATTTTTGGGTGAATCCGTTTTTCAAGCAGGTGTCACAAACTACCTCAACAAGTTTGCATATAAAAATGCTGAACAGGATGATCTTTGGGAAGCACTTACCATGGAAGCTTACAAACAAGGAAAATTAGAAAACGATATGACCGTAAAGGAAATAATGGATAGTTGGACGTTACAAACTGGATATCCATTTATTAACGTAGTTCGAGACTATGAAAATAACACAGCGACAATCACCCAAAAAAGATTTGTCAAAGGGTCATTATTCAATCGTTCATACAACGAATCGTGTTGGTGGGTGCCTTTAAGCTATACAACAGCAAAAGAATTTGATTTCAACTCTCCAGAACCAAAATCATGGTTAAAATGCCAACAACAAAAATTAAAACATGCTCTTGAAATTCCCATGCCAGGACTTGATGAATGGGTCTTGTTTAATATTCAATCTTCAGGTGAGCTTGAGCTACTATCAACCTTTACGTGCAATGCTAATTTTTTATTTTAGGACTCTACAAGGTTAACTATGACATTCAAAACTGGGAACTCTTAATAAATGCGTTGTTGGAAGATGATCATAAAATGATTCCCACAATGGCTCGAGTTCAATTGATTGATGACGCGTTTGATTTAGCTGCTATTGGTGAATTAAATTATGGAATTCCTCTGAAATTACTAGCATATATGATTCGAGAAAGTGAATATTTGTCGTGGAATGTGGCATTAGATCACTTGAGTAATCTTAATACAATGCTGAAACGGCGTCCTAACTATGGGTTGTTCAAAGTACGTTGTTCATTTTGTGTCCTTTTAAGTAGCTATGATTCTCTAATCTCTTGAATTAGACCAGTGCTTTTAGCCTTTGAAAATAGTAAAAAGTAAAAAAAATTATAGTAGGATTAAACCCATTGGAAAAGGAAGAGAATATAACAAAAATGAAAGGAAAAATTAAGAGTAGTTTTAAGAGTAGAAACGATTTATCTCGATTTCTAACAAAACTACAAGTCCTATGGAAAAAAGTTAAATAGCAAAGTTGTAGGTAATAAGAAGATCTGCAACTTTTGTCCTAACACTTTTTCCACATTATCTCAAAATTTATGTGAAAATTCAAATTACCAAGTTTTTGGTTTTTAACTTTCATCTTTTACAAAAAAAAAAAATTTTACACGAAATTTGGTGAAAACTTACTTTTTAATGTCCCGAACACATTATAATTTTTTTATTTAAAATATTATTTTTCACCTTATAATGACTTAATATCGAAAAAGCATCCTAATTTTTAATCAAAAATTCTCACGTTAAAACATCTGATTTTTGTAAAAAGTCGGTGAGCTTTTGGTTCATTGAAACCTCTACTTTTTGATGGTGCAATAAGTATATACATTACAATATTAATTGTTCTCCAAAAATGCAATAAATAAAGTGTAGATTTTAATAAATTGCTCCAAGTTGTATTTGTACAATTATATTATGAACAATTTTGAGCAATTTATTAAAATGTACACTTTAACTATTGCATTTTCTGAGAACATTAAACATTGTAATGTATATATTATATTTTTTATACCATCAGAAATAAGAGGTTTTAACAAACAAAAGGCTTACCAACTTCTTAAAAAAAATCATATGTTTTGACGTGAGAATTTTCAATTGAAAATTAGGGTGCTTTTTCGATATTAAGTCTTCATGAGGTGAAAACATTAATATTTTAATTTTAAAAAAATACAGAGTGTTTGGGACATTTAAAGGTAAGTTTTCACCAAATTCGTGTAAAAAATTTTTTTTTTGTAAAAAATAAAAATTAAAAACCAAAAACTTGGTAATTTGAATGTTCACATAAATTTTGAGATAATGTGAAAAAAGTGAAAGGACAAAAGTTGTAGATCTTCTTATTACCTACAACTTTGCTACTGAACTATTTTCCATAGGACTTGTAGATTTGTCGGAAATCGAGATGAACTGTTTATACCCCCCCTCCACTTCCCCACCGCAGATCGACCGTAATTTATTTTTCCTTTCATTTTTGTTATATTCTCTTTCTTTTCCAATGGGTTTATTCCTACTAGATGAAAAAAAAATTAATTTTCATCTTTTACCATTTTCAAAGGCACTGGTCTAGTTACGTAGTAAGACGTTTTATGCTCACTGGTATGTTAGAACGAAATCAACATTTTTATAAATTTACGAATTTTTATCATCTGAATTTCGCATCCATTCTCTGATCAAGTATTGAGCTGCTTTAGTCCAATCATTCACCTTAAAACATCTGATTTTTTTAAAAAGTCGGTGAGCTTTTTGTTCGTTGAAACCTCTACTTTTGATGGTGCAAAAAATATATACATTACAATGTTAAATGTTCTCCGAAAATGCAATAATTAAAGTGTAGATTTTAATAAATTGCTCCAAGTTGTGTTTGTACAATCAAAATGTATTATGAACAATTTTGAGCAATTTATTAAAATTTACACTTTAATTATTGCATTTTCTAGGAACATTTAACATTGTAATGTATATTTTTTTCACCATCAGAAAGAAGAGGTTTCAACGAACAAAAAGCTCATAGAGTTTTTAAAAATCAGATGTTTTAACGTGAGAATTTTCGATTGAAAATAAGGGTGCTTTTTCGATAGTCATTATAAGGTGAAAAAATTGATATTTTAAATAAAATAAAATTCAGTGTATTTGAGACATTAAAAGGTAAGTTTTCATCAAATTTCGTGTAAAAAATTTTTTTTTTGTAAAAGGTAAAAATTAAAAACCAAAAACTTGGTAATTTTAATTTTCACATACATTTTGAGGTTATGTAAAAAAAGTGTTAGCACATAAAGTGTAGATCTATTTATTATCTACAACTTTGCCATTTGACTTTTTTCCATAGGACTTGTAGTTTTGTCGAAAATAGAGATAAACCGTTTCTACCCTTAAAACCGACCCCCTTTCCACTTCCCCACCTCAGATCGACCGTAATTTATTTTTTCTTTCATTTTTGTTTTATTCTCTTCCTTTTCTAATGAGTTTCATCCTGCTATAATTTTTTTTACTGTTCAAAAATTATCTACCCTGGTCTTATAGAAGTAGATCATGTTCATTCTCTTTTATTATTATATAAATTAATTCCCTTTTAATTATAGGAATATATCATGCAGTTAATATCACCAATATATGATAAAGTAGCCTATGAACTAGCTGAAAAATCTACAGATGCCATCAAACGCCAAGTACTTATTAGTTCTTGGGCCTGCAAATACGACATTGGAGACTGTCGAGAACAATCTAAAGAATTGTTTAAAAAATGGATGGACTCAAAAGACCCAGACAAAACAAATCCGTAAGAAAACGTTTACTAAAAAAAACCATTTCTTTTAAATTAATATTTTTTAAACAGAATCCCTATTGATTTGAGAGGTGTTGTTTATTGTTCAGCCATTAAAACAGGAACCGAAAAGCACTGGAACTTTTTATGGGGTCGTTATTTAAAATCAAATGTAGGATCTGAAAAGAGTTCAATCTTAAGCAGCTTAGGATGTACCAATGAAGTTTGGTTGTTGAACCGGTAAAATAAATATAAAAAAATGTTTTTTTAAATAAATTAATGTAAATTTGTAAAATTCAGATATTTGGATTGGTCGTTAATGGAAGATAAAGGAATTCGTCTTCAAGATCGTTTATACCCCTTCGCTGCGGTAGCTCGTAATGATATTGGATATTACCTAGCTAAAAACTTCCTCAAAGCAAACATCGAACAACTTGCTCGAGAGTGCGTAAACTCGTTTAAAATCAATTAACTATTTATCAAATTTTCCACTTGATTGTTACAGCTTTGGTCCTAAATCTTCCCGAATTAATCGATATATTAAAATCGTAGCCGTCCAAATGATCACAGAAGATGAATTATCAGAGGTGGTTTTTCTTAATTACAGTCGTTTAATGTAAATTTTATGTTTTTTTTTTATAATTTCAGTTGGAAGAGTTCACAAAACGACAAGCACGCTTTTTAACGGGATCCACATTGGCAGTTGAGCAGGCAATTGAAAATGTTAAAATCAACATTGAATGGCAGAACAAATTTTATGATCAGATAAATCAACTATTGGAAAATGACTTAATGCAAAAACAAAGATCTAACAAAATAACTACAAGATAAATTTTATTTATTTACATCACAAAATTATAAAAAGAAAAATAAAAATAAAATTTTTAAATTGTTTTTTAATTACTTACAATTGAACTGAATTCCTATGAATTTGTATCTGAATTCGTTAAGTGTTTTAGTTCAAGTATAAAAACAAATTTTCAATTAATTGTAGTTTAGATTCTTATTTATTCGAGTCAAACTAAAGAAACCATAAAAATAATACTTGTACTCTTTATATGGTATAAGGTATACATGGTGTAGCTATTAAATAACGAGACTGGCGCTATGGCGGAACAAGTGCGCATGCGTCAACTGTCACTGACAGTTAGCTGTTTAGTGTTAAGCCTTCTCTTTAGAATGCATTTTGTCTCGTTTGTCTAACCTTCACCGTTTAGTCATAACCTTCATTTTCTTTAGTGTTGTTTTTTTTAGCCGGAAAAAATGGTTCGTGTAATAATAGAGCAACTTTAATTTTTATTAAATTTCACTTCAAAATGGAAAAACCGCTACTGAAACCTATAATTTATTGACAGAAGCGTATGGCAGCGTTTACAAAATGGCCGAGAAGACGTTGAAGATGATTCACAGCCAGGTCATCCTTCAACGTCAGAAACGGATGACAATGTCGAAAAAGTTGCTAATTTGATTCATTCTGACCGTCGATTGAGTATTCGTGCAATTGCTGAAACTGTACGAATTGATAAAGAACGTGTACGGCAAATTTTACATGAAAATTTGAACATGCAAAAAATGTGTGTCAAAATGGTGCCAAAAATTCTAACGTTTGAACAACAAGCAGTTCTAAAAAATGTTTGTACTGAAACTTTGAATGCCATTGAAAATGACCGCATTAAAAAGAAATATGCAATTTGCAAATTTGTATTAAAAAGGACGAGATTTGAGTTCATGGAAGCTGTTAAAGAAAAAACCGGCAACAGTCCGTAAACAACACTAACGAAAATGAAGGTTATGACTAAACGGTGAAGGTTAGACAAACGAGACAAAATGCATTCTAAAGAGAAGGTTTCACACTAAACAACTGACTATCAATGACAGTTAACGCATGCGCACTTGTTCCGCCGTAGCGCCAGTCTCGTTATTTAATAGCCACACTTGTATAGAGATATACGTCCCATACCAAACTTTGAATTTGAAATAATTTTATTTTTATAATTAAGAAGGGTTCGGTGAATGTGCATAGAAAACTGGTAGGGGTGAGTACCTCTAACTAGGTTAATAACAACTGCTCTAAACGAAGGGATTTAGGTGAAATTTCTCGTTTTATTTATTATTTTATTACAACGAAGTTATTCAGGTTAACTCGTCATTAACAAAGATGCTAACCTTAAATATACGTTTTTCATTTTTATTTATTACAAGCTTTACTAGCTAGTTTAGTTAAATTTTTTGAATTTAAAATTTAACTAACATCATATTAATGGTAATTAAGTACAACAATGAATACAACACTGCTAATGTAAAGGGTTTAGCCAAATAAGCCTATTTCAGCGGACCATGGCGTTTTTAGCCTGACGTTTATTTTGTTCTTCTCCACATATACCTCTAGGTGGGAGTAGTAAGTATACTCGATATTAGACCGCTACCTATTATCGGAGCTAGAGGGGTTACAACCCTTAACTTAAAAAAGCCGACAATGAAAATTATGTTCTATCTTCATTATTATTCTAACTTTCATATTTCTTAAGCTTCAATAACTTTATATTAAATAAAGATATTGAGATAATTCTTGTTGTAGATAAGAGAAAACTATCTAATAAGTAAAATATAAACAAAAATAATCGAAATCTATCCAATAGTGTTTGCGTTATTAGCGCACAACGGCAGACCACTATAATTTTATTTATATAGACTAGTATTTGTTGATTAACTTCGTGGTAATAAGTTTGTATTTAAAATTTTTTATTTTCATATATAGATTTCCTTAAGTATCTGAAAATAAATAGCGAGAAGATACAACAATTAAAAAATATCTGCTGCGAGGCGTCACAGTACTTTCTTTTACTTTCATTTATGAAACTCGTTGTTGGTTAAAAGAACTATAAGCATTTTATAACAATAAATATAAACAGAACTATATGCATACAAGTATACAACCTATATGTTTAAATGAATTCCCAACGTTTACCCCAGAATCGTCCTTATTCGAATTTTCCCTAGAAAAAGTTTCAAATAAAAGTTGTAGCCATTAATAAGTCTAAAAACTATCGTAAGCTTAAAGAAAATCGTTAGAGCCGTTTTCAAAAAAAAATTGCAAAAGCTTTTGCAAAAATTTTCAAAAGCTTCGCGGTACAACTAGGTACAATATGGAGGCCAAATTCCAAGTTTGATGAAATTTGGACAAAGATTTCGATACGATATGGCTGTCACACACAGGAATGTTTCTAAAAATAACTTTTTTTGGACTCAGGGGACCTCAAAACATATATTTCCGGTGAAAGCTTGAATTCGAAAATTCGATCCGATTACAATACTTCCTTTATTATATAGTAGTAAAAGAAAGTAAAAACAACAAATAAATTAAAAAAAATTTTTAAAAATTCTGTAAACTGTTTTATATTATGAAAATTAAATTTTAAACCATACAACACAATATTATTTTAAAAATTTCCATGAATCATCGCGAAACAGTCACCGAAGACACTTCGATTTGATCCACTATATAATGACGACTGCATGGCATTCAAAATACGTATTCGGAGATACATGGTAATGGTTTGGATTTTTTTTTGTTTGGTTTTACATTTATTTTTTGCCTAGGTTTATATTTTAATAGGTATTTTCCTTTGTAAATATGATTGGAAATTTTTTTCTAATGGAATAATTTAGGGTTTTTCATAAATCCTTTCAATTAATCAGTCGTCATTACTATCAATTTCAATGTATGTATGTTATAATAGAGTTTGATCATATTTTGAAATTTTTGAATTTTTTAACAGTGAAATGACTAATAGGTTGGTTACTAGCATTATAATTCCTATTTTTTTAAGTCATAAAATTCAAAATTAGGGAAGAAAAAAACAATGAAAGGATAAAATGAGTGAACAATTATTGCTTCAAAAGTCATTCTATTTTTTTTTTTAATTCAATGCCTTTGAATTTTTTTATTATTTCATTATTCTTTTTTACTCATGAGTTATTTACTGGAACCTATCTTATAGGTAGATTTGTTATCCTTAAAGTGACTCAAAAATATTGTACATTTTTAAAATTGATTTTTTAATTATTTCATCTGTTAAAATAGTACTACTAGATTGTTACAATTAAAAACTTCTTAAATGCAAGATGTAGAAAATTGTTAGGCCTATAGAAATACTAACAAATATATTCAATCGAACTCTATTGCCAGTGATGACGATTGATTAAATGAAAGGGTTTATTTTTTATGTACCTAATATTTTGTCTTGTATGGTTTAAAATTTAATTTTTATAATATAAAACATTTTACAGAATTTTAAAAAAAAAGTTTTAATTAATTTGTTTTTTTTTTTAATAGAACTAATGGTCGCTATCCAAACGTAAGTGCGGTATAAATTTTTTTAAAGTATGTTCCACTAAAGCGATTTTCTCGAAATTTTTGCGATAAGTATTTACCTGATAGTTGCATAAAATATATTTTTTGGTGGGTTTCAACTAAAAGGGAGGTATGAAAACAGCCCGCTAAATATTTCATTAATGTTTTTACCACTTAAATATTTTGTTGTAACCAAAAAAAAAAAATATACAGAATATAGAATTAATTACTTTAA
Source organism: Sisyra nigra (assembly GCA_958496155.1). Classification (NCBI taxonomy): domain Eukaryota; kingdom Metazoa; phylum Arthropoda; class Insecta; order Neuroptera; family Sisyridae; genus Sisyra; species Sisyra nigra. The sequence goes on from OY292318.1 coordinate 37,872,232, forward strand.
ATGTTATTTTGAAAAATTTGTTTCGTTATCTTCATTAGTTTCGGAGAAAAAAAAATTTAGGGCAAGGGTTGTAATAAACGAAGTTTTACTTTAAATTTTAGGATATTGAGCTTGAAGATATTTTGGAGATTTTCATGTGTTTAACTTTAAATTTTCCTCTTAAATTAACAAAAGACTGCATTTTCTATAGTTAATTTTCATTGTAGAGAAAATAAATACAACAATTCCATAGTAATTATTATCATGCTGACAGTTACTTGATAAGATTTAGGAAAAAATCTGCGAGAACTCCCCTTGAAAAGTTGATTTTTAATAAATGGAATGATCCAAATAAAATGTATTATATTATTTCAAAAATGTTTTAAAATATAAATCAAAAACTTCTCATTTCTTCGGTGAAGATTTAACCAAGGTCGAAAAACAACTTCATCTTAATTGGATTAAAATCGTCGTTTGACGACGAAATGCAGATGTTTTTGAATTTCTAAAATTTCTATTACCTACACGAAAAAAAAAACGATTACAAAACGATGATTGCCGAACATAGGTCAAAACTTAAAAGCATACAATTTTCGTACTGTCCTTTTTTCTACCATCTAAATCTACTTTAGCATAATATATAGCCCTGTCAACATCAACAATAAATTCGCAAAACATGATGTATTTCTGACTTTTTATTATATTGTTTGGACCAATTAGAGCTATGTATTCTCAAGTTTGCAACTCTCAAAAAGTTGTGGAAAAATTTTTATAGAGGAAAAGACGTGAAATTTTTGAACTTGTTTCAGATTCTGCGCGGTATTTCCTAATCCATGCATTTTTATTCGAAAGCTATTCTGTACTTTTTTTAAGAGCATTAAATTTGTTACAAAATAAGCCCAACCGGAGCTCTGTTGATGAATGAATTACCGAGTTACGGCACTTTTAAAATAGGCAAGTTTTTTGAAAAATTGAAAATTTCAGTTTTCGACCCTTTTTGGATCGAAGTTGCATCAAAACTATTGACCTTACGAGCAAAACTTATTGTATATATAATTTGTAAAGAATTTAATTAGCTTTGAATTAAGAGCAAAGCTGGACTTGTATGTCTCGTAGTTCTCTCACAATCTTAGAGAACTCATTAAAGGTAAAATTGCTTTTTTATGGGTACTCCAGTATTGGTGGATCGTCAGGGTTTTCTTGAAGTTCATCAGCTTCGTCCTCTTCATTGTAATTTTGCACATTTTCCCAGAGCAGGTGTCATACACCGTAGAGCATCTAAGCTCTGCTTTCAGGCCAGTGCAGTCACCTCTCAGCAACCCTTCTTGCATTTGCAAAATAGGAGTTTTAGGAGCTCTGCGGAGGCAGAAGCTTGCCGACTGGCAATGTGGATGAGTCCAGCCAGATTTTGAGAGAACTACGAAGCTTGCAGACCCCGCTCTGCACTTATTTTAAAGATTATTACATTTCCTACAAATTATATTCCTAAGTACTGCTCGTAGGATCAAAGGTTTCGACGCAACTTCGATACAAAAAAAGGTCTAAAACTGAAAATTTCAATTTTTAAAAAACTGTTTTTTTTTAAGTGCTCTTAAATAACTTACAGAAGAGCTTTCGAACGAAGAAAAATGCATGAATTAGGAGTTAAAGTGTATATGTATACAGGGTGCTTCAAAAAAATGTATACACACTTTGAACTTCCATAGAAAATTTATTTACCGTTCTACAAAGTTAAACTTCAGGAAAATAGAAAGCTGAAAGTCCAATGTAAATGAAACATAAATAACAAATGTTAATACTGTTCAAATTGGTGACCTGCAGCATCAATACATTTCTGAGTACGAGTCACCACTGATTCTGTACATCGTATCAAAACGTCCAATGAGATTTCTCTACACACTGCTTGAATCTCATTCCAAAGAATGTCTAGGTTACGTGGTTAACGTTTGTACACCTCATCTTTTACTGTGCCCCACAAGAAGAAATCCAGTGGTTGACAGTTCCATTAAGTTTGAATTGGGCTTCATCCGACCAAATGATGCTACCCATAAATCCCGGTTCACGTATCACCATCTCCTGAATCCATTCACAAAATTGCAACCTTCGATCTGGATCGTCGTCATTTAGCTGTTGCACCAGCCTTGGAATGTAAACACGATACTTGCCTCTCTTCAGAATGCGTAGCACGCTGCTAGCACTTACATCACTTTCACGTGCCCCTTGCCTTGAAGATTTGTTAGGAGAGCGTTGAAACAGTTCCAAGACTGCCGTTGATGACTCATCACTTGTAGCTGTTCGAGGCCGACCTGAATGACCTTTATGCACATCACACACTGTTCCATGAACTTCGAATTTGTCTCGTATGCGTGTAATTGTTAATCTTGAAGGTGGTTCTGTATCATACTCCCTTCTCCACTGTCTTTGAACTTCATTTACATTCTCAAACTTACGTCCCCCGTACGTACGTCCCCCATGTTGATATTACAAATTCCAACTGATAATATAACATAGAGGGACGATTATGCTGGCACCTGGCGAAGAAATATAACATTAGCCTTGTAGAGCGGGAAAACTACAATAGTTTAAAGTGTGTATACATTTTTTTGAAGCACCCGGTATTTGTATAGTAAATATAGTTCCTAAATACAGTTTATTGGTTGTCACTCTCTTATTGTAAATGTCTGCTGCAAGGCGTCACAGTATTTTCTTTCACTTTCATTTATGTAACTCATTGTTGCTTAAAAGAACTATAAGTACTTTATAACAATACATATAAACAGAACTATTGTATATGCAAAGTGCCTACATACATACGGATATTCGAATTCCCAACCTTCACCCCGGAATCGCCCTTATTCGAATTTTTCCAGGAAAAAGTTTCAAATAAAAGTTGTAGCCATTAATAAGTCTAAGAACTATAATAAATTTAAAGAAAATCGTTGGAGTCGTTTTCGAAAAAAATTGAAAAAGCTCCAAAACTCCTAGAATTCAGTGGAGCTTCCGGTTAACCGATTTCAACCAAAAGCTTCGCGGCACAACTAGACATAATATGAAGGCAAGTTTTCAAGTTTGGTGTAATTTGGATAACGCTTTCGATACGATATGGCTGTCACATCCAGACACACGGACACACAGACACAGACATGTTTCTAAAAACCACTTTTTAGACTCAGGGGTCTTCAAAACATACATTTCCGGTGAAAGCTCGAATTCGAAAATTCGACCCGATTACAATACTTCCTTTACTATATAGTAGTAAAAGAATGTAATATAACATATGTGTTTATTAACTGTCCAATTTCCGATATCCATATTATATATTAACGAGTAAAACCCGGCAGTCAACAGAATTGACTGCTGTTCTAGATATGAATTTCTTATTATTATCAATTTTAATTATCATGGAAATTGAATTTAAGAATGATAATTGCATGCATAGTATTCATGTATATGGACTATTTGAGTTCCGTGGCAACTTCACTCCATTGGCTGGCACTGTTACGTTACACAAAAAACCAATAAGCTATCAGCGACAAACTGACACACCCTTTAACTGCTTATATATAAAATTAGAAAGTACCTATCAAAATATCAAACCATCAAATTTTATGAATAACGAATTAAAATTTCCGTAGAAACTTAGGTATATGTCATTGGAATTTTAACATACTTTCAAATGGAGTTTCCTTTCAAATATTTAGTGTGGATTACAATTTTGCTAATAGTCGAAGGACAAATTATCCCCAAGAACTACACATTAACAATATGGACCAACTTGGAAAAATTTATGTTTTCGGGCACATCCAAAATATTTGTATAGAAATCTGTCCATGATCTATTGAACATGAACTAAATGAACTATCTTTTAGATCACTACAGCAGTGCCTACAAGAACCATTCAAATACATTGCGGTGAAAATTTGAAAATAAATGGATATGAAAGCAACATCTCAAACGAAACTCACAATATGTCAATAACCCGATATCATTTCAGAGCACAAAATGAGATGTTAACTCTAAAAATCAATATTGTCTTAGAAGTCAATGCGACTTATTTATTAGTTTTGGCGTTTTCCAGTAACCTAGAGAAAACAGATAATGGCTTCTATCGAGATTTTTATGAAAATCGTAAAACTGGTGAAAAAATTTGGTATGCCGCTACACAATTGGAAATGAATTTCGCTAGAAGAGCTTTCCCTTGTTTTGATGACCCATTTCTAAAAATTCCCTTTTCAATTAATATTGGACACTCGAACAAATTCAAAGCTTTGAGTAATATGCCGTTAATTGAAACAGTTTCGAGGTATTAAGATATATTTTAGTAGTATCCTTTTTGTTAATTTCGAGTTTTTAGAGGATATCTCGACTGGATGCTTAGTTCTTTCGAGACATCACCTCCCATGAGCACATATATGGTAGCTTTTTTTGTTTCTGACTTTACCTTTGTAAACTGCACCGGGGGAAAACTAAAAGGCAAAGAGCTACGTATTTGGACACGAAAAAACGCAACTGACCAAGTATAAAAATAGCTTAATAAAAGTATTTTCTGATCCATAAAGCAAATATTTCAGACTAAATTCGCGTGTCCTAAGATACCTGAAATGATTGGGTATTTTCAATCGTTTTACAAGAGTGAGTATCCTTTACCCAAGCTAGATATAATCGCTATCAATGAAATACGACCCAGTATTCTGGGTAGTTGGGGTTTGGTTTTCTATGAGGAATTTAGAATACTAACGGAAGAACCCAGTTTGATTACTTCAAGACACTTGATGGCTCATTTATCAGCGCAAGTTTCGAATCAGTGGTTTGCAAATTTGGTGGTCTTCCATTCTTCCAAGGACTGGTGGATTGTGAATAGTCTTGGATTATTTCTGGGTTATAATTATGTCAAATGGGCAACGGAATCGAAATATAATCTTTTGTCCTCTATTTATTTCAAAGAGAAGATCATAACTCCAAAGACTGGATCGTTTTTTATCGAGGCGAGTTTTAATGCTAGTTTTAATTAAGCTCATTTGAACCAATTAGGAATTAATCAAGTCAAGATCGTTGATCAAGTCAAGTACATTTTATGATTTGGTTTAAACTTGACATTTTAACTTGAAAATGAAGGTTTGCGAAGTCAAACTTAACTTGATATTTTAGTTCTGTTAACTTTTTATAGCTTGAAAATCAAGTCAAATAGTGAATCTTTAGCAAGGGGTGCTCACTTTGATTTTGACGTCACTGGGATGATCGGGTTTTTTGGTCGAGTATGATCTTTCTGACAGAAGCCATTAGCGGCCATTATCTGTCTTAGCCGTCTTAGCTTTATATATATTTTGAATTCCCGCGTCTGCGAACATACCAGTGACGTCATTATCAGATATCAAAGAAACGCCGCCTAGCCAAATGAGCATACCTTATGTATCTAATAACCTTGAATCTTTAGAACCTTTAAGCGTTTCTTATTTGTTTGGATTAAGTTAATAAGCGAGCTAAGCATAAAGATTTTTTTTAACTTTTAGAGTATTGCTGAATCCAAAAAAAAAATTATCAATAAAAATTACGATGATACGATTCTTACTCATGGGACCTACTTCTTTTATATGCTCAACTCTTTACTGGAAGAAAAAGTTTTTTCGGAATCAATATCGATATTTTTAAAAAACTACCGATTTCAAGTCGTGTCACAAAATGACTTTTGGAGTAGCTTCAACACATCTGGTACAATTTGGGAGACTCAGCTTGGAAAGATTAGTTTTTCCACTATAGTGGAATCCTGGATGGATCATTCCATATTTTCTTACATTTTTATCGATCGTAACTATATAAACTCAACTATAAAAGTAGTGCAAAGAGATTTGAAATCAAATAACTATTGTATATGGATACCACTTACATTCACAACAGAGACTGTGAGGAACTTTTCTGTATCAACTCCTACATACTGGAACAACTGTACGAAATTAAATCAAGAGTTGACAGTTGCTAATTTAACGAACAACACTTGGATTTATTCACCGAGATTGAAATATAGTTTATATCGTATCAACTATGATGAAGAAAATTGGAAAATGATTTGCCATGATTTATGGACAAACAAAATTAATCCAATACCCAAAGATATTCAAGTGGAACTGATCGAAAGTGTAATTTATTTCGGATCTATGGGTCAAATTTCATCTAACACTGTGGATCGTTTTTTAAAGTATGTTGTACGCTATGATAATGGCGACATTTTAGAGGCAATTTTGCCACAGTTAATTCAAATAAATAATATTCTAATGAAGAATCCGAAACCAAAATCATCTTCATTGACTGTGAGTTTTGTATATATTAATACTATATAAGTTATATTAATTAAAGATTGATTGATATCGAAGTGTGGCAACCCGAGAAAAAATGTTTTTTTTAATCATATATAATCATATATAATCAGATCTAAAAATTGGCCAGGTATGGTCATATATATTTATATAATATATTTAGACAAAAATATTTTTTTCTGAACAATCACTAACTACAAGCAAAAGCACATTTTTTGAGAGTGTATTTATAAAAACTAAATAAAATAAAACAAAAACACCAAGTACAACGATAACTAAAAGGATATTACAATATGAGTGAGTGCCCGACAAAAAATATTTTTGTCTAATCATATATAATTATATATGATCATACCTGGGCAATTTTCAGAACTGATTATATATGATCATATATGATTAGACAAAATATTTTTTGTCGGGTACCCACTCATATTGTTATATCTTTTAATTATCGCTATACTTAGTGTTTTTCATTTTATTTTATTTAGTGTTTATAATAATACTCTCAAAAAATGTACTTTTACTTGTAGTAATTGATTGCCCAGGAAAAATATGTTTGTCTAACCTTATAAAATTATATATGATTATACCTGGCCAATATTCAAATATAATTATATATGATTATATATGATTAAGCAAAAACTTTTTTTCCCGGGAACAAATTTCTGGTTTTAAACCCATCATAGTTAACACTTTGATGATTCTCTCTATTTTTAATGTTTGCTTTAAGAGTTTTATTATCTCTTTGTTAAATATAGAGGTTTATAAGAATCATGATTAAACAAGTAGCAGATCGAATAGAAAATCGAGCAGATGGTGATGAAAAGGAACGACGAATACGAAATTTTGTGAACAATGTATCCATATTATATCGCGTGAATGATTGGACTGAAGCAGCTCAATATTTGTTCAGAGAATGGATGCGAAATCCAGATGACAAAAATCCGTAAATTTATAATAATGTTGATTTCATTCTAACATATCAGTGCGAATAAAACGTCTTACTACGTAACTAAACCAGTGCCTTTGAAAATGGTAAAAGGTGAAAAAAAAAATTATAGTAGGAAGAAACCCATTGAAAAGGAAGAGAATATAACAAAAATGAAAGGAAAATTAAATTACGGTCGATCTGAGGTGGGAAAGTGGAAAAGAGGGGTGTTTTAAGGGTAGAAACGGTTTACCTCGATTTCCGACAAAACTACAAGTCCTATGGAAAAAAGTTTAATAGCAAAGTTGTAGGTAATAAGAAGATCTACAACTTTTGCCCTAACACTTTTTTTATATAATCTCAAAATTTATGTAAAAATTCCAATTGCCAAGTTTTTGGTTTTTAATTTTTATCTTTTACAAAAAAAAATTACAAGAAATTTGGTGAAAACTTACCTTTTAATGTCTCAAACACACTGTATTTTTTTATTTAAAATATTAATTTTTTCACCTTATAAGGACTTCATATCGAAAAAGCACCCTAATTTTCAATTAAAAATTCTCACGTCAAAACATATGATTTTTTTTAAAAAATCGGTATGCTTTTTGTTTGTTGAAACCTCTAATTTCTGATGGTGCAAAAAATATAATATATACATTACAATGTTTAATGTTCTCAGAAATTTTCAAAATGCAATAGTTAAAGTGTAAATTTTAATAAATTGTTCAAAGTTGTGTTATGTACAATTGTATTACCTTTGTTCAATTTTGAGAAATTTATTAATATTTACACTTCAATTATTGCATTTTCTGGGAACATTTAACACTGTAATGTATATTTTTTGCACCATCAGAAAGTAGAAGTTTCAAAGAACAAAAAGTTGACCGACTTTAAAAAAAATCAGATGTTTTGATGTGAAAATTATCGATTGAAAATTAGGGTGCTTTTTCGATATTAATCATTATAAGGTGAAAAAATTTATATTTCAAATAAAAAAAATAGGCAGTGTATTTAGGACATTAAAAGGTAAATTTTTACAAAATTTCATGAAAAAAAAAATTCTTTGTAAAAGATAAAAATAAAAAACTAAAAACTTGGTTATTGGAATTTATCACAATAATTTTGAGGTTATGGGAAGTGTTAGCATAAAAGTTGTAGATCTACTTATTATCTACAACTTTGTCATTTAACTTTTTTCCATAGAACTTCCTTAGAAGTCTTGTCGAAAATCTAGATAAACCGTTTTCACCCTTAAAACCCACCCCCCTTTTCCGCTTCCCCACCTCAGATCGACCGTAATTTATTTTTCCTTTCATTTTTGTTATATTCTCTTCCTTTTCTAATGGGTTTCATCCTACTATAATTTTTTTCTGTTCAAAAATTATCTACTCTGGTCTAAACAGTGATGTAACGTTTACGTAATTGGACGTTCTATGTTCACAAGGAAAATAATATAGCAAAATGGCCTAACGATATCTTACTGTTATATCTTTGAGAATCGGATAAGTATCGAGATACTTAAGTTAAAATATTGAAAAAGGCATCAGGATTAAATCAATTCAAATTATCAATTTAAAAGTTTGTTTCATATTATTAATACTTTTTCTTGTAGAATAAATGTTGATATTCGCGAATCAGTGTACTGTGTGGCATTAGAGAGAGGCCGAAATTCGGAAATTGATTTCTTGTTGAATCAGTTAAAAAAATCAAATGTGGCTGAAGAACGTATGAGAATCATGAACATTTTAAAATGCGCTTTTAAACCGAAAAGTCTTAAACATAAAACTTGAAAAAATATATTAAGAGTTCCATAACATTGTCATTTTATATTTTTGAAACCAAACAGAAATCGCATACTATTATTTTTGTAAAATTTACTTCATTTTTTATAACTATAAAAAAAGTTGTTACAATATACAAATCACTTTAAAAAAAACTTAATCAAAGTTTCTAATTTTGCTTTTCTAATCCTTTCTATCTTCAACACCACTGTGATTTTGAATAATATAAATTTGACTTTTCGTTGCTATAACTACAGAAAAATTAAATAAAAATAACAGCTAGCAGTTGACTGGTAGAAATATCGTTAATAAATCATAATTAATATTAACTTAAAAATGAAAGAAATCCTAAAAATGTTTATTTGCTTATTAATTCCTTCATTCAATGCCCAAGAATATCTAAAATGGATTAACGATGAAATAACTGAAAGTACGATTGAAATATACCGGAAAGAAGTTAGCGTAGAACTATTATTTTATGTCAAAAAATTGCTCTTTTAGAATCTGCATTTGCTCCAGGTGTAAAGTTAACCGTTAATTGGTTATTCAATATTTAAAAAAGTAAAAAAAAACAATTAAAATCGCTATAAAATCCAAATAATAATATTTTATTAAAGTTTTTTCATTCAAAAATTTGCTCCTCGAATGTTTTTCCGGATCTATAATTGCTCCAGATGTATGATTAACTGTTAATTAGTTTGTGGCGACTAGAAATTCGAACTTGCAGTGGTTGTCTCTCGCAGCTGCCCTGACGGAACGACATTATAAAGCTTAAGCAATTCAATTTGTTCGGGGCCAGTGCTGGCCTGTGCAATTGAAAAATATATACGTAAATAAATGTGGGTAACCACTCCCACCTTACAAGTTATTCAATTTTTTAAAAATTAGAACAATTAAACAATTAAAATTGCTATTAAAATCTAAGTTACTAACTTTTATTAAAGTTTTTTATTTCAAAAATTGCTTCTCAAATGCTCTTTCCAGATCCACAATTGCTCCAGGTGTAAAGTTAACCGTTAATAAATTATTCAATTTCTAAAAATTCATTTTTTTTAATTGAATTTCTTTTTACTTATTAATTATATACCTGAAGCAATTGTGTATTTGAAAAGAGCAATTAAACAGCAAATTTTTGAAAATAAAACTTAAAAACATATATTAGTTTGGACTTTATAGCGAATTTAATTGTTGTTTTTTAATTTTGTAAGAATTGAATAACTAACTAACGGTTAACTTTACACCTGGAGCAATTTGAAAAGAGCATTTGAGAGACAATTTTTTGAACGAAAAAATTTTAATAAAAAATTATTAATTTAGATTTTATAGCGATTTTAATTGTTGTGTGTTTTAGTTTTTAAAGAATTGAATAACTAATTAACGGTTAACTTTACACCTGGAGCAAATGCAGATTCTGAAGGAGCATTTGAGGAGCAATTTTTTGGCATATAATTTAATTTAAAAAAAAAAAAAGTTCTACGCTAACTTCTTTCCGGTTCAAAATATCCACTGTTAAAATATTTCTGATTTTAAACAAATCTAAAAGAGTTAGTTCATCCCAGCAGTACTTATTTCCATCAGTCAAACGACCAAAATCAACATAGTAATTTGAAAAGTGGGAATATGCGAGTGTCAAAGGATATTTTGAAAAATATTTTTTCTGAATATTGGAACTTCTTAATAGACTACAACAGGCCATTGTAAGTATATGCAATAATGTGCTGCACGTATGTAATTATGTACAATGGAAAACGAAATAATATAATGTCTCACAATCAGCCAAAGATAAACTTTTACAATTTATTCCTTTGTTCAAACGAAATTGGTTTTTCATTTTCCACTATAGTTGGGAAAAATTTTAACTATATGCAGAATAACCAAAAAGTTTTGAATATTTTGAAGGATAATAAATTATAAATAATTAATATTTTAGTGTTTTAGAAAATGAAACTAGACTTGGCAATATCTTACACACGTATAAATCCAACGTATGCTATCTAATTAAAAATTATAAAAGTACTAATAAAAGAATATTTCCAACACTACAGGTTGATGATTTAGTTGAAGCGCATTACAATGAACTAAAAGGTCAAAACTCTGAATTACAGTTTGTGTTTGAAGCATTTAAAAACCTATATTACAATCCAGCTTCAAAAATAAACGGAGAAATGTTTTACTTGGAAAAAGCATACCACAAAATCAAAATTGGAAAAAGTAGGCGGTATAAATTTGATAATTAATAAATTATAATCAAAAACTACTAAAATTTACAGAGTCAACATGTGGACGAAAGGTAATTAACGCATTTTATGTGGTAGTTATGGAAGTCATAGTTTTTATATTATAGTACATTTTCTTCAACGCTTTGAACATGCACAATAATTGAAACAAAAAATTAAAAATATGTAATAATTAAATAAATTATATAGAACTAACACTATATTGTAATAGATATCAGAATATGAAATTTTTACTACTCATATTTACTACTAGCTGGTAATCGCCCTATTCACTAAGCGTACCTATGTTAAACTTATAATTAGTGGTAAATTATGAAAACTCTTTATTCCCATTAATTTCCTTCAGCCATTTTGAGAAAAAAGTTGCTTAAATACAGCTTGGTCATTTCGCGATTCTTAATGGTCACTGCTTGTTGTGTCTATTGCTAATCACTTAAATTAGGTTTTATTGAATAGTATATCTCTTTAGTATTAACAGATGGTTTTAACTTTTGTCATTAGTCTGGCCACTCTTAGATACTTATTGAATTGTTATTTTTTTATTAATTTACTTTCACTAATGTTATGGTTCTTCTTACATTTTATATATTAGTCCGGTCACCCCTAGAAATTTTATTGCTGTTGTAATGGTGGGAGTGGTTACCCACATTTATTTACATATAATATACATACAATTGTATAGGCTAGCACTGGCCCCGAACAAATCGAATTGCTTAAGGTTATAATGTATTTCCGTCAGGACGCCTGCGAGAGACAATAATTAATAAGTCCGAATTTCCTGTCGCCACATCACTCCCCTTCTAGTGACCTGGTCACGATTGTCGTTGGGCCGTGAGACTTTGGGCTGCTGGAGCCGTCGTGGAGCAGGGGCCGCTGGGACGAGCTACTAAGCTCGAGTCCGAAAACGACGCGGGACGAGTATTGAGTAGCTCAACCGAAGGCTAGGATGCCGCCACTCCATAGTTGAGTTCCCTGGTGAGGGGGCCCGATGTATGTGGCGACTGATGGCGCCCAAAATATGAGGCGAAATGGTCCTCGCTGTTGCTTGCGTGCTACAATTCGGGGTCACCAGAATGTAATGGTGGGAGTGGTTACCCACATTTATTTAGTAGCTCTGCGGGGGCAGAAGCTTGCCGAATGGCAATGTGGATGAGTCCGGCCGAGGTCATACAAGTTTCAAAATCACTTCATGTAACAAAAACGTGTTTAGGTACCTACATATCTGGAAAAATGTGATTTTACCTTTTATGTTTTTTTTTTTTAGATTTTGAGAGAACTAGAGGCCTACAAACCCCGCTCTGTCCATAATTTAAAGCTAATTAAATTGCCTACAAAATATATTCAACAAGTTCTGCTCGTAGAATCAATGGTTAACAACTGATTTTACCAATAAGAGCGACAACAAATAAACTATTATACATATATATATACTATAATTACTGTACAAATATACCGACATGTATATTATAACTCCTAATCCATGTATGTTTCCTCGAAAGCTGTTCTGTATGTTTTTTAAGAGCTTTAATTTGTTACAAATTAAGCCCAACCGGAGCTCTGCACGTTAAAGGGTTACTGAGTTACGGCACTTTTTTTTATTTTTTTTTTATTTAAAATTGTAAGCGCTCAGCTACTACGCTATATGCGCCATTGTTCAGTATATATCATTTCAGTAGTTATACAGAAGAATAAAATACAGAATTATAGATCTCCGACTTCAAAATATAAATACACAACAGTAATAGTAGCTTAAATAAACATACAAATGAAACTCCATCTTAAAAATAATATATAAGTGTACAATACCAATTTAAGAGCAGTAAGAAGAATTAAGAAGGATAACAATATAAGATAGTCTTATTTAGCACTAAACTATGGAAGGGAAGAATATAGAGGAGGGGTGGGGTGAAATATCATGAAATAAGAGAAAAGTATAAATGTTCATCCAGAGATTTATATGATCGTGTATACCATCCCATCACAACTCCAACTCAGCCCCTCGAATATCACGGAGCAGTAGTCCAACAGTTGCCTGCCTCGGGTCCAGATCGGTCTCATATAGCGCTCCCTGTTGTCTGATCAAGCCCCTACATTCAACCAAGAGATGTTGGACAGAAATTGCCATATGGCACTCGTCACACGATTTGGGGGGTCCTCTTCCCAGGAGCCAGTCATGGGTTGCTCGTTTATGACCAGTTCATAGCCTGTTTAACGTCACTTAATCAGCACGGCTTAGCTTGGTTTTTTGGAAATTCTTAGAGTCCACTCTTTTCTTCAATTTTTCAGGAAGTCTTTACCAGAGTCCCACTTCCTTTGCCAATCCTTAATTAGTATATCCCTACAGTGCGCTAAATTTTCTTTTAAATTGGTGTTACCCATTGTTGACAGTGGTATTTTCAGAGTTTTGGCCATACGTTTTAAGTAAATTGGGAGAGGTCTGAGACTTTTGGTTTATTTTGAAAGATTTGGGGTTGGGGATAGCTTTTAATCCAAGAATGGTTTGGATGATCCGGACGGCTGAAAATCTTCGGGTGATACTTTAGTACCAACCACTTCCTTCTCAGAGAGAGATCAGGTTCAGCTGCCTAAGCAAGAATGCTTGCTATTGGACATGTGCGATGGGCTCCTATGGCTATTCGGGCTCCCATGTTGTGGATTTGCTTGATAAAATTACTATTACTGATATTTATGTTATGGTACTGTACTTACTTTCGCCGTCTTACTACAGCTATAGTAAGGTAGTGCTAATAATTCATTTCATAAAAGTACGAAATTTTTCATCAATTAGGTGTTCTTTATGATTTTATCACGTAAAATTATCGTCCCGTAAATCGACTTTACAGATAACCATTTTTTTTGTATTGCTATTCAATACAAGATCACAACTAAATTTCCTTGCTTTACTAGAAACTAGGCTACCTTAAAGATAAATATTAAATGCCATATGCTCAAAATCGGTTATATTAATATATTATCAATTTGTTTAGTTTCATTATTGTAGGCTCATTGATACGCGATTTGTCAGCTTGACAATTGCAGTTCTTTGAACTGAATTTAACTGTCCCCTGGTGTCCCCTTACTCTCCCCATCAAAAGAAGGATTAGATCATTGTAAAACGGGGTATTTGCGACAGTGGGATTTTTGAAAAATATTTTAGACCCTTTATTTAATAAAATTGAAATTGTTTCGACTTTTAAATAAATTCTACCAGATGGAGAGATATTCGTCGAATGTCACCGACAGAAAGAAATAACGTGCGCGTATCAACAAACGTTAAAAAGAGAACGCGCAATCGATCGCCAGTAACCAACCGTTATAAATTTCAAACTCAAATGTAACCAAATGTCAAAAAAATAATCAATGTAACTTTCGAATTTTTCAATAAATTTTCAGTAAAACGAATTAAAAATTAATATTTCAGGTACTCAATAGCTTAATCTGAATAGCTTAACGCATAAAAATGGAAAAACCGTTGGCAGTTAGATATTAGTTAGGGAATTTCCATATTCTACATGTGCGGCTTTATCTATTTGCTCACAAGAAGGCTGCCACTACTGATTTGTGCGTGAATTCTTTCCTTTGCGAGCTGTAAAATTGTGTAAAGGGCATGGTAACAATTAATCGCGTCGAAACTAGTGTTCAGTCCTATCCAGTTTGTGTGCTTTGTGAAAATTTTATTAAAAAAGTGCAGTTAACAACCTCACCATTCCGCCATTAAATAAAAGCCAACCCAACGGGTGGCTTATTAAGGTAAGCTAACACCACAAAAATGGGGCTCCGATTTTTGCCAACGTTTCATTACAAAAACCATCAAAAATCATTCCCAATTTACATTGTTTCAACAATCAATTGAAAACGATAATTGATAAGTGACACGTACAAAGTTTTACGTATATCATACCATTTCCATATGCGCTAAAATGAAAATCTAATTTTCATACAAACCTCGCATTTTCTTTAGTATTTAATTTTTTTTTAATAATTTTCTTTGTAAATCTATGAATATCAATTACTCATTCGATTTTTAGTGTTATGAAAAAGAATTGGGCAAAATGCCATATAAAATAAAATAGAGCATTTATTTTTGTAGGTAGGGATAATTCATTATCAGTTACATATTAATCAATTTTAAGTCAATAATAAATAATTTATTATTTAACTTACAAACCAAGGACGTTAAATATGAACGATGACTAATGATCAGAATATTTCCGTATGGGTCAAATAAGCAATCACTGAAAATCATTTAAAACGAAATAATATTTGAGTTCAAATTGTTAACGATTGCATTTATATAAGGACATTTCTCTGGCAGTGGCGTGCAGTCCATGGAAGCGCCGCTTCCCTTGGTTCTTTCGAAATATATAGGAATATCATTTTTTTTTTTTCAAAAAGAATTAAAATTTACGGATATTTATACATTATTTATTACAAATTTGGTTAAGTATTTCAATTAAGTTTTAATCGTTAGGAAAATTTCAAATAAAATTGTTAAATGTTCATCTTACTAACAATCAAATATAAGGCCGAACAATATATTTGAAACCGTACGGCTCGAACCGCTGTCGCTATGCACCTTAACGATATGATAAAATGAGACAGACTTATTTAAATACCCCATGGAAGCTGCTTGAGTCTAAGGGTGCAATCTGATGCATCGTTCTATTTCCAGCGAGGATTTTGAAATTGAAACTGCTGCCCTAGCGCCGTTAGCGTTAAATCGACGAAGCTTGAACTCGCTCAGATGGCAGCCATCGTTTTACCAATTTCAAAATCCTGGCAGCACATTGGTCGAAATCGTACCACGTGAGCATGAGATGGCACTCTAAGAGTCCATCTCAGTCTACTTTGTTCGGTGATTTAACGTAATCACGCATGCGCATTAAAGGGTCCTATGTTTGTACACGGCTTACAACTGGATGCTCTACATCAGCGGTCCGGGAACTTTTTTAACCATTACCCCAAATTATTTTTGCCTAAGTGGATATTACCCCCTCATTTTGAAAATGAAGCAATCACTGTAGGTAATTTACACGGATAAAAAAAAG
This sequence comes from Sisyra nigra, assembly GCA_958496155.1. Lineage (NCBI taxonomy): Eukaryota > Metazoa > Arthropoda > Insecta > Neuroptera > Sisyridae > Sisyra > Sisyra nigra. Next base: position 37,888,516 of record OY292318.1, read on the forward strand.
TTGCATGAAAATAATAAATATGTAACATAGACAAAAAGAAAATTTTATATTGGGACAAACAAAACAAAAATCAATTGAACACTTTCCCCTGCAGGTTTTGGAGAAATGATGTTGCTTCATTTTTGACACAATAATTTCAAAGTTGGGACATTTTGATTTAAGTTTAAAGAATGGTTTGTAAAAATACTAACACGTTTAAAAATAACAAAGTAGAAAAAATTTCTTGTTACCCCCAAAAATTTCATTTTTACCCCATTTGAGGTAATTTACCCCTCAATTAAAAATCCATTTGAAGAAGTCAACAATAATGCTAATTTATTGCTGTAATCGTAGAAGAAACAACTGATGTCAACCATAAGTCTCAAATATGTACCATATTTCGGTACATGCGAGACAATGGTAATATTGAAGAAATTGTACATCTTTACATAGTATAAAACAAAGTTGATCCCGCTGTCTGTTCCCTTAGATCTTTTAAACTACTAAACGGATTTTAATGCAGTTTTCAGCAATTGATAGAGTGATTCAAGAGGAAGGTTATTAGATATAAAACATGCATATTATAGAAGAGAAAAGTCGGGAAATTCAAAAATTTGTAAGGTGATCTCATAATCAACATATTTTTGTGCACTTACATTGCAAACGCTTGGTAAACCTTAAGAAATAAATCAAACTTATGTGCGGCGAAATTGTGTATCTTAAAAAGAGTGATAAAAAAGTCCGCGACGGTATATGGTCTATTTCTTAAGGATAACCCAAAGGAACCATTTTTATCTTTTACATATTACAAAAAAGTTATTGGTTATCTACCAAGCTATTTTAAGCAATACAGTATTATTCCTCGTCCAATTAAATACCTCAGATACGTTGTGCATTTCATGTAGATGAAAATTGCCCTTTACAGCATATCATAAAAATGAATATCTTAGAAGATATCACATATTTAAAAAGCGTTGGCAGAGCGATTGGATATTGTATGTCGCGTACGTAGTAGCTGTTTTATTGCTATCTTTTTCTTATAAATATAAAAATGTTATGTTGGTCCTTATTTAGAACATAGAATTTGAAAAATTCTACACCAATTAGGTATGTAAGGTACATGTACTCTTAAAAGAGCACGGTTGGTCACCCTACATAGGATAGCATAACAATTGAATCCTACAGGAACCATGTATTTTCGTAGTGTTTTCGATAAGTTTTGTTAAAGTTCGTCAAATAGCAATTTAGCCCATTTTCCTCAAGAAGGAGGCCTGAACAATTTTACACACTAACGAAAGAAATTTCTACAAAGTTAAAATTAAAAAATTGACAAAGTCTACTGGAAAATAAATATTATGAATTTCAATTAAAACACGATAAAATTAATAATGACATTTTTTTTAATATTTGAATTTCATTATTGTTCATTGTCGAAGATATTAATTAGAAATATACGTATTAAAATAATATACTAAGTGTTTAAATAATTAACCATTACTTAACGGAACTAATTTTAATGAAATTTTGTTAAACATACCTCAGATCGTAACGTATTGAATACCATTTATCCTAAAAAAAAGCACGGTTCCTGTAGGATAGCTACGAATCTATTCTACTAAAATAGCTGAACGGTTATAAATTACATTTGAAATGCAAATGTTCAAGTCTAAAGAAACATTTTATATTTAAATTTGCAATGAACCTGTAAGGTAGCTAATATCGCTTCCTAGAAAAGTAGTTTTAAGGATTTTCATGAACTAACTGGAGCTAAAGTATGAAAGTATTTATCATCTTTTTGTGTCAAAATAGATTAATTTTTAATTTTCGTTGTGAAGGTAGGGAATCAATTAATCAATCAATTAAATTTAGATACTCTCAGCAAAGCGAGCGGGTACCAGCTATTTAATATAATAAAATTGGTATTACATTTAAAAAGAATAGCTTCCCTACCCGCAAATTTCACCGCACGCCACTGTTCTCTGATCATGAGTTTTCAAGGTTTTAACTAAATTACAATTGTACTGTCAAGTATTTATTTATTTTAAATGAGATTTTTATATAAACAACAAAAACTTAATAAACAATTTGATTTAAATAGTTAATTTAAAAAATTTAATCATTATTATTAAGCGTGTATAATATTAGTATGGTATTAGTAACGTGTTAGATGCAGGCTTGTGCAAGCATTTATCTTATCCGAAATATTAAAAAAAAAATTAATAGTTCAAAGTTTTATACTTAATTGGCCATAATTAATGAATCGTTCATTTTTATCTTAAGTTTTTAAATTTTTTTCTGTTAATCTCTAAAAATTTAATTGTCATATTGATATTTTAATATTCAAGTACGTAAATCAAATACGCACGCGTAGTTGAGATACATTCGCGATCAGCGGACAGCGATGCCCTCTGGGTAAAATACGTGTAGTTACTTTTAACAAAGATGGCGAAAAATAAAGTACATCCATCTGACAATAATTTCCAATCAAAACCAAAGAATAATAATTTCTTTCAACGTAAAACCAACAAAAATCACAAATCAAAGGACAATTCTCCAAATAAAAGTGACCACAAAAAACCGTTCGAACCCAACAAGTTTCCACGCGGTAAAGTTGACAAACGCAAAAATAAGGTTAGCGACTTGAAAAACTCAACCGACTCGAAAAAACCATTCGATAAAAAGCAATGGCGATTACGCACCTACAGCCAAAAATACCAAGTCAATCAATGGGAAGAAAAGCGAAAAAAGGCCGTCCTGAAACAATATTACCGGGAACTCAAAGACGACACCAGTTCCAAACAAGGATTTGACGTTAAAAAGATCTACGAACAAGAGGCCGATTCGGACGACGAGCGTAAAACAAATCATAGAAATAATTTCGTCACTCATCCCGATTTTAGAAATAAGCTTAATGATGTCATCGACAATACAGTAAAGCCGTCGAACCAAGAGGAAGACTCGCCAAGGAAGTTCAAGAAGATGTCCGCGTTCAAAGCAGCCCATTTAGAATATGAAAGAATTAAAGACAAGAAACGCGAGAAAAAAGAAGAATATTTACGACAAAAAGCCGAACGGGAAGAAGCCCTAAAGAAATACAAGAAGAATAAAACTGAAAAATATAAAAAACTTAGTAAAAAGACGAGGAAAGGACAACCCGTTATGAAGGATCGCATAGAAATGTTATTAGAACAAATTGAAGCATCCACATAAACTTTTAAATTCATATTTTGTTATCTATCAAGTTTTATTATTACTTTAACGTGTTATACAATAATTCCAATCATTAAATCAGTGCTTCAAAAGTAAGGAATAAATTAATTTCGTAACATATTTGATTTGTGATACTAGTGGTTATTATATTTTTAATGATTTACTAAAGTATGCGTTGTAGTAGCTTATTTTTAAGGCAGTATTCTAGTCTAGAATCTAGAGGCATGAATTCCAGGTCATTTTTGAAGTGTCATAAAAAAGGCAATTAATATTTTTACCATCCATTTTTTTATTAGTTATTAACCTTACAATAATACAGAAAAAAAAAAGCAAAAAAAGTTAAAAATTTCAAAAATTAGCAGTTGATGAAGGGGGGGGGGGTCTCAAAAAATTGGCACGTGACCATACCCACGATTCCAACCCTCCTAGCAATTTGAAACAAAAAAGAGAAAAAGATTATTAATCTAGAGTAATGTCGCAATGTCTGGAACTACGGAATTGTTAAAAAAATTTTTTTTCACAAAATGGCGACTTCCAAAAAAAACTTTAGTACCACTTTTTTTGACTTTTGAATTTTTAAAAAATAGTACAAATTGAAATTTGGAGATGGGGATAGTTCCAGGTATAGACAAGTCTATAAAGAAGACCCTCTAAAAATTTCAGGTAAATCGGTTCGGTAGAACCTGAGAAATCAGACAGTTTCGAGAAAAACGCGTTTAAAGTTTCGGGTAAAGTTACATCCAGTGGCCATACAATGATAGTTAATACTTACATTTTTTAACCAGCAAGTCCTGGTCCAAAAAAAATGAAAATTTTGAAAAATCCTCTTAAGGGCATATTCTTCAAGGTTTAAACTTTGAGAATATGAAAGAAAAGAAAAATCTATTTTTTCAAATTTCTATACTAGAATACCCCCTTAAAGTGCTTTTAGTCAGTTTATGTAACATTATGTTAATGTATGCATACTATAAGTTATAAAGGAGCCAAATAAGTAACTAATAGAATTATTTAAATTTTTTCGACAAATAAAAACTATACTATCGATGAGTAACTGGTTTCATTTTATCCTGAAGAAATGCATGGTTTATGTATGGCAGCTATAAAAAGAATAATCGTCCCTATTACAAAAAAGTAATTTGATTGGGAGAGGTTTTGATTATGATTAAAAATATCTGCTGCGAGGCGTCACAGTACTTTCTTTTACATTAATTTATGAAACTCGCTGTTGGTTAAAAGAAATATGAGCACTTTACATCTATACATATAAACATAACTATGTGCAAATAAAAGTTGTTGCCACTAATGAGTCTAAGAACTATAGTAAATTTAAAGAAAATCGTTGGCGCCGTTTTCGGAAAAAATTGGAAAAGCTCAAAAACGCCAAGAGTAAAGTAGAGCGTTCGGTTATCCGATTTCAACCAAAAGCTTCGCGGCACAACTAGGTATAAAATGGAGGTCAAATTTCAAGTTTGGTGAAATTTGGATAAAGCTTTTTTTTGTAGAGCTGTGCTATCCTTCGGCATTTAAAGAAAATGATTTCAATTAGTATAGAACATTTTCGATGGAATAATTATTAATTTATTAAGTAAACTCATTTAATGATCAAGATATAGAAATTAAATTTCATACTTATAAGGGTTATTATTTCGTTAACTATTTATTATGATTATTGAGTAGAATTGTTTATTAACGTTACAACCCCTGTATTAATGTTGATAGATACTTTATAATCGATAAACATTTTATTATATCATATAATATTTAGTAAACATCGTACAAAATTCTAACTAAATACATCCTGATTTGAGTATGTATCAATTTACATTTTCTATGGAGTATTAATTCAAATCAACTTAAAACATTCCTGGTGTAAGGTATAGTTAAATTGTCCGTATAGTTTGAATTAGCAAATAATGCAAGTGTCCTTTCAATTTATGTTTGCACGAAAATTATTGAAACAACGGAAACTTCTAATTTGTAGCTGAATTATGCACATGTGCAAACAGGATTTAAAGGGTTGTTAAATATCACGGATAATTTTTAATCTTTTCATGCGTTCTTCTCTAATTTATAATTTGTTTTCGCTTGTGTTAAAATTCAAATTTGCTAATAGAAATATCATTGACAATACAAAGTTTGTATCAACAATGAAAATTGTATTACATCAGAAAAGTAGATGCAATTTAAATTAAATTATCATAAATACTATGTACTTAGTGAGGTAAGGGTATTACCTCTAATATATCGTAATAAGATGTAAAATAGACGTATAAAAAAATAAGCCCCGATAAAATAGTCTGCAAATTATATTAATTGAAAATTATTTATAGATTTTAATTCTAATTTAGTCATCTACCTAAATATTCCTCTTATTTTTCGTGTTTTATGTTCGCAATAAAACAGCGCTTATGATGATATAAATTTTTTTTCTATTATATCGATGTTGCAATATCTTATTAAAAATCATTTTTTTTTAATTAATTAAAAATAGTCTGTTCATTTTTTAAGCCAACCCATTTTTAATATATTCTCTAGTATACTAAATCCATGATAACATATGTTTCATTCTATTATAAACTCGGTGAAGGTCGATGTAGGTTCGGAACTTAAACTATAATATAATATAACATTTAAATTAAATAAAATTGAAAATTGCATTGTAGGTACATCAAAAATGTAAGGTTATGTCTAAATCTTGGGGTGTTTAAAACGGAGTTATACCAAAATAACCGTTTAATCACAGCAATTCTTAGTGCGAAATATTAAAATTTTCAATTCAAAATCATACGTAAAATCAGATTTTCTAGCCCCCTGCCGATATAAATAATTGATTATATTTATTCTACCCCTCCCCCTCCCTAAATGTCTTACGTAATTTATGAACGGTCCCTTAGACCCTAACCAACATTTTCTCTCCCAAACACGTCGGCCCGGAGCCGCTCGGCTGCAGTACATTTAGTTTGAAATAAACGAATAACTTGGAATTATGTCATAGATCAAATGCTCATAAGCATCTGTTGTAAAACTGGAATAGTTTTTGTTTTGTTCCAGATAAAATTTTAGAAATATATTTGACAATATATTTTTATAATATTAAAATATTTTATTCTAGATGATGGTGTAAGATGTATCTAAAATATTTTTTATTTATTATCTTTTATTTTTCACCCTGGCGATCCCACCCCAGGTATCTTATTCCTTTTGAATAACCTGTTGTTCGAATCACCAGGGTAATAAAATTACAACGGTTGCTTTCCATTTACACAAAAACGACCTCTGTGTAACGCAGTGTTCGACACAGCGCGTTCCATTTATTAGAATGTCGAACACGGCTGTACATTGCGCGACACTCGAAAAAGCCGTGTTTCACCGTGTTTTGCCCAGGATTACCAACACAAAAGAGAAGAATTCTTTTCTCTGCCTATGATTCCCTATGCTTATTAATTATTCAGGTTCTTCAGGTTGGTATTAAAAAACCCAAATATGCAGTCTAGTATTTGCTCTAGTCGCTCTAGTATTATTTTGAGATAACTCTGTTTCATTTGGCAGTGTTTCCCCGTGTTTCGCAATGTAACGCAGAGTCGCTCTGTGTTAATAAATGGAAAGCAACCAACATGTTGCCACAAAATAAAGAACTGTTATATTCATATACATATTTCTCAAACTTCAGGGTTTTTTTAAAATTTATTTTTTTTGCCCTTTTGCGGCCCCTAAAAATGTTCTGCTATGGCCCCGGGCCCACATGGCCCCATGGTTAATCCGACCCTGGGTATAGTATATACCTGTTGTTTTTTAAACGAACTATTTTTTTAAATTTTTATGTGAGTTCACAACAATTTATTATATATATTACGAGCTGATACTCGCTCGCTTCGCTGAGTGTATCTAAATTTAACTAATTGGTTAAAAGATTCCCTACGTTAATAGCGAAATATAAAAGTTAATCTATTTTCACAGACAAAAAGGGAAAGATACTTTCAGACTTTAGATCCAAAGAAAGTTCATCAAAATTCGTAAAACTACTCTTCAAGAAAGAGATGTTAGCTGTCTCACATCAGCTTAACTATACGATTTTTAATAAAAATGTAACCGTATTCCTTCCTTTAGGACTTGAAAATCTTTCATACCAAATGCCATTTAAAACCGTTCAACTATTTTAGGGGGCATCCATTAATTACACGAGGCGTTTTTTGCGATTTTTGAAATCCCCTCCCCTCTGGTAAGATATCATGAGATTTGGTATATATCATTCCCCCAACCCGCAATCTAATGTAATATTTTACAAACAAAAAAAAACTTGATATTTGCGAGACCTTCCCTCTTTCCCCAAAGTAAGATTAGATGAGATTCGGCTCGACCCCATCGGTCCCCGAACGCCTCACATAATTAATGGATGTTCCCTTAAAAGAATAGTTTAGTAGCTATCCTACAGGATCTTTAGCAAAACACCATTAAAATTCGTTCCGTTAAGTAATTGTTAAAGTTTGAAATTTTTAGTTTATTATTTTAATACGTTTATTTCTAATTAATATCTTCGACAATGTCTTTATTAATTTTATCGGGTATTAAATTGAAATTCATAATTATTTAATTATTTATTTTCCAGTAAAAATTGTCAATTTTTAATTTCAACTTTATAGAGATTTTTTTCGTTATTGTGTTAAATTGGAAGAAAATGCGTTAAAATTCTATTTGACGAACTTTACCAAACTTTTTAAATGTACGGTTCCTGTAGAATATAATTGTCTTGCCAACCCATGGGAACCATGCATTATTCTAGCCTTAAAAGTAAGCTATATCATTCTTCCCCAAGCTACCACATTGCAAAAATCATATCAATCTTTAACTCTGAGATAAACAAAAAACATATCTATCCCACGGATTTCGTGGATTTTAATGAAACTGCTTTTAAATACTCGGTTTATATAGAATAAATACTTGTTTTGCTATCCCATGGGAACCGTTTATTATTCCGGTATGAGAAGTAATCTATATCATTTTCTGGCCCCTAAACTACCACATTATAAAAAAGAAAGTTAATCTTTTGCTCTGTAAAAAACAAAAAAATATCTATCCCACGGGAACCGTAATTTTTTTCTGGATATAAAGTATTCTATATGTTAAACTGGATAATAATCTATATCTATGCCAAAGTTCATCCAGATCCATATAGTACTTTTTGAGTGAAAGAGCAACAAACATCCATTCTTACAAACTTTCACATTTATAATATTAGTACCTAAGAAGTAAGAAATTGAAATACATAATGTCATAGTGCAACAGTGGGCGATCTGTTATGCTTTTCATTTTGCTATCTTCAGTATGTAAAAAATTTCACAACCCTTGGTAAATCTTTTTTCTTACTCCCTATAGGTATTGGTTAATACGACAGCTTTTACTATAAGTATTAATTCTTAATACGCTCAAGTTTTTGTCTTCTTTAAAAACCTAGGTACATAATTTCAATCCTAACAATCAGCATAACTTTTGACTTATAATAGGCACAGTTGTTCATAAATTTTAGGAAAATCCCAAATTTTTAAAAAGATCATCTCATACGTTTACCTGCCTTAGTTGGCTTTTAGTTGTGATGCATGTTGAACTTAATATTTTGTGCAATTATTCTCAACTCTAACCAGAGATTTTACCGTCTTCGATACCTTATAATATATTCTTACGTTAATTAAAGTGGTCAAATGAATTTTAATCGCCATGAATTACAACACATACACAAACTAGGTATGCTTTACATTTATGAAATTATCTATTTGTTATAATAATCAACAATTAACTATTGTATATTGAAGTAGGTACACCAAGACTAATTTTTTCTTAAGTATAATTGTAAACATATATTTTAGAATGACGCTTATTGATTTTTTTATATTTCAAAAATCATTTTTATTTGAATTGTCTTATTTCCGAAGTCGACTCGTGATTCATTGTGATTTTACGCTTTGTTTAAATGCTGACCCAAGATAGCCTGTCGTCATTGATCAATATTAAAATTGAGTTCATTACGCTAAATGGATAATCAAAATCCAAATATTTTTTTTTTATTTATTTATTTGCCTATCAAAATCCCAGCTTATTATTTGAATTAAAAAATTTTTTACACCACCGAATCGACCTAGTTTTTGCATATGAAATTAGGCCAAGATCCATCACATTATCATTTATGTCTTTTTGTTTATTTTTTTTCAAAATACGTATTTCAAAATTGAAATATTCGCTGGTTTAAGATAAAATATTATGTATGGTAGCTTTTTTTTAGTTTCTTGACTAGTCTGGTTTATATTGAATTTTATTCAGTATGAACTAGAAATGGTAAAAAATATTTTCTTCTGAAGTCACATGTAACAGCGATTCTCAATCATTGGTTCTACGGACCCGCACAAGTCCGAAGAATTTGTTACTATACGTTAAAAAAAATTATGTCTACATAATAACAAAATTACATTTATACATTACTAACTAATATTATAAAGTGTGAGTTTGTTTGTTACGCTTTCACACCAGTACGGCTGAACGGATCTGGATGAAATTCCACACATACATAAATTAGAGTTTGCACTAAACCATAGGATACTTTTAATCCCGGAAAAATGCACGGTTTTCGTGGAATAGATTTGTTTTTGTTTTTCACAGAGCAAGATATCGTCATGACTTTTTGTATAGTGGTAGTTTATGAGTCAATACATGATACAGGCTCTATTTTATCCCGGAAAAATGCACGGTTCCTATGCGATAGTATAGCGTATTATAAATGTAAAAGTTTGTGAAGATGTTGGTTACTCTTTTACATAATAAGGGACCGTCCATAAATTACGTCACACGTTTAGGGAGAGTGAGGGGTCGACGTAGTGTGACAAGGGGGGGGGGTCCTAAATTTCGTGCCGTCACATTTAAAAATCTATTTTAATCTACTTAAGTGTTAAGTAAAACACGAACTTGGAACTATTAACAAAAAACTCAAAAATATTTGCAACACTATCTGTAGAAACAAAAGGTTCAAATTGTTTTGTCGGCCACTCGCTCTACTACACTGAGAAAAAAATTCTCTTCTGACAACTGAAGTTCATTTACGCTAACAAAATGATTTAATAGCCCATTGCCAATCAAATATTTACTATTTAGATTTAATTGTCTGAAGAGAATTTTTTTCTCGGTGTTGTGTTACTAGTTACACCGTGCCTAGCGGTGATATTGTTTTTATTTCATTTGACAATTGACTTTCAAGATAATTAAGTTTGATCATTAATTAATATAATGTCATTTTTGTGTGTTTATTTCTTGAAATGTTTGATTTGATGTTAATTTTAAAAAATTATTTAAATTAAAATAAAACAAATTTTGGATCTGCTGTTTTAATTCAATAATTATTTGTAGATGTAAAATTGTAAAATATGTGACGTCACACTAAGAAGGGGTGGGTCTCACAAGTGTGACCAGGTGTGACAAGGACGAGGGGGGGGGGGGGGTCAAAAATTATGAAATTCGTGCGACGTAATTTATGGATGGCCCCTAATTACTGCACGAATTTTGATGAAACTTTACAGTAATATGCTTTGTAGATCAAAATAACACATGGAATATTTTTGGAGGGGATCGCGATTTCTTTTTTCAACCAGATGGATGGATTTTAAAGTTAATCTTTAAGTTAATATTTATTTTATTTTTATGGCTTACGTGTTTATAAGCAGAGGTTTTTCTTTCTTGACTCAGACTTAGGAGCTTCTTTTTTCGACTAGGTTTACTTATTTTGTTTTACGAAGTTACGGGTAACCAAAAATTGGTTTGGTTCATTGGTTCACGAACCAATTTTTATAAATTTTTCCGGTCTATGGATCAAAAAAAATTGAGAAACACTGGCATATTATATATTTGATTTTATTTTTGCGAATAAATATGTTAAAAGTAGTTTAAGAGATTTAAATCAATTTTTTTTCTAAACAGATAACATATTACGTTAATCAGATTTTCAAATTGTAAGAGCTGCGGAAATTCCGAATCTTGTTTAGCACGTGAAATATCAACGATTTCGTTTTTTTTTTCTTTGATAAACTCACAGGCCTTGTATTTTGTGTTTTATTTTCAAAACTATTGTAATTAATTTAGATAATAAAAATTAGAACGGGCTTATATATAAAGAGAATCATTCGAATTAACGACAGAACCGTTTCAATAATATGCAAACTCGATTCGTTGCTAATTCGTTTTGTTGTATTTTCCTTCGACTACTTCTGTACCAGTGGAGTTTTCTTGTGTTATAGATCATTTTTAATATTTTTATTAAAAGTTTTATTGTGATATTTTTATACGCTTTATTCGCGATTTTTTAAGTAATTTATGAGGTAAGCAATTTTTTTACATTTTTTGAATCTAAGCTGTTAGTCAAACGTAATGGAATCAAAGTCTGGAGTAGTAAGAAAAAAAAATTGTAATCGATCAATCAGCTTATTTGTTATCTAAAGTATTTGTTTTTATGAAGATGATGCAATTAACTGCAATGTTTTATCTCAAAAACCCTACGTAAGCAGTGTTATAGTTTTATTTGGAAAAATTAGTTTTGTGTTAGTAATGGAAAATATGGAAGACCGGAATAAGAGCTCACATAAATTTATTGAGAACCGATGACAAAAGCTTTTTTGTAAATCTTGTATGTACTAGTTATGAAGATAATTTATCAAAAACGTCTTGAGATATACCGGGGTCCTTAGACACAGAAGAATTTGAAACCCTATTAAAAAGTTCAAAAACTGACTGACAGAAATGTTCTGTTATTTTTTTCCATTTTAACGTGCTTTAACTACAAGGTCATTAACACAGTACAGTGGTTGGTATGGGTTTGTTCCTTGGTTATGTTAGATCGTTAAATGTCGCTCCAAATTCCCAGCTTTTGGAGGAAACCGGAAGCGTTGTTCCACTGTTCTGGGTTACCGTCCTCAATTCTTTCAGGAGGTCACACTCGAATAGGTGTTTGCGCATGTGCAGGCGCACACTAACCGAAATGTCTCCGCACACATGTCTCACCCTCCGCACCAATATTATAAAAGAAGCGAAACAACTATTCCCTCACGTTCTATCGCATACCAAAGTATACAAAAAGAAGGTCGTATTTTAGTGTTTAGGTCCTCTACAGGTTCATTCCAATTACCATCCAGCACGACCATTTCCGAAAATTTACATGTTCCTGGCTGTTTTGGCGATGCTTATGCACTGCCTTAAGGGGGCGAGTTTGTAACTCAAGCGAACCTGTCACTTTATGATGGTCGGATCTAAACACATGCTAACCGATTCAAGTTTTTGATGCGGCATCGTTAAGGTCGACTCTCAGGCTAAGCTGATGGTAGACTTGCGCATAAAGTAATTGCAAACAGTTCTTCACTCACTTTTGTCTGCTGTTGTTAATCTTGGTCATTGTTTGTGCATCGCCAAAGCAGAGTGATTGGAACAAACCTTACATTTCGTAGTCTTTGACATGCTTCAACATGGCATGCTTGACATGCTAAGAATATTATGTAATTTTCATAAAATTGTGTGTGTTTATGGGGGGGGGGGGTACATTTATCGTACCGCCACTGTACAGATGCATCGAAGATCCGCACACACAATAGAAATATTAGAGGGAACCTTGTTTAGCGGTGATTGGAGATAAGCATTTCATGCAGTTTGGAGGTTGAGTCCTTTGCAGAAAGTATGAGGGAGTTAATTTTATGTGTCCTATCCCCAGTCGGTTTATAATGACCTGAGTTGGTCGGGGGATAGTTTCAATGGGGGATTTAATCAATGTCGATTTTCTGATGGAGTGGAGTTTGGAGGTTTGGCTCTTCCATTCTATGTCCCATACCATCCCAATCCTTTCTTTGAGGTGCTTCCTGAAGTCCTCGAGTGATCCAGGTGTTTGGGCCACAGCAGGAATTTCGGTTGCGTTTTTGGTTTCCTCTTCGGCCCTTTCATCACGTGCGAAGGGATCCATATTATGTTTATAATTTCCCCTGATACCTCTTGGGAGGCTATGTTGGCCTTGGATATTTGATATCTTTTAGTTGGGAAAAGAGTTGGGGGATTCAATGGCTTAGAAACAGGCTCAGGAATCGGTTCATATTAGGATTCTATTACTATTTTGGTGACTCGTGGAGGAGAGGGCTAGTTCAATTGCATGGGCTTCTCATGAAAATATAGAGAAGTAGTACGGAAGATGTTGGCTCGTGATTATTGTGTTTTCTTCGATTACATCGCATCCTCGGTCTTGTTCAACTATTGACCCATCCGTGTATATGATCTGATCATAATGGCCTTTGTTTCTTATTTCGTAGAAGATCTGTTTGAACACTTCCTGCGGGGTTCCTTCTTTCGGGTATTCATGTAAATCTAGGAAAATGGCAGGGTTTTTTTCCTCCATGGAGGAATGGGGATGTTCTGTTATTATTTTAGATTATTATTTGGGAATCCCGGGTACGTCCCTATGTGTCCTTATTGTAATGACGGTATTGTAATTGCTCAATACATCCTAATTACTTACATCATCATGTTAAGGCAATTTTTCCCATAAGTATCATTCTTCTAACATCCTTTCTAAATTTGTATTATGGATCCTAAGATTATTTTTCAAGTCTTCTGTGTTCATATTAAAAGAAAATGAAATAAAATAGCTAAAGTTAAATGTAGCAAAAGATTTTCTTTTGTAACTATGCGCTTATCATAATCATTATGAGATTTTTAATTAGCTACAAAACCCAAATGTAATATCTTACAATATGTTTTTAGATTATTAAATTTGTTAATTATTATTGGTTCATTAGAGTAAACAATAACATAATATTTATGTGCCGGGCCCAGGTCTTAAATCAAGGTCTTTTCTCGCTTCCCCTTTTCATACTACTCTAATGTTGGTAAAAACTGCCATTGACATTAGCATACTTTTTTGCATGTTTTGCTTACATATTTCAGCATATTATATTTTGTGATATTACCGTATATATGTACATTTGACTAGTAATAAATTATATGCTCTTATCAATATGAAAAGGAAGAACGATAACGATTTACCAGTTTATTTTGACAAAGAAAGTTCGAGGTTTAGAAAATTAAATTGACCTTCGTGATAATAGTTACGAGAAAGTTATATGATTGTACATGCTTGTTTATTTTATGAAAAATTAGTTCGGATACCAGGGCCGTCTTTAACCTATTGGAGGCCCTGGGCACATTTGGATTATGAGGGCCCCTATAACTTTTAAAAAGCACTATATCGGTATTTTGTTATCATAGACAAAGAAATTTTATGAGAATAGGCTTGGTTTTTTACAGTCACATTAAGTTTGTTCCTCTTGTCCATTTGATGATGTTCAAACACGTCCATGAAAGACAAAGAGCAAGTCACATTGACCAAGAGACAAGAGTGATTGAAGAACATATGTGAAGGGTTGGTTCGATTTAAAAACCGGTTACATTCGTACATAGCTCGACTCTCGGCCTAATGCGGCCAAGCGGCTGAGGGCTGAAACATTTCTTCACTCACTCTTGTCTCTTGGTCAATGTGCCTTGTCTTTCGTGAACGTTTTTGGCATCAACGTATGGAAAACAAACCTATAATGTGAATAGGTAACATAATATTGTAACACGCTAAAGTAAATCTTCAAGTATTTACTTTTATTTTTTACTCGGATACCAAAAGAAAGAAAAATCTACGTTTATTGAAAACTTATCGTTCTTGATTTGAGATGGGTACAGTCGTTAACCATTTCTTCAAAATCAATGCTTTTTAGTAAGTCGTACTCAATGGCCATCAGCGACGAACTGTTTAACCTTTCTTGTTTTTTTTTTACTTTTTAATTCTTTTTTATTTGGATTTTGGTTTGTTCCGAAGATGTAGAGAAACACCTCGAATGCCATTGAGCAGCTCGAAAATAGCTCGTTATTCCTATGGTGGTTTTTTATTTTTTTATTTCTTTTTAAGAAATCTGCTAATCTTTTAGCACCTGTTTTTTTAGTATTTTTTTTTATTTGGGGATCTGACAGAAACTTGGCCCTGGCCTAGAGTGGGAAAGAAGGGCCTGGGGCATACAAACTAAAATTAATTTTTTGCGACTTTAATATGTTAATATTTTTAAAACAAATTTATTACACCTCAGCTTGGCTCATTTAGTAATTTGTCCTTCTGAAACAAAATAAATTGTTTTGGGAAACAGCCCAGTGGCTGTTCCCATATAAGTTAGAAAGCACAGCTCGATTAGATCAGCTGGCTTTGTTCTCTTGAACCGACGAGGAGACTCAGGCTCATTCAGCATCTTCTGGACCTCAAAAATATGTATAAATGAAAGTTGAACGTTTCCATTTTCATGCTATATAAGGTTTGTTCCAATCATAAAGCAAGAACTCCGCTCTAATTTTAAACCAGTTTTGCGGTGTTTAAACACCTCTAAACCAGTGTCGATATAAACGCTTGACACGAAAACGTACGTACATAGCTCGACTCTCGGCCTAATGCGGCCAAGCGGCTATCAGCTGAAAGATTTCTTTACTCACTCTTGTCTCTTGGTCAATGTGCCTTGCTCTTTGTCTTGCGTGGACGTGTTTGGCTTCAACGTGTGGAACAAACCTTTCGAAAAGGGTGAGGGTGTGGTAACAAAAGAACAAGTAATATAGAAAAAAAAACCAAAATTTGTTACCCGAAAAAATCAAAATGTGCCCTTTTTTTGTTTTTTACTCGAAAATTATTGAAGTAGATTTACGTTTCTGTTTTGTTTTAAAATTTAAGATTAATATCTTAATATTGTCGATTGTCTGTTCTTTCTTTTTATGATAAAATGAGTTTATAAGACTCGTCGCGTGGGTCATTTAAAAAGCTTTTGTGGGTCAGTATCTGATCCGTGGGTCATAGATTCGCCATCACTGTTTTAGAGGATAAGCGATACATCACAAGTTATAAACGAAGGCTCGGCGTATCCAATGAAAATAATGAAATGTTCATAAATAATCACAATACGCAAGTCTATCAGAACGATACTTATTTGAGACCAAGTACAAAAACTAACTTGTACAGAAACAGCTATACTATTTTTACACTGCGCGTATCTTCTGCTGTTCATGTGCAGTGTCTTTGAACCTAATTTCGCCACCATGCTTCTTAACTGTTCAAAAACCTGTAATTCCTAGAGATAGCACCAGTTAGTTTTGTGATAGTTAAAAAGTTCAGATTAAAATTTTTTATAGAATGTGTTACTAGTTAAAACCAGTTTAGATATTATTATGTATTTAAAAATGTTAACTTTAATACACTTTGACCCACACAGTTGTCAATTTTCTATTTCATATCTAACGTACAAACATCAACAGTTAATGTCGCAATTATTAATGCATTTATCGATGCTTGTTCATGATGCTTGGTCATGTAAGAAGCTGATAGGTATTAAAAATATTTGGTTTAAACTGAATTATATCGTATATAACTTACACTACGTATCACGACTTGAAAACGACACAAAAGGTCAACAGTTGAACATCTTTGGGGGTTCTTCTTATCAGAGTTGTTCATGCATTTTTCTTTTTAATTATTTGTATAATCAGAGCAAGCAATGCGAAATGACCTGGAATGGAGACCCTCAAACACTGTGGTTGAACGAATCCGATAAAACGTCTAGTCAGGCGAGTTAGAAAGGTTATCAGTCTGAACAATGATTTATCGTGATTTTTCAGATAACCATTTGTATTGGGAAATTATTAAATAGTCCATTTGGAAGCCTTATACACTTAAGTCACTAACTTAATCAACTTTTTGAACTGTATACATGAAAACTGTAAGCAATGGTAGAAAATGTATACTATCATTAGGCAAATAAATAATTAGTAAATATGAAAACGTGATGTTGTAACTGATTGTATTTAATGAAAGAATGAAATTGATTAGAGGTGTATGAGATTTGGTGTTGGTTTAAGAAGTGCTATGTATTCAATTCCGATTTTCCGCAAACATAAAGTGTACTTGTTAATTTTTTATGTTTACATGGCAATAGTCGTTAAAATGTTTATCGAGAAATAATCTGAGTACGGTAATCCCGGCTTTAGTGTGTCGTACTTTGACTTCCTTGTGATAAGATTTTTTTTTTTTATTATTTGAAAATGAGAAAAGAGGATGGGTAACACGATAATCAATTCAGTGGGGAGGGGGTCGTGCGTAAAATTTTTCTTGGTATAAATACGAGAGATGTTTATGGTTAAAATTTAGTTTGTAATACGCTTACCATTTGTGAAATTTAAAACCCAGCGCGATCGCGTTGGCGCTTTCTCGCGCCTCCGTCCGCTAAGAAATCCCCAACCGGCCGGATTTTTCTTGCTTACCTTCCACTTCGCTTTGTTTCGACTTACGAATTTTCCTTGACTTACGAGTTTTTCTTGTTTTTCTCTTTGATTTACTTATGGCCGGTTGGCGGATTAAAAATTTGTCATTTTAAAATGTTAGTTAATTAATAAGTGTTGTTTTTTTTGGGTTTTAATTTGGTGTGTTTTTCTTTTCAGGGTTGCGATAGAACCACTGTGTTCCGTCACACTGTAGTAAGCCCATACTCAGCTGCATACAACTGGAGAATCTATTTAAACGGTGAACCCCCCTGGTGCCGTTTTTAGCAGTCTCACAACAGTGAAGGCCGCTAACACAATTTTCGAATTGGTTAATTAGTTGATTTTAAATACAAACTGTCCAACCCTGAGCACAAGCTGCCTCGTAAGTAATCAAATCGATTTCCATCTAACCGTATAATTATTTCTTCTTTTAAATTTTTCTTTTACAGTTTGTTTGCTACGGCAAATCGAAAATCTTTTACTTGTCATTTATACAACTGTAATCTTCCCGTCTTTCTTCTTTCTCTGTGGCCAATTTTTCTAGAATCTAATCATCATGAAGATCACTAATCAAGACGAACGCGTTCACGTATTGGATGCTAATAGCAATGTAATGAGTGTGTTGAATACAATTGTCGATTCTGGCGTTCAAGAAGAGCCGTTTTATATTTTCGATATTGGAGATATCGTACGAAAACATAAAGATTTCAAACTGGCGTTGCCTCGCGTCGAGCCTTTTTATGGTAAGTGATAACCCAAAGTTTCTAAGTCTTAAATCCCGAAATCTAAAAATGTCAAAAGCTCAATATAGATCAGAGCTAAAGCCTTTGAAAATGATAAAACGTGAAAAAAAAAATTATCGTAGGATGAAACCCATTGGAAAAGGAAGAGAATATATCAAAAATGAAAGGAAAAATAAATTTCGGTCGATCTGAGATCGGGAAGTGGAAAAGGGGGTGGGTTTTAAAGGTAGAAACGGTTTATCTTGATTTCCCCCAAAACTACAAGTTCTTAGGAAAAAAGTTAAGTAGCAAAGTTGTAGGTCATAAGAAGATCTACAACCTTTATGCTAACATTTTTTTCACATAACCTCAAAATTTATGTGAAAAATTCAAATTACCAAGTTTTTGGTTTTTAATTTTTATCTAATACAAAAACACATTTTTTTTATGAAATTTGATAAAAACTAACCTCTAAATGTCCCAAACACACTTTAATTTTTTTGATTTAAAATATTAATTTTTTCACCTTATAATGACTTAATATCAAAAAAGCACACTAATTTTTGCAATCGAAAATTCTCAAGTCAAAACATCTGATTTTTTAAAAAAATCGTTGAGCTTTTTGTTATTTAAAACCTCTACTTTTTGATCCTGCAAAAATATATACATTACAATGTTAAATTTTCTCAGAAAATGTCATAATTAAAGTGTACATTTTAATAAATTGCTCAAAATTGTACATAATACAATTGTACAAATCAGTGGCTTAAATATAGGGTGGCGGGGCTAGCAAAATGCCACGGGCCCACGAGGGTTTGGGCCCCGGTCCGAGAGGCCGCAACTCTAAAAGTACCCTAATATCTTAACAAAATTTAATAAAAATTAAAAAGTTTATATAAATACTTAAAATCAATTAAAGTTCAACACAACTAATGACCACGTACAAATTCATATAAATTATTAACATTTAAAACGGGGGGGGGGGGGTAATATTATGGCTAATTACGGCGAGGGGGGTATTCAATGAAATTGCCACGGGCCTCAGATGGTATAGTTACGCCACTGGTACAAGTACAACTTTGAGCAATTTATTAAAATTTACACTTTAATTGACAATTAGAAAAAAAAATTATGGTTTTTTTTTATGTATTTTAAAACTTTTTTATTAATAATATTGATATTTAATGCGAAAAACTTGAAAAAAATTTTTTTTCAATTAATTATAAGCAGCCCCCTACAACTCCATGTTACAAAAATGTGACCATTTTTACTCGATTTGCATTCACTAGTTGCGCATTAGTTGCTCACGAGTTGAACGAAGAAGACCACAAAGACTGACAAAGACCGTAGAATTTATGAAAGTCGGAGATTAGAAATAATTTTTTTTAAACGTCAGGCAAGTTATTAAAATGAAACTTTTTTAAATGTTTTCATTATTATTGTGATTATGAGAATAATTATGATAAGTATTTTTATATAATAATTATAATAACTCTGATAAGTTTAAGTGGTAGGGGGCTGTTTGAGACGTATGACTCTTATAACAACACAGATTTCTGTAGAAATCGGTCACGTTTTTTTAGCATTTCTCGTATCTAAGTGACAGAGGGCTGATTATAAGCAATTAAAAATGATAAAATTAAAAAAAAAAAATCACGTGACTGTAAACGCGTCACGATTGGTAACCATAGTTTTGAGCTATACCATAATGGTAGAACTATTTAATAACAATAGAGCGTTTACGGCTATTACGTGTGATTTTTGTCAATAATATTGAAAATTTATTGCTAAAAAACGATTTAACCATGACAACAGAATTAAATAGATCAAAACATTGTATGAAAACTACCATTAAGACGTCACACACGCTCGGATTTGTTCGGGAGCTGTCGGCGTGTCTCCGGTACTGGATTTAATAATGTATTTTTATTTTGATATAAATTTGGAATTATTGCGAAAAAATAATAAAATAAAAATACTTTTGTTATAAAACTTATATATGATCTTTCCATTTATCACAAAAAAAAAATTCAAAAGCCTAATTATTGCATTTTCTGGGAACATTTAACATTATAATGTATATTTTTTGCATCATCAGAAAGTAGAGATTTCAACGAACAAAAAGCCCACCGACTTTTTTAAAAAAGTTGATATTTTGACGAGAGAATTTTCGATTGAAAATTATGGTGCTTTTTCAATATATTAGTTCAAAATAAGGTGAAAAAAATAAATATTTTAAATCAAAAAAATTAAATTTTACCAAAATCGAGATAAACCGTTTCTACCCTTAAAACACCCCCCCACCCCATTTTCGCCTTCCCGATCTCAGAACGACCGTAACTTACTTTTCCTTTCATATAATTTTTTTTGGGTTCAAAACTTATCGACGCTGGTCCAATATTTCGAATGGTGAAAACCACGACTATCTTAAAACATTCTTTGAACTTTTCATGAAATCATTATCTTTTCGTCTTAGAATTGGATCATTCACCTCCATTTTCCTGCCTTTTCATTACTTTTGTGACACCCTGTGTGTTTGAAATGGATATTTTTTTTATGTGATTTCGTGAAAAAATTCAAAGAAAGTTACTATTTAAATCTTTCAATATTAGACTTTCGAGATTTTTACATAGACCCAATAATATAGTTGTTAGTTGCATATAATTTTTTTTTTTTTAGCTGTTAAATGCAATGACAGTTTGATGGTGTTAGAAGTGCTGGCTTCACTAGGAACAAGCTTTGATTGTGCATCAAAAGTTGAAATCAACAAAGTGTTATCGTTAGGAGTCGATCCCAGTCGAATAGTGTTTGCAAATCCCGCTAAACCGGCGTCTCATATCAGCCATGCCGCTGCTATGGGAGTCGACACGATGATGTTTGACAATGAAAGTGAACTAGGAAAAATCAAAAAACTTCATCCGCATGCTAAACT
Source organism: Sisyra nigra (assembly GCA_958496155.1). NCBI lineage: Eukaryota > Metazoa > Arthropoda > Insecta > Neuroptera > Sisyridae > Sisyra > Sisyra nigra. Next base: position 37,909,702 of record OY292318.1, read on the forward strand.
CGTGTTGCGTATCCGTTGTGATGCCGACGTAGCCCAGTGTCCATTGGGGCTCAAGTTCGGTTGCAATCCCGAAACAGACGCACCCCGCTTACTAAAAATCGCCTATTCAATGGGATTAGATGTGATTGGTGTGAGTTTCCATGTAGGTTCGGGATGTGGAGATCCACCCGTGTTTCGTCGCGCCATTGCAGCGGCTCGCAAAATTTTTGACTTTGGAAACAGCATGGGATTCAATATGAATTTGTTGGATTTGGGTGGAGGCTATCCAGGCGATAAAGGGACGTCTATTACGAAAATTGCAGACGTTATTAATTTGGCTCTTGATGATTATTTCCCTAAAAATGAATCATCTGTACATGTGATCGCTGAACCCGGCCGCTATTACGTAGCATCCGCTTATACTTTAGCGTGCAATGTTCATTCCATTAGACGTGTTATGGCTCCCGATGGTCAAACTGTTACGCACATCATGTATTACATCAACGATGGAGTTTATGGTAGTTTCAACTGCTTATTATACGACCATGCAGTAGCAAAACCATTTGTTTTAAAGGTAATTATATAATATATTGCATTTTTTTCTGGTCTAAATTAATTAATGATTACAGTAAGCCAGGATTCAGTAGGCCAGTTCATCAATTTTTTATATATAAATATTTTATTTAATTTATTTCATGAAGTCAGAATGACACCGACGAAACGTCGCAAATTGAAATAAATAAAAAAATATTCATTAATTGGTCTACTGAATACTGACTTAGTTATATCATCTATCTATCTATATAAATAAAATGATAGCTGTTTTCGAATGTTCGCTTTTGACTCAAAAACTACTGGATAGATTTCGATCAATTTTTGTTTTGTTTTACTTCTTATATACTTGGTCCTTATCTAAGCAAGAATTATCACGATACCTTCATTAAAAACAAGGTAATTAAAGTTTTAAAAAATGCGATTTTTTAAAGCAAAACGCGTTAAGCGGGCATTTTTTGTCGTTTTGGTAGAGTGGGGCAAACAGTTTAATGCGCATGGGCTGCAGAGAGGGTGTTTCTCCTTCCACTGCCTACTGATTATTTCATATTTGAGCGTAGACTTAATGCAGATCAGCGAGATATTAGATTAAGGGGGTCATCCCATGTGACGGCCTGCTTTTTAAGAATTTTTTAGATTTTTTTTTCTACGACCAGTAAATAGATAGAACTTTAAGTTTATTATTATTTATTAACATATATTTCGACAGTATAGATATAAATTTTAAGCTAAAAATATTGTGTAGATCATGAGTTACAGCGTTCTGAACACCACCGCTTCAAAAAAATGAGCTCGCACTTCCTCCACGTTTCCGGCTGATTGGCTTATTCGAAACAAACAAAAAAAAATCGGCTTTTTAATTTGTATGCCTAAATGCACGGAATGACCTATTATCAAACGAATCCAAAAAATTGGACTTTTGGTAGACATTTGAAATAAAAGTTGCGAATTTTGCGTTTTGTTTTTTGCTATAAAAATTTTTGGAAATTTTTGATTGATAATAGTTCATTCCATGAATTTACATCTGTTGAGTGTACCCTAAAAATTTCAAATCATTCGGTCAAGCCGTTTTTGAGATACGATGGAGGGAAGTTTGAAAACGCGGTTTTGAGAAAAACACGTTTAAAGTTTCAACTGCCAATTCAGCGCTCCGAGCAGCTCTTTCTTCTGCCTGCTGTATCTTTAAAACGAATTTGAATTTTCAAAAATCACTTAACTACTGTATTAAAGACATGTTAAAAAGCAATTTATGAAAAAAAAAATAAAAAACCGATTCTTTTAGTTCATCACATGGAATGATTACCCCCTTAATATAGCTTTTTTAAAAATTCTCTTTTAGCATTTTTTATATTTTACTGTCAATACAAATATAAAATATATTTTTCGGTAACAACCGTTAAAATAATCAAATTACATTTTAACACTCCTTTTTATTATTGCATATATTTTTAACCAGAAAGAGTTAGGTTGGCGAGATTCAAGTATTTTTATCATTTGGTTATTTATATTCAGAGTACACAATATTAATTTAAAAATTGTCTTTGATGTAGAGGGGGAAAAAAAGACCGTGTCCTCGTCGCCATGATTTCTACCCTTGTGGTCATTTGAAAAATTAAACAATGATGGATTCTTGATAAGTACAAATGTCGCTATCGCATGAACCTCCAAAACTGAAAAAAAAACTTTTTTTCACAAAATGGCGGCTACTTAAAAATAAAGGTCGATTTTTTCACTAGTTTTTTTAACTTTGTCGAATTTTTTAAAAATATTAAAAATTTCCATTTTTTGTTGGCTCATGCGATAGAGAGATATTTAAAAAATATTCATGCCAAATTACAAGTAAATCGGCTGATTAGAACTTTAGATATTATGGCTACCGCATCGAAAAAAGTAGTTTCGAGAAAAACGCGTTTCAAGTTCCGGGTAAAGTTACATCCAGTGGCCATACAATGGTAGTTAATACTTACATTTTTTAATCAGCGATTCCTGGTCCAAAAATAATTCAAATTTCGAAAAATCCTTTCAAATGCATATTCTTAAAGGTTTAAACTTTGAGAATATGAAAGAAAAGAAAAATCGATTTTTTCAAATTTCTAGACTAGAATACCCCTTTAAGGAAAAGAAGTGATTATTTTGGATTACTATATAGCAATTTTTATTTTTGAATTTACAATTTTTTGAAAAATAAATTATTGATTAACTAATAACTATACACTTAGAGTAATAGCGGATTCTGAAGGAGTAATTTTTTAGCATATAGTTAAAAACGTTCTACGCTAAGTTCTTTCCGGTTATTTTTAATATATTTTTGCTTTCAATTTTTAAATGTTTTTTCTCTGTAAATTAAATATGTTCTTTACATAATAACCTCTGCAGACGACGTCGCGGGTATCAGCTAGTTATATCATATATTATATTAATAGTCGGGTTAATAAAGCATCAAAATCTTTAAAACTCTTTAGTCCTCAGCGACAGTTCCTATTTGGATAATTTTTTTTCAAATGTTTGGTGTTGTTTTATTCGTTCACTAGCTGATCCTCGCCCGCTTCGCTGAGCGTATTCAAGTTTGCTGATGTATGTTTTTTGTTGCACAGTTTTATTTTTTGCTCAAAAAATCGAAATTTTTTCGTAATAAAAAGTATTTTATAGCATTTTTTGTAATGTTTACTTCCTGTATATGAAAATTACGTCCAAATCGGACCAGCCGTTTTCAAGTTTGTCAAGAATAAACAGGCAGACAGGACAAAACTATTCGAATTAAAAAAGTAGCCTATAATGTAAGTTACATTATTTAGTTAGTTTCTGTGAAAACTTCATTGAAATCCACTTAGCCATCTTCAAGTTTACCTTGGACAAACAATGATTTTTTGGGGAAAACTACAATGTAAATGGCATTAATTTTTTGTATAAAATATATGAAAATGTAGGTAATAAAAAGTTTTTAACAAAACACCTTACATTTTTTAGATTAGATAAAAATTTCGGCTGAGAAAATTAATTTAGTTTTTGTTCGCTCGCGCAGGTAACATGTTACGTTTTTATTATATAAGTATTCAAAAAGTAGAAATCTTCAATCTTATTATTGGTATAGATTATGTAAGAACTGGCAAACATTCGCATTTGTAATAAGAAAAGAATTTTTTAATTTATCACTTATAAAACAATAGGGTTAATAGATTTGACAAATTTTATAACACATTTGATTTAACTTTTAAATTTTTTTTTTCATTTTATTTTAGAATCGACGTGGTAAACTCTTCCCATCAAGCATTTGGGGTCCAACTTGCGACAGCTTAGATCAAGTTGTCGAAAACATCTTACTACCAGAACTAGAAGTTGGAGATTGGTTAATCTTTGAAAACATGGGAGCATATACGTTACCTGTCGCCAGCCCTTTTAACGGTTTCCCACTTCCAAAAGTTCATATGGTCGCTGATGAAGACGTGTGGCTGTTCTTAAAAGACACGCTACCATTAACTGAAGATCATTTCGTCATAGGTATGCTATCATAATTTTCTGTTTAACCAATAAGATTGTTAACGTTATTAATTTGATTCAAAGGAAATACGCCAGCTAACATTCGTTTGGGTCTCGATATCGGTGGAACAGATATTGGAGTATGGAACATGGAACCCATTGCCATTGAACTACCCATGGAAATTCCAATGGAAATGCCAGAATTATGCCACGAAACTCAACTCAATTCTTGCTTTAGTTACGTAAATGTTGGTCCAATTGAATGATGATTTCTATTTCCATTTGCTCTAAACATGTCAATCTATCAAAGAGCATTATTAGCATAGCAGTTAAGATTACACTTTTTTACAATTTCATTTTCTTTTTCAAAAAAAAAACAAAAAAAAAACGTTAGGTATGGGGATCATATTAAGTCTTTATTCTACATTTTCTAAAAAAAAATCTAGTTATTAGACACCTTGTATTTTTGATGATAGTTGAATGAATGGCAAGTAAAAGATTTTGATATTCCAGAAATATTTTGATATTTTCTTCGCTGGCTCTCCCAATTGATGTAACGAGAAAAGCAAGAAAATATCACCACTCGTAAATGTCTTTTATTATTTTGTTAATTACGTCAAATATTATTAATATTGTAAGTAGAGAATTTATGTGGACGAAAACATGATAAGATTAGAATTTACGATTTTATTTCGGATAAATTTGTCGGTTGCAACAGGGAGGCAGCTACAGCTTGCGTTGCAAATCAAATAAATTTTCTTGGAAATAATTCATAATTGTAACTGCGTTTCATTTCAATACCAATGTAAATGCATGTTATACTTTGAATTGTTTTTAATTATTGTAACTTAATTATTGAAAAAAAAAATTAATGTCAAAATATATGGAAAGAATATAGAGTAGCATTAAATGATGTTGTTTTATTTGCTTGGTACCCTTCTTTTAGGTTCAATTTAATGGTTGAAGACTGGAAATCAATTACGGGCTAAGTGCCAACAATATTTAGTTATTCCCGAAAAAATAAGCTAAGTGCCATTGCCAACAACCTTAAACATACATGAATCTAATAGCCCGCTTTTTAGGTTGTTAGCATTAGCACTTAGCTTGCTTTTTCAGGTGTAACTCAATTTTTTGTTTTTGTCACTTAGCCCGTTATTGATGCCCAGACTTTATTTCTCTGTTCTATGAAGTTTGTTCCAGATGAAAATAAGAAACCGTTCAACATATGGAAGGAGAAGAAATATCTCTCTATTAAAGAAATAAGTGCGAGTTTTGGCGCTTTAAGATCTAAGCGGCGCATATGTAAAAGCACAGTATAAAACTGTCGTCCAGCAACCTACTATATATAGTAGTACAATACAATGTGACTGGCCATCAATGTCGGAATCTTCAGTGGTAAAATATAAATGGTAGATTTTATCGACAAATCACAACCTTAGGGTGCCATCTCATGTGTCACTCGATTTCCAGCGATTTTTGTCACGTGGTACGATTTCGACCAATGTGTTGCCAGGATTTTGAAATTGGTACAAAGATGGCTGCCATTTGAACGAAGAATAAAATTATTAATATTATCAATGCAGGTTAGAACAGCTGTTTAACTTCAATGGCGTTTATGAAGTGGCAAGAGAAATGCTACCTTTGCGCCGTTAGCGTCAATTGCTGCAGCTTCGAATCGCTCAGCTGGAAGCCATCTTTTTACCGATTTCAAAATCCTGGCAGCACATTGGTCGAAATCGTACCACGTGAGCCAAATAGCTGGAAAGCGAGCGATCTATGAGATTGCATATTAACTATTTTTTTTCTCCCTCCATAGCGGAATAGCAGCCATTTTTTTATGAACCCACAGGTGCTTTTATTAATTTAGTCATAACTTCCCATCCACAAGTCGTATTGACACAAAAAATTATCATTTGATAGCTGAACGTCTAGACAATAAAACGGGATTAAGCATTTTCTAATTGTTATTAAATTAAAAGGTCACAAAAATTCAAAACAAACATTTTTTTTTTTCGAATAAAATTTAAAATAGTAAGCTTTTTACAAACATCTAGACAATTAAAGTACATATTTTTTTTTTAAAAATAAGTACAGTATGTAAGCTTTCTAAAAGATAATATTGGTGTTAGTAACATAGCTTGCCTGAGAAGATATGGCAGTTTGAATGTGACCCGTTTCAAAGTGCATTTTTTGCATCGCGTAAAATGGCCTTGAATGCATCTGAGATTTGTAACCATGTCTCAACGTGTATCAGGGCCGGTCTCAGTATCGCTGCATCGGTATCAGCGGGTATCGCTCTTTGCATCGCTGTGCTGTAACCCCGATGCAAGTTTCATGCAACGAATGTAAGTTGCAACGTGGCATTATAAAGAAGAGAAAACTGACATTTGAATGTATAAAACAATTGATACTATAGCCGATATTCACGCTAAGGGAAATGAAGGACAGCGAGCCAAACAACCACATTTTTATAACGTTTAGTATTTAGTAGAAAATTGAATAATAACATTTATTTTTTTTTTAATGAAAATAAAGTTTGGAAGGGGGTCATGACCCTTGTAATCCCCTCCTGAATCCGCCTCTGCTTATACGCCAGTGCTCCTGAGTTCGAATCCCAACGAAAGCCTAAGATATTTTTTCTGGGTTTTTGGATTCTACGGTCGCTAATGGCCATAGCAGTTAATTCGACCTTACGAGCCCATTATTATTATTGGAACTTAAGTTTTTTTTTTTTTTTTTTTTGTAAGGTTGAATTAACTGCTATGGCCATTAGCGACCGTAGAATCCGAAAACCCAGAAAAAATATCTTAGGCTTTCGTTGGGCGAATTAACTCGGAAAATTTTTGAAAATATATTTCACAACAACGTGTTTTGTGCGTTTCCTGGTTAAAAGCAATAACTAATAGATTTGTATTTTGTACTATTTATTTAGCAGACAACCTGTAACAATGTTATAAATGTAAGAAATTCAAATATGGTTATTATTGTCAATTCACTGAAGGTAAGATAACTTTATTTAATAATATACCTCATGACACAAATAAGTTATTACGAATTGCCTGTAAGTAATACATTTTTGTTACTTTGCTTAAAACAAGGGGTATCTAAGTTAAGAAAGAAAGAAAACGTAATAACTCAAGATAAGAAATACCAAATAAAGTTTATTTGATTTAGGCCTGTATTAAAAACTCGTACAGAAAATATTAATATACAAATGATAACTTAATAGTTAATACAATATAATCAATACATGGACCATGGCTCATGGACCTAGAAATAAAAATAAATTTTACCTTAGGACCTATGGCCCGGAATTTAACAATGAAAATTGACTTATATATTTTAAAAATTATTACATCTTACATTGATAATTATTTGCTATGTGCCTGACATGCAAAGTGGTAGGCCTACATACCTTTTAAAATAAAAAAATTGGTATTATAGAGAAAAGAAAACTGTCATTTAGTAAATGTACAAAACAATTGATACTATGGTCGGTATCGTCGGTATTCACGCTAAGGGAAGGAAAAGATAGTGAGCTAAACAACCAAATTTTTATTAGGTTTAGTATTTGTTAGACAGTTGAATGATAAACGTAATTTATTATTTTTTTTAATATAAGAAAAGCTTGGTGGGACCCCCGTGACCACTCCCTTGAATCCGCCACTGTTTAATATAGGAAGTATTTCGTTGGAGCCGTTTTCGAGTAAAATTTGAGCTTCCGGTTAACCGATTTCAACCAAAAGCTTCGCGGCACAACCAGATGTAATATGTAGGCTAAATTCCAAGTTTGATGAAATTCGGATAAAGCTTTCGATACGATATTGCTGTTACACACAGAATTTGTGAGTATCTACATTTCTCTATGTAGGTCGATGTCAATTCACGTGGAGTTTCCTTAATTGCGGGGTTCCGCAGTTAAAACGGCGGGGATTGTGCAATTTGAGTTTTATTTTTGGGGTCGAATTAATAGTAAATTTGGTGGTAATATTCATGGGTAGTTCGTACGTCGATTTTTTTATGTTCACGATGCATGAACTACAGGGGATCCTAGGGGGCGCAACCGGGGCTGTTTCTAGTCTGCATTTGCTGAAATGTTTACGGTTATGGTTATGGTTAAGCCCCACGTAAAATATTTGGTCCTTTTAGAACCAGGGGTTGCCAATCCTTGGATTAAAGGATTCAGTATTGAACACAATTTTGCTAGATAGGCAATCCATCGTTCCTAAATGCATAAAACTATAATCTCGCAAAAAAAAAACCTGAAAATATTAAAAAAAAAACAATTATCTTAGAAATGAGACCAAGCTAAAGCCAATTTTACCCCTGAAAACCTTTAAATTTGTAATTTAATCGCAACTATTAAGTCGTTTTCGAGAATACAATTACAAATATATAGGTAGATACATACAAATATTGTTCATTTCATAGTTAAAATATGGGTATGCACCAGTGGCGTGCGGTGCTTTTGGAAACAGGGCATGCAGTTAGTAGTGGGGAGGGGTTATAAGAACCACATTTTTTAAATTTATTTTTTTATTTGTTAAACGTGGTGTTATAAGTATTTTTTTTAAATTAGCCTTATTCGACGCTCCTTCTTACAAAAATCATCAACAACCGCATCATTTAATGTATTTAAAAACCACGAAAATAGTTCTTATCCTAAAGAACAGAACATTTGTATGGCCTTTGGGTCAATAATTCAAAATAACTCACGAAAAGTATCAGTAACAATTAAATTCACTGTTTAGATTCAAAACGGCAAACGCATCTGCAGACCGTTAATCAGCTATGTTAAATGCCGAAAGAGATAGTATTCGACCGTACTAGTGCGCATGCGCGACCAATACGAAGCAAAGAATCGCATGCTACTGTCGCCAACGCATTCATTCGGCTTTTGCCGTTCATTTGATTTGGTAAACTATGCCAATTTTATAAGCGATACCTTTCATTATTACGTAAATTAAAAAAAATTTTAAATGATTAAAATATATCATTTTTAGAATGATTTTACAAATGCAATTACGTATGTACATTAAAAATTAAATGAATAAATCATAAAAAATATTCAATTTTTAAAATCGTCTTACATACCAAAGGCATGCGCCGCATCTACAGCATGTATGGACCACACGCCTTTGGTATGCACAGTACAGGAAATGTTATTTATTAGTTAAAAGTAATAAAATCTTACCTTTTTATCTGAAAAAAAAAACGTTTTAAATAGTCTGTAGGTTACTAATAATGTCTATAGGTTAATAAAAAAATTAATTTTCACTGCTATGGTTTATTATTTTTTAAAATTTATTTACAAGAAGTTGTACAGTGAAATTGCAATGAAAAGTTGAAATGATTGTGTACAGAATAATACTTTTCTACATAAATATCATTAACGAATGTTTTGTACAAGAAATGCGTTTCTAATGACTTAAATCTAATAAAATTAAATAGATTTTTTAAAAATATTTAATCAATCAATAACAAGATTTAACTTTTAAATATTAAATACCAGTAATTTTTCCATTCGAAACGATTTAGCAATAAATATTTATAATTCATTTCAAATCGATATATTATTGCTTGTTCAATAAGCAAATCACAAATTTATTATTAGGTATATCAATCATTAAAATCTCTCTTTATGTCAAACATTCTTTTGATTTCTTATTAATTTGTGGTTTTACAAAGGAAATTTAGCGATTTGTTTTTATAGTATAATAAGTTAATTTGGAAACATTGAAGAAAGGCAAGTTTACAGGGTAGAGATTTAATTTAACATCAATATTTCATTTAATTTTAATCCTAATATTATAAAGGCGTTAGTTGAATGCATTCTAAATAACTCCCTTTACAAATGCATTCGTTTGTTCAAATCAAATTAAGGGCTTTCTATAACGAATGAAAGATGCAAGAAAAATATTTTTGGACCCTTAGAATTATGAATTTAAAAAAAAATCAAATTATCTTATATTTCAATGTTCTTAGGCTATCATTTTATATATGGAATCATTCCGTATTGTTGATATACCAAAGTCTCTTATTTTTTACAAGTGTTTTAGTTTGTACTAGAAATACTAGATCAATATAAAGTTCATACTTTGATAGTGTTAATACTTAATATGATGGGTTTTCCCCATGATTCTTTGACGTATATATTATAGTAGCAATAAAAAATAATCGGATTAATTTTGGGATTTGTAACTGCAACATTAAATGATAAAAGATCGAAGTTGTAACGATATGGGAAAAGGTCACAAAACGGGAGCGACCAAACATTTATTATCAATAGGAAATGTGATTAATTTTTTATAATAGTATGAACAATTTAAATTTTTTAAATTGGTAAATTGATTTGCAACTTTGGTGTGTCAACAATTTTCTTAAAATAAGATCTGAGACTAAAAAAGAAATTATAGACATTTTTGTATTGGGGGTGCTTTTTAACTATTCTGCTCAAAAGCGACTACCAAATCCAGAAACCCAAGAAAATAGGATTCGCTTTTAGATTCACTGACGTATAGAACAACAATCTAGTCACTCGAATATTAAATATTCATGATTTCCACTTTTTAAAATTAGTTAAGGCCATGTGATAAAATAAAATAATTAAGTTGATGCCAATGAAAGTTTCTGAACTGAGAATTCCTGAGATAAATTAAATTTTTTTTTTTATATCAGTTTAAAGTCAGTTTGAGTGACAATGAGACAATGACAATAAATGAGTGTCAATGTAACTATACAAAGTCTAACAGTTTCCACGTTTTAAGGAGTTATTTTCCAATTAAAAGTTTGCTTTGTAGAGTTTATACACTGTTTAAATTATTTCAAATATAATAGCTTAAGATCCCGTTGCATGATTTCTACACTCATAATGTAGCTTAATCATTTATATCAATTAAATAAAGCTCTTTTTTTCTGTACATGATGATATAAGGGTGCCAATCTAAAAGTGCCCGCAAATAAGCTGTTAAAGATGCTGTAAATTAAAGATAGTGAGAGAACGCGTGACGATATTTTTCAGAAAAGGAAGGTGAAAACTAGTTTGGCAAGTTTTTAAACCCTTTGCGTGTCTCAATAGATCGAGATACGCCATTGAGATAAAACTTATAGCGCAAACACTCGTTGTTTTCGTCCTCCCTTACTCTATCTAATCTCTTACATATATTTTCGCTTATTTGCGGGCACTTTTAAATTGAATCTCTTATATCATATAATGTACAAAAAAAGAGATTTATTTGATTTATATAAATGATTAAGCTACATTATGAGTGTAGAAATCATGCAGCGGGCTCTTAAGCTATTATATTTGAAATAATTTGAACAGTGTATAAACTCTACAAAGCGAACTTTTAATTGGAAAATAACTCCTTAAAACTAAAACTTATCTCAGGAATTCTCAGTTCAGAAACTTTCATTGGCATCAATTTAATTATTATATTTTACACATGGCCTTAACTAATTTATAATTAAAAGTGGACATCAATAATATTTAATATTCCAGTGACTAGATTGTTGTTCTATGCGCCAGTGAATTGGTATGAATATGATAAATGATTAAGCTACATTATGAATGTAGAGATCATGCAGCGGGCTCTTAGGCCATAGGTTAGTCGTATACATTTAATTTATCTTTATTTTTGCGCCTTCAATATGTTGTCGTTCCTAAGTTTTTGCAGCCCCTTTAATTGTGACCAACTCCCCCCCCCCAAGATCCAGGATCTACGGGCCTAGGCATAAATCCAGCACTGTATTTAAGTGAGAAAGGCCATTCCCGTAACTCTATAAAATAGAAAATCAGGTAAGTGATAATCTTTCATCACCGAAAAGGAGATCGCAATCGCTCTCGCTTATCCAAGTTCGACTGTAAATGTAAATGTCGACATTGTTAGTGACAAAACGTAACACTTGTTACTTTTTACGAGTACTAAATTTTTCCCAACTACGGCTAAGGAGGTTTCATTTAAAAAAAAATTGGGCCTTTTACAGTAGGTATTTATAGTTAAGGGTTAATATATAAATTAACAATAATTTTCATTAGAACACGAATTTTGTATTACCTAATATTTGAATATTTATCACGAATATTTTGTATTCAACGAATTTCATTTCAAGTGATTTCGTTGTAAACGCTTTCTACTGTAGTTTATTTTTACTCATTTTTTCTGGGGTTCTGAGGAATAATTAGGAATGCCTCAAACAATTCTTTAGTGTTGGAAAAATCAAGAAAAAAGTTGAGACTGAGCAGACTTAACTATAATATGTAAGTTATTAATATCAGATAAAAATAAGAAATTATTATTGCGATACGTGACATTTTGGCGCGGGGCGTTTTGGCACAGGACGTTTTCCCGCGAGGGGTTTCGCTACATTATACCGGGGTGCTAAAACTATGCGGGATATATTTTTGTATCAACTACCGGTTTCTCATTTAAAACATCAGTGGTTCAGGGGCGCCAAAAAGCCGGCGCCAAAACGTCCCGCACCAAAACTCCGGCGCCAAAACATCTTGCTTTGTTATTATTGGGTTTTAATGTTTCAAACATAAACCGCAATTTTTTTAAATCCTTTTAGGGAACATCTCAGATCTTATTTTAGCCTTTCTCGAGCTTTTGCATATTTAAAACTTATCAATTATGTACTTCAGATGATAGAAGATATAAGAAGGTCAAGACGAACGTTTCAAAACTAAGTTTAAGGCAAAATACGACACATGCCCTGATTTTAAATATACTATTTACAATTTATTTTCATTATTATAATTTCTTTTAAGTTTTTTTTTTTCTATTTTATTAATATTATTAAGTTAAGATATGTCTTTTATAATACTAATTATTCTTTGTTCAACAAACCTAATAGAGTTCTAAATTTTACATTTCTCATTTTTCATAAATCTTTTCTTATCTACAGGTATTTTCTAAATAAGGAATAACGTTGTGCTCAAACAATGTTTAAATGAACGTTTTCAATTATCTAAAATTAGTTTTAAATTTATCTCACTTTAAGTCTAAATTATTACATGATAGCTTTATTATTTAATACTGATTTTATTTCATTCGTTTCCAAAATTTTCAAGAATTTTTTTTTTAATAACAAGACTTTTACAATTATTGTTCCCAATATATTTTAATAAATGACACCGCAAGTCCTTCGTTTTAAGTTTTATAACATTTTCTTAGAGGGTACTTATTTAACAATATTACTATGCTCAAATTGCTTAATTTTAAAACTCTACAACATCCAGTTTGTATTTGGCACTTGGATCACAATTTGCTTGTCAAAAATATCAATGTGAGGTTCAATTTTAGGGGGAAAATCGCAGCAAATTGAGATCATTCTAATTGAATGAGTATTTTTCGATCAATGACGTACTGGTTTATTTATAAGTAAATGAGCTAGATTTAATTCTAATATTATACGTTATAATTTATATTGCTGGGGTTTTTTATTTGAGATTTTTTCAAACTTACTTAAGTGTAAAGAAAAAATAAATTTTTATAAGTAGATTTTGTTATATATGACTTAGGCTAAACTTGAATTAATGTAACAATAAGTTGAGAAGCTTTTAGCATTAAAAGTTCACTTATATCATGGGCAAGTTTGTATCTGAGGACTTATATTCCTAAATTTTTAGGCTTTTTGTAATTCAAAACCAAATTTTAACAATTAAATAATCTTTATTTAGTCACATATTTGAGATTCATAAGGATGAATTCAATTTGTAAAATGTTGATTTTGAAATGCAAATTTCATATTTTCATATATTGAGAGTACTCATTTGAGAAGTACTAGGTTGGTTCGCGGGTCTCATTCTGAACCAATTACGAATCAGTTCATGCGGATTTAGGATAATCGCCAAGCGCATACACGCTTATGAACTGATTAAGGGTTATTTTTCCGTGAACGAGTTTAAAAATGTTTGAAAGTAAGACGAGGATTAACGGGAACCCACGAAAATTGTTAATTGTATTTAACGTTGACAGACGTTGATACCTCGTTCACACGAGTCAACTTTAGTTGACCGATTTAGGTTGGTCTATCAAAAGTTGAATGAAAAACCTAGTGTGACTCTTTCAAACTTTTGTTGATCAACTAAAATCGGGCAACTAAATTTGACTCGTGTGAACGCAGCATGACAGCGAAACTGGATTTTGAACTAGCCACGATTTATAAGACTGCGCATGAGTAAGAGAATCGAATTTTTAGTCTTAAAAAAACCCGATAATCGCTAGAACCAATTCTCAATCAGTAACGATTGATAAATCATGGCTAGTTCAAAGTCCAGTTTCGCTGTCAACGTTAAATTCAATTAACAATTTTCGTTGGTTCTCCTCAATCCTCGTCTTACTTTCGAACATTTTTAAACTCGTTCACGGAAAAATAACCCTTAATCAGTTCATAAGCGTGTATGCGCTTGGCGATTATCCTAAATCCGCTTGAACAGATTCGTAATCGGTTCAGAATGAGACCCGCGAACAAACCTACTATATTCAAAATGATGCTTTTATTTACGATCACCAAATGCAACTTGCCAATGTTTTCATTCGATTTTTTTACGTTATTGCCTTTGTTGTGTAATTTGCATAAGTTACCTTTTTAAAAAACTACATTCAATAGGACTATTAATATTGAAAGGGTTAATATTAACACACCATGCCCTTAACCTTTATTATCACTTTCGCCTTATGCATGCAAATTACGTTCAATACAAATAACCCGAAGCCCGTTTACATACACAGTATGTTTAAATAGCCTCACCCGAAATGAAAAGCTTCTATATCTAACCAAGCATTTATATACAAATGGTACCTACTTTTACTTGTATACAATAAAGTAAAACAAAGCTTAAACATACTTGTGCGATTTTAAAAAATTTAAGTTTCTCTTACTAAGCGTTTATCACATATTTTTGAACAGGAGAGATTTATTTGATTTTGCATGCAAAATTAATATTTAAAAATCTACTCAATAAATTCAATAAAGTAGATTTTTGAAAATTATGGGTGAGGTTTTTTTTTTTTTTTTTGGATGAAAAAAGTACTCAAAATCGGTACCAATGGGATGTGGGCATTACGAGGAAGGTGTTGAGAGTTTTTCTCTTTGGGCTTTTCTTAAATATTTCCAAAACTGTATTTTTTAGTGCTTTTATAGGTTTGTTCCAATCGGCCAGCTATGACGATGCACAGACACGACCAACAAACAAAAAGTTAGACAACATTAGCCAAGAGACAAGAGTGAGTGAGGTTTTCAGCAGGTTCGTTTCAGCAGGTTCATTCCGTGCGACCATCCAGCCCCATCCAGCAGTCAGCATAGCCATTTCCGTACATTTTCATGACGAGCGCTTATATGCTTATGCACTGCCTTTTTGACCGGCCTAAGCTGAAACAGTTCTTCACTCACTCTTTTCTCTTGGCCAATGTTGTCTTGCTCTTTGTCTGTTGGTCGTGTCTGTGCATCGCCATAGGTGGATGATTGGAACAAACCTTACATAGATAGCATAATTAAAGTTAATGGAATATTCTACAGAATAATTTTTTTATTCCTGCATTACGTGCAGGAAATAAGAGAAAAAGAAATTTTGTTGTTGGTGTTTTTAAGTTGCTTGATTTAGCATCTAAGATCATAATATCACGACTGTCTAAACATAGAAAATGTTTGTAATTCATAGATCTAGAAATATCTAGAGTTCAATGGGAATCAAATCGAGTAACACTGACTTATTAAGTGGAGCTCTAACAGATTTAACCGCTACGCCACTAACTGGACTAAAAAAAACTTTTAAAAGGTTATGATCTTTTAAGACTAGTCCCTTATCGGTGGCTTGCGAAACATTTAGTTGTCTCATCTAGTGATTCCCAAACGGTGGATTTTTGTTTTCAAAGGAAGTTTTTCCAAAAATTGTCAAGGTTTGTGGGAAAAGTAAGAACAAACTTTGCTACTTTACGTTTCTCTAAAGGGGCATCCATTAATTACGTGAGGCATTTTTTTCATTACTTCCCCCCCCCCTTTACCTTGATGAAAATTGGGCATGATATGGTAGACCCCTCCATCTCTCACATGAGATTTATTCAGTGAATTTAAAAAAATAATATTATGGTGTTAATATATATTGATCTTTCCATTCCCCATAATTAATTTTTGACTTCGAAGAAAAACGAGAAGAACGTTTGGGTAACTCTTGTAAGAAATTTGATTTGTTTTATTTGGTTAACTACTTATTTTTCATTGGAAGGCACTATTTTTGAAATATTCAAGAAAAACTTAAGGAAAGGATATTTCAACCTCTTCCACACTTAATGCTTACCCATCGGCGGAGACTTTTAGGATGCGTTCCATTAGATGCTCACAACGCTCACAATGTTCTTTCACTCATTGCTTTTTCGTTACTGACAGAACATTTCAAACTTTGTGAGTGCTTAGTGGAACGCATTCTATGTTGTTATTTATCATTTACCAGAAAAAAACCAAACTACATCATTGATGTATTTCTTCAAATCACCTTTATTGGTTTTTATTGACTGAACTATAAAAGGTTTAAGCATAGCTCATTCGATCATAGCGTTTTACAAATAAAATTTTCGTGCAGCAATGCATTATGCGGATTTAAATTATATTTTCAACTCAAAAAATATGACAGGGATGCATAAAATGTAGGTATATGCTTTTCAAAGATGGCTTCATTACAATACACCATTGATATGGCGTTAATGTTACGTATTTTCAAATATTAGAGATATAGAAAAATGATATTTTCTTCTAGAAATCGATTATGTGATAGTATAGGTATCTAGTTTTGTTATGCTATTTAATTTTTACCTTAGAATTGTATAATACATTTTATACGGGTTTTTGGTGAGAAAATTTTGAAAATTGAATGTTTCTTATAGGACAGAATGGTTTAAAATCTTATATATATAGTACATACATTTATTATTATCTCTTTTACGTGTTTATTTTTTTTTTTAATTATGGAAATCAGTTGTATATTTATTCTTAATCTTTGTATCCGCCGCCATTGCGTAGTCCTGATTTAACATCTGGTGGAATTTGTTTTCTAAAACAATCCTCGAAAAACTGTCCCATACTCATATACAAATGTCGCTTCACACCACCCAAAGTATGACTTTCGTCTGGGTATATCTGTGAACAAAAAAAAAGCACACAATGAAACAGACATACAGTAAAAAAATAAGAAAAGGGAAAAGGGAAAAGAAGAAAATGAGGCCACGCCACGCATAAATGATAGCGGTGAGCTTTTATATTTATGTCACACCTGTTGTCGGAATAAAGCTCCATGGGCGGTCAAAGCTCGCGATAAGACCATGCTTTGTTGTATGTGAACATTGTCGTCGGCTGTACCGTGTATGAGGTACAGCATGTGCGACCGCAAATCTTCAGCTCGACCACTGACATCGGCCTCTTCATATCCCTTATAATTCGCTGTCACATTTGGCAAGCCCATATATCTCTCGGTATATGCTGAGTCTGAAATTAAAATCATTAAAATAATTCTGTCTCAAGCTCCACGTTTTACCATGTTACCATAAAGTTTCCAATTAGTCACTGGTGCAACTGCAATTCCGCAATGGAAGACATTTAATGAATTGGCCAAAGCTAGTGAAGCGACAAAACCACCATAACTCCAACCCCAAACCGCCACTCGTCGATCATCGACAAAATGTAACGTATCCCTTAAATACCTTAAAAAAAACTTTGATAACCCAAAAAAAACAATCATACAATTTTTCGTACTCAGTAACTTCTAATTGGTCAGCAACTTCAACAGTCCCTAAACGATAGTACACCTCATGTAGAAAGTCATAGCCTTGTCCTCCCGATCCACGTCCATCTATTTGAGCCACAATATAATCTTTTTTGCTCGCTAAATACGTATTCCAATCAATTCGCCATCTTTCTGTTACTAATTGGCTTCCTGGACCCCCATAACTATGAAAGCAAAAATAAATTATAGCTTTACGAAACAAATAAAGGACCAGGTAAAAATACTAACACTTGAACCACAAGAGGATAACGCGTGATTTCTTCCTCACGCAGACCAGGTGGTAGATAGAGGCGAACTTGAGCGTGATATCCGCCAGAAATTTGTACAGGAAACGTTTTGATTTGCGGTAATGCCATTTTAGATAATTTCTCCTAAAAGGATAACAAAAGTTTTTAACTTACTGAATATAGAAACCAAGGTAATATTTAAAATCGAGAATATTTGGGAACATCGAGTAGAAGCGTAGTAAAATCAAAATTGTCACTGCTATTTAAATATATTTGTTGGTATTGGTTAAATGAACTTTCAAATAAACAATTTAATACCTTTTATTGGTCGTTGTTTCAATTGGCTTATCAATTAAATTGTGTCAACACCATGTATTTTGAGTGCATTAAATCTGAAGTACGAGTATTTTTAAAGCCAAACAGTTAACAAATAAAATGAAAGCTCTAAAAAAATGGTATGATAAAAGTTTTTTTTTAAGAGTTTCGTACTTTTATTTAAACCATGTTGGGCGTTTCGTCAACATATTGTGACTTAATTGAAAATTATTGGCAATTTTTTTCTCAATAAGAAATTAGATCTAATGTTGGGACATGAACTTGACTCATACAGTTTCTTTGAGGCTCAATCACGTAAAAACTACTGAAGCTATCGAGATGTGTCTGCGATCATTCGATGCGGAATTTTTCGAAGATGGTTCTAGGCTACTTAGTTTTTGGATTCCATGGTCCCTTTATTATTATTATTATTATTATTTTTTTTGAAATATTGCCTCAACTAAAAGTACAGAAGTTTGATAATTGTTATAGCGAGTGGAGCGATCCAACAGGCTTTTACTTAGCAACCACGCCATAGTCACCTCTAAAGTTTGCTTAAACCAAATCGACTGAGCTTACAATGTATTCGTAACCAAAAAACAAACAGTGACGTCATAGCAATACATTTATTATGAGTCATTTTCTTTGAAAGTGGTTTAACTTCCTTTTTTTGTAATTTGGTAATTCAAGGATTAGAGAATTATATAAGTAACTTCTTATGCCGGAATAATGCACGGTTCCCATAGGATAGCAAAATAATTGTATTTTATATAGGAACCGTGTATTTAAAAAGAGTTTCTTTTAAGTTCACCTAATAGAGTCTTAGCTTATTTTCCTCAAGAGGGCTTGCTCTACTTTTTATCAAGAAAAAATGTACCTACTATTCTCGTGGGATAGGTATATATGTTTTTGTGTTTTACAGAGCAAAATATTGATATGACTTTTGAAATGTGGTAGTTTGGGGGTCCGAGAATGATATATGTTACTTTTGAGGCTGGAATAATGCACGGTTCCCATGGAATAGCAAAACACTTGTATCCTACAGGAACCGTGTATAAATACGGAGTTTAATTAAGCTATGTAAGCTATGTACATAATTATAATTCAGATCTTAAGATAACACGTTGAGTGAATTATGTGTCTCTAAAGGATGAATTGGCTCTGTAGGATGACCACTAATCTGT
This sequence comes from Sisyra nigra, assembly GCA_958496155.1. Lineage (NCBI taxonomy): Eukaryota > Metazoa > Arthropoda > Insecta > Neuroptera > Sisyridae > Sisyra > Sisyra nigra. The sequence goes on from OY292318.1 coordinate 37,929,216, forward strand.
TCTACTAAAATGGTAGAAAGGATTTAAATGATATTTGGTATGATAGGTTTTCAATAACACAAGTACTATGTGGGATAGTTAAAATCTCTTTATAGAAAAGTAATTTTAAGAATTTTGATGAACTATCTATAAAATCTAATCTTTACTATGAACCTAAAGTCTAAAATTTATACCAATTTATTATCCTGGAAAATCCACGGTACTTAAAGGATAAGCTACTATCTTCTGCTGTCAAAATAGCAAGGATGTTCTTTTAAATATTGTACAGTTAGTTAATAAAAAGAAGAAATTAAAAGACATCAACTAAAAGAAACAAAGATGTCGTAAAAAAAAAGCTTTTGTAGTTTTTTTTTTTTTTTTTTTTTTTGGAAAGCTTAACTTGATTGAAATGTTTGAAAGATTATAGAAATTTGTATGCAATCCAAAGCAATGATTTTTATTCAATGGTTTACAGGTGATGAGAAAAATATCGATCATTCGCAAAATCCTATATCATTAGGATGAAAAGTTAATCCCTTAATCAGAATATATAAATGATATTGAAACTTGGTTGAATGCATCGATTATTTGAACATTTGATTTTCATACTACAACAATTTTTATTTTATAAAATCCTAAATATAATTTATTTAAGGGGCTTTGCACGATTTCTTTATTTTAATTTGTCTTTTTCGCTCCTTTAAAATAGATTCATGGATTTTGATGAGCTATTAATGAAATAACTTTTAGTCTTTTCTAACTCTTTTAACAAGATATTTTTTACTCTGAAAAGTTAACGATTTTTAAGGAATTACGATCTTTTTGGGTCAAAATAGCTAAAAAAGTGTGTTTATATTTTACTATGAAAGCTCCTATTTATCAATCAGCTTAATTTAGCTACGCTCAGCAAAGCGGCCCAGTATTGGCTAGTATGTATATAAGATTAAAAATTCATCAAGTCAAGTAAATGATTAATTTTTTTTGATAATAAATATTATATATATTATATATAATATATATATATATCGTATCGTATCTCGAATTTTATCTTTTATCTCTATTAAAAAGATCAGATGCACGACCTGTTACAACTTTTTTCGAGACCGTCGATCTGCTAAACTGAACTCGTATTTAGAATTTCGCTCGTAACTCAAAGCAAAAAATCACTCGCTCGCCGGCTCGTATCTCGAAAAACTCGTATGTTGGGGCACTCGTATGTCGAGGTACCACTGTATCTATATATTAATATGTGAAGCAAAAATTTGTGATCTCTTTTTACCGAAAATTACACGAACGGAGGAGTATGAAATTTGGCACAATTGAAGTTTATATGAGGAAGTTGTGTATTGACATAATATTTTTTTATAATAATGCTTCAAAATACCTTAAATTAATGAAAAAAGACGTCACACACACTACCATGCGTTTGACACACACAGACACACAATACACACAAATATGTAGATTTTTAAATCTCAGTTGTTCAATGTTCAGTTTGACCACAGACTTCAACCATATTCCAAATGTCATTATTAAAACAAAATATTGTGAGAAGAATTTAAGTTTTGAAATTGTAATTATTGAAATTGAAGGAAACAAATTTAACCGATTATTTGATTATTGAGTAATTTTATTAAAAATATATTTAAAAGATTAAATTATCAGGAACATGGATAAAAATTAAGATACGTATAACTTCAAACACACAACGTTTCAACCATTTTATTTGGTCTTCATCAGGTGTTTCTTGATTATTATATAATGTATAAATAATTCATACTATATTCTTTTGGCAAAATCATTCAAATAAATTACACAAAAAATTAATTTAGGTAGGTAGGTACTATTTGAAAAAAAAAAGCTTAGCTTAATTCATAGTCTTAAACAGGACTTATGCAGCCTATTTCCATGTTTTTTATCTTTGGCTTTTAAATGAAAAAATCTAAACATAAAGGTACTTTTGTTTTACTTTTGAACGTAGAAAACTCACTTGAAATTACTTCTGATTTTTCATAGTCATATTTTTTTTTTGTTTGTCTACCAAATATTTCAGAATACTGTAATTTGAATTGACTTACAACATTATAAAAAGAAAAATATCTGCTGCGTGGCGTCACAGTACTTTCTTTTACTTTCATTTATGAAACTCGCTGTTGGTTAAAAGATATACATATATAAGCACCTTATAACTATACATAGCAGAACTATATGCATACAAGTATACAACATATATGTATTTATGAATTCCCAACCTTCATCCCAGAACCGTCCTTAATCGAATTTCCCCAGGAAAAAGTTTCAAATAAAAGTTGTAGCCATTAATAAGTCTAAGAACTATCATAAGCTTAAAGAAAAACTTTGCAGCCGTTTTCGAAAAAAATTGAAAAAGCTCAAAAACTCCGAGAATAAAGTGGAGCTTTCGGTTAACCGATTTCAACTAAAAGCTTCACGGCAAAACAAGATATAATATGAAGGAAAATTTCCAAACTTGGTGAAATTCGGAAAAGCGTTCGATACGATATGGCTGTCACACACAGACATGTTTCTAAAAACTACTTTTTTGGACTCAGGGGACCTCAAAACATGTATGATATGAACGAATTGATATTTAGTTTTGAAATATTTAGAGAATATTCTGAAATAATTTTGTAAAAGATTTATGGAAGAAAAATAATAAATATTTTGAAACTTCTACACCTATTTCCTTCCTTAACTTAAAATAAATATTTTCAATCGTTATATGATGCACTTTCTTTAAATGAACCTTGAAGAAAAAATTAGTCAAGAAATTATTTTCCAAACATTCGCAAATGCAATTCATTATCTGCTGTAGTTAGCTTAGTAGCTAAAGTTTCTGAGGCAGTTACAAGTGAAGTGTACCCTTAGGTATGTAAAAATTGTAACGAATTATGGTCGAATTTCGACCACTGGGCGACCTCTAGTTATATATAATATATCTTATATATTGTATACATAAATATATTTGACTTGAGTTGGAGCTTTTAATCAAATTGATTGAAAAGATAATCACCTACATTAAATAGTAATCTTATTGTTACTTTGCTTGATTAGTAATGAACAGGTAAGTTAAAGAAAGAGATATAAATGACTATAAAGTCTATAGCCCTTCAAATAAGAAACAATTCTAGTTTGTATGGTGGTAAAAAGAGATTAAAGTTAAGGTTTTCAAATTGGAAGCCTATCACAACTATGTTTGATGGCCGCGGTCCGATTTTGTTACTTTCTATAGTTGACTATCACCTATGTTTAGTATGGAAGGTACAGTGTGGCTGTGATTTGGCATCTTAGAGTTTACCTCATCTACCCCAAACAAAACGTTGCAATAAGATTCCTAATGTTGAAAGTGATTAATTTAAATTAAAAAAACAACAACAATTATTCATATAAAAGAAGTAAAATAAATGAGATTACATTTTTATTGAAAACAGTGGATTGAGAATATTTTTTGATTAAAATGAACGATTAAAGGGTAAGAACTGTAGGTTATAGCAAATGTGTCATTTAATGAAAGCTTAGTTGGAAGTAAAGTTAAAATCCGGAAAATAAGAAACGTTCTTTTTCAAAATCTGCGACAAAAATGTAACTACTAAATAGTCTAAAGCCTGACCAGGTAACCTTTTGTGGCGACTAGAAATGGAATTCGAACATGCAGTGATACCTCTCGCAACTGCCCTGACGAAACGACGTTATATACCTTAAGCAATTCAATTTATTCGGGGCCAGTGCTGGCCACTCTAATTGTAAATATATATATCTAAATAAAAGTGGGTAACCACTCCCAGCTTACACTTTAAAGATCATAAAAATAATATTTATAATAAAAAGTATAAATTGCACAAGTTTTAGTTTATGTGTTAACATACATTAACCTTTTAGGTTAATGTATTAGTTTGGGTTTCAACAGGTGCAATTTAAAATCAAATATTTTGTATATACAATTTTCATCCAATTACAATAAATGCTACAGCTTTAACTCTTACCTTTAGTCGGGTGTTATTTTGTAAATGCATTAGTAACTTTGGCTGTGGCATGGCTGTAACATAAAGTTGGCTGGTGGGAACACCAGGACCAAGACATTCCAAAACATAATAATTTTTCTCTGGACTGAAGATCGCGTTATGATACTGACACGGCAAATTAACAGGAGGAGGTGGCTCTATAATAGAATACCAAGATTATGTTCTCACTATAACTATTTATAAGAGGTTTTTGAATTACCTTTACGTTTTTTATTTCGAACTATCACAGTTGGTGTCGGCGGTATGCCATTTTCTTCGTCGTTATTCCCCCATTCCCGTTCATTATATCGACGTCTTCCCCAGACTACACTTACTTCACCGCCGGATGTATCGTAGTAATTAGCGGTTGGTACGGGGCGTCCTGGGAATACTCCAATATGCGATCCCTTCTCGCATGTAAGGCAATGGGGTGGCTTTAATGGAGCTCCGATACGAGGCGGTATTGATGTAATCCTGTAGAGATGTTGTTGTCCCGGTTTCCGTTCTGGTATTCCCAAATAATATCTATAATTAATAACAGGATTACTATAAGATAACATACGTTTGCAAGTGATCAATTTTACATTAAATCGTTTTTGTGATCCCATGCTAAAATTCGTGACACTTCAAATTGTCCGTGAGTAAGAGGAAGAACCCGCTTTTTCGGGATGTTAACATTGATAATGTGTCGGAAATGACCCGCTGGACCGTCTCGAACGGGAGCTATGCTTACATAAGTTTGTCCATCGGGTGAAAATAATGGCGCTTCACTGACGTCAACCCAACCACGTCCGTCTCCTGTGATTTTATGCGTCTACAATTTTGTTATCATTAATGATTGAACTAGTTAAAACGTAACAATGATAATAATCAGATGTCATAAACATACTTCTTGACAAGCCCAAGCAGGACTTTTACAAATGGTGACCATTGAAATATTTTGCGGACGATTTAACCAGACAACACTAATTTCGGTTAAGGAAACCCACGTAACAGCCGTAAAATATAACTCGCTAAAAGACATTAGTGTTCATACCAGGACAATTAATATTATTTATTTACTTACTGTTTCGGTCCCATTCCATTAGGAGGTCTTACAGTTTTCGTACCAATATTATTGGGATCGGCCAAGTCTGCAACTTTAAGTGTAACTAAAGGATTTGGCGTTCCCGGCCGGGGGTACCTCAGGGATCTGATGTCCGGATAAAGATTTCCCCCTTCTTCTGGGCTCCCAAACCACGAAAATTTCAATTCTTCCACTAGGGAATCGTTGAACGACGCATATGCTAACAAATGCCCGTCTCGCGACAACCAATATGCGGTATTTGTTGCCAAGATTTCTTCTAAATATTGATTAGATTATTAATGCATGTAATTAATAAACAGTAGTAAAAACGTGATACCTTCGTACAACCAATCAGGAACGCCATTACTAACGACGCCTGGAATGGCCGTGTGCGTTACCCGATATCCATTATTAGAACGTGGTTCTTCGCGATAATAAATATCGTAATTATAAATCATAATGACGCCGTGTCCTCGTGGACGAGGCGACCATTCAGCTGATAGTAAAAATGGTTGTCCATCATCTTCAGGCAGTGCCGTTAATGGATAAGATTGTCTATTAAACAATAATTTTCTTAATAATAGCTTTTCACTTTTAACAGTACCATTACCTGTTCTGTATATCGTAAACAGTGTATTGAGCCAAGTAGGAATATCGAAATAGCTTTTTTACATTTTGCGCTAGTAATAAATAGTTATGATCTGGAGATAAAACGAATCGCGAAGGATTTAACGTGACCTGAAAGTAGAATTTTTATTTACGAGTGTTGTTAATCTGTTTATACGTTACACAAATCTTGAACTTACGAATGTTTGATTCGACATTATTGTTTTGACTGATAAATTTGATGCATTTAGTATACTGATTCCACCCCATTGATCTTTATATATGAAGCAATCAGCTAAAAAAAATTTTTAAAATTTTAGTGCAAGTTTCCTTTCAACTTAAAGCACAAAAGTTTAAAATAAAAACATTTTCAAATTTTCTTATTTTTACTTTCTTTAACTAGTATATATACCTAATATAAAAGAAGTGCAGTAGATTTTCACAAAAATTGATTTTATTTGGGTACCCCTAATATATCTATTATGTCATGTTTTCAAAGGTTTGAGTTATCAAGGTGGGAGTTTACTTATCCGAATGACTGAGGAAAAATTTTGGATTATCAGAAAATCATCAGTAGTGAATTTGATCCATTCATTAAAATAAATATCAAAGTTTTAGTTAACACCTGTCAGGAGAAAGAACGAAATTAGTTACCTTAAAACTAAACTTATCTAGGAGTTCGACTTATCGACTTCACTGTATCAAGACTCAGGCGACTGATTTAATTCCAGACGTTTTATGCCCCTGTTGTTTTTTGAAAACTGATATGCCTAATATAAGCCCGGACAAGCATAAGGCGAGCTAGTATTCAAATAAATCATCGACAGTATTCAAATAAATCTTCGAGGATATTCAAATAAATCGTTGAGAGTTGTGAATAAACAGTGAAATAAACGACATTACGTGCGATATAAACATTCGACAGTGTTCAAAGTAATTAGTGCTTAAATAAATAATCAGTGCATGGTTAAATAAAGTGTATCTATGCAGTGTATATAGTGAAATATAAACAGTGACTGTGACTATTGTAATAGTGAACATTGTGAACATTGTAAATGTGTAGTAATGTAGTAGTATCTAAGCAACAATATCGTAAGATAAATAAATAATCAATTGTTAAAAAATAAATTCGTTGTCATTAAACACAAACCATCAAACCCGTAAAAACGTTACAGTATTATTCCTTATCCAATTAAATACATTAGATACTGTCACAAATCCAAGACACCCATTTGTGTCTGGCGCCCGAAGGGCGGGTTTAAACAATCACCAGTGATAAGAATTGTACAAAAGGATGGACCCCCTGAAGCAGTTTTATGACCAAAGGATTAATGTAACAAGGACGCATTGTTCGAGTATTTTCTCCATTGATTTACCAATGGAGGAGAGAAAGACAGGCGCTAAGATTACCAATAGAAAATTCTAGAAACGGATGATTTATGGCTTGGAAAGTTCTAGGCTGATGATCGCTTACTATAAATAATCCGAAAGATGAGCCAACAGTTCAGTATAAAATAAACCACCGAAGAGTATTGAAATAAATTCATCGACAGTATTCAAATAAACCACCGAGTGTGTATTCAAATAAATTCATCGAAGTGCTCAGTGTTAAAGTGAACAGTGTTATATAGATTGTGAACATTGTTAAATAAAGTGTACATTGTGTATATAGTGAAATTTAAACAGTACTGTGACTATTGTTGACAGTGAACATTGTTGTATTGTATAAGTGTTAGGTAAATAAATAAACAATTGTTAAGAAATAAATTCGTAGTCATTATACACAAACCAACGAATCCGGAAAAACGTTACAATACGTTATGCATTTCATGTAGATCAAACCTGCCCTTTACAGAAAATCATAAAAATGAATATCTCCAAAGATATCAGAGATTTAAAAAGCATTGGCAGAACTATTGGCTGGCTATTTTGTACGGCGTATGTAGTGGCTGTTTTATTGATATTTTCTTCTTATATATGTAGAAATATTATGTTGGTCCTTTTCTAGGACAAAACTCGAAAAATTCTGCACTAATTGAGAATTTTAACACATTTTCCTCAAGAAAGCCTGACCAATTTTACACAGTAACGAAAGAAATCTCTACAAAGTTTAAATTAAAAAATTGACAATTTTTACCGGACAATAAATATGAATTCCAATTTAACAACCAATAAAATTAATAACCGAAATTTTTAAAAATATTTGAAATTCTTTATTGGTCACTGTTGAAAATATTATTTAGAAAAAAATCGTATTACAATAATATACTAAATTTTTAAATAACTAACAATTACTGAACGAAACGAATTTTAGTGACATTTTGTTAAAGATACCTCAGATCTTAACATATTGAATACCATTTATCCTAAAAAAGGTAGGGTTCCTCTAGGACAGCTCCTAATCTTTTCTACTTAAATAACTGAATGGTTTTACATGACATTTGGCATGAAAGATGTTCAAATTTTATTAAAGGACCTTGTTATACTTAAAATCGTATAGAACCTGTAAAATAGCTAATATCTCTTCTTAGAGAAGTAGTTTTAAGGATTTTGATGAACTTACTTTGGATCTAAAGTCTGGAAGTATCTATCATTTTTTTCTGCCAAAAATCTATTAATCAATCAATTAAATAAAGATATTCTCAGCAAAACGAACGGGAATCAGCTATTAAGTAATAATTTTGGAATTTGAAACAAAGTAAAGTCATCATAATTATATTTTTGATCCTTTATCATATAACATTAATCAATTTCGTCGACAAATTATTTTACAGAAAACCTACTTTAAACTTTAAGCAGATAACTAAAAGTAAAAAAAAACCTATACCTTTACCATATTTGAAAAATTTATTTAGAAATCAATTATCATCAATTATCAATTATTAAAGACCATTTTTAATATAGTAATATTTATTGTAGTTTTGCTATATAGGTACTCGTATATTGAACCTAGAATGATAGAAGTAATTTCAATTCTTCATACTTTACTTGAATGTATTATTAATCAGGTTTTGCTTTCAATGTAATTGAAACAATATTTACCTGAAACCCACGTGCCGTTGAACCGCAATGGCGTGAACTCATGGTTGAGAATGTCGTGGAGTTCGAATCGACGTCCTTTGACACGTGGGCCTTCGTCCGGCGGTGTTAACAACACGACCGACGTTACAATAAGTGCTAACACGATGATAATGACCAGAAGGGCGATTAGAATTCCACGCCAGTTCCTTTGTTGCGTGTTCGACGCCACCAACTTCTGAAACAAACCAACCAACATATAAACAACATTTTCCTGTAGATGAGCGGTTTTCAACTGGTGGTTAGCGAACCCCTGGGGGTTTGCAAGACTAACGGAAGAGGTTTGCAGTGAATACTAAAGTTTATGATTGTAAACATGCGCGTTGTACCATTATATAAAGGAAATGTTATATTTATAATATCTCTATCTATAAAACATTACCGTGATTGACTTATATACTGAGGGCTAAACTATTGAGATAAATATGAAATTTGAAAGTGTTATTTCTAAAAACACTACTAAGGAAAGATTTTTGGAACTTTTACTTTAAAATGGTCTAAAGAGGAAATTGAAAGCTCCATTTTCTTAGTACTAATTTTTTACTATCTGTGGTATTTCTATTCATCATTTCTAAATCCACTACCTTTCATTGAGAAATTCTTAATACCAAATATATTTTAAATGTTTAATTTTTGGTAATGCCGTTCTCAGAAAATGTACAGTGAATTTGTATTTATTTATTTAAAAACAGAGGTTTATTGTCTTCTGTCTCATCTGTGTTTACTTATTTTGTTTAATTTTACGTAAAATAAGTCACGGGTAGCCAATAGGTTATTATAACATTAAATGAATTCTAAAGAACAAATTTCAGAGTTTTTATATAGGTAACAATATTTTAAAAATCTGCCTCCAATAACCTTATTATCATCATTGGATAAGTAATTATATTGTAACGGGATTTCTCACAAGCCTTCTTGTTAAGAGTTCTTGTATTTGATGGAAATTTACAAAACGTTTAATAAGACAAACATTAATTTCAATTCATCAATGAACACTTTATCACAAATTATAAATCGCGTATGAAGTCAAACTTTAATCAGTTGAATTCATTGAATCAATGACATCCTTAGTCGCTCCTTTATATAGGCAGCCAATTTTTTCTAGTACATTACAGAGACTTCGATTGTCAAACCTTTAAAAGTCGCCAAGGTCGTCAATTATCGACAATTAAACTTTATCAAATGTTCCAGTATTTTTCATCGCTGTTCTTTGTTTGTTACAACATATTCATCCAACTTTCCGTTTTATCCGGCGATTATTTGTGACGTTACCCTTTAATTTGCAAAGACAGTTTTTACTCTACTATGTACTTACTATAAAGTGCTTTTGAAACGGTAAACTCTTTTTTCTCAAAACAGTTTATTTAAAGTCGGTGACCAAGATATCTTAGAAATCAGTCTCAAATCTTAACACAAAATCTTAACTTCTTAAGTATATTTTTAAGTAAGTGGACGGAGGTTTTTATGAAAAAAAAATTTTTTTGTTTATTCCTCGTTTAATTACGATATTATACATTATTTTATAGAAATCCGTTTGATTTTCTTATTTTAAATAAATTAGCCCAAAGATATTGTGGTCGCCACAAGATTTTTTGTTGAGAGGAGTTTTTGGAGATATATAGCAGCTTTCAAAGTTAAATTTTTTTTTGGGTGTTTTAAGTGGCATAAGTGTTTTAAGTGGCTTTAACATTTAAGGTCATATCACGACTGTCTAACACACAGAAAATTTCCGTAGGTCTTAAATCTTCGATCACAAGTCTTAAATCTAAGAATTCGACGGGGATCGAGCCCAGTACCACTGACGCTTGTAGTGAAGAGAGCAAACTGCTCTAACCACTGCGTCACTAAGTAGGACTAATTATTTTTATTTTCTTTTACTACTAGTAAAATATAGTAAAGGAAGTATTGTAATCGGGTCGAGCTTTCACCGGAAATACATGTTTTGAGGTCCCCCGAGTCCCAAAAAGGGTTTTTTAAAAAACGCTGCGAAGCTTTTTGTAACAATTGGGTAACCGGAAGTTCCACTTTATTCTAGAAATTTTTGAGCTTTTTCAATTTTTTGAGAAAACGGCTCTAACGATTTTTTTTAAATTTTCTATAGTTTTTAGACTCATTGATCTCTACAACTTTTATTTGAAACTTTTTTCCTGGGAAAATTTGAATAAGGACGCTTCTGGGGTGAAGGTTGGGAATTCGTATATACATATAGGTTTTATATATATATATATATATATAGTTCTATTTATCTGTTTAGTTATAAAGTGCTTAGATTTCTTTTAATCAACAGCGAGTTTCATAAATGAGAGTAAAAGAAAGTACTGTGACGCCTCGCAGCAGATATTTTTTATAAATAGAAAAATGTAGAAATACAGTTTAAGTTTACCACAATATGTACAAATTTTTATATTAATAAATTCATAAGTCTTATCAGGCAATTTCCTTGAAAAACTATTTGTGGGCTTCCGGTTCGTATTTAATTCCTAAAGTTAATCTATACACGGAAAAAAATCTGTTGTAGATTTAACTACAATCCTTGTTAAAGTTACAACATACACTAGTAATATATAGGATGACACCACGTGTGGTAACGTTTACCAGTTAAGTGTAGTTAAATAAATGTAGTATTATTAACAACACGAACTAGTAAAAATGACTCCATAATAATAAAATGTAGTGGAAACTTGAATTTATTTGCCAAAATTCTAAATTATGTTGCATGCGCACCATTAAAAATCTTAAAAATATAATTATAGACAAAAGTAAAGATGGCTCTGATGTTTTTTTTTTCTCAGCCGTTTTACAAGGGTTTACAACATATTGGAGTAAATTGTACATTGTATCTAGTATTGTATACACATATAACAGAAACGCCAAAATTTGTTTACTGTACAACACTCAGCAGTTGTAACAGCTACATATATTTACTACACTATGATAGTAAAAAATACTATACGTTAGAGCTGAATACATTAAAGTGTGTTATCTGCTGTTACATTTGTGGTTATAGTGAACACAAAGTTTTTGAAGGACCCCACGGTAAAGAGTTTGAGAATCACTGCTGTAGATCATTTTCTTTGAAACTTCAACGTTGTTCATGTATTGTACAATATTTCGTTATCCCTATCAAGATTTTTTTTGAACATGAATAACGTGACTAAAATAATGTTATTTAGACAAGAAAGTTTGGCGACTAAAATGTTCCCTTATTTTATTGGAGTAAAATATTTTATATTCAACTTGATTCTATGAGAAACAGAAAGCGTAAGAAGTTCAAACTGTCCCAGTTTTTCCTTTAGTTAATATTTACAACACTACATTTACCATGAAAACTTTTGTTGTTTTTTTTCATGCTACGCTTATGATATTTTTCTTTGATTTAAACAGAAATAGGAAAATAACATCCTGAACACGTTCTTTATCCTAAACTAAAAAAAAATTTCTCTAAGCTTCTTTATTTTTTTTTATTAAGAACAAGAAATGTGCTTTTTAAATTTATTCATTCAGTAAATGAAAAGTTGTAAGATTTTTTTTGAGTATTAAATAATTTATCAGTTAACCCTTTAAGAATATTAATCTTTTCGCTTTGATTAAAAAAAGATTTCTAATTGATTTCTTAGTGAAAAATAAAAGTTCATGATTTGTAGAAAATATATAATATGAATGGAAGATTAATCATCGCCTCTGGATCAAATATTTCAATATCGTTATCAAAACGTTGCTTTCATTTGAATGAATTTGAACAATTTTACAACTGTTACAATAAAACCTTGGCCTTTTTATTGCGTACCCTCCAGCTCTGTCTGTCCTGACTCTTAATTTTCATTCGCGTTTTCATTCGTTTTGCCTTTATTAACTTATCAAAAAGTTTTCCATCCTCTGTTTAACACGATTTGCTAGACAATTTTATTTTATTTTTCACGATTCACATTGCTTCAGTTCAGATTTTTCCGAACGTATTTTATAAAACATAAATATAATTCCCTTGAAAAAAGTTCTCGTTTTTTAACTTTCTTTTGAGTTGAGTGACGTAAGAAAAAAAAATGTAAGTATAGTGAAAAAGTTTTTTTTCTGACACGTGCTTCACGAAGCCTGTCATTGATTTCGATTTAAAAGGCTTATAAAAAGAATTTATACGAAAATAACTTTTTTCATATATCCTAGCTATTTTAAAGTTTTTTGTTTATTTTAACATTATCTAGATAGTAAAAAAAAGCTCTCATAAACAATTTTACTTCTCTTTTAAGTTTAATTTGACATTTTCACAAACAATTTTCCTCACTTTACTTGTAAAATTAAAGATCCATTTTGATGATTGAATTTTTAAGTCAAACTGAAATTTTATGGTTGGGAGCTACAAAAATGGTAAACGAAAACTTTTATCATGTTTATTTATGGATGTCTAAATTTGAAATTTCATAATTCAGAAAAGTGATTTAAAGAAAAAGTGCACAAAAGGGAAATATGAAATTCAAGATTGGCAATGAAATCAAATTGAAAAAGTAATTTCCTTTCAGTATTCAAAATTTTCCGCTATCTAGAAAATATAATATAATAGAAATGAAATTTAAATCAAAATACACTTGAGCTTTATTGCGTGGAAAAACTTGAAAAGTGAACAATATTTAAAAAAAAAATCTAAAAACATTCTTTATTTTGGAACATATAAATATTTTTCTTCTGTATTTCAACTAAATTCTCTTATTTTTTTTAAGTCGATTTAACATCTAAGGTCATATCACGACTGTCTAAACATAGAAAATTTCTGTTGGTCAATTTTAATCACTAGGTCTAGGATCTTAAGTCTAGGATTCAACAGGGATCGAACCCATACCACTTGACGTCAACAAAATTCTGTTAAGTACTAATCTGAACTTGTTTCCCGACTCTTGTCTCACATTGTTAAAGTTAAGAACATGCTTAAAGTGAAAATGAATATGGGTTATTGGTTATATGACATTCACAAATGCCAATCTAGACAAGAGCTAAAGCTTTGAAAATGAAACCCATTAGAAAAGGAAGAGAATATAACAAATATGAAAGAAAAAATTAATTACGGTCGATCTGAGGTGGGGAAGTAGAAAAGGGGGAGGGGTTTAAGGGTAGAAACGGTTTTTCTCAATTTCCGACAAAACTACAAGTTCTATAGAAAAACATTAAATAGCAAAGTTGTAGATGATAAGAAGATCTACAACTTTTGTGCTAACACTTTTTTTACATAACCTCAAAAAGTTTTTGGTTCTAATAGTGGATATTTTGATGTGAAAATTGTCGATTGAAAATTGGGGTGCTTTTTCAATATTAAGTCATTATAAGGTGAAAAAATTAATATTTTTAATAAAAAAATGACAGTGTGTTTGGGGCATTAAAAGGTAAGTTTTTGCCAAATTTCATGTAAAAAAAAACAATTGGGCCATTGAAAAATGTATTTCTAACAGATGGTGCATTTACTTCGTTTGTTTTTAAGCCTTTTCTACAATTACTGATCGCTATGTGTAATGTGCAATGTATGTATGGTGTCGCCACAAATTTCTTCAATAGATTCTATAGATTTTAATATAGACTTTAATAGATTTCAATAGACTTTAATAGACTTCTATAGACTTCAATAGATCTAATAAAATTAGTAATAAAAAAAGTAAAAAATTTATTGATGATGCACAGATGTGAAGCTTAAAAGGCTTAAGATGCTATAAAAAGTATTTTTTATGATTGACTTGTTATAGTAATGATTCAGGAAATGATGAGTCAGATTAAGTTAAGATAGAAATATAAAAATTATTATTTATGTTAAAATTAATGTGGACATTATTATAAAGAAAATAGAGTTTTTTGTTATATTTAAAATGATTAGAAGAGTACCTTTTTGCCCCTGCTATGGACTACAAAGAGACAGACGACAAGGTCTAGAAAACGTGTAAGATGACATACTTCTATATGGATGATTCCGTTAAAAATTGAATTAAACATGGCCAGATATTTGTTTGTTTGATTAGAATTATACGTTTCAAATTATTAGGATCGGTTTTCATAATATAATACGAAATAATAAAATTGGACCTTCATGCCCCACCTTACTCTACTTCTTTTTATTATATAGTAGTACAAGGACGTAAAAATGGTTTGTCTAAAAACTTAACAGGAAAATATAAATTATTTTCTCTTCAACTTGTTCTCATAACTTCTTCTCTCTGCACTTCGTTCTTTTTTTAGCTCTGTAAAGATTTAAAAAAAGGCAAATGGTTTTAAAATTCATTACTAAATTTTATCTTTTCTCTGACTTAATTTATTTATGCTGTGAGATATTTTGAATTACACCCAATTGTTCTAACTTTGCTTCATAAATGGTTTTTCTACGAACTTAAAAACTGATGTAAAACGAACCGAGAAGTCCATTTATAAAATTATCGTGTTCATCAACGAATTTCTTGTAAATCTCCGCTTGAAAAAGTCCCCCGTTTTAGTTCGACATGATTAATTGTTGGTTCGCTAAAAAGACGAGACCAACAAAATGAACAAGTTTTCCGGACACGACTTACGATGTACGTCCGCAGCCGTGACATATATCCTAAAATTTTCCAGATTTGAAACATTTTCCTTGAAGCTACTAAGAGACATTTTCTTGATTTGTATCTACTATCATAACCTATTATATAATATAAAGTAATCAATATTATGAAAATTAATTACATGTCTACCAATTTATGATTATTTAAATTCCGGTTTTCGTGTAACTCCTAATAAAAAAATTTGGAACTATCTCGTTTTACAAATTTAATAATGATTTATAGCACAAAGAGAACTGGAAAATTGTTGTTATAATTTCAGAACCAAGAAGAATAACAGGGTGTATTTTAATACCGGAAATAAACCGGAAACACAAGCAAGATGTCAGAGAAATTAATATGTTAGAAAACATAATACTAGAGTACAACGCCTAATAATCCAAACGCAAAACATTTTCCACTCCCTCGTTTCATTCGTTTCTCATGAGAAAAAAGTTAAACGAATTTTTAATATAGCCCTGAACTTTTTTCGTTTCATTTTGTATATTAAATACATAAACCAATTATTAATGAAATTTCTCTGCAAAGGCTGCAAGATCGATAACATAATATTCGTGTTTCTAAGATTAAATTTTTTCGTCTTGTTCACAAAGAAGGGACAGTTTTTACATTTTTACAACGAATGAGTAATTTATAATCTGTCTATTTAGCCGCTTCATCATTTCTTTTTGAGCAAAAACCAGGAGGATGGTAAAGTTAATTAGTATTTCTCATTATTTTAAGTGTATGAGATAAAAAGGGCAGAAATTATATTTACTTGTTTTTACGATTTGAATCCAAATCTTAGTTTTTTTCTTTTACATAACGATTGAGTTGAAACTATTTATTTTAGAGCAAAATGTTCTTTAAATTAAAATTTAATTTTTCAAGAAGCTTCAATATTAAACTTCAAATGGTAAATAAACGATCGGATGTTTGATGTTTGTGTACATACACCAACTATATTTTAAGTGTAAACTGTAATTTTTATCTGTTTGTTCCTTTTTGACTTGATGTCGGCTTAACGAATTGATGCATTTTTTTATTTTTAAACGGAACGGAAAAATATTTTTCCCTGAAGGAGTTTTCAACAAATATTATAAATCTTTCGTTGCAACGAGAAAAATGTTCTCAGTATTTATTTTATACTAGTTGATACCCGCCTGCTTCGCAGAGCGTATCTAAATTAATCTGATTGAATAATAGAACATTTTACCCAAAATAAGAAATTAAGCTATTTTTACAAAAAAAAGATAATTAGAAATTTCTAGACCCTTATTTCATAGAAAGTTTATGAAAATCCGTTAAACTACTTTTTCAGGAACAGATATAAGCTATCTTATAGGTAGGATTTTTACGTTTTTTTGAATATTGTAAAATATTAAAAAAATTTTAAGCCTTTCACACCAAATGTCATATGAAATCATTTATTAATTTTAGTAGAATGGATTAGTAGTTATCCTTTAGGAAGTGTACCTTTTTTAGGATCAATAATATTTTATGTGTTATCTTAAGGTCTGAGGTATCAGGCTTGGTTGCCTTAGGTTCATAATTCTAGGATATAGTATTAAGACCATAATGGCTTATCGGCAAGTCTGCTATTTCCCGGGGTCCAAGATTAGACAACGAATTCTTATATATCTTGCTAAAATAAATTGAAAATTAAGAATATAGTTTTTTGGTAAAAGACAACGCGAAGGTCACATCTAAGTTGCTATTTTCTCTTGAAAAATAAGTTGGGCTGGATTTCTTTTTGTTCTGGAGGGTCTGCCTAACGGCTTCACCTCTCTTAATCAAATTCCTAATCGGGATCACTTAAGTCGAACTGTCTGTTTTTGTTATTTATTCTTACGGGTCTCATTTTTGAACAAAGATATTTCTTTTTATGTATGAAATCATATTTACTGCAGAGGATTTTCTTCTTTTCCCTCTACAATTCGAACGTTTACTCAGCCGAACTATTAATAATATATTAACTACCCGTAAATTTACAATGGATTTATAGTTTCTAGGAATTTAACCTATCGCTATGTTTCTATAATGGTTATAATTTTTAAATTTGCGAACATTAATTTATATGAATAACAAATTACATAATTTAAAATCATATCGTCTCTATGATATGATATGGTATATATGTACATTGTATCACAGCTGCCTGCCGATATATGTTTTTCATTACGCAGTTTTTATAGTTTTTATTTTTTTTCTCAGAAAATTAACATTTTTTCTGAACAAAAAGCATTTTATTACATTTTTTGTAATATTTACTACTTGTAGTAAAAATCTCGTCCAAATCGGACAAGCCTTTTTCAAGTTTGCCAAGAAGAAACAGACAGACAGGCAAAACAATTGAAATAAAAAGTAGCCTATAATGGCATTTATTTTTTTGTATTAAATGTATAAAAATGTAGGCAATAAAGAGTATTCAACAAAACACCTTAATTTTTTAGATTAGATATAAATCTCAGCTGGGAAAAATGATTCCGGTTTTGGTTCGCTCGCGCAGGTGAGATGGAACGTTTTTATTATATAAGTATTTAAGTAGCAAAAATCTTCAATCTTATTATTGGTGTAGATAACATATCGATAAGTGTACTAAATGTAACACTTTGATAAATGACCTTCTAAATTTTATTTTATCAAAAAAATTACTTACAAAAATCATGAACAAATCTTATTCATAGCTTAGGAGATTTTCCTTTAAAATTAAATTCAATGTTTTCTCTTCCATGAATGAGCTTTACTTTCTTTTTTGTCCAGTTAAATAATATGCTAAAAGATGTCTACCTCAAGTTTCTTAAACATCATTAATATTTCTTCATCCTTGTTGTTTTGAAGCTTTAGCTTTATCAGGCACTCTGATCTATGCTCTTCATGCGTGTCTTTCTGTAGCCATGCTTTTACATTCTTAAACATCTTTATGTAAACAGTTAGCTTTAACACAGGAAAATTTTTATTTTTACAACTTTGCAAAAGTTCATCGTAATAACAATCAAATAGAAGGGAATTAAAGGAAATTTAACGGCTCCACATAAAAAGTCGTTAAAACAAAGTTGGAAAATATTTAAAACTTTTAATTATTGATATTTTTGAACTCTGATATCTTTGAAACGGTTGATTTAAGGAATTTTGATTTAAAAATCTTTTTTGTAGTACGTAAAGTTGGTTTTAAATCTCTTCTTTTATCTTCTTTTATGAAAATTCAAAAATAAAAATATCCCTTGTTATTTAAATGAAAAATGAAAAAATGGATTGAGGCTAACCTTAATATTGATAATAAACTTTGAAATGAAATAATTTTTAAATTCAATGCTTGACTTGACTAGATATTTAAATTTAGTTGAGTTTGACTTAATTTTAAACCAAATTTAAGTTTGAAAATTAAGCCAAGTGCCTAAAAAACAAGTCAAGTAAAAAATGCCTACGTATTTTAACTAGTGTTTCATATAAATTAATCAACTATCAATCTGTGAACGTCTTATTATGAGTAATATTTGAATATTATTTATAACTAAAAATTTGAATTTGCAGAAAAATTATGATATAAGAAAACAACGTACAATTTATTACATATAAATTTTATAATGGTTAGATTTCCACAATGGCCCTATGGTTGTTCTCATGTGGATACACTATGGATTCATTAAGTCAAGTAACTGGCTATCTTATGAAATTAGTTAAGCTTGATGTTATAATTATAAATAATTTTCAAAGGTAAAGCCTTAATATTAAAATATATGCATTTACCTTAAGTTAAGTTCAATTTCAAGTAAAATTTAATTCAAGTAGCTTGAAAATTAAATCAATCAGTGACTCCTTGGGATACACCTTCGAAGTTGTTTCCAAATTTTATGTTCAATTTCAAAAACGGTAAATTTTTACAGGTGTAGTTACTCTGAAAATCCACTTTAAGTTTAAAAAGCAGGTGTTACACTATTTTTACACTAAAACAACTTTGTAAATTTAATAAAATAGGTATTACACCGTATTTATCATTTGTAAGTAATACATTAAACCGTATTTGTTAGTATTTTCTGGAAAAAATGTTTTTGTCTAATTATATATCATCATATATAATCAGATCTAAAAATTGGCCAGGTATGATCATATTTAATTATATATGATTAGACAAAAATATTTTTTCCTGAACAATCACTTACTACCAGCAAAAGCACCTTTGTCGAGAGTTTTTTTTTTATAAAAACTAAGTAAAGAAAATAAAATAAAAACACCAAGTACAACAATAACTAAAAAGATATTACAATATGAGTGAGTGTCCGACAAAAAATATTTTTGTCTAATCATATATAATTATATATGATTATACCTGGCCAATTTTCAGATCCGATTATATATGATTTGACAAAAACATTTTTTCCCGGGTTTATCGATTATATCACTAATTCAGTGGAAATTCAGTGTTTATATGGAGCAAATTGAATGTTGAAACATCAGTTTAAATAAGTACCAAGTACAGGTAAATTGTCACAAATCTACCGTGTTATTCAAGTGTGATTTCAGTGATTGGTGTGATTTAAATTTACACTGAGCTTATAACCTGGCCCACCGTGGAAACTGATCCCCTAGGATTGTGTTCACAACCCAAAGTACGTACGTGCTTAATTTTATGTTGCTTTCGTAGCAACTTAAAAAATGCTAAAACAAAGAAATATTTAAGAATATTTTAGCCGACCATATTTCATTTTCGATTTATACTTTTAATTAAATTAATAACTTTTTGAATTGTTTGTTCTATCTGAGAAATATTCATTAAAAACAAAAAAAAACAAAAAAAAAAAAAACTTTAAAGAAATTCCAATGTTACTTTACTTACAAAATGTTGAGCTTTTATTGTTCAGTGTTTCATCTTTTTTAATCCATTGACAAACATGTTTGCTTAAAAATACATTTCTCGACAATTGGCAACAATTGTAATACATATATATTATATGTAGTAATCGAATCTTACGGTCTGACGCGTCCTTTTATCGACCTTTCGGTTATGATTCTTTTCTTTAAGGTAGCTGAAAGATGAAATGGGACGCTATTTCAATTCAATTCGGGGACAATACGGCCTTATTGTTTGTGATGAATTTTCTCTATCTTATCGTATCATCATGCCTTGTGAACTTGAGAGCACAAAGCACCGACAAGGAAAAGTCGTTCAGTCTTACCTCAATATTTATTTAATACTTTAGAAATGTGGGGGAAAAATGAACGTTATACCTTTCAATTGATACTATCACCCATAAAATTTATTTACTTTTCCTCAAGTTTGTTTTAGCAAAACTTGAAAAGTAGGGTAAACTTTTTGAATAAATTATATTGCATATATTCTCAAGACGAAAATTGAAAGTTTATGCAATGGATACTTTACGGGTGAGGTTATGAAAATGAAGTTACTTCATTGAGTAGTTAAACTTTTGAAATTTTTATTTACATTTAAAAACTTAAATTTTTGAAGTTATACTTATTTAGGCATGTTATGAAAATAGATGAGAGTGAAATTTTTAGATGGGACAATCTTGAGACAAAAATTAACAAAATGAAGTTGGCCGCAAAATCATTCTGTTTCTTTTAACTTGGCGCGCGTAATTTGAAATTTTCTTTTATTTATTTACTTGTTTATTAATTTTTATATTTAAATTAAAAATAATTATATATACAAATGACACATATTATTAATAAATAAGTTATTACTTTTCTCGAATTTTGCAGTAGCTATTATAGGTACTATTTGAAGTTTAATGATGACAATGACGTCTGCATTCCATGCAAATCCTTAGTTATCACGAAATCTGGGATTCTGTAATGATTCAACCATCTTAGAATAATAATTTAGTAACACAAGATATGAATAAGATTAAGACATTTACTTTGAAAAGTAGCTACTTACTTTATTTCACAATTTATATGAAGCTTTGTTTTCATGACATGCATAAATTGTTAACCAGAAAAATGATCCTGACAAATTTTATAAACGTCTTGCAGCTGTATTTGAATAATATTTATTGATATAAATTAAAATATTATTCTCTCAATTTTATTTTTAATAATTTTATCTTTAAATATATATATTATTATTTTTAAATATTAATTTAAAGTTTTTAAAAAATTGATTATTTGAATGCAATTAATAAAAACTAATTTTTAATGATGCCAAAGAAGTAACTTCTCACGCGCGTACATTAGTACAC
This sequence comes from Sisyra nigra, assembly GCA_958496155.1. NCBI lineage: Eukaryota > Metazoa > Arthropoda > Insecta > Neuroptera > Sisyridae > Sisyra > Sisyra nigra. The sequence goes on from OY292318.1 coordinate 37,950,706, forward strand.
GAAACCACTTTTTTTTAATAGAAAATGTTGATATTGATTTATAATCGAGACGATATAGCCGAAAGTTTTGAAAAATGATACTCCAGATCCCTTACGTACAATTTTCCTTCATATGTCTATAAAATAAAATAATTCTAATACTTTTTTTTCATTTTCCTCCAACTAACCAATGTTCTCTAGGGAGATAAAAGATAAGATAATATGCCCCAATTGATAGCTATATCATTTCAATTCATCTCAAAACGACAATAAATATTTGTCGCACATCTACTGAATTTTATTCTTTTCATTCCTTTCCTCATATTCTATTCAAAGTAATATTTCTTTTGAGGTTCCCCGTCAATACCAAGAGCTGTTGCTTTCACAAAAATAATATTAAATTACACAGCGAGCCAAACATAAAAGTAGATTTCCTGTAAGAAAATTATATGCGAAAAAGTCACAAAGCAGCCTCATCAAATTTTTCGCTTTGTTATCTCACTGAAAAGGCGAGATTGAGTGACAACTTGAAAAATTTAAATGAAAATATTTTATGAACTCTCAACAAACTTTCCGAGAAAATTTCACGATATGTTTTTTTTTTTCGTTTTACTCGATTCGTCAATTGATTTAAACATCTTCAATCATTCTTCTATTATTACTGTTACATTTAATATTTTCATACCTGGTCTATAAACTATACGTGACAATCAATCTTTTCGATGAGAAATTCAATTGGACTCAACTAAATGGAGTTTTCACTTGGACGTATTTGGAGTTTCAAGTGATTTATGTTGCTAAATTACGATCCATATGGATTTAAAATAGATGGAGGTAACGCAGACGAATTTGTCATATCGTTTTATGTTGTCTCAAGTGTTTAAAGAGACCGTGATGAATGAGTCTTTGTTAGGGGGGTTGAATAATTAATTTCTCTAATAAAGTAACAATTACGCTGATAGAAAATTCAAATAAAATTAACAAAACCCACAGTATTAGCATAAGAAACCACTCCGAAACACTTTAATACTGTTTGAAAAACATTCAACACAAACCAAAAGCCTTATTTCTTAAGCTATCTCCAAAATTAACATATTGTCAATTGGTAAGAGATCAATTTTTATCTCAAATATTACAAAAATATTGTTGAACATTTTTAGATTAACAACAAGTTAGTGGGCTTTTCAAATACCTTTCATAGAATTTCCTCAAGTCAAATCTTTGCAGATTAGAATCCTTTTGAAGTTGTTCTTTCTTCCCTGTAGGCCACAACATATGTTTTACTTTAGAAGTTATCTTCTAACAACCAAAATTAACCTCGAGCTAATGTCTAAAATAATTTTAGTTTATGTTGCTTGATATTGCATAATCAATGTTGCTTAGTAATAATATCTATGCTAGCTTAAGACTTCACTTCAAACTAGAGCTGGTTTTATCTTTGAATAATAAACACGTTAATTTGAATTGTTATTTTTAGGAGTCTTAACAAAAGGTAGAAAAAAAAGTTATCTCTTGTATGAATATTAACAACTCTTAATCTCATCTAAATATTTAAAACTAGCTGATACCCGCCCGCTTTGCTGAGCGTATCTAAATTAATCTGATTGAATAATAGAAAATTTTAAGCCTTGAGAACCTTTCACACCAAATGTCATATGAAATCATTTATTAATTTTATTTCAATGGATTAGTAGCAATCCTTTAGGAAGCGTACCTTTTTTAGGATAAACAATATTCAATGTGTTATCTTAAGATCTGAGGTATTAGGTTAGGTTGCCTTAGGTTCACTATTCTAGGGTATAGTATTATTTTAAGTCCATTATGTCTTATCGGCAAGTCTGCTATTTCCCGGGGTCCAAGATTAGACAACGAATTCTTATAAATCTTGCTAAAATAAATTGAAAATTAAAAATATAGTTTTTTGGTAAAAAAACAACGCGAAGGTCACATATAAGTTGCTATTTTCTCTTGAAAAATAAGTTGGACTGGATTTCTTTTTGTTCTGGGGGCTCTGCCTAACGGCTTCGCCTCTCTGAGTCAAACTCCTAATCGGGATCACTTAAGTCGAACTGTCTGTTTTTGTTATTTATTCTTACAGGTCTCATTTTTGAACAAAGATATTTCTTTTTATGAATGAAATCATATTTACTGCAGAGGATTTTTTTCTTCTCCCTTGACAATTCGAACGTTTACTCAACCGAACTATTAATAATATATTAACTACCCGTAAATTCACAATGGAGTTATGGTTTCTAAGAATTTAGCCTATCGCTATGCTTCTATAATGGTTATAATTTTCAAATTTGCGAACATTAATTTATAAGAATAACAAATTATAGAGTTTAAAATCATGTCGTCTTTACGATATGATATGGTATATGTACATTGTATCACAGCTGCCTGCCGATGTATGTTTTTCGTTGCGCAGTTTTAATAGTTTAAATTTTTTTGCTCAAAATATCAACATTTTTCGAAACAAAAAGTATTTTATAGCACTTTTTGTAATATTTACTACTTGTAGTAAAAATCTCGTCCAAATCGGACCAGCTGTTTTCAAGTTTGCCAAGAACAAACAAGCAGACAGGGAAAATTATTCAAAATAAAAAGTAGCCTATAATGTAAGTTACAATATTTAATCACTTTTTGTGAAAATTCCACTGAAAACGGCTCAGCTGTTTTCAAGTTTACCCTGGACAAACCCTGTTATTACCCTGTTTTTTGGGGGAAAATTACAATGTAAGTGGCATTTATTTTTTTGTATTAAATATATAAAAATGTAGGCAATAAAGAGTATTCAACAAAACACCTTAAATTTTTAGATTAGATAAAAATCTCAGCTAGGAAAAATGATTCCGTTTTTCGTTCGTTTGCGCAGGTGAGATGGAACGTTTTTATTATATAGGTATTCAAGTAGCAAAAATCTTATTATTGGTATATATTAAATCCAAAATACTCGAATTTAAGAAACATATTTCAATTTTTTAAATATTTATCAAAGTTATTGTCGCTATAATTGGAGAAACCTTTGACTGTAAGATAAAAGTAATCGAACTTTACTTTTCATTCACTTGCGAGTTTCTCGTTTTTGCTGCTATTTTTATTAGAAACACCCTGAAGGTGCTGACAGTGAGCCGAAACCATTCACAAATGTTTTCAAATAAAAATGTAAACCTAGACTACCTTTTAACTTAACAATGATTTTAGTTTCTTTTTAATTTCTAAGAAAAGTGTAGGACAAAATTTTAACAGGTTGGTATTTTTAAAAATATTTACTGATAAAAGAAAGAAAGTTCAAAATACATAGGCGTTGTTATTACGATATCTAATCATATGTATAATATTCATTAATTTTTTAATCGTTGGACCAATAATAAAATGAATACGCCTTTGTTAAGTTATGTAACACAAAAAGTATTGGGACAAAAAACTAGATAATCTTGATCGGACACAAAAACTTGGTTCAAAAAAAATGATATTAAATTAATCCAATTTCTATTTTTAGTATTTCTTGTTTATAAAAGGATTTTTACATGAACAATATTTTAAAAGCCTTTTTTACTTATTTTTAATTAAAATTATCGAATAATTAACTAACTACAAAAAGTCTAACTGTCTGTAAAAAAAATTATTAGTTTGATCATAGCTGCACGGTTCAATTAAAAAAAAAACGCACAATGCAAGCATGAATTGCTTCTAAGGATTCTGTACAAAGACAATAATGAGTATACATATTAATGAAAATTTATATTTTATACCTTATGTTCATGCTTAGATAAATAGGCAAATAAAAAAAAATAAATTTTGATGAAATAAATAGAGCGAACTTTCTATTTTTAAACTTCTTATTTAAATTTCAACTAAGGATTCTTCAAGCCAAGTATTTCGCTTAAAATTAAAAATCTTAAAAAAAATACACTTAACAGTAAAAAAATAAATGCGTATCCTTGCAGTGTCTACAACTTACAAATTATTAGGATGATACAATGTACAATTATCGTTATTTTTGTAGTTGGTGTCAGTCAAGGAAATACGACTGTATTATTACTTAGCAATAAACGAGAATACCTTATAAAATTTATTTTTCAAAAGAACTTTTATACAATATACTAGTACTGTGTAATATCTAGCGAAATTTAAACTACAAAATACCAATAACTAATTAAACTTTTTTACAAATGAACATTAATATTTATTTCCTTGGCTGACACCAACTCCAAAAATAACAATAGTTGTACATTATGTCTAAAGTTTGATAACTGATTTTAGTTGTTTGAATATGGGTAAACCTACTAAACGAGCTGCTCATATGAGGCAGCGTCGTTAAATGTTAGAAGTCACTAAATCATCTCCTTTTACTCTTAAGGGTTGAAAATTTTTGCTTTTAAATTTAATGAAAGAACTTAGTGGAATACTCTTTTCAATAGAAACGATATAATCAAAATTCGATGATTCAGTTAAACGTCACTATTTCATCCCCAATTTTCATCCTTAGGGGCTGAATTTTTTTCTTCAAATTGAAATATGAACAATTTAAAAGTACCTTAAATGTAATAAAAATAAAATTATCGAAATCGGGTTATCCAGGAAAAATTTATTATTTCATCCCTAATTTTTAACCCCTTATGAGTAGAGTTTTTCATAAGAAATGGGTATGAGATTAATTAAAAATTATGATTCACAAATAAAAAAAAGGAGTATCAAAATCGAGCTATCCAATAAGAAGTTAATAATTCATCCCTTAGTTTTCAACTCCTTGAAAGTGAACGATTTCCTTTAAATTAAAATAAGACCACTTGGAATGAACCAGCTTTCAAATAAAAAAATTAAAATCGATTTACCTAGTCGAAAATTCTGAGGTAACAAACATAAAAAAAATACATTCGAATTGAGAACCTCCTCCTTTTTTTGTCGTCGGTTAAAAATAAATCTACAACCCCTAATAATTTTTTTGTACAACTGGATAGTGTTTTCATAAGTTTAAAAAGTACAATTTCTACGGTTTTCTCTCTTATATAAGTTAATTACTAACATTTAATGGAAGTAGTTTAGCGACAAAATTAGATTTTCCGCTGGAAAGGACTAATAAATATCAAGGACTTTTCTTTGTACTTACTAATTTTAGAACCCACATTATGAACTTGAAATTCTTAAGTTAAGTTTAATTTATAGTTTTTTTTATTCCGTTTAGGTACTAAAAGTTATTTTAACAAAAATAAAATTTATAGTGGTCAAATAGGTTGAGGCTGTGTTTTATTTCTTTTAGATATTTTTTCGCTAATTAAAAAGATAGAAAGGTAAGGTAAAGGTTTCGATGAAATATACCTTAAACGAATGCAACCGTAGGAAATCAAGCCAAAATCGAGGAAAATAGCAACAATGAAATATTAAATTAAGTATTGTCTTATCAAAACGTTTCATGAATACGAATAAAAATCAAAATATTAAGCCCAAGTCTTTTACAAATTCAGCGAATTGAATAAATTCTTATAAGCATATAGTAAGTAGACAAAAGCTAACAGATAGACAATCAAATTGGTGACAGTAAAAACTAAAAGCACAAAATGAAAAAGAAGTCTTAATCAGATAACTTCTAATTACCATGTTTGCATTGTAATGTAATTTATATATTCAACATTGTAGCCTCAATAAATCGATAAGAACTAGACTGGTCATACTTTCAAGAATTGAAAGGCGTGGTCGCTTCAAAAACAATCTTCTCGATCAACCACTTTTTTCATAAAATAATTAACATAACAATTATACCTGCTAGATTATGGGAAACTTAATTACCAGTATTCCTTAACATTGGCCTTGACAATAACAGCCGGTCAATCATTTCCTCGTAAAAAAAAATCATTTTTTCATATCTTAAAAGATTTATTTTGACATTTAATATAAAACTTAGGTAGATTTCTATCATATTTATTTTTTTTTCTCGATATTTTTTAAGTTATACCCACTTCAAACTAGGTTGATATATCAGAACTTACATTTAAAAGAAGGGGATTTCAATTTTAAAATTTTCATATAAAAGACCCCAAATTGTTACAACAATTGTGTATCGATTCGATAAACATACAAACAACTACTTTCAAAATGTTCAAATTGGTGAGTGATAAGACCTATATTGTATGCATTTGTATATTTTTATTGATTATTTTATTTTTAGTTCGTCTTCCTTGCTTTGGTCGCTTTGGCCGTCTCATCTCCTGTTTATACTCCATTGGCTTACAGTGGAGTCGCTCCAGCTATTGGATATGCCGGATATACTGGATACACTGGATACCCTACAGCTTATTCTGGATTAGCTCGATCTGCTTACACCCCATACTCCGCTTATGGAACTTACGGAACATATGGAGCTTATGCCCCAACTGCTTACTCTGGACTCACCAGTTACTATTAAACTTTCATAAAAGAAAATATTTCTTACTGTCAAACATTTTGCGACAATAAAATGATCAAACTTTATTATCTTGTTATTGAAAATAAGTTTACACCACCATTCGTTAGCCTTATTGAAGGATTTCTCCATTCCTTGTGTTCTATTAATTAACAAAATATAAAAACTAAGTACATTTTTAAACTTAGTAAAGTTTAATTCTTATTGTCTTATTGTTTGTTATTTAAGCTCGCTTTAACTGTTAAGGGCATTAATGATCGGCATATTTGTAAATCCAAGAAACATTTTGGACTTTAATTGGGATTGGATGGAAAACGTGATACCCCAACGGATTTTTCTTTACAACTGAATGAAGTAGAAGAAATCTTGTAAAGAAATCATGGTTTGAGGTTATACCCATCAAATTTTTTAGCTTAAGGACCTTATAGGGAATGAGAATGATTGCTTCACAACGCTCCAGAAGCCAAAATCATAGTAGCTACTAAAAGTGTACACCTTAGAGATGGTAACTTTTATTTTATTCAATCCTTTAGGAGATGGAAGTTTTAGCTCCTAATAGTATTGAATATGTTATTGTCATGCAAACCGTTAAATATCTGACAATAAAAAAAATAACCCCATTTTCAAAATAAACGGCTCATAAATTGAGAAATTGAATTAAATGTCACAAACATTTTTGTTTCGCGTAAGTCGAATTAATTTGTACACGGAAAAATGTGTTGTAGTTTTAACAACATTCCTTGTTAATTTTACTACATTAACTAGTATTATATAGGATGACACCACGTGTGGTAACGTTTAGCAGTCAAGTGTAATTAAAAAACTGTAGTATTATTTACAACATGAACTAGTAAAAATGTAGTTGAATTTTTGACACTTGCATTTATTTGTCAAAATTATTGGTTATGTTGTATGCGCCGCATGCGCAAACGCCAAAATTTGTTAATTATACAACACTCAGCAGTTGTAACAGCTACATATATTTTCTACACTATGGTAGTAAAAAATACTATACGTTAGAGCTGAATACAACACAGTGTTATCTAATGTTACATTTGTGGTTATAGTGAACACAAAGTGCAGTAAAAATATTACTAGTTTAGTGTTGTAAATTTTACACCACTATTTTTTTCCGTGTAGTATTTTCTTTTGTTCCCAATATATCCTTGCTCCAGATTTCGAGGGCCAGATTAGTAGTACTTGAAAAAAGGCTCAAAAATTGTTTTATTATAGGCAATAAAAAATTAAATAACAGCTTTATATATTGTAATACATGTAGGTAACTAAAGTCAATATTTAGTTACAGAGTCGTTTTAATTTTTTTTTCGACCATGAGGTACCATTTTTTTAAGATTTCGAAATAGTTTCGTAACTGTGCCAAAATTGTACCATAGTTAAAAATTGCATTTAAATTAAAAATGCCATTTTTTTTTAAAGATTTCAATAACCGATAAAGCTCTTAGTTTTTTTACCAAAAGCTTTTATTGGCTTATATAACATATCCAACTTTTAGATAAATTTGTTTCACGTGTTCCTGAGAAATTTTTTTTTTCTCATTTTTCTCAATTTTACAAATTTTACTTTTTTCAAAAATCAATTGCGTTTGGGATCTGAAACTTTCAGGATTTTATTAGGTATTTCATTAATACTGGCTTAGTCTAAGTAGCAAGGAAAATATTTTAAGGATGAGGAGTATTGCCATTTTGTAAGTTTGGGGCTGGCGCCAAAACTGTCTCAGCCGTGGTCTTTGTACCTCATCGTGGGTGGGGCAAGCCAATTAACCAGTCAATGGGGAACGACGTGGTTGTAGGATGGGAAAGACCTTGGGGAACATCTCGAACGTTCGCAAGAGTTCGGACTCTCGTAGCGCAAAGGGTTTGACCAAAAGGATTATTGGGTAGATGAAAAAAAAGATAAAGAATCGAAATTTATAATAAACGAATAAAAGGGGAGAATGTTCTTGAAAATGGCCAAAATAGTCATAGTCAGAAGAGTCCAAAAGAGTCAGTCATAAATAAATCGTCAAAGTAAGTTATACATAAATCATCAACATGAGTGATACATAAACCGTGACTGATAAATAAATCGTAAACATAGAATCTCGAGTGTTAAATGAAGTGTAAACAGTGCAATGTATATAGTGAAATATAAACAGTGAGTGACAATTAGTGACTGTGACTATTGTAATAGTGAACTTAATCAAAAGTGAAAGTGTTATTAAAAATAAATTGTCGTCATTCAAATACAAATTCAAGAACCCACAAAACGTTATTATACCTACAAATCCTCTAAGTATCGTTTAAATATCTTTTGGGGGTGAATTCACCATACTTATACCCCTAGGGCCTTTATGAAAAAAAAAAACGCAAGGATGTACAACGACAATCTTCTTTATTCCAAATAATAATCGATTTACTCACATAAGTAGATTTAAAACTTCATATTGTTACTTCTTAATTTATGAAGTTATGGTTTTTTTCATAATTAGTTAAAGTGTATCTTTCTGAAAATTTACTACGATCTCGATCAGTATTTTTTTTATAACTCAGAGAAAAATACAAATAGTTATAAGTATAAAGGAGTTTTAACCTTTTGTTGTAATAAATTATGAACGTTGAATATAAAGTTTTGCGTTTACATGGTGCGATAACAATATGAAATTCGTATATTTACAAAAATACTCTTATAAAAGGTGTACCTAATATTGTAACATTGATATAGAGGTTGATATTAAGACCATATCACCCAAACTTTGAAATATAAAATTTTTATACCTTCATGTTATTAAGATGTAAACTTTTCTTTTTTTTTTTTAATTTATAGTATGTATTTGAATTTATTTAAGACCATGGTATAGCCATTGGTTAAAATATCCTTATAATTTTTTTCGTGTATTTATCCGCTATTGATCATTATCAAAGTAATAAACACAACAAAAAAGTTGTAAATAGAATAAAATAGAACGCATTAAGGACATATAAGAATATGTAAATTATTTTGGAGACTAATCTTAAATTCAATCAAAGTATAAAATTTAGTTTCATTCAAACGAAATATATGCGAATCTCAAAACGTACCGTCATTAACTTTTTATATGCCTTTGCATTTTATTGTTTGAAACAACTTTTTTTTATGTCAAAAAGGATAATTATGTTAAGCAAATCGTTAGAATAATTTAAAGTTTTTATTTTTTATTATTTTTTTTTGTTAATTTACAATATGATAAGAGCATGTTTTTATAGCTGAAACTTAATGTAATCATTCACAAATTTTCCTAGTTAAAATTTTAAATAAATTTTTTTCTTTATAAATTAATTATACTGATGAATATTTGGCGAATATAAATTTCGTATTCAGTTGCAAATTGATGTTGAAAAATATCGTGTATTTGTTACAAAATGATCGAATGACATTTCAACTTTTAAACCAGCTCGTCTTCGCAAATATACACAGCTATACAATACAGTGTGAAATCGATAGAAAAAGGAGATACATTCGAATGGATGTTGGTAAAAAAAAAAACGAACAAAATGCAAACAGCCAAGTTGTTGACAGGACAACAAATTCACCAAGCGATAAAAAAACCCTCAGGATAATTTTTTATTGTCGTTATTTTTTTACAAACTGATTTTTTGTATCGGAAATTTCCAATTTTTTTTTTCACTCCTGAAGGAAGAAACACTGATTAAATTTTTTTTTTTTTGTGAATAATGTTAATTGGTAAAAGCATTTTTTTATATTTTTTGAGGTGTGGCGGTGATTTTTCCACTATTTCATTCATTAGAGTGGGTGTCCCATAGGGAAGTATCCTTGGACCAATTCTATATCTAATATACACTGCTGACATCCCAACTCATCCTTATACTGTAATAACCATGTATGCAGATGATACTACAATTCTCGCCACTAACATAAGTCCAGTTCTAGCTGCCAACATAATGTAAAAGTACCTTGGCTTGATCTCTCAATAGTGCCAGAAATGGAAAATAAAAATAAATATCGACAAATGCATCCAAGTAATTTTTGCACTTAGACGAGAGACTTGCCTAATAGTAAATATTGACAACAATATTACTACAACATCCACCATTGGACTCATATAATTTGGAATCCCCATACAAGATTAAAATGTGGTTGCGTGTACTTATGTACGCGCGTGAGAAGTTTACTTCTTTGGTATCGTTAAAAATTAGTTTTTATTAATGTTATTCAAATAATCAATTTTAAAAAACTGTAATTTAATATTTAATATAAATAATAATATATATTTAACGATATAATTATTAAAAATAAAATTAAGAGAATAATATTTTAATTTGTATCAATAAATAATATCCAAATAAAGCTGCAAGACGTTTTTAAAATTTGTCAGGATCATTTTTCTGGTTAACAATTCATGCATGTCATGAAAATGAAGCTTTATAGACATTGCGAAATAAAGTAAGTAGCTACTTGTCAAAGTAAATGTCTTAATCTTATTCATATCTTGTGTTACTAAATTATTATTCTAAGATGGTTGAATCATTACAGAGTCCCAGATTTCGTGATAACTAAAAATATGCATGGAATGCAGACGTCATTTTTATCATTAAATTTCAAATAGTGTAACAGCTACTGCAAAATTCGAGAAAAGTAATAACTTATTTATTAATAGTATGTGTCATGTGTATATATAATTATTTTTAATTTAAATATAAAAATTAAAAAATTAATAAATAAATACAACAAAAATTCAAATTACGCGCGCCTAGTTAAAAATACCGAGCCGTTTTGTGGGCAACTTCATCTTGTTAATTTGTGATGATAAAATAGAACGCTACTAATACTTCTGAAACCGCGCCGCGATGCAGACGTCATTTTCATCATTAAACTTCAAAAAGTACCTATACTAGGTACTGCAAAATTCGAGAAAAGTATGTAAAAATATGTGTCATTTGTATATGTAATTATTTTTAATTTAAATATAAAAATAAATAAATTAGAAAATAAATACAACAAAAATTTAAATTACACGCGCCAGGAAACCCAATGGTAAATGATCGTAGACCTAATGCAGCTCAGCGTGATATTAGATTAATTTTTCTTTATTAAGCTATATGCCAAAAAATTGCTCCCTCAGAATCCGCAATTTCTCCAAGTAAGTATATAGTTATAAATTGCTTAGTAATTGATTTTTCAAAAATTTTCTAACTTAAAATTAAAATTGCTGTAAAATACAAAGAAGTCACTTGTAAAAAGTTTTTTTTATAGCTCCTAAATGCTCTTTCCGGATCCGCAGTCGCTCCAGGTGTATAGTTAGTTAATAATTAATATTTAAATTTTAAAAATTTTTTAAACTCAACAATTAAAATCGCTCTAAAACCCAAAATAACTTTTAATTGACTTTTTGTGTTTTTAAAGCTCTCTATCTGCTCTTTTCATTACGCAAATAATTGATAAAATTTATGCAATATTTTTAATAATTAATTATTTTTAACAATCTATAAATGTATTGTTGTACTATGACGTCATTAACTGCCGTTGGATCTTATAGACATAAATAGTTTAAAAACTGAATTACTAATTAACTATACACCTGAAGCGATTGCGGATCCGGAAAGAGTATTTAAGGAACAATTTTTTGAAAAAAAAAATTAAAAAACAGTGATTATTTTGGATTTTACTTGTAGGTATACTAAGCAATTTTATTTTTGAATTTACAAATTTTTGAAAAATTAATTATTGATTAACTAATAACTATACATTTGGAGCAATAGCGGATTCTGAAGTAGCAATGTAGAACAAAATTTTTGACATATAGTTAAAAATGTTCTACGCTAAGTTCTTTCTGGTTATTTTTAATATATTTTTGATTCCAATTTTTTAAATGTTTTTCCTCTATAAATTAAATATGTTCTTAACATAATAATCTACCCAGACGACGTCGCGGGTATCAGCTAGTAAATAATAATGATCGGAACATTCCTTTCGTTATCGACGTAATTTCAAAACGTTTCAATAAATTTCATTCTAAACTCATACCATATCCTAGTCTATACCCTCAAGCCCTTTCCGCATTAACCAACCTAAACTTCACTCTACGAAGCTTAAAGCGCCGATGGCCTCATGATCTCCTCCTATTACAATCATAATGAGTTTTTAGCATTGGTTGTTAACTCTTAACCAGTTTCCAGTCAAAGACTCTGAGCTGAGTACCCATTTAGCCATGAGACATATTAAAATTTTAAGAAAATATTTTGTCATATTACATTTGTTCATTGTATTATTTACAGATTTCAAATAAAGAATTTATTAAAAAATATTTTTTTTTAAGGCTTTACCAAGTTAGCAGCACAAACAATGAGCATTAAATATTAAAACGTTCTGGGCAATAATATTTTTAATTAAAAAAAATTAATGTATATGAAAAAACTATTATCACAGACACAAAAGGCTTGAACTATGCTCCTTTTTCCCAACGTTCAAAAAAATAAAGCAAACGCTGCCTGTAATAACCAAGTCAAATTATGCAACTTTGCGCGGAAAAACTTATGCACTGAATTTTCCGTTGATAGCTCAAACATAATAAAACAGAAAACTTTTCATAGCCTCATTATAAATCTGAGGTGAATTATGAACAACGAGAAAAGTTTGAAAAACTACCTAACACGAATTAATAATAAAATAACATACCTACAGTGTTTGTCTAATTAAAATAAACTTAAAAAAATTTTACAAAAAAAAAATTTTACTTTACCGAATCAAGATTAAATAAATAAAAATTATAAAAAAATGAAAAACCGACTTCAAAATAAATAAAAAATCTTAAAACAAGAAATGCGCTATAAAGTAAAAAAATAATGGCGTATCCTTGCAGTGTCTACAACTTACAAATTATAAGGATGATATACTGTACAACTATTGTTATTTTTGTTGAACTTTTTAACAATATACTCGAACTGTAACAATATCTAGCGATCTTTAAACTACAAAATACCAATAACTAACTAAACCTTTTTACAAATTACCATTATTATTTATTTTCTTGACTGACACCAACTCCAAAAATAACAATAGTTGTACATTGTATCATCCTAATAATTTGTAAGTTGTAGATACTGCAAGGATACGCCATTATTTTGTTTCTTTTTGGTGCATTTCTTGTTTAAGATTTTTTATTTATTTTGAAGTCGGTTTTTCATTTTTTTATAATTTTTTATTATTTCTCAAGTTTTAGTGATCTGAAGTTTGATAACTGATTTAATTTTTTTGAAAATGGGTAAACCTAATAAACGCGCTGCTCATATGAGGCAGCGCCGTTAAATATTAAAAGTTACTACATCATCTCTTTTTGACCTTAAGGGTTGAAATTTCTTGCTTTTAAATGTTATGATAGAACTAAAAGTGGAATACCCTGAAATACTCTTTCCAATAGAAAAAAAATCATCAAAAATCATTGATTCAGTTAAATGTCACTATTTCATACCCTTTTTTCAACCTTAGGGGGTGGGTTTTTTTTCTTAAAATTGAAATGTGAATAATTTAAAGGTACGATGTACGTAAAAGAAACAAAATTATCAAAATCGGGTTAGCTAAGAAAAATTTATAATATTATTTCATCCCTAATTTTTAACCCCTTATGAGTGGAGTTTTTTGTAATAAAAATAGATATTAGATTAATTTAATATTAGATTCTACCAATAAAAAAAGATTATCAAAATCGAGCTTTTCAATAAAAAGGTAATATCAAACCTACGTTTTCAACCTCTTAGAAGTAAAAGATTTTCCTCAAATTAAAATAAGACCACACGGAAAGCACCAGCTTTCAAATAAAAAAAGAATTATCAAAATTGGTTTACCTAGTCAAAAGTTCTGAGGTAACAAACATTTTAAAAAAATACAGTCGAATTGAGAACCTCCTTTTTTTGAAGTCGGTTAAAAAGAAGAAAAGATTTTAAGTGAGGAAAAAATTTGTTTCTCTTTCTTTTCTCTAAGAAGCAAAATCACCCACTTGTAACAAAAATTATGTCTCGATCAAAACTTGAATCACAAACTCAATGTTTAGATATTGATTTTTAAATAAATCAAATAATCGATTAGGAGATGAAACTACTTTGCTCAATCCAAATATTTACAAATCATTTTAACAGCTTACGAGTTAAATATTCGTTAAATTATAATTTTCGTTATTGCATTTTAATTATCATACACAAATTCAATTCAACTTGAAATATTGCCAATGAAATTAATCATCAAATAATAATAAATAGCAATTATTATGATTACATTTGCAAAACAATTAACAATAATTCAAAATGTTACTTTTATTATACATCAACTGATCATAAATTTAATTCCACTACAAAAAACGTTTGTATGAAAATGAAAATACCAACAGTATTATTCTATAGGTAGATGCGAGGAGACTCTTTCTAGGTTTAATTAATTTTTTTCCAATGATTGAAATGGGAACAGGGTACAATTACGGTGATCAGCAAATGAAGCGACAGGAATTGTAGTTTTATTTGAAAAAAAGTATCACACTTTTTCATATTATTTATTCAACATTCGCTTTTTTCATATATTGATAAATATAGAGCTTATTTATTTAACAAATAACATAGCATATGCACGTCTACTCGTCTGTACGTGCTTTTGATTTTATTTATTTCTATTATTAAATTTCATTGTTATGCATTTATTGTTAGTAAAAGTTTCTATTTACCTTTTTTGAATTTTAATGAAATTATTTAAACTAGAAAATTCTATTTTCAATAAATATATAATCAAATATAGAAATTGTAATATTCTTTGAAAAAGATTATAATTAAAATTTGATATTTTATATATTTTCATTCTGTTTCTTTGACTCTCAATTGCATTGGTTTCTTATACTTTTTAGATGTAAGAAGACCAATCATAAAGACAGGATCTAGAACCACTAGAAACCACTAACAAATTGCTGGAGAAAAAGGAGGAGTAAAAAGGAAAACACGGATAAGTGAAGGGATAAGAGAAATGATAACCAAACGGAAAAGATAAAAATTATAAAGGGGGAAAGGGAAAACAACAATATTGAAGATTAGAAAAGTACACGCGATAAAGAAAAATATTTGAGAGGTTTATGTGAAGCGAGATGACCACAAGAGGGCGCCACTTATGTTCATTAAAAACCAGAGATTACAAGTATAGGTATTTGGGAAGCATTTTTTTATCCGTTCTACGGGTCTTAGGATATTACTTGCCTTTATAACCGCGACCAATGAGGTCTATTGTGATGTGACCCTCTGTATTTACTAGGGGAGCAACAGACTTTTATGAAAGCCAGCACCTGCCTAGGGGCTGCCTTTTCTATCTCGCCAGGCCGTACTGCCGCTTTTAAGCAGAGATGAAATATGTTGGTTTCGCCTTTACCGATCTTGTGAAGACAATACTATAGGGTACAGTGGCCCGTGCAGAGGCTTGTTAGGAGCCTTACGTCCCTTTTGCCAATTGACAATATGCCCTTCTTTCCCTTCTTGGAGTATTTTATGAACTTTAGTATTCCTTAGGTGCGAGGTCTTTGTTTTAGTCTCTCACGCTAGAAAAGCGTTTTTGATTTTGCTTTTTGTGATTTCAAAAAAAGGTTCAGGTCCTATGAGGTCTGCTGAGGCGCCATTTTTGGCCAGCTGATTGGTCTTTTCATTTCCTTCTATATCTTTATGCCTTGGAGTCCACCATAGGTAGACCTTGTTTTCAGCTTCCTGAGAGTTTTTGGCATTACCAAACAAGCTTAGACTCAGCCGTCTTAGATGACAGTGCCTTTAATGCTCCCTAATTGTCACTTACAATGTTGATGTAGGCTCTATTTCAACCTCTCGCAAGATTTAGTCCGGCACATTCTTCTATTGTAAGCACTTCAGTTTGGAAAATGGTAGTGCAAGTCTCAAAAGCCTGTTCAATTTGGTCATAAGACTCATAGCCGTCGGTGAGCTATACTGGCTCGCTTTTAAAGAACAGTGGTCTGTGTGGTATGCAGACCTTTTTTAGAAAGCATAATAACAAGCAAAAAAATAGCAAAAGAGAAATTCAGAGCAGAGTAGTTCAGAGCAAGAATGCATTTAACAAGAAGAAAAATTTATTTACATCCAAACATAAGAAGACTTTCGTATGGAGGACCTTTGAAGCGTGGTGCTGAAGACGAATGCTTAAGATAAGCTGGATAGAACATATACATAATGAAGGAGTGTTTCGGAAAGCAGAAGAAAGAGGGAGGTTTATAAGACACTTAAAAAGTGGAAGAGCAAAGATGATAGGACACTCTATATTACATATATCATGATATAAATCTAAATTTTTTTAACCATTTACGATAACGTCAAGTGTTAAACAATGGTTATTAACGACTGAAAAATCCAAAAATTCTTGAAAAATTTTCGACTTCTAGTAGTAATCGGCCTTAGAAACACTAGCATGTAGGACAAAAATCTAGTCACCAGACCACTAAGTATCCCATCGTATACTTATGCCAAAAATAATGAAAACTGTAAGGCTTTCCAATTTACAGAACTCTACAAAATTATCTGTCACAGTTTAACGATCTTAAATATGGGGACTGTCGCCACTTTGTGAGTTTGAGGTGGCGCCTGCTCTTTAAACTGTCTCAGCCGTGGGTGGGCCAAGCCAATCAACCAGCCAATGTAAAACGACGTGGTTGTTGACCTTTCTAGAAAGTTTTCCGGAGATCGAACCCTCGTGGAACAAAGGGTTTGACCAAAAAGATTACTCGGTGAATAAAAAGAACAGTGCTTCTTGGCTTCTTGAAGTGTGTATTTCTTTATGTGTGGAAAAAAGACAGAGTAGAAACAAAAAAACGAACTGTTCCAAAAAGAATAGAAAGTTCTGGTAACGAAATAATAGTTAGAATGTTATCGAAAATGGCAAACATAATATAAAAAGAGGTTCGTTTGAATGAAGAGTGAGTGATAAATAAATTGTCAACCGAGTAATACATTAATCGTCAACAAGTTATAAATAAATCATGAATTGTGAGTGTTAAATAAATAGTGAACGGAGGGTTAAATAACTTGTGAACATTGTGTTAAATATAGTGTAAAAGTGCAGTGTATATAGTGAATTATAAACAGTGAGTGACAATTAGTGACTGTGACCACTGTGACTATTGTAATAGTGAAATTAATTATTGTTAAAGTGTAAATAAATAAGCATTCGTTTAAAATAAATTTGTCGTCATTCAAACACAAATCCAAGAACCCGTAAAAACGTTACAGATGCATTAAAGAACTGAATAAGAAAGAAAACTGGATAAATGAGATATATCACATTCTTACACTTAACTCTCATAATATCTACACATGAACAATATACGGTAGAGAAATTTTCATCACTTGCGTCCGGCTTAGACAGTTGGGCAAGTAAGTGCAGAATCTCCCTTAATCCCTCTAAATCAACTATAGTTACCTTCACCCTTCGTAAATCCCATCTGTGCCACAAATAACACTAGCCAACACTCTACTTCCCACTCAAACAAAAATCAAGTTCCTTGGGTTAACCCTCGACAGAAGGCTCACATTTCATCACCACATAACACAAACCCTAAGAAACTGTTGCAATAGACTAAAACTCCTCAAACCCTTCTTAGTATCTATGGCTCACCCATCTGGGGTAGTGCCTTTCCGACCCAGTTAAGCCGTATTCAAACCTTCCAAAACCGGGTGCTACGGTTGATCACCGGCGCTCCATGGTTTATTCGCGGATCAATCCTCTATAAGGGATCCATAATCCATAATCCATATCCCATAATCCTTCACGAATCCATTACTCTGGGATACAGAAGACTTGCGTCTGGCGTCTCGGAATACGCAAACCCCACAATTTCCTATAACTCCCTCCTTAGACCCCTAATGCTCCACCAACGCAGATTAAAAAAACGGCACCACTCAGACAGACTTTAGACCCCTAAAATAGCAGTGTCCTCCAATGGGAGAGATAAATTTTAAAAAACTGTAATTTAATATTTAATAATAATATATATATTTAAAGATATAATTATTAAAAATAAAATTAAGAGAATAATATTTTAATTTGTATTAATAACTTATGTCTAAAGAAAGCTGCAAGACGTTTATAAAATTTCTCAGGATCATTTTTCTGGTTAACAATTCATGCATGTCATGAAAACAAAGCTTCATAGAAATTGCAAAATAAAGTAAGTAGCTACTTGTCAAAGTAAATGTCTTAATCTTATTCATATCTTGTGTTATTAAATTATTATTCTAAGATGGTTGAATCATTTCAGAATCCCAGATTTCATCATTAAATTTTAAATTGTATAACAGCTACTGCAAAATTCGAGAAAAGTAATAACTTATTTTTAATAATATGTGTCATTTGTATATATAATTATTTTTTATTTAAATATAAAAATTAATAAATAAATAAATAAATACAACAAAAATTCAAATTACGCGCGCCTAGTTAAAAATACCGAGCCGTTTTGCGGGCAACTTCATCTTGTTAATTTGTGATGACAAAATAGAAGGTTACTAATGCTTCTGAAACCGCGCCGCGATGCAGACGTCATTTTCTTCATTAAACTTCAAAAAGTACCCATAACAGTTACTGCAAAATTCGAGAAAAGTAATAACTTATTTATTAATAATATATAATAATAATATATGTCATTTGTATATATAATTATTTGTTATTTAAATATAAAAATTAATGAATTAATAAATAAATACTACAAAAATTCAAATTACGCGCGCCAGGAAACCCAGTGGTTTTGCGACTAACTTCATTTTGTTAATTTTTGTCTGAAAATGCGCGCGCATCTAAAAATTTCACTCTCATCATTTTTTCATAACGCGCCTAAAGAAGTATAACTTGCTTCTTTAAGTTAAGCTCAAACACATTTCTTTTTACTGATATATATTTTCTCTTCCTTTTTTTACAAATTTGTAGGACAAACATGAAAATAGTGTGTTAAGCATTGTAGCTTCTGGAACGTCTTTGCGTGACTTATGAGAAACACCTTTACTGTACCTTAGTAAAACTCGTTAAGTAGAAAACTTTGACACAAAAAATCCCCTTAAGCTCTCGTTTATCGTCTGACTTATAATATAAAAGCCTAAGACATATCCAACAAATATAATACATCGCAAGCAATATGCCTTATGTCATTTCAAAGATACTTGGTTTTTATTAAAAACTTGATATCGTTGACTAAAATTTTTTTTCTCAGATTCCAATTTGATAGCTTACAAATTCCTTTAGTTTAAGTTATAAAACGTACACATAATCTTGTTGTAATTCTACGATTTCTATTAAACCAAGACAACAGTTCCTCTTATGACGATACGATCTTTACTTTGTTCAAGTTTTGATTTATATAGGATATCTCGCCCGTTTCACTAAAACTTGGTTTTATTTACATTTATATGTCGTAACCCTCTAAGCAAGTAATTGAATTTAGTCAACCAAAAAGCTGAAGACGAATAAATGATAAGGTGACCTTAAGATGTCATGTAATTTCCACTCTATGTTAACCACAATAAGATAATTGGTTAAAAATAATAAAAAAAAATTTCTCAATAAGACTCCCTAGTTATTCATTGTTGAAATTAAATAGTTTTTCACAAAATTTTCCATTGAAACTAATGCTTGTTATATAAATTTATAAAGCTTGGAATATTTTTTTGCATCAATATTAATGGTACATTTCCATAACTTTCATTGAAACCTCTGATTTAATAGCCATTTTCTTATACGATATTTTCTGAAAGCATCCCTTCCTTAACCTTTTATAACTCGTTGAAAGATTTCAAACACACAGAAACTTTCACTAATATAAAATCAATACTTCAATAAGAAATTATGTTCGAAACCCTCAATCAAACAAAAAAATTTCTTTTATCTCAAAAACGATTAGTTTTCATCATTACAAAAATTTAATTCCTTAAAAAACCAATTTGCGTTAGTTTTGTGTTGAACTTTAAAACTCAGCGTTTGTCTTGATTATGATATGGGGCAAAAATATTGCTACCTTTTCAACATAAGCCGCTGTAATTTATTACTATGATGGTGGATTAAATATTTTATATGTGAGTATAAATAAGGGGGGGTGAAACGAGAATGGGTCAAAGAGGGACTACATTGGCAAGTTCTTATTCTTTGGGTCTGTATAATCACACTATCTGAGCGCAAAGCTTTTATTTATATTTTATGACCACCGCACACATACGTTGTAAATTTTAAAGGTCCCATAAAATAAGTTTACCCATACATATTTATCAAAATGTACGGGTACGACATTACAATATTAATTTAAGCTTTTATTGAGAAACCTGCCATGAAACCTCTTGTGATGACTTCGATCCAGTTGGGCTTCGAATGTGTTATTAGACATAAAGCTTTTTTTACAATTTTTTCTCGAACACATTGTACTGATTTTATTAGACATTTGCCTCTCTTTCTTCTACATTTACAAAATAATAACATACCTGGAAGCCTTTTACTATCTTTTTTGTTCCCATACTATGGATCTATAACCATACACTGTTCATATTTTTCATTTAACACAAACCTTATTACTATGGAAATAAATGATAGCACTAATGGAGTAATGGATTTGGATAGCACATTATTATCAATTTAATATTTAATGCAGTTAATTCAAATATATAATGACGAAATTCAGCGGAATTAATAATGCTCAAGAGAACATGTAGAACAAATTTAAATTGATGATTCATGCAAATTATTTTCTTTATGCGAGAGCAATTAATTTCGGATACAGAAAATGATAAGTCTTTGAAATGATTGATTATAAATAATCGCACAATTTCTTATAAAAGCTTCAATTTTCTTCACATTTAAGTCTTACATATTATTTAATACTAACAGATTAAAATTTTTTTTTCTCTTTATTATTTACTAGCTGATACCCGCTCGCTTTGCTGAGAGTATCTAAATTTATTTGATTGATTAATTGATTCCCTACCTTTAAATAAAAAAATTTAAAAATTAATCTATTTTGTCAGAAAAAGATGATAGATACTTTCAGAATTTAGATCCAAAGTAAGTTCATCAAAATCCTTAAAACTCCTTTTCTACGAAGGGATATTAGCTATCTTACAGGTTCATTACAATTTTAAATATAAAATGTTCTTTTAAACTTGAAAATTTTTCATTTCAATTGTCATTTATAACCGTTCAACTATTTTAGTAAAATAGATTCGTAGCTAAGTGTTCTCTCTGCTATTCTTCAGGAACCGTGCCTTTTTTAAGGATAAATGGTATTCATCACGTTAAGATCTGAGATATCTTTAACAAAAATTCATTAAAATTAGTTCCGTTAAGTTATTGTTAATTATTGAAAATTAAGTATTTTATTATTATTCAAATATATTTAAAAAATGTCATTATTTATTTTATCGAGTGTTAATTGAAATTCATAACATTTATTTTCCAGTAAACTTTTTATTTTCCAGACAATTTTTTAATTTCACATTTGTAGAGATTTCTTTTGTTACTGTGTAAAATTGCTCAGGCCTTCTTGAGGAAAATGCATGGAAATGTTGTTTCACGAACTTTAAAAAAACCTACCGAAAATACTACGAAAATAAACGGGTCCTGTAGGATTCAATTGCTATGCTATCCTATGTAGGATGAGCAGCCGTACTCTTATAAGAGTATATGTACCTTACATACCTAATTGGTGTAGAATTTTTCGAATTCTATGTCCTAAATAAGGACCAACATAACATTTTTATATTTATAAGAAAAAGCTAGCAATAAAACAGCCAATACGTACGACGTACAATAACCAGTCGCTCTGCCAATGCTTCTTAAATCTGTGATATCTTCTAATATATTCATTTTGATGTTATACTGTAAAGAGCAGTTATAATCTAAATAAAATGCACAATCTAATGTATTTAATTAGATAAGGAATAATACTGTTTTGTTTAAAATAGCTTGGTTAAAAACCAATAATTTTTTCTAATATGTAAAAGATAAAAATGGTTTTTGTGGGTTATTCTTAAGAGATAGGCATATACCGTCGCGGACTTTTTTATCAATCTTGTTAAGATACACAATTTCACCGCATATTAGTTTGATTTATCTCGTAAGATGTAGCCAGCGTTTGCAATGGAAGTGCACAAAAATATGTTTGTTATGACATCACATTACAAATATTTGAATTTCTCGACTTTTCTCTACTACGATATGCATGTTTTATACCTACAAACCTTTGTCTTGAATCACTCTATCTATTTTTAAGAACTGCATTAAAATCCGTTTTATAATTTAAAAGATATAAGAGAACAGACAGCGGGAGCGACTTTGTTTTATACTATGTAAAGATTTGCAATCTGTATACACATAAGTATTCATACAATGAGCAAGTGGGTTATAAAATCCTAATTAAAAATCTTTCAATTAAAGGTCAAATATAAAATGATTATGTAAATGAAAGCCACCTGCCAGATGCAGCTTTAGAACTCTCTAAGAAATAGAAATAATCTAGAAATTATTCTTTTTAAGAGAAGTTTTTCGAAAATTTTGGAAAAATGAGAAGGTACTTATTGGCTTATAGGATGTTGTATCTGTAGCAGGCTTAATGGGTTTTAGGATCAGTATAACAATGGAGTATTTCCGTTAAATATGGTGGTTAGGCAAACTATAGCTTTCCCGGGGAGTTTCCGAAGAACAAATTAAATAATAGAATTACATTTGAAAATAGTTATAGTAGGTGTAAATTAATGAATTTTTATGAAAAAAATTATTGTTTGGTTTTACGAAACCACGATGCAAGTGAAACTTTTTTTATCGGATTTTAGGCACTTAAGTAACTGAAAATTTTCGGAAAATTATTTGATTTTGGGTATGAAAATAGAATAGAAAGAAAGGGATGTGACACGAATTTGCTGTCTGACGTGACGCGCACCGTTGCAATTATTTTTGAATTTCCATTATTAATGTTAATACTCGAATGTTATTTTCATTATTGAATTTGTTGATTATTGTTAAATCGATCATCTGCCTGTTGTTATTTATTGTAACATCACCGTCAGATATTTTCGCACTATTCTCAATAGCTGTATCTTTGTCTATCACGATCAAGTGAACAAAAACATTTATATCAATACACTGATCAAAACACAAATACCAATACAAATATGATTGACAATTAATGACAACTTATAATACACTAAAACGTTGTTATGGAGAGAAAAATAGCTCATTACATTCAGTAATAGCTCGCGCAACAGGCCTGGGAAAACGACATGGTATATAGCTAACAATGTGTATACGAGCTCTGCCGAACACTTTCCGATTCCCTGCCGAGAATGTGTTACATTTAGCGACATGCTAATGACAGGCCAAAAAATTTGAGACGATGTATAAAAAGTTTCACTTTAAAAAATGCAATAGTAAAATACTTTATAGCCACACTTCCTTTGTACTTCATGATAAGGAAAATAAGAAAATTTACGTTGGCGGTACAAGGGGTAAATTATTCATTGACAGCTTTTTGCTTTCATTTACTACCACCTATTTAGTGAAGGAATTTTTTAATCGGGTTGAATTTTTTACTTTCCTTTACTACGTAATAAAGAACTGTTTGCAGTAAACGTATTTTTATTTCAGTGGTAGTGATGTTATTATTTTTTGTTATCTCAATTTAGAGTTTGAAAAATTAATATTTAATGATAAAAGTAAATTATAATGGTAAAAGTAAACTTTAAAACTAAATTGTTACCAAATATTTTTTCTATTACACCTATAACGTTATTTGGAGAAAACGAAGACTAAAAATTGATTCTTTTGTAACAGTGATATAAAAAGCCTTTAGATCTGAAAAAAGGTTAAATAAAAAAAATCTTCTGCGTTTTTTCTATGTAGTATGAAAGCCCGTTTTGATTAATAGTTTTTCAAGCCTTCGTCTCGCCGGTTTTCTCTTTTACAGCATATATATAAGCTTTATATAATACTTATATCTGAAATGTTTTTGTAAATAAACCAATAAATGGGTACTTATGAGGGATTTGGTCGTTTGAAAATTTTTCAGAAGCCTGCATAGTTTCCAAAGAAATAAATATGGGATTATCGCTAAAATAAAAATGGCTATAAAAGATAAAAAGGCTTTCGAATATACTAAGACGAAAAAATAATAGAATTACATATGAGGACATATAGTGGGATTTTCATGGAAAATCATTTCGTTTTATGTTTGGGCTATTTTTAAAGATAGTTTTATGCAAATGTTTATCGACTGATTTTTTTTGAATTATTATCACTGAATTATCATTATTTTGTATAATACAAAGAAGCAGTTAATTAAAAATTAATAATTTTTTCAAAATGAAATCAGATTTAAAATTATGAAAGAAATCAATTAAATCTTATTAAATAAATTGTAGAAAAAAAAACACAAAACGCGTTGTCTAGGATTCAACAATTATTGGATACGAGACATAGCTTATTGTAGAAGTTCTCGAAGAAGCTCGCGTTGCGACGTTCCAGTAGTAGAACTCTATCGTGCCTCTCTATCTCTTTTATCGCGTTTTTGCTTGCACGCACAGGCTCAAACGGAACGTGACACTTTTTTTGTACTGGCTGCCGTAGTTCATCAATTTATAAGATGTTATCACGTAAAAAATAAACTAATGGGTGTTATTTTTTTGGGTTGGAAAAAAAATATTTTAACCTTATTTTCAGATAAATTGTTTAATTTTCTTAACGTTTTTTTTTTCTCGTCTTTAATAATTTGCACTAGTATAATTATTTAACATTACACATTTTTTGTGTGATCATTTTTATATTTAGCCGCGTGCTTCAATTTAATTTGAAGTTATTCACCTTATACGTGCCAGCTTGTGATATCCAAGTCGTAATTAACATACCCTTAACATAGAAAAGGAATCAAATCAAGTTAAACAATATGATTAATTGCCATTTTAAATATTACTTATCTATAATATTGTTTTACTTGTCTGTCATTTAATAAGCATTCCTTTCCCTTGGTGTACAGACGAAAAAAACAGCGACAGTATTTTATATAAAATTAAATATTAAATATCTATATGAATGAGTATAAAATTTTACTCTAAATCACAATCAAAGTTCAAAGCTCAACTAAATAAAGGTATGACATTTAAATAATAATTCTTTGAATTCTTTGATTAAATAGTAATTGAAAAATTGGATGAATCATATTTGGTTTATGATTCAGATAGTTCAATATTTTAATACGATGATATTGACATACTTATGAAAAAAGATATTACATTTAAAGATTATATTTTCCAATAGAGTTCCTTTATTGTGAGTCATGAATTTATTTGTCATGTATAAATAATCATCTCTTTTATCAATGAGAAGTGCTAACTTCCATAGCTTCCAAATCTATAACTTTTTTGTATTGGGTGAACTTTTTTTGATTCATAAAGGTGCCGAAGTTGGATAAAAAGAAGAAAGTAAACAAACCGTCAAAATAATGAAGAAAGAAACCTTAAAAGTTACAACTATACTTTTTTTTATACTAGTATAGCCAGTAGCTTAGCTTATGGGGAAAAATTGGAAAAAAAATTTCTTATATATATATATACTCAAAGCTTGCGTTAAGGACTTGGAATATCTTTTGAATCTCCAAAAGAAATTATGAAGATGCAATTTTCAGATGCCCACTAAGGTAACTGCTGTTTGATTAATATGCCATTAGCTCAATAACAGTTTTTGCATTCGAATAAGTAATAGATTCTAGAAATAAGGTGAATAGTTGTGAAATAGTGACAAGATTAGAAAGTTCCTACTTGAATTGATTTTCAAGAAACTTATCTTAAATTTTACTTGAAATAGAGTCAAACTTGAGTTCCATATTAATATTTGTAAATGTCAAATCAAGCCAAACATTTGATTTGAAAGCTATAACATTAAATATGAAATATGAAACTCAATCTCAAGAAACGACATTTTAAGTTATTTACAAATGTTTAGTTATAAAAATAAGGGGCGGTAAGTTTGACTTTAACCCTGGGTGGCATTAATCTATGCTATGCCTCTGAGTACAACCCTGCAGTACCACAAATAGGTGTATACTATTTCATATCTAACTGATAACATAAAATATAATAAAAGAACGCTCACATATGAAACAAGCATTCGTTAAAATTAAACCGTTTACAAGAAAATATATTTGGCATCAGGGGTAAAAAAATTTATAACAATGAAAGTTACCGTATTAATGGTCATTTTACTTGTAACGGGTGATATTGCCTATGGCCGAGTATTTGAGTTTTGTGAACTTGCCAGAGAATTAGACCGACAAGGGTTTCCTAGATCGCAGCTCGATGATTGTAAGTAAAAACCAATTTAGTTTTTTACTGAAGAGTAGTTAAAAACTTCAATAAATTTTATTTTATATATTTAAGTTTTATTGTTTGGTCTATAATATGAAAAATTTGTTTAGGGGTTTGTTTGATAAGAGCTGAAAGCTCGTTTGATACACATGCTGTTGGTCCACCAAACTCTGATGGAAGTAAAGATTTTGGATTGTTTCAAATAAATAGCCGTTATTGGTGTAAAGATAGTAGCTATAGAGGTGGTCATAATTTATGTGGCATTAATTGTCGTGGTAAGCAAAACAGAAATATTGTCAATATAGTAAAATACTAGCTCAAAAGTCTAGCGCTGTTCAGGTTTTTTTTTAAATTTAAAATTAATTAAAAAAATTATTTAATACAACTTACAAGAGTTTTTGGAAATTAACTATAGTTTATATGTTCCTACATTAACATAATGATATATTTCTTTTTTTAATATGATCGTACTTATATTGTTAATTAAATACTTTTATTTGTACAGATTTATTAAGCAGTGACATTACAGAAGCAAGTAGATGCGCTAAATTAGTATATAAGGAGACTAAAAAATCTGGTAAGCGAGGATTTGAGGCTTGGTATGGTTGGGTAAACAGATGTCAAGGTAATATTCCAAGTACAGAAAGATGCTTCACCTCTATGGGGGAAAGAAATAGTCCATATGGATATTGTTCCACTTCAAAGTGAGACAAATTATCAAAAATATCTTCAGTAGTGAGAGTTGTCCTTTGAAGTAAACTGTAGAAATATATTAGAAATGCTTACTAAAATGTAAAAAAATTATTGTATCATTAATATATGTTTATTATATAATAAATCTTTCGATAATTGATCAATTTTTTTGTAGTTTTGATCGAGAGAAAAAAAAAATTAAATGTGTATCTTTGTCATTCTGTTGTTTAACTGTTTGATTCAGCTTAAATATGTTCAGAAATGGAAGTTGGAACCCAGTATGACTTGACGCATAGAGCGAAAGAAACTGATCTAACCGCTGTGCCAATAAGTGGACTATAACAATTATTTCGCTTTTTGTTAGTAGAATAATATATAAACATCTTCATACATAAAGCTATATATACAGCCTCTATATGTACATTGTATTCTTCGAACTTCCACCCTTTTTATTTGAATTTTTCCTGTTTTTCTGTAAAAAGTTTAAAATAAACCATGGCAAGTTAAAAAAACATCGTTAGAGCCGTTTTCGAAAAAAATATTGAAAAAATTCAAAACCCATAGAATTAACTTATTAAGTTAGGCTTTTTAGTAGCTGATTTTAACCAAACGTTTTGCGGCACAATTAGATGTAATATGAAGAGAATATTCCAAGTTTGGCAAATTTTAAATTTTAGATAGAGCTTTTGGTACGATACCGCTGACACATACACCCAGACATTTTTAACACTACTTGTTTGAACTCAGAGTATCTCAAAACGTCTATTCCCGATGAAAATTCTAACTAATTACAATACAGTGGTTCCGCAACTTTGCTCGTAGCTTGAATTACTTGTATCTCAAATTTTATCTTTTATCTCTATTGAAAAGATCAGATGCACGACTTGTTGTAACTTTTTTCGAGACCTTCAATCTGCTAAACCAAACTCGTATCTCAAATTTCGCTCGTAACTCAAAGCAAAAAATCACTCGCTTGCCGGCTCGTATCTCAAAAAACTCGTATGTTGGGGCACTCGTATGTCGAGGTACCACTGTACTTGTTTTAATGTACAGTGGTAAAATAAAGTAACGACTTGTTGAGTCAGTGTTTAGTAGGTTTGACATTTAAATAGTAATTTATAAATTTAAGTAGACTTGAATTTAAGCAAAATTTAAGATTTGTCTTATCAGATTCTTAATGACATTTGTTTTACATAGAAACTTCTAATTCATATTGAAGTAATTTGATTATGTCATGGCATTTTTAAGCTTTGCCAAAAAGCTCGAAATGTACAAGTAAATGAAGACATTGGATAATTTAAGCTTGACAAAAAGTTGACTGTCTAATTATACGCGATACACTGAAGAGTTTGAATTTCTTTTTGTCTTCAAATGCTTTTTTAATATGCTTTTACAAATTTATCAGTTTTAGCCAATTTGATTTGGCAGGTTGCAGTAGTATTAATAAACTTCCTCTTATTGCTTTAATACTGGCTTTTGCCATTTTAGAAGTAATCTTTTCACTTGTTGTTCACCGAAAAAAATCATTGATAACGATTTATTTATAGTTAAATTTTAAATATTTTTGCACACGAATGCAATATCTCTATCAAAATCAAAGTTCAAAGCTCAATTTAATAAACGTTTTATTTTTAATCTCTGATTTAATAGAAGGCAATTGAAAATTTGTATGTTGCTGGTAAATTATTCAGATAATTAAATATTTTAATAAGATTACGTTTCATTGTGATAGAAGATATAACTTAAACTGGGTAAATTTTTCAACAGAGTTCTTTTATTGTGCTCTAAGAATTTATTTGTTATAAGTTAGTAATTACATCCTTTACCAATGAGAAATATAAACTTTTCTGTATTGGTTTAGGCAATTTTTGATTGATAAAGATGCAACAAACTTAAAGATCATTAAGTACATTTTTTTGTTTCAATACAGTCCTGCATTAATACAAATACGTGTAGCTTTTCTATATCTAATTGATAACACATAATATAAAAGATCGCTCACGTATGCATTAAGCACCCGTTTAATATAACCGTTTACAATAAAATATATTTTGCATCAGAGATCAAAAATATATAACAATGAAAGTTGCCGTATTTATGGTCATTTTAATTGTAACGGGTGATATTGCCTATGGCCGAGTATTTGAGTTTTGTGAACTTGCCAGAGAATTAGACCGACAAGGGTTTCCTAGATGGCAGCTCGATGATTGTAAGTAAAAACCAATTTAAATTTTTAATGAAAAGTAAGTAATTATAAAAAAAATTACAATATATCTTATTTTTATTGTTAAGGTTGTGATTTCTGTTTTAAAATTAGAAAATTATTTTTAGGGCTTTGTTTAATAGACGCAGAAAGCGAATATAAAACAGATGCTTTTGGTAATCTAAACGATGGTGAAAGTTATGATTTTGGACTGTTTCAAATAAGTAGCATTTATTGGTGTAAATATCATACCCCCAAATATGGTTATAATTACTGTAACATTGATTGCAATGGTAAGCAAAACAGAAATACCTACTATTAATATTGTTGAAAAAAACTAGCTTGAAAGTTTAATAAAACTTATTTTAAAAAATTATTTAATTCTACTCAGAAAACCTTTTAAAATCGCAGAAAGAATATTTTTGAAAATTTATTTAAACTAGCTAACCATTTTAAAAAAGGAGATGTATACAAACACTTAAATACCACCTATTGGCGCTGTGGTTAGAGCAATTGCTCTCTCCGCTTCATACGTCAAGTGGTTTTGGGTTTGATCCCTGTTGAATCATAGACGTAAGATCCTAGACCTAAGTAAAAATTGACCAACAGAAATTCTCTGTGATTTTACAGTCGTGATATGACCTTAGATGTAAAAGCGACTTAAAAAAATATTTAAGTATGAATAATAAGTTTTATTTGACATTAAAGGTTACAAATGATTTACTTTAATATGTTGCATATCATAAGCATTGATATATTTTTTCTTTTATATGGTCGTACCTTATATTTTTTTTTTTTTGTGTTTTTAAGTCGCTTTAACAGCTAAGGTCATATCACGACTGTTTAAACACAGAAACTTTCTAGTATAGTAAGTATATCTTAGGTCTAGAATCTTAAGTCAAGGATTCAATGGAGATCGAACCCAGAACCACTTGACGCATGAAGTGTAGAGAACTAATGCTCTTGTCACTGCGCCAATAGGTGGCCTCCGTACCTTATACTATTAATTACTTTTATTTACAGATTTGCTAAGCGATGACATAACAGACGCTAGTAAATGCGCTAAATTAATTCACAGGCAACAAGGATTTGCTGCTTGGGTTGGTTGGAAAAACAAATGTAAAAATAAAATAAAAAAACCAACAGATAAATGCTTTTTGGTATCTTATAAAGATCCTAGTCCATTTCGTTTTCAGCCTAATATTGATAAAAACTCTTAAAGCGTTTGTTCCATTTTATAGTGAGACAAAATATCAAAATATATCCACTAATAAAAGTTGTTATTTGAAGTATACTGTAGTAAAATATTAGAATTCCTTGCTGAAAATATAAAAAATGTAATGTATAATGCTATACAATACTTATAATAAATACGTATATAAATGATATGATACATCTTTCGATAATAATTGATCATTTTTAAAAGTTTATATTGAAATATAAAAAAAAAACTAATAAAATATGTACCTATGTCATTCCTTTGTTTCACCGTTTGATTTAGCTTAATTCTAAAAACTAAATGTTTGTTTTTCAAATTTTTTTTAAATTTTTTTGCACTTAAGACTACTTTAGTCGAGGTCAACTCGAGGTCGCCCAGTGGTCGAAACTCGACCATAATTCGTTACAATTTTTACATACCTAATGGTACACTTCACTTGTAACTGCCTCAAAAACTTTAGCTACTAAGCTAACTACAGCACATAATGAATTGCATTTGCGAATGTTTGAAATTACAAAATTTTTCTTCAAGGTTCATTTAAAGAAAGTGCATCATATAATGATTGAAAATATTCATTTCAAGTTAAGGAAAGAAAAATGTGTAGAGGTTTCAAAATATTAATTTTTTTTCCATAAATCTTTTACAAAACTATTTCAGAATATTCTCTGAACATTTCAAAACTAAATATCAATTCGTTCCCAAGTTATAGGTAAGCAATTTAGTAGGTATCCGCATAACTTTTTTATAACGCATTTTCTTAAAATTACATTTTCTTATTTGTGTACACTCTAGCTCAAAAAGTTTTTCAGCAATCATTTTCAAACTTGACATGCTTGGCTCAAATTTACATTCTCTTACTGCTGTATAGTAAACGAAGTCGTGTTATAGGGTCGAATTTTTGAATTCAAGCTTTCACCGGAAATACATGTTTGAGGCCCCCTAAGTCCAAAAAAGGAGTTTTTAGAAACATGTCTGTGTGTGTGACAGCCATATCGTATCGAACGCTTTTCCGAATATCACCAAACTTGGAAATTTTCCTTCACATTACATCTTGTTTTGCCAGGAAGCTTTTGGTGGAAATCGATTAACCGAAAGCTCCACTTTATTCTCGAAGATTCTGAGCTTTTTCAATTTTTTTTCAAAAACGGCTGCAAAGATTTTCTTTAAGCTTACGATAGTTCTTAGACTTATTAATGGCTACAACTTTTATTTGAAACTTTTTCCTGGGAAAATTCGATTAAGGACGGTTCTGGGGTGAAGGTTGGAAATTCATAAATACATATATGCTGTATACTTGTATGCATATAGTTCTGCTATGTATAGTTATAAGGTGCTTATATATAATATTTATTTGAACCAACAGCGAGTTTCATAAATGAAAGTAAAAGAAAGTACTGTGACGCCACGCAGCAGATATTTTTCTTTTTATAATGTTGTAAGTCAATTCAAATTACTGTATTCTGAAATTTTTTTTAGACAAACAAAAAAATATGAGTATGAAAAATCAGAAGTAATTTCAAGTGAGTTTCCTACGTTCAAAAGTAAAACAATAGTACCTTTATGTTTAGATTTTTCCATTTAAAAGCCAAAGATAAAAAATTGGAAATAGGCTGCATAAGCCCTGTTTAAAACTTTGAATTAAGCTCAATCAACGGAGGATAGATTCCTTTCTGCGAAATATCGTCGAAATATTGTAATAAATAAACATAATGTTTAAAAATATGTTATAGAATATTTTGTAAAAATATATTTTTAATAATATTACTCAATAATAAAATAGTCCGTTAAATTTGTTTCCTTCAATTTCAATAATTATAATTTCAAAATTTAAATTCCTCTCACAGTATTTTGTTTAAATAATGACATTTGGAATATGGTTGAAGTCTGTGGTCAAACTGAACAACTGACATGAGATTTAAAAATCTACATATTTGTATGTATTGTGTATCTGCGTGTGTCAAACGTATGGTAGTGTATGTGACGTCTTTTTTCATTAATTTAAGGTATTTTGAAGCATTATTATAAAAAAATATTATCTCAATACGCAACTTCCCCATATAAACTTCAACTGTGCCAAATTTCATACTTCCCCGCCGTGTAATATTCGGTAAAAAAGTACCACAAATTTTTGCTTCACGTATTAATATATACATAGATAACAAATCAAGAATGATTACTTTTTGTTGTTTAAATCAAGGAATAAGACATCTTAATTTGGGACTTAGGCTCTTAGAGTCACTATAACATATTCGAACGTCTAATCTATCCTTATCTTTGTACGAGCTATGTGAAAGATTGACTCAGTAATGAAAAAATATTAAAGGCAACAAAGAATCCTTTGAAGTTATTCATATAAACGTATAATAATTTTAATCTTAATCAAAATTAAAGTTCAAAGCTCAATTAAATAAACGTTCAATTTTTGAGCAATAATTCAAATGATGAAGAAGTTGTTGAAAATGTAGTAGGTAAATGATTCAGATATTTACATATTTTAATAAGATAATGCAATAACTTTAGTAATCACGGTTGTTCTTTGAAGAAAACTGTAGAATAATATATGAATTGAACACCTTAAATGTAAAAAATGTATTGTTTCATACAATATAATTAAGTATGTTTATTATATAATAAATCTTTCGATAATTGACTAAATTTTTTTGTAGTTGTGATCGAGAGAAAAAAAAAACTTAATAAAACGTATATCCTTGTCATTATTTTCGTTCACAGTTTGATTCAGCTTTATTATGTTCAGGAATAATACAATTTTTATTAGCCGACTTCAAAAAAAGGAGGAGGTTCTCAATTCGACTGTATTTTTTTATGTTTGTTACCTCAGCGATTTTGATGATTTTTTTTTATTTTAAAGCCCGTGCTTCCCGAGTAATCCCATTTTAATTTTAAGAAAATTGTTCACTTTTAAAGGATTGAAAACTTAGGGATGAAATAGTAACTTCTTATTGGACAGCTCGATTTTGATAATTCTTTTTTTTATTGGTAGAACATAATTTTAAATTAATCTCATATCCATTTTTTATAAAAAAAAAACTCATAAAAGGTTAAAAATTAGGGATGAAATAATTAATTTTTCTGGCTAATCCGATTTTGATAGTTTTGTTCTTATTGAGTACATCGTACCTTTAATTTATTCACATTATAATTTGAAGAAAAAAAATCCACCCCTAAGGATGAAAATAGGGGATAAAATAGTGACGTTTAACTGAATCATCGAATTTTGATGATTTTTTCTATTGAAAAGATTATTCCAGTCAGTTCTTTCATTACATTTTAAAGAAAAAAATTTCAACCCTTAAGAGCAAAAAGGGATAAAGTAGTAACTTTTAACATTTGACGGCGCTGCCTCATATGAGCTGCGCGTTAAGTAGGGTTACCCATATTCAAAGAAATAAAATCAGTCATCAAATTTCAGATCATTAAAAATCGAGAAATAAATAAAATTATAACAAAATGAAAAACCGACTTCAAAATAAATAAAAAATGCACTAAAAAGCAAAAAAATAATTGCGTATCCTTGCAGCGTCTACAACTTACAAATTATTAGGATGAGATAATGTACAACTATTGTTATTTTTGGAGTTGGTCTCAGCCAAGGAAATAAATATTAATGTTAATTTGTAAAAAAGGTTAGTTGGTTATTGGTATTTTGTAGTTAAAAGGTCGCTAGATATTGTCACAGTACTATTAAATTGCATAAAATTTCATTTGAAAAATAAATTTCATAAAGTATTCTCGTTTATTGGTAAGTACCAATATAGTTGTATTTCCTTGGCTGACACCAACTCCAAAAATTACAATAGTTGTACATTATCTCATCCTAATAATTTGTAAGTTGTAGACACTGGAAGGATACGCAATTATTTTTTTAATTTTTTGTGCATATTTTATTTATTTTGAAGTCGGTTTTTCATTTTGTTTTAATTTTATTTATTCTTGAATAATTTAAAAAAATTTCCCTTATATATAACTCAAATCAAATCATTCCCAATCATTGCCACCGTTCAAATCTCAACTCACTTAAAGTTAATATTTTCCAAGCTAAAATTTATGATCGATAAGATATGGTCAATCAATTCAGAGGTGAAATAAGGTTATTCAAATATTTAAATTTGGTAAGTGATAAGTTATGAAACTTTCCAGGAAGAAAATTTTTGTTCAAGCAACTTAAAGCCTGGATTATGAAAAATTATAAAAATTTATAATTTAGAGGGCGGAAATTCTAGTATTCGAAATAAGCATGTTCAAAAGATTAAGCTTTTGATTATGCCTTTCAACTTTCAATAAAATATTAAAAAAATGGTACACTCTCTGAATTAACTTGAAAAACTTTTTAATTTGAAGTTGAGTTACGAATTCATTTATATAAAAAATACAATTTTTAGCAATTATCTGAATTTTTATTTTGAAAAAAAAAAGTTAAGAAGACAGTTCGAAAAAGAGAAGATTAAGAAACTAAAAATACAAAAAAATAACCATAAGAACCACCTTAAATAATATTGTGATTTATTCTCTAGCTATAAATGCGCTCCTGGTAAGTACGTTTGGCTTTTTCACTGTCTAGGTGATAAGAGATTAAAAATATTTACTTTCATACGTATGCATGCAATTTCAAGTTCAATTAAATTGTACACTCAAAAAAATATTTTTCAACCAGCAGTCTTATATTAATAACCATGCAATTAGCCATATTTTTAATATTTTTCATTTCAATGGCACACATTGTGTATGTACGTGAATTTGGGTTTTGTGAATTAGCCAGAGAATTGCAGCGACAAGGATTTCCAAGATCGCAACTCGATGATTGTATGTAGTAATTAGTTTTGATTTGTAAATAGAGAATAGTTATAACAATAAGAGTTTGTAATTATTTCGTAGCTTAGTCTTGGCTTTCTGTGGTTTATTTTACTAAACAAACTATTTTTAGGGGTTTGCTTGATAAAAGCAGGAAGCTTCTTTAAGACACATGTAATTAGAAAAGAGCTACATCCCGATGGAAGTGAAAACTACGGGTTGTTTCAAATTAGTAATCGATTTTGGTGTAAGGATTTAAGTTATAAGGATGGTGCAAACTTATGCCAAATTAGTTGTGATAGTAAGTAAAGCAAAAATTATGTTGTCTTTTTGACAAAACTACGTTTAATTGTATAGATTTGCTACACGATGACATAACAGACGCTAGTATATGTGCTAAAAAAATATTTGAAGAAACTGAAAAACTTGGTAAGCGAGGATTTAGTGCTTGGAATAGTTGGGTCAAGAAATGCCAAGGTGATATTCCAAGTACGGATAGATGTTTCAGTATTAAGTGGGAAACTATCATTTTGCCACTATTCTCAATGAGACACAACCAAAAACAAATTTTTTTTTGAAATTTGGTATTTGCAATCAAGTGTAAAAAAATTATCTCTTAGTTTTATATTTAAATAGCAGTTTAATAGGTAAATATATAGGTAATTTTATTGTTGATTAACTTTTTGGCGCTTAACACTAACACAACCTAAATAAAAATAATGCGTGTATTAGAAGTAAAACTTCTATTGAATTTGAAATATTTTTGTATAACTGAACGCTTAAAATAAATAAAATAATAAACACGAGCGGAAAGGAAATTTTTTTTCCAAATTTTCAAATTTCAAAGTTCAAATCAATAAATATAAAAATTAAAACAAAATTAAATAGACTTCAAAATAAATAAAAACTCTTAAACAAGAAATGCAATAAAAAGTAAAAAATTAACGCGCTGCTCATATGAGCCAGCGTCGTTTATTACGTTAAAAGTTAAAAGTTACTACTTCATCCCTTCTTGCTCTTAAGGGTTGAAATTTTTTGCTTTTAAATGTAATGAAAGAACTAAGTGGAATACTCTTTCCAATAGAAAAAATAATCATCAAAATTCGATGATTCAGTTAAACGTCACTATTTCATCCCCTATTTTCATCGATAGGGGGTGAACCTTTTTCTTCAAATTGGAATATGAACAATTTATAGGTACGATGTACGTAATTGAAAAAAACTTATCGAAATCGGGTTAGCCAGGAAAAATTTATAATGACATCCCTAATTTTGAATCCCTTATAAATGGAGTTTTTTAAAAATGTAAATAAGATTATTTTTAAACTATCATTCTACTAAAAACAATATTTATCAAAATCTAGCTATCCAATAAAAAGTTAATATTTCTTCCCTTAGTTTTCAACCCTTTAAAAATGGAACTACACGGAAAGCACTAGTTTTCAAATAAAAAAAAAATCATCAAAATCGGTTCACGCAGTCGAAAATTTTGAAGTAACAAACATTAAAAAAAATGCAGTCAAATTGAGAACCTCCTCCTTTCTTTGAAGTCGGCTAAAAATATATTAATATTAGGCAATTCTAAAAAAACAAAACTAAAATTTTTCATAGCTAAATATTATTTACCACGTTTATGTACCTACATGTAGAATTTCAACTGAAAAGTTTGTCAAATATACCCAAGATCCTCAGATAACATGTTGAATGAATTATGTACTTATCTCAAAAAGTTGAACGGTTTCGGCAGGATCACTTCTTATTCTACTAAAATGGTAGATTTTAATGACATTCGGTGTGAAATATTTGTAGGTCTTAATGTAATATAAGTACTTTTATCTTTTAAAACATACAAAGTCTGCAGAATAACAAATTTTCTTCCTAGAGTTTTAAGAATTTTAACGCACAAACTATGAAATACCAATTTAATCCTGAAAAATCCACGGTTTTTGAGCGATAAATACTATCTTTTTAGTCAAAATGGCAAAGCTTTTTCTTTATATTTTGCTATGAAAGTTTCTGTTAATCATAATATGATTTAAGTCCAGTTCGCAAAGCGAGAGAATATAAGTTAAAAGTTAATAAAAAAAATAATAAAAAAGTGGTTGCGTGTACTTATGTACGCGCGTGAAAAGTTATACTTTTTTGGTATCATTAAAAATTAGTTTTTATTAATTTTATTCCAATAATCAATTTTAAAAAAACTGTAATTTAATATTTAATAATAATAATATATATATTTAAAGATATCATTATTAAAAATGAAATTTAAAGAAAAATATTTTAATTTGTGTCAATAAATAATATCCAAAGAAAGCTGCAAGACGTTTATAAAATTTGTCAGGATCATTTTTCTGGTTAACAATTCATGCATGTCATGAAAACGAAGCTTCATAGAAATTGCGAAATAAAGTAAGTAGCTACTTGTCAAATTAAATGTCTTAATCTTATACATATCTTGTGTTACTAAATTATTATTCTAAGATGGTTGAATCATTTCAGAATCCCAGATTTCGTGATAACTAAGAATATGCATGGAATGCAGACGTCATTTTCACCACTAAACTCCAAATAGTATAACAGCTACTGCAAAATTCGAGAAAAGTTATAACTTATTTAATAATAATATGTGTCATTTGTATATATAAATATTTTCTAAATAAAATATAAAAAATGTATTTAAAGAATTAATTATTTTTAATTTTAATATAAAAGTAAGTAAATACATATTAATATTATATAAAAATTCAAAATTCATTACGCGCGCTTAGTTAAAAATACCGAGCCGTTTTGCGGCAGCTTCATCTTGTCAATTTGTGATGATAAAATAGAACGCTACTAATGCTTTTAAAACCGCGCCGCGATGCAAACGTCATTTCCATCATAAAACCTCAAATAGTACCTTTAACAGCTACTGCAAAATTTGAGAAAAGTAATAACTTATTTATTAATAAAATTTGTCATTTGTATATACAATTATTTTTAATTTAAATATAAAAATAAATAAATAAGTAAATAAATACAACAAAAATGCAAATAACACGCGTCAAAAAACCCAGTGATTTTGCGGCTAACTTCATTTTGTTAATTTCTGTCACAAGATGGCCGCCCATCTAAAAATTTCACTCCCATTATTTTTTCATAACGCGCCTAAAAAAGTATAACTTTAAAAAACATTGTTATAAAAAAAAGATGTTGAAAGGTAAAAAAGCTTTAATAGTTTGTTAGGAAACTTGATGAAACCTTCAAAGGGTTTTCTAGTCTAGAAATTTGAATTTTCTTTTCTTTCATATTTGCAAAGCTTAAACCTTTAAAGGTATGTCCTTTTTTTCAAAATTATATTTTTGGAGCAAGAATTGCCGATTAAAAAAATGTAAGTATTTGCTACCATTATATGGTCACTGCATGTAATTTTACCCGAAACTTTAAACGAACCCGAAACTACTTTTTTTCGAGACGGTTGTAATGATACCTCAAGTTCTAACGTACCAATTTACTTGAAATTTGGTGTGAGCTTTCTCTATATATAACTCTATCAAAATAATTAAAACTATAAAAAAAATTCAATTATTACTTTGATATTTTTAAAAAATTCGAAAAAGTGAAAAAAAACTGATAAGAAATGTGTTTTATTTAAAACAGCCGTTAATTTGCAAAAAAAATTGAAATAAGAATTGGTTTAGTTTCTTTGATTTTGGACTAGGAGGGTTGCAATCGTGATAACCGGGGCGCATCATTTTTGAGACCCTTATTAACATTTTAAAAAAGTTAATAAGCTTGCAAATTTTTAGTTTTTTACTTACTCTTCAAACATTAATATGATACTTGGTAAAATAGTAAAACTATTATTTGGTTTTGCTTTATTGCACCTGAAAAAATACCTACAATTTATTATATGAATTGTCTGTCATTGCTTGTAGACTAGAACACCTTTTAAAAGATCAGAGAACATTTTATATTAATCCAAAGCCAAGATTTTAATTCAATGTTTTGTAGTTGATGAGAAAAATATCGATCAAATGCAAAATCAAAATGTCAAGGTTGAAAAATATTTCAATTCTTTAATCGGATTAAAAATGACATTGAAACTCGGTCGAATGAATCGATTATTCAAATATTTGATAAATTTTATAAAACTACAAAAGAAATATTTTAAAAATTATCTGGACAAATTTAGAATATTTCATAAAATCATTTTTTGTACTGTAAGTTATAATTTAAAATTTTTTTCACTACTCCAAAAATAATTTCACGGATTTTGATGAGCTTACTTTGTAATTTAACTTTTATTCTAGTTTTGAGTGTTAAATTCTAAACATACAATGTAATATTTTTTTTATATTTAAGCCGATTTAATTTTGATAAAATTATTTGCTTATATGTTTTTCCTTCCAAACGTCTTATTTTCTAAAAGCCTTTTTCTTTATACAACAACAACGTTAATCATTAAACTTGGACAAGCTCTCTCCTTTAAGAAAAGGGTTTTATTGGACCATTAAGAGTGACCTTGGCGTTCTTATTAAGACTATAAGCGTTCTTATTATATAAGGCGTCCTATAGCCACGAAAAAAATCTTATATATGAAATCGAATTACTGCCAGTCATGATTTATTACATTTATGACGCTTTTAAAGAAATTGCCGTTCCGTATTTGCCGCAGCTTTTCTGTACGTTACATCATTGAATTATAGAAAAACTCATAAAGGAAATTTCATCGTTTTTCTAGCTCATTCTTTACGTTAAACCTACCAAAAAAATTATATCTATAAAAAATTACCGCTAAACGTTATAAATTACGACCAGGTTCTTCCTGATATTTATCAACTTGAACGATTACAAAAAAGTCGGAAATTTATTAAAAATTGATGTAGGTAGTTACAAGAAAATCAGTGATTTCTAAATAAATGCTTATGTTTCAAGTCGTTTATAACGTTATTACGGACTTTAAGTTCTTTGAAGAAGAAAATTAAGTTAATTCAAGTACAAGAGAAATCATGTTATAGTTGGTCTTTTAGTGCTCGTTCAAAGACCTACGGGGAAAACTTATCGCTTTTATCGTCATTGTTAAAAATATAAACTGAAAGGTTCTTAAATATAAGTATGGAACGAGTTTTAACGTCAATAGCCTTCTCATTTTTTGACAAATTACAAATATCTGAACTTCATAACCTTTTCTGTTATAAAATAGGAAAATTCTTTTTTAAACTCAACGGCTCGTTCTGCAATTACTTTAGAAAATCCATACACAATTTATGCATTTAATATATAAATGGAAAACTCATATGGTTCGATGAGTCGAATTTACGATGCCGCGCTTATTTACGATTTAAACCCGATTTATGGCGGTAATTGTCTGAAGATAATGCATTTTGCACGAGACGACACAATTCCCGAATTGAATAGAACGAGGAAATTGCTGCGGGCTAATTTCACTTAGGTGTATCTATGCTTGAATTTTGATCGATGCTATTATCAAAGAACTTTTATTGGTGAAAGGATGCTGTAACACGTTCATAATAGGTTGATAATATCGGGAATATATTCAAACTTGACTTGTTAAGAGTCTTTTCGAGTCTTGCGAGAGTTATAATCGTAGTATTTTTTCGAGAATGTTTTAAATAATATTATGAGTATGATTAGAGAAAATAATAAACACTTAAATATTTTAGAAGGATTTGTCGATGTTTGAATTTCAAAAATAAATTTTCTTATCATACAAATCTATTAAAATTCAACCATAAAAAGCTGTTTCCTTATTTTTATACTATTTTTACTACTTATACTTTTATACTATTTTTTATATTTATGCTTTACTAACATCAGGTTGCTCCTCAGAAAGCTTACAGTTGGAGACGAAACGTTTTTGCATTCGAAAAATGGCGGATGTTTTAATTAAAACATAAAATGAATTAAAACATATTCAGTCTACTTCATTAAAAATCCTCATAAAAGTATAATTGTTACAATGAACGTGAATTTCAGCATTCTAAACCCAAATAATTCAAACTATGCATATATGTAAGAGAATCGAAGTTTTCGTCCTGACAAAACCAAAAATTCGAGAATCATGAAATAGGTTTAAATTGACGACACTTCGTATGTAGACTTCATCAATATTTAGTTATTTTTAATCGTCGATTAACAAATCATTCCGAACCTGAACCTCGAATCGAATTAGCCTTTTTCCTGGAAAGATTTAAAAAAGATCCGCTAGTGGCAGCACCGGCGATGGGGTACATGTTTTGAATTCTCTATTGACAACAACGTCAAACGTACGTCTTATTACTATTAGAATAAATATTAATATTATGATTAAAAATAAATATTAATATTAATAATTATTAAAATTAGAATAAATAAATATTGTGGTGAAAAAAAAGAAAAAAAATGGTCATACCTACAAAACATTGTGCATTCGCTAATTGTACGTCTGATAGTCGATACAAGCAGGATGGTGTAAAATTAAGTATAGTTATTTAATTTACTACATAATATTATAGCATAGCAAAAAGAACAAGGATTAGCTTGGGATAGAAAATTTGCCCAGTTTGTTGTAGGAAAACTGAATGATGTTGAACTTGGTAGAGTTGGGTTGAGTAATTTCATGCGTTGATGTTTATCCGCTAGACATATACCACGATCAATTCCAACGAAAATATATTTATCATTACCGTTTGCAATGCATTCTTCAATTCTCAAATATACAAAAAAAAAACAACTAAGTTTATTTAAAATAATAAAATTTTCAACAACACAATGAAATATACGAGAAAATTTATGAACCAACTAACCTTTCAACTAGGACATTTTTATTACCTGATACGGTTAAGCCACGACATGCAAACCATCGTTTTAAATCTCGGACAAGATGATCTTGCACTTTTCTAAATTTCAATTTCGCTCCAGGTACATCATCTTCCGTTAAATCTATTATAATTCTATACGTTTGACGTTGTTGTTAATAGAGAATTCAAACCATATGTACCCCACCACCGGTGCTGCCCCTAGTGGATATTTTTTAAATCTTCCCAGGAAAAAGGCTAATAGAAAAGAATCTTGAATGAATTCTGAATGAATGCCCGCTCTCCATATTTTGAGACCTTTTATAATATTTTATTAAGCTACTAGGCCAGTCAAAATCGACATAAAAATAACTAAATTCGCAAAACATGATGTATCTCTGATTTTTTAGTATGTTGTTTGGACCCATTAGGGCTATGTATTCTCAAGTTTGTAACTCTCAAAAAGTTGTGGAAAAATTTTTATGGAGGAGAAACCGTGAAATTTTTGCACTTGTTTCTGATTATGCTCGGTATATCTTAATCTATGCATTTTTCTTCGAAAGCTGTACGTTTTTTAAGAGTAAGATTGCTTAATCTCATACCACCAAAAAACAACAGGATAAGTTTTAAGGATTATTTTCGGACAAATAAGCAAATCGGCAACCTCCTGCCCCGCAGAGCTCCTAAAACTCATCTCTTGTAAATGCAAGAAGGGGTGCTGAGAGGTGGCTGCACTGGGCTTAGATGTTCTGCGATGTATGCTACCTGCTGTGGGGAAATGTTCAAAACTGCAATGAAGAGGACGACGGTGACGAGCCTCAAGAAAACTCTGACGATCCACCAATACTGGAGTACTCACCAAAATGCAATTTTACCTTATATTGGTTCTATAAGATTTCGAGCTTACAAACCCCGCTTTGCACTTCATGTATAGCTAATTAAATTGCCTACAAATTATATACAATAAGTCCTGCTCGTAAGATCAATGGTTTTGACGCTACTTTGATCCAAAAAAGGTCTATGGGAGTTGTTTTGAGAGAAATATTAACAACCTAAAATAAAATTCTACAATTTTTGTCGTGTCGCGTTTTAGTAGTAACGCGATTATTTCTTAATTAAGAATGACCTATATTTTGCATTGACACAGCATAGAAGCTTGGCTTATTTGTTCTAAAATAATTCTTAGAACTTATCTTGTTGTTTTTTGGTGGTATGAGATTAAGCAATCTTACTCTAACATGATCGTCTTTCTACGAGCAACAAAATTTAAATAACTTTACAGTTATTTTGTATACCATGGACCGTTTTGAATGATTTTATAAAATTG
Source organism: Sisyra nigra (assembly GCA_958496155.1). Taxonomy (NCBI): domain Eukaryota; kingdom Metazoa; phylum Arthropoda; class Insecta; order Neuroptera; family Sisyridae; genus Sisyra; species Sisyra nigra. The sequence goes on from OY292318.1 coordinate 37,994,463, forward strand.
AGAAAGAATGTCATAAAATGCTATAAATATTCTCATGCTTATGTAAAATTTAAAGAAAATACCGAATACGTATTTTATATTTTACATAAAAGGACATTATTACCTCGTCTCAACAATCTTTGTTCCGTTGTTCAATAAAAAATAATAAGTGAACAGTCACAACATTGAAGAAATATCCAGTATGAAGAAAATTGAAATATTTTCACATTTCCAATTTTAAGAGTGTACAGATAGCATCGCTATGCAATACGCTATTCTCAGTCCAATCCTTTATCTGTCTTCTTTTATGTTCATTTGAATCTATATAGGTGTCCTGTTTGTTCATGGGAGTACTCTATATTACATTGAAAACTATAAAAATGCAGACGTGCAACAATTCAAACAAACAAACAATACAAATAAAGTTTTTGAAATTGTATTTTGAAAGCTTTCATTAGCGTTTTTGCTGGTTTTTTTTTCGTATCGCTCGATAAAACTCGATAAAACCATTTATCTACCTCATAATGGACTGTTTAATATTTAATTTTAATTTGTTATCAAACTTGTTTTAGTCTCATTTTTGTAATGATTTAGTGTAAATAATTGAGGATCATTTAATTTTATTTTTGAGGTTATACTTCTTTAGGCGCGTTAGGAAAAAATGATGAGAGTGAAATTTTATGATACGCGCACATCAGGGTGACACAAAATTAACAGGATGAAGTTGGGCGCAAAACAGGGTGTTTTTTACACTAGGTGCGCGTAATTTGAATTTTTGCTTTATTTATTTTTATATTTAAATTAAAAATAATTATTTCTTAAAATTTATTTTTAATTTAATTTAGACATTATTTATATATACAAATGACACATATTATAATATAAATAAATACGTTATTATTTTTCTTGAATTTTGCAGTAGCTATTATCAAACTATTTGGAGTTTAGTGATAAAGATAACGCCTGCATTCCATGTATATTCATGGTTATCACGAAATCTTGGATTCTGAAATGATTCAACAATGTTAGAATAATAATTTAGTAAAACAAGGCATGAATAAGATTAAGACATTTGCTTTGAAAAGTAGCTACTTACTTTATTTCGCAATTTCTATGAAGCTTCGTTTTCATGGCATGCATGAATTGTTAACCAGAAAAATGATCCCGGCAAATTTTACAAACGTCTTGCAGCTTTCTTTGGATTTTATTTTCATTAAAGACCATAGTTTTTTCAGTATTTCAGCCATTAAATAGTCATAAAATTACAAATTTACTGCACAAACGGTGACTCGGAAAAAACGTGTTAAACGTCAGATTACTTTTAGGCTATTAGTACGGCGCGTTATTTTTAGAGACGTTAGTATTGGTCTATTTTATCATCACAGTACGAGTCCGTAATGCTTAAATGCATTTTGGACATTGTCCCGTCATCTCTGTTCAACGCGCCGTACTAAAATTCAAAAGAATCGCACCTCTCGTAAAAGTGTCCACTCCACAAAAAAATTATATTCAGTAGTGATTTAAATTGAATTTTTATATTAATATTATTTACTATTCGTAAGTATTAGTGAAAAAATTGTGCTTATATACTTTTTCAAGTGCTCCAATATAACTGAGGTTAACTATCCGTATGTATTATTTATTGATATAAATTAAAATATTATTCTCTAAAATTTATTTTATTTAATGATTTGTATGCAATTAATAAAAACTAGTTTTTAATAATGCCAAAAAAGTTCAACTTCTCATGCGCGTACATAAGTACACGCACCCACTTTTTTTAGTTTTCAATGAAAGGTATAACATAGTTCATTTAAATTTGGAAGGCATCATTTTAACAGACTTTTTGTATTTATTAGACAATCGAATGAAACAATGAAAAATGCTTAGGAAAAAAAATGTAAATTGGGCTAAAAAAACTGAAAGCTTTGCAAGACGTGTTCGTGCATTTATAAGGTTGTGGCGTCTGCTTTTGACAAAGGATTTAATGAACGAGAGTTGAACAAAAATAGTGGAATAAATTAAAATTTTTCTAAGACTTTTAATTAAGAAAGGAGAATGTACAAAAGATCAAAAGAACGGTCGGTACAGCCATTCGGAAAAATTGAATTTTCTCTCGACGCCTGATTGGAATTTTTCTGCAATGCGCCAGCTTTAAAAATGATTTTTTAAAACTTAAAAAATTGGAGCACACGTAGCTGGAAGGAAATCTTGAGTTGTATGAAACCAGGCAAGACAACGTCAAATTCATCGCTTGAGTAAAGCGATTTTTTCAACGAAAATCTTGATGGATGATGACGAAACATAAAATATTGCTAAAACGTTGTTCACATAATAAAATGATTTTTGTTCTACAATTTGATCTTAACGATTAAATTTTTAACCGAGACAAGATTTGACATTGATAGATTCATCAAATAGAAAAAAAGTCTTTTGTTTGAAAAATTTTATGATGAAAGTGTCGAAATTAAAGCTTCAATCTCTTTATGTCGACGATGCAAAAACCACAGTGACGTTTCAATAAATTGATTCAAGGCGAATTTTTTGTACGAATAAAGTTTCCTTATAAAAGGTTCTTAAGTTTGTTTGTGCAAAATCGTTTGTTCAAGCAAAAACCTACTATTCCAACGATTGGTGTTTGCTCAAATTTTTTTCCTTCAGTGTTTTTTTTAAATGATCATTTCAAAGTGTGGAAAAATAGAATAAGACGAAAGTCTGTGCGAGCTCTTACTTCAATTTGATTTAAAATACTCGGTAAAAAATGTCTTTGAAAAGTACGAAGAATAAATTATTTTTCCGCAAGGTAAATAAATATTAATTTTGTTAAAATATTTAAATAGAATATTATTTCTATTCAGCAGGAAATTCTGAGCGAATATTTTTTTTCAATTACTTTGAAAATCATTTCTCGTCTATGCTTCTAAAAATTAAAAAAATGATATAAAAATGTTTAAACAAAAATATTAATTTAACTTTTTTTTAGTTCAATATTTTGGAACGTATTGGGACGGAAGTAAAAACTTTAATATCCTATTTACAATTGTGAGATAAGAACTATCATTTGCTTTCACAATATACACTACACTTTCACAATATATTTTACACTCACGATTTACGATTTATTTATCACTCAGTTGACAATTTATGTATTACTCCGTTGACGATTTATTTATGACTCAAAATGACGATTTATGTATAACTGAACTTGACTGAGCTTGTTCTCCTTATATAAGACCACGGCCATTCTTCCAGAACATTCGATTCTATTGATTCTATTGTCTTACGATCTTTTGTACTTGTCCCATCCTTCAAGAATTACCAGTGGAAAGTACTAGAAGTTTTCGTCTCTTTTTAATTCACCGAGTAATCCTTGATTGGTCAACCTCTTCGCGCCACGGGGGTCCGACCTCTTGGGAACGTTCTAGATGTTTCTTTGTTAGTCGACTACGCCCCGCCATTATTCACTCCTCACGCTTCGTTGAGGTACTCAGCGTGAGGTTTAGACAAAACGTTTAAGACGGTCTCAGCCCACGCAGTCATGAGCCCAACCCCAGACTTCCTAGACTGTGACATTATTCAAACCATTTTTTTTTATGTGGACAACAATTTGCAATGCATTTATTAAGACAAAATGAGTTTTTGTCTGTCAACATTATCAAAAAGCTATTGACGAAGTACAATTTTGAAAAAAATTTTATATTTGAAAAATAAAATGTTGAAACTCCGAAATCACTTCGAAAAGTTGATTCTGAATCATCAATATGGACTTTGGCCGTTCCATTCTTGCCTTCTAGAATAGAATAGGGTTGTTGACGAAACTTTGACATCATTTGAATCCAAAAAGGTATGTCTGAGGATTTTTCTAGATTCAGAAATGGCGTTCGATAAAGTATTGCATGAGGGACTTTTATATAAAATAAATAATGTTTTATCCGATACTAACTATCACATAGCTCAATCTTATCTTCCAGGGCGCACTAAATTGGCTTCTAAATCAATTAAAGCAGGAATACCTAAAGGCACTTTTTTGGGACCATATCTGTACCTCATATATGCACATGTCAGCATACGCACAGTATCTCATAACAGTTTGATAAGCTGATGACATGGCATATCTAGTGAAGGATGAAACTCACCGGCTTGCCAATATTAGGCTATAGGTGGTCCTAAATGATATGGGTCAGTATTGCAAAAAGAGGCCGGTTAGTTTGAATCCCCTTAAGTCTGCATTTCACCATTCACTCTAAGAGAGGAACCGCACAGAGAACAACTCCATCTAAACGGAACAGTTCTGCCAGTTAAATACTCGGTACAGTACCTAGGGTTACATCTGAACAGTAAGCTGTAATGGAAGATACATATTGGCCTTTTGGTTAATGGGCTCTGCATGCGCATAAAAATGCTTAAATCTATGCTAGCGCCACAAACAACACTAAGTCTAAAAACCAAAAAATTAATGTATCCCGAGTCGAAATTTTAGACGTATTTTGGGCTTAAAATGGATTTTTTACCCTCATTTCAACCTACAAAGAGTAAAATGAACCTCATCTCAATCTAAATGATATTCCATCATCCTCATTTTAACCTACATGAAATTTTTATTATATTATGTGAACCTCGTTTCGTCCTAAAAAAAGTTTTATTATCATAAAACATAAAACCTAATTGTAAACCCACTTTTTTTTACAATATTGCAAATATTATTTACTATTAACCCAAACTTTTGATCTGTCTCTTTCTTATAAGTACTTGGATACTTAATATAATATTGTGTAGCCTCTACAAGCATAAAATATATTGTGTATCGGGATATGATCCATTACTGGTTTGATCCTTAATCCTGTTCACTCTTGTTCATTTTTACTCAGCTTTAGTCTCTTGGTAACCGTTCGAGTGGCTATACGTTCGTCATAATACAACAATTAAATAAACTTATTTCACTACCTATTTGATTTATTTTTCAATATTGTCTTTATCAAAAGGCGTAAAAGTGTAAATGTAAAAAATGTAAAATTAAATAAATTTTTTAAAGAAATGCGCATGATGGGGAATATTGTGGATTATAATAAAAGGAAATCCTGGAAAAAATGATGGCAAGGGTGACAATAAAGAAGCTGGTAAACGAGGACAAGAAAATTAAGAACTGATATTTGTAATATTCTTATTACTTTTAAATTTATCGCTAATATTAATGAAGCTTGTATAAAAAAAAAAACAAAAATATTAAAATAAAAATGTTATTCTTTTTGAAAAAAACCCTACCAATAAAACAATAAAAGAGAGTGACAAAGAAAGAGCGGAGAAAAGAGAGAAAAGTATATATATAGAGAGAGAGAGAGAGAGAGTAAATAAAAAATTTTTTGAACCTCATTTGAACCTGAACATTGTATTTTGTCCGATAAATGCCACTTATAGGTTCAAATGAGGTCCAAATTTCAAATGCAAATGGTCCTCTTTTCAATCTACTTGAATCTCTGAATAGCCTAGATTTTGAAGGCGAAAATAGGTCTAAAATTTCGACTTGGGTGGTATTACAATGTCGAGTTTCAATTTTTGCTAAAATATACTTCAGATTGTACTTTGCAAATTTTAAATAATTTTGATGCATGTTGTTCATAATGGACTGCAATACCACAATTTACTTACGTTTGCGCTCCAATTTACAATTCACTCACGATGGATTGTTAGTTTAATTAAATCGGTATATTGTTAGTGTAGCATTGAATAGTTAGAGTTTAGCAAATAATGGCTCAAGTATAATTTTCTTTTGATATAAATGTAACGTGACCATTATATTTTATCATGTAATACGTGCTATGCAACTCCATTGGTAGCAATAGTTTTATATAACTTCACATAGTATACTCTAAGATGACCCAACATGGAAAGATAACATAAATCAGTCGTTAACTTTGAAAAACAAAAACTTCAAATTTTTATCAAAATAATTTATTACAGCGTTACAATATAATATTTTAAATTATTTGATAGAATAACGTTAAGAATTATAAGGATTTCGATTCTTAAAAAGAATGTTTGGTTTTTTATTATTTTTGCTAAATATATACTACTGCAAATTTCGTAAAGAAATCTTAGAACAAATAAAACTAGACGATTAAATTACCAATTAAATGATGTCTAACATTTTCCATATGCTTATCCGAGAAGGATTTCTTGTATTCATTTATTTCCCAAAATGAAGTGCTTTAAATTTCCGTGTTGTGCTGAATGTTTTAGAATTTATTTTCATGGTAAATTTCATATACAAATCTAATTTATGTCGGATTTAATAATACGAAAAACGTAGATTCTCAAGAGATTATTTCTTTCTTTTCAAATATTTTCATTGTATAATAGAAAAGATGAATATATTTTTCATAAATACCTATCGTCTTTTATACGTTTTATCGTTTCCGGTCAGCAGTCAAATAGACTTTATTGTATAGCATTCTAAGAATGATATCTAATTAATTTCTCTTTCTGGTTCTGATTTATTTCAAACCACCACATTGTCACAAACCAAGAGCTCTCGTTTTGCTTTAACTATGGTTTTCATTACAATAAGAACGTCTATATTAACAATTTCAAACATAATAAATTATTATTAATTGTAAATATGTATTTACAATACTTTTATGTTTATTATTAGTTATTCCCGGATGTCATAATTCACGAATTGAATTCTTCACAACCTGTTAAAAGTAAGTGCCTCATCAGCTAATATCTTACAATAACTAGCAAACTTTTACTGTTTTCTAAGTTTTGTCACAAATTGGTTTTTGAACAAAATAATTTTGCTTTTTGTAGATACCCGAGTCGAAATTTAAAACCTATTTAAACCTCAAAATCTGGGTTCAAGTAGATTGAAACAAGACCATTTGCATTTAAATTTAAGTCCTCTTTTGAACCTACAAGTGGCATTTATCGGACAAAATACCATGTTTAGGCCCAAAAGAGGTTGACAGAAAAAACTTCAAATGGACCTCTCTCTCTCTTTTCTCCACTCTTTCTTTGTTACTCTCTTTTATTGTTTTATTGGTAGGGTTTTTTTCAAAAAGAATAAGATTTTTATTTTAATATTTTGTTTTTTTTTTATTCAAAAAATATACAAGTTTCATTAATATAAGCGATAAATTTAAAAGTTATAAGAATATTACAAATATCAGTTCTAAGTTCTTAATTTCCTTGTCCTTGTTTACCAGCTCCTTTATTGTCGCCATTGCCATCATTTTTTTCCAGGATTTCCTTTTATTATAATCCACAATATACCCGATCATGTGCATTTCTTTAGAAAATGTATTTAATTCTATAACATCTCTCTGATTACTTTCAAGATAAAACAAATTTCTTCACACTTTTTGTTTGAAACTAGGTTTTTCACTTTGAAATTTTTTACATTTACACTTTTAGGCCTTTAGATATAGACATAGACTTAGATATAGATATAGATAGGACAAGACAATATGTTCACAAAATATAATAAAAATTTCATATACGTTAAAATGAAGACGGTGGAATCGTTTAGGTCTATATGAGGCTCATTTTACTGTTTGAAGGTCCAAAAGAGGGTAAAAGTACCATTTTAGGGCCAAAGGAGGTCTGAAATTTCAACTCGGGTAGACATAAAGAGATAAAAATAAAAGAAATTGATATAAAATCTGAATTGGCTGAAGGACTAAAGCTCTTCTCCTGATGTTTGATAAAGAGGTAGAACAAAAAAGCCATGACCCAAAAATGGAGTTGACATTCTAACAAACGGGGTTGACAGTAAGCTCAATTTCTAAATTACCAGCTTAAGAAAATTCTCATTGAACAAATATAAGCCACCTTTAATATCAGAATTACTATGATTTTAATTTTTCTTAACCTCTCCTGAAAGTTGAATAGATTTTTTTCTTCTTCATAATATAAGTTTATAAAAGAATACCGTGGTTGACTGACAGACATACTCAAGGGATTTCAAACTATTATTTTGGAGATGTCAGTGAGTTTGTGGCGACTAGAAATGGAATTCTAACATGCAGTGATACCTCTCGCAACTGCCCTTACGATATAACGTTATATATTTTAAGCAATTCAATTTGTACGGGACTAGTGCTGGCCACTGTAATTGTAAATATATACATGTAAATAAATTCGGGTAACCACTCCCACCTTACATTTCTGGTGACCCCGAATTGCAGCATGCAACGCAGCAACAAGGAACGGCCATTTTGCCTAAACCTGCAAGTTTTGCCTCATATTTTGGACGCCATACAGTCGCCACATACATTGGACCCCTTCACAAAGAACTCAACTATAGAGTAGCGGCGTCCTAGACTTCGGTTGAACTACTCCATACCCGTCCCACGTCGTCTTGGACCCGAGCCACTGTAGCTCGTCCAGCGGCCCCGGCTCCACGACGCTTTCAGTCACGGCATCCCAGAGTCTCACAGCCCAACGACGACAATAATCGTAACCAAGTCACTAGGAGGGTAGTGATGTGGCGACTAGAAATGGAATTCAAACATGCAGTTATACCTCTCGCAACTGCCCTGACGAAACAACGTTATATACCTTAAGCAATTCAATTTTATTTTTATATTAATATTCAATTCAAGTTCTACTAACAAAGATTTTTTTTTAAATTACATTTTTAAAGGATTCGAAAAAGGGATTTAAAGTTTTGCAGTTGATTGTTAATTCGTTCATTGAACAGATATGACAAACATTATTTCAAATATCAAGAAAATTTCCAAATAAATGCTGTTAATGAATGAGTTATTGATTTCTAAAAAAAACTTTTTTTCACTTTTTTTTTATTTTTTTTTTATGTCACACTTATTAAATTTTTTCGATAAAATCCCCGGAAGCTGTGAATCCTTTTGATTCCTTTTGATTTACAAAAATCAAAAATGTCTCTTGTTAATGTATCTGTAAGCTTTGTATTTTCGACAACTGACTTGTTCTATTCCCCAAACCAAATTGAACTTTTCTTAGAAATTAGGTATGCGATACAAACAATTTGCATTACAATTAAAATTATATTTAAGAGAGGAATCATACTCTATTATTCAAACTGCACCTAATAGGAAAAAATTATCAAAATCTGATATCATGTTAAAATTAACTATTTCAAACTTTATCTGTGCCTTTAAAGGTTGATAATTTTTTTATTTAAATGTAATGAGACAAACCTAGATATCATTCTAATAAAAATAAAATCATCAAAATAGGATCATCCCATTTAATTTTACTTTTCATCCTTTATTATTACCCTTGAAACATGAGTTTTTTTCAAATTAAAATGAAACTTATAAAAACGTCACATTTACCAAAAAAGAAAATGGGCATAGCTAAAAACCCTTATGAAAAATTTCCAATTGACACTTTAAATAATAGGTACCTATAAAATGGTCTTGTATCTATTTACATTTTTCTCAACGATATAATAAATGGAAATTTATGATAATACGCGACGATTCCACAAAGCTTAACACAATCGTAATCTTTGACCATTCGTTTTTTTTCTTCATTGTCAAAAGAAAAATTTGATAATATTTGGTACTTTATATTTAAGAAAAATAACAGTTTGCAATTTAAAGCTGAAAATAAAGTTTTGTATTAACGTTAAAGTTTTTTACCACGTTTTTCTTAACTTGCTTTCTTGTTTATCCGGGTCATGAAATTGAGATCGATTTTTGAAGCATTTCGCAACATCCAAATTCTCTGAATTTTTTTATATTTTCTTGCTTACCCTAACAATTCAAAATTTTATCACATGTAATATTCAATTCTACTTAATTATAATAAAATTAAATAGTGCTAATTTTATATGAAAAATAATGACGTGGGGGATTCCACCTGGTGACTACATTTGGTTGGCACCACTGAAATCTCCTAGATCCGCTGGGCGCGCTATTTGTAATATCTGATTTCTATGTAATATCAGTTTGATTTTTTTTCATACTATGGAGAGTATAGAAGGAGGAGCTATTAACACATCTCTGTGTTAATAGCGCCCGACGTTTTTAGTTTTAAAATATTTTGGTTTGATTAAGAGTGTGCATCTTCATAATGGACACAAGAGTCAAACAAAAGCAGCTTCGGTACAATTCAGAGAAGGAAACAGTACCTTACCAGCACCACCCAGGGAAAAAAGTTATTTTCTGACCCGGCACTTTTTGCACCACTGATCCATATAATTTAATACCACCTGTAGTCTAATATTGGCAAGCTGGTGAGTTTCATCCTTTACTAGATATGTTCTGTTATCAGCATATTGAGCTGTTGTGAGGTGCTGGGCGTATGGCACGTCATGTGCATATAATAGGCTTGTTCCTCTTGTCCATTTGATGATGTTCAAACACGTCCACCGAATGACAAAGAGTAAGACACATTAACCAAAAGACAAGAGTGAGTGAAGAACATAAAGCGGCAAGTCCCGACTAGTTGACAAACCGGTTTTGCGGTGTTTAAACACCCCCAAATCCGTGTCGAATCAAGCTATTGTCATGAAAACGTACTATTGTCATAGCTCGGCTCTCTGCCTAATGCGGCCAAGCGGCTGAGGACTGAAACATTTCGACGTTGTTGGACGTTAGGACGTGTTTGGCTTCAACGTCTGGAACAAACCTATTAGGTACAGGTATAGCCCCAAAACACTACCTTGAGGCACTTTTGCTTTAATTGATTTAGAAGTCGATATAGCTTTCTAACAGCGAACTGAATAAGTGCGTCCTTGAAGATAAGATTGAACTTTTTGATAGTAAGTATCGTACTTTATCGATCGCCTTTTTTGTATCTAGAAAAACCCCCAGACATACCTTTTTGGATTCAAATGATGTTAAAATTTTGTCAATAACCCTGTGCAATTGCAAAGGGCAAGAATGAAACGGCCAAAATCCATATTGATGATTTGGAATCAACTATTCGAGAAGATTTAGGAGTTTTGGCAATATCACTCTTTCAAATAGTTTTGCAACAGTAGGTAATAAGCTGATCGGTCGGTAGTTATGCGGACCGTCGCTTCTTTTATTTGGCTTCTTGATTAGGATTATCTGGACATCTTTCCATTTGGAGGTATGTTTTTATTAAATTATTAGTGTGAAAATTATTAAATAATTGAGTAAGGAATACTATACCATTTCTAGAGAGAGATTTAATTAGTTCTATTGTTATTAAATCCTGCCCTGGAGCTTAATTGTGAGTTAATTTACCAATTGTATTTTTAATTTCTTGAACAGTAAAAAATTCGTCAAAAGAACCAAGTTGTAGGGTTCATTTTACTTTGTCTTTATTTAAGCTGTTAAAATTGTTGTTTGGTCAGGGTTCGGCGAGAATTGTTCTTCAAGGATAGTGGAGAAAAGATCCGCCTTTTGTTACATTGTGGTATACCACCTTTCTTGGTTAAAGTTTTTAATTTAAATCCTTACTAATATTATAAACGTGAAAGTTTGTATGGATGTATGGATGTTTGTTGCTCTTTCACTCAAAAAGTACTAAATGGATCTGGATGAAATTTGACATAGATATAAATTATAATCCGGTGTAACATATAGTATACTTTTTATCCAGATAAAATGTACGGTTTCCGTGGGATAGATATTTTTTTTTTGTTTTTTTACAGAGCAAAAGATAAACTTCCATTTTTACAATATGGTTGTTTAGGGGTCAGAGAATGATGTAAGTTACTTCTTAAAGCGGAATAATGAACGGTTTCTCTGGGATAGTAAAACAAGTATGTATTCTATAGGAACCGAGTATTTAAAAGCAGTTTCGTTATATCATCTTATCTCATTTTCTTTAAGAAGACTTGATCTACTTTTTACTCAGGAGAGATGTACTGTTCCCGTGGAATAGATATGTTTTTTTGTTTATCACAGAGTTTAAGATTGATATGATTTTTGCAATGTGGTAGTTTGGGGGAGAATGATATAGCTAACTTTTAACTTTTAAGGCTAGAATAACGCATGGTTCCCATGGGAGGGCAAAACAATTATATCCTACAGGAACCGTACATTTAAAAATTTTCAGTAAGGTTAGTGAAATAGAATTTTAACGCATTTTCCTCATGAAGGCCTGACCTTATTAATTTTACACGATAACAAAAGAAATCTGTACAAAGTAGAAATTAAAAAATTGACAATTTTTACTGGAAAATAAATATGAATTTTAATTTAACACCCGATAAAATTAAAAATAAAAATTTTTAAAATTTTTGAATTTTTTCATTTTTCACTGTCGATATTAGAGATATAATAATAAGATATCAATAAGAAATTAACGTTTTAAAATAATAAACTAAAAATTTCCAAAAGTAAACAATTACTTATCGGAACGAATTTTAATGAAGTTTTGCTAAAGATCCTGTAGGATAGCTACTAATCTATTCTTTTTAGGGAACATTCATTAATTACGTGATGCGTTTAGGGGCTGATGGGGTCGAGCCGAAGCTCATCTAATCTTACTTTGGGAACAGGGGAGGTTTCGCAAATATCACGTTTTTTTTTTTAAAGAAAACACACGTTTTAAAAAATACCACATTAGATTGCGGGATGGGGGAAAGGGTTATGCCAAAGCTCATAACATCTTACAATCGCAAAAAACGCCTCGCGCAAATAATGGGTGCCCCCTCAAATAGCTGAACGGTTTTAAATGACATTTGGTATGAAAGATTTTCAAGTCCTAAGGAAAGGAATACAGGTACTTTCTTACTAAAAATCGTATAGAAGCTGATGTAAGACAGCTAACAAATCTTTCTTGAAAAGTAGTTTTACGAATTTTGATGAACTTTCTTTGGATCTAAAGTTTGAATGTATCTATCATTTTTTTCTGTCTTTTATTCAATCAGTTAAATTTAGATACACTCAGCAAATCGAGCGGGTATCAGCTAGTATGTAATAATGTTAAGATTTAATACACTGTTTTAATTATTTTGATACAAATTTAAGCGAAATATTAGCTACCTACTTCAGAAGTTGAGTTGACCCTAAAGCTGAAATTTAAGTTAATTTTTTTTCCCAAAAAGTTATGAAAAGTTAAACCGTATGATGGATGAAAGCTTTAGAACCATATGAAATGAATGGAGGTTGAAAAATGTTTATTTTTACAAAACTTTGACATACATACACTTATATACTTTCATAGGGAAAACACATCATCAATCACGTAAATTGGCTCTCTGTTTTATATTTTTTGAAAATAAAAGTAAAACTTTTAAATTCAGATTAAATTTCATACAAAAACTAAAGTTTTAAAGACCCGAAAGACAATATTAAATAAAAAAGGCTCAATTATGAAATAGTTTTATTTTTCTTATCAAAAGCATTAGCAATTCAAATAATTTTTGTATAAATTTTTTTTTTACTTTTATGGGTATAAGACGATTTTATATAAAATTTATTCAAAACTCCAACCCAATTTTTTTAATATAGATTTCATAAAACTTTTTCGTAAGTTAAGTTTTATTTTATAAAACAAACCCCATATAGTTGGTTTACTATATATATGTACATTGTACATACAAATGCGTAACGCGTGCATAATCTTTATTTACGTCATCGTAATTTTGGATAAAATCTCCAATTTCGCGGAAATGATACAGAATCAAATTGATGTGTCGCATCGAAGTGAAGTTTTCTCGCTAAGATTACGATGTTTTGCAAGTCGCAAATACACGACGTTGGGGAATGAAAGACGAAACATACAATTGGGAATTGGACTTTGAATTTGTTCAAGCTTTAAAATAAAATTGCCCGTTTTTTATGCGTCGTTGACTTTTTGACAAGATTCTTTTCATGCAAAATGAGAAAATTTCCCTCACCCATATTCACCCAGTTCACTTCTGAACACAGCTTTCGAGAAAGCTCGACAAAGTTGTGCAAGAAAAAAATCAAATTTCAGCCCACAGATTTGCTATGAATTATTTTGAAAATTTACATAGAAATTCTGATTACTACGTATATCTCAATCATTCTTAATCAAAGCTCAAATAATTCGTTTTTACTTTATTCAGAATTAATAAAATACAATCTAATACCGTCAAAATTTAATCAACTAGCAACAATCATTTGCATTTTAATCAAAATTATTTCCAACTCTTTGAAATTTGCAATTCATCTCTCTTCACGTTTATTATAACAAATTCTACTCTTACTCACCCTCAAAAACCAACTTTACTTCCTTCAATGACAATTTAACAATACAGCACTATTTAACAATAAGTCTCATATGGATTCATGTTCCTTATACCTTTCATATTGTTTTCTCAGATTTATCCCGTGACGCTCAATGCTTTTGTCCTAGAGCTAAAATGTTTTGGGAGTTTTGAAAGGAAAGATATTTTAATTAAGTGAAACATGGTTTCATATAAATGTTAATTATCTACATTTATTTGTCGTCATATTTATTAGTTTTGTCGCTCCAAGAAAGCGCTGTTAATATGAAATTTTCATTAGGCCAAGAAAAAAGTGAAGCCCATTAACAGCACCGTTCATAAAAAAAACTTAATGAGAATTTGGGTTGTGCCTACAAAGTAACTTGGATTTATTATATAGGGTAAGGTTGCCTAAATCATACCACTACATAAATGGGACTGTAGTATTTAGTGTGATAAAAATGACATAATCAACGATATCTGAATCTTTATTTATATAAATTTTGACTTACATTCATATAATCTGAAAATTCTTTTTTTAATCTAGGTATTTCATCGATTTTTAAAGAAAATAACTTTAATGAAATTAAAACGTCTAGTTACCTGGTTTACGTAACTGGCTTCACCTATAGGCTAACTCATACTTAGAATAATCATTACAGAGTAATCTATACTAATAATAAGAATGAAGATTTTTACTACTTGAATACCTATATAATAAAAACGTTCCATCTCTCCTACACGAGAGAACGAAAAACGGAATCATTTTTCCCAGCTAAGATTTTTATCTAATCTAAAAAATTTAAGGTGTTTTTTTGAATACTCTTTATTGCCTACATTTTCATATATTTAGTACAAAAAAATAAATGCGATTTACATTGTAACTTTCCCCCAAACAACAGGGTAATAACAGGGTTTGTCCAGGGTAAACTTGAAAACAGCTGAGCCAATTTCAATAGAATTTTCACAAAAATTTATTAAATATTGTAACTTACATTAAAGGCTACTTTTTATTTCGAATAGTTTTCCCTGTCTCTTTGTTTGTTCTTGGCAAACTTGAAAACGGCTGGTCCGATTTAGACGAGATTTTTACTACAAGTAGTAAATAATACAAAAAGTGCTATAAAATACTTTTTGTTCAGAAAAAATGTTAATTTTCTGAGAAAAAAAATAAAAACTATAAAAACTGCGCAACAAAAAACATATATCTGCAGGCAGCTGTGATACAATGTACATTGTACATATGCCATATATCATATATATCACATATCACATATATCATATCGTAAAGACGATATGATTTTAAACTATGTAATTTGTTATTCTAATAAATTAATGTTCACAAATTTGAAAATTATAACCATTATAGAAGCATAGCGATAGGTTAAATTCCTAGAAACCATAAATCCATTGTGAATTTACGGGTAGTTAATATATTATTAATAGTTCGGCTATGTAAACGTTCGAATTGTCGACGGAGGAGAAGAAAGTCCTCTGCCATAAAATCTTAGTTCAAAAATGAGACCCGTAAGAATAAATAACAAAAACAGACAGTTCGACTTAAGTAATCCCGATTAGAAGTTTGACTAAGAGAGGTGCAGCCGTTAGGCAGAGCTCCCAGAACAAAAAGAAATCCAGCCCAACTTATTTTTCAAGAGAAAATAGCAACTTAGATGTGACCATCGCGTTGTTTTTTTACCAAAAAACTATATTCTTAATTTTCAATTTATTTTAGCAAGATCTATAAAAATTCGTTGTCCAATCTTGGACCCCGGGAAAAAGCAGACTTGCCGATAAGGCATAATGGCCTTAATACTATATCCTAGAATAATGAACCTAAGGCAACCAAACCTGATACCTCAGATCTTAAGATAACACATTAAATATTATTGATCCTAAAAAAGGTACACTTTCTAAAGGATAGCTACTAATCCATTCTACTAAAATAAATAAATTATTTCATATGATATTTGGTGTGAAAGGTTCTCAAGGCTTAAAATTTTCTTAATATTTTACAATATTCAAAAAAACGTAAAGATCCTACCTGTAAGATAGCTTATATCTGTTCCTGGAAAAGTAGTTTAACGGATTTTCATAAACTTTCTATGAAACAAAGGTCTAGAAATATCTATTTATCTTTTTTTGTAGAAATAGTTTAATTTCTTATTTTGGGTAAAATTTTCCATTATTCAATCAGATTAATTTAGATAGGCTCTGCGAAGCGGGCGGTTATCAGCTAATACTTAACCTTTACAAGACTATATTTAAAAATAAAGCTACAAACAACTCACATCAGTCGAAATCAATTTATAATTAGTATAATTATTTGTGGAGTAATCTGTCTCAAATTTAAAGAGACTACACACAGATATCCCAATTAAATTGTCATGTCTTTTTCGAGATCTTCCGTATACATAGTTGGTATAACCATGATCCCGGTACGACTAAGAAAATGCCACTGCTACGACCAAAGCAACGAGGTTTTCAGTTTCAAACCAAAATCTTGAAATAACCTTAACGTTTTCTTTTCATTTGAGGGTGCCTAAATAATTTCTAAAAAACTATAGAAATAGACGCTAATAAGAAAAATTACTTAAAGATCCCATTTCTCTTTACAAAAGCCTACGATTAAGCTTTTTTATTGACTCGTGTGACTGAATAGTTCAAAATCACATTATTAGATGTTCTTGCTTTCTTTTACTACTTCACAGTAAATGGTTGTAATCAAGTCAAATTTCCAATTTCAACTTTTCGCCGGAAATACACTTTTTGAGAACCGCTAAATCCAAAAAACTGGTTTTAAGGAAAATGTTTGTTTATGTATATGCGTGTGATAGCGATATCGTATCAAAATTTACATCTAGTTGTACCGCAAAACTTTTCATTGAAATCGGTTAAGAGGAAGTCCCACTTTATTCTATTATATATGGTACAGTTAAAGCATCAACTAAGTCGATGTATGTACCCACTAACTATAAATTATACTTGAAACTAATCAGAGAAAGTGTACCTACATAAATACATTTATACATACTTCCACTAGTTATTGTATACACCTGCTACTGTAGATTAGTTAAAGTATTTCAATAGTTTATTTATTATCTATTGTCATAAATGATAGATATTTTTGCAATGTATTTATTAATAAACTCAAAACGCAAAACGAAAAATTATTCAAAAAGAAAGAAAAAAAACTAAAATAACAAGATGTAACTTATTTGACTGAATCACACTGATTTTACACTTACTGACACCGCGAAGTTTTATGCAGAGAAGATATTTGGTTTTCTGTAAAACTTCACGGTGTCAGTAAGTGCACATTCAGTATTTTAAACTAGGTTATGGAATGTAGCCAAATAAATTACTGCCAGTGTAGATTGAATCATTCAACTAATACGAATCAGTGGGTTTATACTCACTAGTTAATGAATGCATTAACTAGATACAGTATACATAATTTAAAATAGGATATACTTTCACTTAAACAACAAGTGAAAGTATAAACCAACTAGCTACTGTAGACACTCACTGCAATTCACGCTTTAACTATAACATATGTATTAACTTTGCAACAGCTCTTAGACTTATTAATGTCTATAACTTTTATTTAAAACTTTTTCCTCGGAAAATTCAAATAAGGAGAGTTCTGCGGTATACACAAAGAGATGTGTTGATCTTTATATAGTATAAAACAAAGTTGCTCCCGATTTGTCTGTTACTTTAAATCTTTTAAACTACAAGACGGATTTTAATGCAGTTTTCAGCAATTGATAGAATGATTCAAGAGAAAGTTTTGTAGGTATAAAACATATTGTAGTTGAAAAAAATTGGGAAATTCAAAGATTTGTAATGTGAGGTCATAATCAAAATATTTTTGACACTTAAATTGCAAACGCTGGCTAGACCTTGCGAGATAGATCAAAGTAATATTTAGCAAAATTGTGTATCTTAAAAAGATTGATAAAAAAGTCCGCAACGGTGTATGTCTATCTCCTAAGGATAACCCAAAGGAACTATTTTTATCTTTAACATATTACAAAAAAAATATTGGTGATTTACCAAGCTATTTTAAATAAAACAGTATTATTCCTTATCCAATTAAATACATTTGATACGTTGTGCATTTCATGTAGATCAAAATTGATAAAAATGAATATCTTAGAAGATATCACAGATTTAAAAAGCGTTGGCAGAGCGACTGGATATTGTACGTCGTACGTAGTGGCTGTTTAATTGCTATCTTTTTCTTATAAATATAAAATGTTATGTTTATCCTTATTTAGAACAAAAACTCGAAAAATTCTACACCAATTAGGTATGTAAGGTACATGTAGGTGCTTTTAAAAGAGTACGGCTGATCACCCTTCATAGGATAGCATAACAATTGAATCCTAGATGAACCGTGTATTTTCGTAGAATTTTTGGTAAGTTTTGTTAAATTTTGTGAAAAAGAATTGTAAGGCATTTTTCTCAAGAAGGCCTGACCAATTTGACACAGTAACAAAAGAAATCTCTACAAAGTTTAATTTTAATTTACACCCAATAAAATAACTAATGAATCTTTTTTTAGTATATTTGAGTTTCTTTATTGTTGACTGTCGAAAATATTAATTAAAAATAAACGTTTTAAAGTAATATACCAAATTTTAAAATAATAAACAATTACTTAATGGAACTGATGAATTTTTGTTAAAGATACCTCAGATCTTAACGTATTGAATACCATTTATCCTAAAAAAAGGCACGTTTCCTGTAGGATAGCTACGAATTTATTCTACTAAAATAGCTGAACGGTTATAAATGACATTTGAAATGAAAAGTTTTCAAGCTAAAAGGAAAATTTTGTATATAAAATGGTAGGTTATGAACCAGTAAAATAGCTAATATCTCTTCCAAGAAAATACGTTTTAAGGATTTTGATGAATTACTTTGAATCTAAAGTCTGAAAGTATCTATCATCTTTTTCTGTCAAAATAGTTTAATTTCTATACCTATTTCGCTGTGAAGGTAAGGAATCTATTAATGAATCAATTAATTTTAGATACTCTCAACAAAGCGAGCGGGTACCAGCTAGTATATAGACATATATTTATAAGTTATCCTATTTATATTTTTAAGCCAATCCTAAGTTTTTTTCATGTAAAAGAAAGTACTGTAACGCGTTGCAGCAGATATTTTTTTTTTGATTGTCAGTTGAGATATAACTAAAGTATAATTTAGGCAATGGTACGACTTAAACAACATCACCCTACTAGAAAATTTGTTTGACGATACGAATATCAATAAAATATATAAATCTTATTCAATTACTTTAGTATTCTGAATATTCCAACAGTAGGTAATAATAGGCGTGCTATTAGAACCAGATGTGGTTCTTACCAACTTGACGATAGTATTTTCTTTTAAGTACTTTATATTTAGATATAATTAAATTATGAAGAAGTTTTATACTTGAAAAGGTACGTTCAAGCATTGATATCATAAAACTCTTACATTATTTGTTTAAATTAATTCACAATTTAATAATGCATATTTCTGTTAACAATTTCATGAAACTTATTCCAACCAACTTTTGCGAACAACAATGGCTATTGTATTCCTTGATTTAATCTCTTATTTATTTGGTTTGAAACAAAAACACATAAAACAATACAAATATTAATAAAAAAAAAGCGCAAAACAAAGCGCAATATATTTGACGATCGAAAATCTTTCGAATGCTTTTCATCTCTATTCAATTTCAAATAACATTTAAAGAAGAGTTGTGTATTGACTGTATAGATTTCGAAAGTAAATAAAAAGGAATGGGAATGAAATTCACAATTCCTTTTACCTTATACTTATTTTGCATAAAGCACATTCCTCACACGCCCGTCTGATCAATATATCGATACGTGAACGAAAAACCCATTGGCAATGCTAAATAAAATTCCGTTTTGCATATTACATAGTTACAACACCGGAAACAAGATCGACTGAAAAAAAAACAAATGTAGAGGAAAGCTTACGTTAATATTTTATTCATAGCAGCCCCGAGGACAACTGCAGTTTTAATAAAAATGTTTTTCCAGTTGAAATGATATATTCTCATTATTATTCCCATTAAATTTTAAAATGAGCTTAATTGTAATTAAAATAATTTTGTGAAGCTTTCAAATGTACACAAGTTTATGACTACGGCAATGAACGAAAATTATATCTGTTGCACTGTATATTTGGTGTATAAAGTGTTTAAAAGCATCGTTGGTATGAGATTTGGAATGGCGCCAAATCGCCAAAACCACCACTGTTTCAATATGATTTAAGGTCTGCGCCAGTTTTGGTGTTCCAGGCGAAAGCCGGATGAAAAATTTCCATGATTACAAGCCCAAGCTCTCAATGCCATTGGCGTTTATGTTTTTCCGGAACGATCAACTAAACTATTCAAGTTCAACTAGAGTGTGATCGAGACTGTGTATGAGCTTCGCATAAATATCATATTACACAAACCACTAGTTAGAGCTTTTATGTTTGTTGATGTACTTGACGCTGTAACTTTGTTTGACATATTTTTAACTTTGATGGTCAACACAAACGACTTTGTTGTTTTCAACTTATATCTATCCAACACAATAAAAGTATGTGATTTTCAAAAAATTTCTTCAAGCGATTGTTATAAGTTAAAATAATTTTTAAATAAAAAAAGTTCTCTTTAGAAATCTTGAAAATATTATACAAGTAAGATTCTTAAATAATTTTTTTTAAGTAAAATTTTAAAAATAACCTCATTTCCTCTTCTACATAAGAAGATTTGGAACGAATAATATTAAAACCGATTTTCCTATGTAATATTTATATTTCATTGATTTATATTCTTAATTAATGACCATGAATTTTTACTATTTATCTTGGATTCTGCTTTGGAACCTACCAGACTATAACCAATAGCTCATAAACTAAAATAATAAAAACACTAAAGACGCTGTTTTGTTTCAAAGCTTGTTTTTCAAATGTTCACATTTACTCACAACAAAAAAAAATTAATTAAAAAAATATTTTCTAGTATGTCTTTGTGTTAGTTTTCCTTGGGTGTAATTAGAAAAAAAAAAGTAATAAATTTTTAATTATTTTTTGATGAGAGCGGATATAAATTAAAAGCTCGTGATGTTTGTAACAAACTAAAAAAACTGTATGATGTAGAATCTATTGTTTGTTTTGAAAACGTTTTTTGTTTTTTAAAAAGCTCAAATGAAAGTTGCAATTGTTTGCAAAGGGGAAATTAATGTTAAGTTATATTGAAAAATTACTACCGGTAATAACTGGATAATCGAAATGAAAGAAGAGCTTTTTATTAATTTAAAAATTACTTCTATACAAACATTTTCATTATGAAATTAATTAATAAATATTTACGTGTTCTAATTTTGTAGTACATACTTATTAAAATAGTTATTTTTAAATAAGTTCAAACGTTTCACAAAAGCTTGTAAAATTTTGAATTTTAAAAGGATACGTAGATCAAAATCTCCTATAAAATTTATCCTTTAAATTTATCTTATTTGGAGTTATTCAAAAAATCTAGAGGCAAAGTTTCAAGGAATTTATCCGCCTTATAATTGTAGCCGGTACACTCGGCAATATAATAATGCTATTTACATAGAGAATTAGATACTTGAACTTGATAGTAGTTGAAAATAGTAACGGACGAGACTCTTTAACAGACTATGTTTTTGTGGTTTTTTACCTCCACAAGTATTTTCAAATAAACTTCAGTGCAAAATGGAATTCATGAAATTTGGTTATGATGTTACTTAAAAAGCATAGTTTAAAGTGAATCTTATTTACAAATAATGTTATACAAACTTAAGGAAAAACTTTTTTTATAAAATAAAAATTATAAAAAAATGGAAAACCAACTTCAAAATAAATAAAAAAATCTTTAAAAAAATGCACTAAAAAGTAAATAAAATGATTGCGAATCCTCGCAGTGTCTATAACTACTAACAAATTATAAGGATGTTATAATTTACAACTATTGTGATTTTTGAAGTCGGTGTCAACCAAGGAAATACAACTATTTTGGTACTTAGCAAGAAACGAGAATGCCTTATGAAATATATTTTTCAAATAAACTTTTATACTGTATACTAGTACTGTGACTATATTTAGCAACCTTTAAACTACAAAATACCAATAACTTATTAAACATTCTTACAAGTGAGCATTAATAGTTATGTCCTTGGCTGACACCGACTCCAAAAATAACAATAGTTGTACATTATATCATCTTAATAATTTGTTAGTTGTAGACACTGCAAGGATACGCCATTATTTTGTTACTTTTTAGTGCATTTCTTGTTTAAGATTTTTTATTTATTTCAAAATCGGTTTTTCATTTTGTTATAATTTTTATGTATTTCTCGAATTGTAGTGATCTGAAGTTGGATAACTGATTTTATTTCTTTGAATATGAGTAAACCTATGATTCAAAATCTAAAATCAAAATCCGATGATTTGGTTAAACGTCACTATTTCATCCCCTATTTTCAAATTGAAATGTGACCAATTTAAAGGTACGATGTACGTACAAGAAAGGAAATTATCGAAATCGGGTTAGCCAGGAAAACTTTATAATTTCATCCCTAATTTTTAACCCTTTATAAGTGGAGTTTCTTATTAAATAGAAATGAGATTAATTTAAAATTATGTTCTACCAAAAAAAAAAAAAAAAATTATTGTGTGGTTTTACGAAACCACGATGCAAGTGAAACTTTTTTTCGGATTTTAGGCACTTAAAAAACTGAAAATTTTTGGAAAATTATTTGCTTTAGGGTATGAAAATAGAATAGAAAGAAAGGGATGGCACGAATTTACTGTCTGACGTGACGTGCACCGTTGCAACTATTTTTGAATTTACATTATTAATGTTAATACTCGAATGTTATTTTCATTATTGAATTTGTTGATTATTGTTAGTTTGTTAAATTGATCATCTGCCTGTTGTCAACTATTGTAACATCACCGTCAGATATTTTTGCACTATTCTCACTAGCTGTATTATTAATAAAATAAGGATTAAAGAATACGTACCCATTCATTTCACATATATATAATTGGACAGACATCAATGTCGAACGTTCAGTTGAAAATCGAAAAGCGCGTTGTATTTATTATTTTAAATGCTACTTCCATATTTTCATTTATAGGCCCTACATAACAGTTTTGCATTGCCACTTTTTTCAAAAAATAGTTATAATAAAACTACAATAGTATTTTGTATGATTTTTATTTGAATTTATATTTGTACGTAGTGTGTATACTAATTTTAAAATTTTATTTATAATGATTGAAAAGTACCAGATTTTGGCGACCCCCTTTCAGTAGTTTCGCGACCCTCCTGGGGGTCGCGACCCACAGTTTAAGAAGCCCTGATCTAGTGAACAATAACATAAATATCGATACACTGATCAAAACACAAATACCAACACAAATATGATTGACAATTTATGACAATTTATAATATAATAAAACGTTGTTACGGAGAGAAAAATAGCTCATTACATTCAGTCATAGCTCGCGCAACAGGCCTGGGAAAACGACATGGTATACAGCTAACGGTATGTATACGAGCACTGCCGAACACTTGCCGATTCCCTGCCGAGAATGTGTTACATTTAGCGACATGCTAAAGACAATCCAAAAAGTTTGAGACCATGTATAAAAAGTTTCACTTTAAAAAAGGAATTATCAAAATCGAGCTATTCAATAAGAAATTAATATTTCATCCATTAGTTTTCAACTCTTTAGAAGTGAACAATTTGCGTCACACTAAAATGGGACCACTCAGAAAGCACCGGCTTTCAAATTAAAACATAATCATTAAAATCGGTTTATCCAGTCGAAAGTTCTGAGGTAACAAACATAAAAAATACAGCCAAATTGAGAACCTCCTCCTTTTTTGAAGTCGGTTAAAAACGTATTTTAAAGGTAGAAGTACATTGCATCCTTATCAAATGTTATTTTTAACATTTCCATTTTGAAGATTAAAACAAGACCTTACACACTTGACAAAACATACGAGTATATCCATACATGCATACATGCATGGTTATATAGCAGAAAAATATAATTTTACTTGGCTAGATGCTACAAAAAGCCACATGCTTTTAAAAGAATTAATATCCATATCATTTTTAAGATTCTCTTATTTTTATGTATAATTTTTAACTGTAATTTATTTCCTAAAAAAACATTAAAATCAAAAACTGATTTAAATAATTTCAAATGAAGCTAATTGAAATTTTAACTCTAAAAATATGCAATTAAAAGACTTTAGATCAAACATTTTCCTGAATTAACGAGTTTTATTTGAAAAGTGAAACACTGAAAATTAACTATTTAAGGTAAAAAATGCATGAAAAAACTTTTTTTACAAGATTTTGTCATTCAAAAAATTTGATTAGTTCATTTCATAGATTAAAAGATAAGTACTTGTGAAAAGCGTTGTTTCACCTGTTAGAATTCAACCAATGTTATTTTCTAATTATTTTTATGTCAATCAATCTAGGTATGTAAAAATCATTTTATTTTATATTTTCAATAAGCTTTTTAACAACACTATTATCATTAGGAGTAAAAGCTTTTATACAGTCATGCATACCTATATAGGAAGAGATACCAACAAAATGTAAAATGTGTCGTCGTATAACCGTAAATTTTCAATGAAAACATTTCTCAAACAGAGTGCTGAAGAGGCTTGGAATACTGACGGAGATCACTTGAGATTGAAATGATGATGAGATAGAAAAGTTTTCGTCCTCGAACATATCACACATGAATTTCTCCAAGTAACTATCACACTTGATAAACTGTTATGAAATGTAAATTTAGAGCGATGTTGAAAATCCCCATTTCCCTACGGTCTTGATTTTTTCCAATCGAGAGTTATCACGAACATTTTTCATGGTGTAATGACTTGATAAATTGAATATATTTTCAATTAAATATGAAATATATTGATTGCACGAGCACATTGGGGGTCACGCATAATATAATTTGTAATAAATTTCACACAACATAAAATCATGTTAACTGCATTTAAAGCTCATTAGTTTGAACACGACGGAAGGAAGATATATGCAAACCACAAAACATTTTGTCCTATATGCATATATTATACATAGATATAGCGATTCATAATCGAAACAGAGACAACAATAAACAGGTAAGGGATGCAAAAGCTCTAGTCTATAATTGACAATCATGTTGGTATAATTTCGAATTTCCGAGGGATGAAACTCGAGAGTTCCAGGAATTTCTCGAAAGCATATCGAATCAATTTAAATGAAATAATCGAAAATCAATCTTTTTTTTTAAATGCAAAATTAATCTCCTACATTTTTTCCCGTAAAAATACCGATTACGTCTCATTTTATCATCGCTCTTTTTTCAGTATCATCTTGCAAATAAAAAGTATTTCCTTTCGAAAAACATTCTTGGCATAGCTACGAGCTTACTTCATTTTCCAATGAAAACATTTAATTTATGTCTTTTATCTTAAGACAAAAAGGGGACGAGCTTTACATTATACGAATCGCGATGCTTTCGCATTTGAGTCGAAAGAAAGAGATCAGATAAAATCAAGAAGATCATTTTTCTTGACAAAATAAAAGAGAAAATTATCTGAAAAGAGTTGGGAGTGAACGATATAGTACCACTAACTTCTATTGAAATCATATAAGACGTTTTGTTCTAAGAAATACATTTAGATTTTCAACAATTACATTATCTTCTAATGTATTGATTTATGTATAGGTTCTAATGTATTGCTCAAAATAATAAGAAAGATATCATACATTTCATATTTATTGCATTAGTATTTTAAAAGAACTTTTTTGTGTGTTTTTAAGTCGCTTTAACATCTAAGGTCATATCACGACTGTCTAAACACAGAAAATGTTTGTAGACCATAGATCCTTAAATATCTAGAATTCAACGAAAATCGAACCCAGTACCACGCATAGATCGGATACCAAATGATCTAACTGCTGCGCCACTAAGTGGACTAAAGAACTATTAGTTTAATTTTTTAGTTTCGCCAAAAAAGTCAATATAGAGTTGAAGACGGTTGACGTCTTTATGGCTCACCAACACTTCAGAAAACCCGGACTCTTTGGATTCAGATCCATTGAAGGCATTGGAAGATGTTAGGTCGAAGCACACCCCATCAGGAATCGCTCAGCGGAATGGAATGGTAAACGAGAATTTAAAAATCTGCAATAAATTTATCTTAAAGCTGTAGAGATAAATTATATAAAAGGATGAATATATATATATATATATATATATATATATATATATATATATATATATATATATATATAATTGTCTAGGTACTTAATTACTACGAACTATTTAAGATTTTTAACGAACATTTAATTAAATACGAGAGTCTGTAATTCTGAGAAATAGTCTTACAAATTAATATACCTACAGCGGTATTACTGCATTAAATATTGTGAATTAACGCAATTTTTATTTAATTAATGAATTATGAACTATTAGTATGAATTCCACGCCAACATTATTTAAAAAAATCTCTATGCAAATTTACTCACCTACACTTTGATTTTTTTTTAACTCAACGATGCCAATTAAAACTAGACATATTGCTTTATATATACCTACGTTTAGCACTACTACACCACTCCGAAACGAATTGAAAATCCAACAAATTTTTCCAGCCCATATTATATAATTGGAACCTTACTCATTTATATGACGGATGTTTTTTTCCAGACCAATTCTCATAAACCTTTTTATTGTTATATTTATATAAAAAAATCAATTTCAGTTCAATATTTGATTTAGAGTTATGTTATAAATTAAAAGATTAAAATTTTAATTTTTGGCATTTTTATCACTAAAAATTTCCACTACGTTTAAAACAATTAACCGTATAAATAACAGATACTTTGAAGAATGAAATAAACTTTAAAAAAAGTGGTTGCGTGTACTTATGTACGCGCGTGAGAAGTTATACTTCTTTGGTATCATTAAAAATTAGTTTTTATTAACTGCATTCAAATAATCCATTTTAAAAAACTGTAATTTAATATTTAATATTTAATAATAATAATATATCTATATTTAAAGATATAATTATTAAAAATAAAATTAATATAATAATATTTTAATTTGTATCAATAAATAATATCCAAAGAAAGCTGCAAGACGTTTATAAAATTTGTCAAGATCATTTTTCTGGCTAACAATTCATGCATGTCATGAAAACGAAGCTTCATAGAAATTGCAAAATAAAGTAAGTAGCTACTTACCAAAGTAAATGTCTTAATCTTATTCATATCTTGTGTTACTAAATTATTATTCTAAGATGGTTGAATCATTTCAGAATCCCAGATATTGTGATAACTAAGAATATCCATGGAATGCAGACGTCATTTTCATCATTAAATTTTAAATAGTATAACAGCTACTGCAAAATTCGAGAAAAGTAATAACTTATATTTTAATAATATGTGTCATATGTATATAAAAATATTTTCTAAATAAAATATAAAAAATATATGTAAAGGATTAATTATTTTTAACTTAAATATAAAAATAAGTAAATAAATAAAACAAAAATTCAAATTACGCGCGCTTACCGCAAAATACCGAGCTATTTTGTGGGCAACTTCATCTTGTTAATTTGTGATGAAAAAATAGAACGCTACTAATGCTTCTGAAACCACGCCGCGATGCAGACGTCATTTTCATTATTAAACTTCAAAAAGTACCTATAACAACTACTGCAAAATTCGAGAAAAGTAATAACTTATTTATTAGTAATATGTGTCATTTGTATATATAATTATTTTTAATTTAAATATAAAAATAAATAAATAAGTAATTAAATACAACAATTATTCAAATTACGCGCGCCAAGAAACCCAGCGGTTTTGCGGTTAACTTCATTTTGTTAATTTTTGTCTCAAGATGGCCGCCCATCTAAAAATTTCACTCTTATCATTTTTTCGTAACGCACCTAAAGAAGTATAACTTCAATAAAAACGTAAGCAGAGAATTTGTAAGTTCATAAAGATTTTTTAAAAACAAACTGCTAGTATTTTAAGGAGAAGATTATAAATTTCAGAATTTTTATAATTTCTTAGTATTCAGCTTCCTTAAATAATATCTTGCTCTTACTTGCAATAACCAGCTTTGCAATAATAAACATGAAAATATTACGGATGTCTGCTTATACATTTTATATTAATATCAAATTTTTTCATTTGGAATTTTAAAAATCTCAAGACAATATACAAACATTTACTGTTTCTAAGCTTAGAATGTTTACTTAAAACCCCTTTTAAAAAATGCTATTTTTTTTTTGTCAATTTTCAATGATATTATTATGTTGCAAAGTGGATGCAATTAATAAAAATTTATTTTTACTACCTGCGTATGTAATATGTGTCATTAGTTTGCATGAAAAGTTTCAAATCTTTCTCTTAAGTAGTTTGTGTACACGAATTTTTTCAATGGAAGTTTTGCGTTCATTGGGTTAAAAAAGTTAAAATTGAATATCGTACGGTGCTTTTTTTCGTTTTGAATAGTTTTTCAACTACGGAAATTCATCCAAAGTTGATAAAAGTTTACGGGGGCTCTGCTCCTTCCATTTCAACAGTTAAAAAGTTGGCAGCAGAATTTAAACCGGGATTTAGTCCGGGAGATTGCTGAGACTGTGGGAATTTCGGAGGAAAGGATGTGAAACATCTTACTTAAAGAATTAGTGATAAGAAAGCTCTGCGCGAGTAAAGTGCCTTATTTGTTCATTTACGATCAATAATAAACGCGAAAACAATTTTTGCAGGAATCTTTGGAGAGATTCAACTGATTTAGTTCTTAAGTTTGTATCCATAGTTAAAACATGGGGTCACCACTTCACGCAAGAAGCAAAACAGCATTCAAAGCTGTGGGTAGAATCTGGTATTTTAACTCTAAAAAAAAAACTTAAAATCTCTGTATTTTACTGTCGGGATGAGTACTTTTCTCCCTCACCCTCGTATATATTAATGGCCAACATTTTTATATTTGCAATTAATGACCACCACTTGGAAGATTAACTTGTTCCCGCCTGCAACACTTTGTCCACAACTTTCAAGTTATTAAAGTTATACTTCTTTAGGCGCGTTATGAAGAAATGACGAGAGTGAAATTTTAAGATGCGCGCGCCTTTTAAGACAAAAATTAACAAAACGAAGTTAGTCGCAAAACCACTGGGTTTCCTGGCGCGCGTAATTTGAATTTTTGTTGTATTTATTTATTAATTTATTAATTTTTATATTTAAATTAAAAATAATTATATATACAAATGACATATATTATTAATAAATAAATTATTACTTTTCTCAAATTTTGCAGTAGCTCTTATACTATTTGAAATTTAATGATGAAAATGACGTCTGCATTCCATGCATATTCTTAGTTATCATGAAATCTGGGATTCTGAAATGATTCAACCATTTTAGAATAATAATTTAGTAACACAAGATATGAATAAGATTAAGACATTTACTTTGAAAAGTAGCTACTTACTTTATTTTGCAATTTCTATGAAGCTTCGTTTTCATGACATGCATGAATTGTTAACCAGAAAAATAATCCTGACAAATTTTATAAACGTCTTGCAGCTTTCTTTGAATATTATTTATTGATACAAATTAAAATATTATTCTTTTAATTTTATTTTTAATAATTATATCTTTAAATATATATATTATTATTATTAAATATTAAATTACAATTTTTTGAAATTGATTATTTGAATAAAATTAATAAAAACTAATTTTTAATGATACCAAAGAAGTGTAATTTCATACGCGCGTACATAAGTACACGCAACCACTTTTTCCACTTGTATTTAATTTTTTTGTTAAAATCATCCATGCAGTCGTTTATTTTTTAAGTTTTAAGTCGCTTTAACATCTAAGGTCATATCACGACTGTCTGCCCATAGAAAATTTCTGTAGGTTCTATAAATCTTAGAGCTTAGGAATGAGCAAACTGCTTTAACCACTGCGAAGATTTATTACTTGTAGGAATTTTGAATTTCCATTGTTCTAATGAAATTTTTTTATTTACGTTCATAATTATTAAATGTAAATTCTGTACATTTATAGTTCTAAAATTATTTTATTTTAAAATGTGCTAAAACAAATCGATTTAAGCCGATTTGGTCTATCAATAAGTTTAAAATGAATGGAGCAACAAGTTCAAACAAAGGTAGTTTCAGTTTCATTCGTATAACAGTTACTTTGAACCGGTAACAATTTATAAAGGTTTAGCAATATTAACTTACCCTTATTGAGAAACATTCCTTTGACCTTACACCAACTCATATAAAGTTCTACTTCTTTTTAAGGTTCTTTAAAGCAAAAGATTACAGCAATTTACCTTAATGTATAACATTTTTAGCTAGAAAAAAATTATTACTACAAACATGTCTAAGGTTATAATTTTCAAAATGGAATTCAAAGACTTATTTCTACGTTCCATTTAAATATTTAATCTTGATAATTTGTTAAAGATTATTTTAAAATCTCTGATTGTTTTATATTGTTCTATCAAGTTACGCTCGATTTGTTTAAAATAGAAGATTTACAGAACATTTATTTGTTTGCACCAAAAAAGACCACGATCAAACAAAGCTTGCTTAAAATCTCTAATTGCTCTTACAACTTTCTCTCCATGTATGTAATTGGAGGTTTACTCATTGATTTTTTCTTTTTGTTTTACAAACACCACTTTATTCTGCTCACGTTTAATATATAAAATCAAAGCTTGAAAAAATATCTCTAATTCCATATAACCTCGATTTCACTTAAACTACTCAAGCTTTCGTGATACAATCAAACAGTTTACAAATCAAACCAGTTGTACAGGAAAAAAAAACTGTTAGTCCAACAAATTATTTAGTCGAACCAGATTCCATTTCTTTAATAATGCTTGAGAGAATTTTTATTGACATAATTGAGATACGAATCTTTTTGATGTTTTCTCATCGTATTTTCTTAGTTCATCTTCAAGCTATCTTTTGGCTGTGCGTTTTCTTTTGAAATTTTTGTTTCAATCAATTATTTTATTGGGAACGCCAATGCCACTTGATTGCAAGCTGAACAGCTGCGCATCCACGTCCTCAATTCTTGGCCTTTAAGAATTTGTAAGGTTTGACCTTAATTTGTAATTTCTTAAAATATTATAAGTTATTCGTATTGATAACGAATTAAATTCCATAGATAGATGTGGAAGCTAACAGAGGAAAATGCGTGATAATTTTATGATGGCCTAGAAAACATATGCACTCGATGCGTTTCCTGATGAATAAGCATGAAAATGTTTTAATAGGTCAACTAGAAAATATAATTAAAAGCACGAACACCTTTTTCATAATTCCTTTAAAATATTTTTACACCAAATTTTAAGCTTATAATAAAAATTAAAAAAGTTAACACATATCTGGTTAGTTTTTTTTAAACTATACAAACGAAAACTACTTTAGAAAGTTTAACGAATTCTTACTGGAAGTTCAAATGCTAAAATTTAATTTCAAAACTAAAGCAATTAGAAATTTGAATTCTCAAAACTTGAAAACGAATCCAAGTACAACGAAGCAGGGAAGTTAAATAGAAGTTGGATAAAATACACTTCTTGTTTGCTCTTATTTGTTGAGAAATTAACTTCAGTCTATATAACATAATATATAGCTAATATTGCAGAACACGTTGGCTGTATTTGGTTTATGGATACCAGAGTATGTAGGTGAACTTTATTTGTTTAATAAATTAATCATTTAAATTAGAGAAAAGGTTTAAGTTAATATTTATGATATATAAACTTGGACTAGCTCACCTAATTAGTATACTTCAACATTTCTTATGAAAATACGTTGATATTCACGATTAAAATAAAACTCGTATTATTAAGTATTGAAGTAATCTTAAGCAAAAGACAAGTTGAGGTTAAATAAATGGAATATTAAAATTTGGTAAATTTGTTATTGTACTATCTCTACTACCAATAGATCAATTGGGTTTGATTGGGTTTGAGAACAAGAGCAAAATCAACTAAAGCTATAAAGCGAGTTAGAAATATTTAATTTGCTTCATTTTTGGGTAAACATTTACAAAATTTCAAATATTTTAACAAGTTTACAACATCGAAATTGTTTTTATAGGTTTTGTGTAAAGCTTTCAATCTTATGAAAAGTTTTATGTACTAAAAGTTTTATAACAGTTGATAACTTGTAAATAGATAAGAAATTTATTCCAAATCTCAAATATACATTGAAAGAACGAGTCCACCTATTGGCGCAGTAGTTAGAGTACTTGCTCTCTCCGCTTGATACGCCAAGTGGTACTGGGTTCGATCCCCGTCGACTTCCTAGATTTAAGGCTTATGATTTAAGGTAAAATTGACCAACAGAAATATTCTGTGTCCAGATAGTCGTGATATGACCTTAATTGTTAAAGCGACTTAAAACGAACAAAAAAAAAATATTCTTATTAAAGCAGTCGCGAGATGACCTTAGATGTTAAAGCGACTTAAAACACCAAGAAAAAAAAAAGTTTTGAATAAATAATTTTTAAGATTTTTAGTTTTCATAATGTATGTAACTACATTAGGGGCCTTAAATCAGTCATTTAAAAATTAAGATGTTTAAAATACAAGATCATGAAAGGGTCTTAAAAGTATTAAAGATTGAAGACCCCTATAATACATAGTTCGAAGGGTTTAGCAAATAAGTATTAGCAAATCTTATGTTATTTAAGCTTTCCTTAATTTTGTATCCTTTGTTTAAAAAATTCACTTTTATACTTTTTGTACCAACTTTTTTATTTCAAAAACAACTTTTTTAATTTCAAATAAAACTCTTTTAAAACTTTCATTGGCTATTGGGTTAAATTTTTTTTTGCTTTAACATTTAAAGTCATATCACCACTGTCTAACCACGTATAATTTCTTAAGGTAAAAAATCTTTAAATATTTAGAATTTTCAGTCATTTTTATTTTATAATTATTTTTATGTATGGTAATAATTCTTATATCTTAGATTTAACGAGGATCGAACCTAGTACCACGTCACGTATGGAGCGGAGATCAACTGATCTAACCGATGCGCCAATAAATGAAGTATTAGATGTTTTATTTGCTATGTATAAGTATTGAAGTTGAAATTCTGCGAAATACAAACAACCGCAGTGGCATTCGCATAGAAACTGTGCATGTGCATAAGAACGGGATAAAGAGTGCATTCGCCTTCAGAATTTTGTCCTAGTTTTGACCTTAATTACCTATGTCAAATACATGGTTTTAAATACAAAATAAAACATTTCATTTGTTATCCAATGAAAATATAAAAAAGATCTCTTTTAAAGATTGCTTTTGAACTGCAAAAAGTTTCTTCCAAAATAAAAAAGGTGTATATGATGTTAAAAAACTGTTGGCATGTTTTTAGTAACAAAAATTTTTCAAACTCACTTTAAGCTATAAGATTATTACGTTATTTTCTTCAAGTAGAGACTATTTAAATGTCTTTACATTGATAGATATAGTTAGAGGAGCAATGGATTGAGATTAACAATAAATGCGACGAAAGTATGAGTCGCGACGTTTCACCATATATCATAGCTTCATCAGGCCCTCTAATGTATGCTCAGCATTCTTGTCTTTCTATGGCCTTGCATATACCAATTATGATGACAATTGTCAATCATGAGTGTCAAACTTGTTTATAAATAAATAAAAAATTATATACTATTAGTATATGCAAGGCAACAGAAAGACACGAATGCTGAGCATACATCAGAGAGCCTGATGAAGCCATATTATATGGCAAAACATCGACACCTGATACTTTCGTCGCATTCATTGTTAATCCCGATCCATTGCCCCTCTAACTATATCTATCAATATAAAATAACAAGGATCTGAAGAGATATTAATAAATGTCTTTAGTTAATTTAAAATCTTAAAACTGTTTTTGATGATTTTATGGAAAAGTCACCAGATCAGCGATTTTTTTTCACATGAATTTTGGCAGTATTAGAAGAAGTCTAAACCATGCATACATATATGAATAAAAATTGTAACTCCTATTAAATAAGTCAGAAAGATTACTGTTGAAGATCGTTGGCGTAAGCACTCTAAGGCCACAAGGCATTCAAAATACATAACAAAGAGGAAACTTCTTTCGTCTCAAGTCCCAACCAAACAGTAAAAGATAGAGAAAAATTGAATTTCAATTTTCAATAATAAATTTCTGTGAGCATTACCTTTTTCTTTTTTTTTTTCTTTTCTTTGTACGGGTCTCAGTATATTTCTTCCCTTTATCACCGCAACCAATAAGGTCTATTGTAATGTGACCATCTGTATTAACTAGAGGAGCATGAAGCTTTTAAAGAACCAGCACCTGCCTAGGGGCTGAAATAGCTATCTCGCTAGGTGCAAGCGTAAACTTTCAAAACAGTCAAAATAGCAGTTCAATTATGATTGTTAAAAAAAAATTTTTAAATTGAAAAATGTTTATTTACATATTTAATTTTGTAAAAATAAATAGAACGGTTTTTAACGTTTTTTTACAGATATCAATACCAATTTTCAAATAAATTTAAATAGAAATAAACATTGGTTTTTCCAATTTTAACAATAAATATTCAACTCCGTTTTTTTGCGATTTTGCGTCAAATATTTACTGACAACACTAAATCAACAAACAGAACCAAAGTTCATACAATGCCACATAAACATTTTAATAGATAGAAAAAACATTTTTTCTAGTCGAAAATTATTTTTACATTATTCATTCAAATAAATCCTAAAACAAATTTTGCAGTTAGCTGCACAAAAATGCAGCAAATATAAATCCCAATTGAACGAGAGATAAACAATTTGAAACCAAAGCTCGGACTGTAATAAGCTCTCCCAGCTCGTTGACGCTAATCTCTTTAAACGAACATGTGCATGTGCAATATTTGCGCGTATTGCGGTTGTGATTTAGTTGCTGATCCAATTGGATATTCGATATACTGGATGGAAAAAACATCATCAATAACCATGATATAGGTCAATATGTATTTTTATAAATAAACATTTTTCCGTTAACGTATTTATAATATCAGATTGCAGCCAGGCAAGATATTGTTATATTTCGTGACATTTCCATTTATATACGGAACTGTTTAATAATATATATAGAGCTAGATTGTGTTATATTTATTTATAAAATCAATTTTCAGTCAGGTTGCTCCCGTCGTCTCAACCACCACGAACGATACATATGCATTTATTCAAATGTAATGAGAATTTACAATGTTTTTCCGTTTCCGTAATTTGATATTCAAGAATGATGCACCGGGCTCTTGTTAGGTGAAATGAACAGAGCGTGGTTTTGCCTTGGTTTGTCAAACAACACTTCAATCTCAGTCGTTTTGTTCCCGTCTTACGAGCTTTTCAAGTCATCCATATTGAAAATTAGATAAACAGCTTGAGACGATTGTACAATATGTCTGTCGGAGAATGCATAAAGCTGCAATTATTTCAAATTTCATAATAAATTGCTGCTATTTTTCAATCTTACACATTTCAACGTCTACTAAATCTTTTATTTTTTTTTTAAGAAATGTTTAAGTCATCTTTCAGTAAAGCACATTATGCTAGATTTTTTTTAAATTTAAATTGATAAGCAGATTACTTAACTTAAGGAATTATATACAGTTACTAGCCCCAAATTTTTCAAGAATTTTTTCTGAGATTTTTAAATATATTAAATAAATATCTGCTACAAGACGTCACAGTACGTTCTTTTATAAAGCTTGCTGTTGGTTTAAAAGAACTATATAAACACTTTTAAAAAATAAGAATAGAAATAGAAATAAGCACTTTATAACTATATAAACAGAACTATATGCATACAGTCTCTATTTATATAAGAACTTCCACCCTTAACCCCAGAACTCTCCTTATTTGAATATTCCTAGGAAAATGTTTCAAATAAAAGTTGTTGACATTGATGAGTCTGAGAACTGTAGCAAGTTCAAAGGAAATCGTTAGAGCCGTTTTCGAGAAAAATTTAAAAAAGTTAAAAAAGCCCTAGAATAAAGTGGAGTGGTTCTAAAGTACTTTAAGAAACTGTATTTACAAAAGTTTGTGTTACTTTGAAAATAACCGATAGATTGCCTTGATATTTTTTGGGTGTATACTTTAATATTTGCTATTTACAAAAAAAAAATAATAAAGCCCTTTTTTGAAAATGCTTACTCTATATAACCCTTTAGTACTGTAGTTTCAGCCAAATAAACTTGCATTATAATTCTATGATTGCTTTCAAAAAAAAAAAAAAAAAAAAAAATTGATTTATGTTTAAATGTTGAAAGCACCTGCTTATAAATTGAAACTGTTATTTTCTTTGTTATTTGAAGAGAAAATGATTTTTGTTTTTTTAAGCGATCCACCCCCTTCAAGTGTTTATGCACGTTACTAAAATAAACGACTGATTCATGTCCACTTAAAAAAGAGATTTTCATTCAATCAAATCAATTCAATCTTTAGTATTTTGATAAGAACTTACGCAAAAAATATATTGGCATATTAAAAATATGATACCTTTGTATTGGTGGTTTATTGCTATATATGGTTAAATATCAACAAGCTTAAGACGTTTCAAATCTCTTGAAAATTAAAATAAAATTTAAAAATTTACAAAAGTCTCATAAAATATTGTGTGCTTAATATTCAAGCTCAAAATTTTTTATGAATTGAACTTTTGTAAATACAGTAATCCACCCTATAACACGGCAGATTGGTTCCGCGTTATAGGAAAACGCGTTGTGGGAGCACTCTCGTATAACGCGCTCGTATGACCTAGTAGAACGCGTTATTATTCAAATTATTCACGTTTTATCCTTCTCAATAAGGCTAATGGAGGCTTAAATCAAAACATGAAAGGAAAAAAAGAAAGAAAGAGTGGAATAATAAAGAAAAGAATGCAGGACTTGACTGGAAAGGTCTAGTGACAATGAAGATGAGCAGTATGAAATATAGAGTCCATTTATAATACGGGCGTTTATAGAGTGATGGGATTCGGAAGAAAGAACCTTTGGAGATTCGAACAATTATAAAAACAAAATTTCTACACACAGAAATATAACATGCAAAATCCCCGCGTTATATAGAAAAAAAATCGTGTTATACGAGGTATATGAAAACGCGTTATAAGAGTGTCGTGTTATAGGGAGGATAACTGTTACATGTTAAGTTATTTGCAGAGTTATAGACCAAAAAAGCTCCAACAAGTTTGATTGCAGATGAATATTTATACAACCCAACATTTTCCAGATTAAACCGAAAATGTTGGATGAGGACAATTCCTATGGCTTTTACACATAGCTAAAAGACTTCAGCTTTTCATACTCTATCTCAAAATATGCAAGTGTCTGAAAATTTACTTAAGACCAAACTTTCACAAAGCTATCGGTCGTTAGCACTTGAGGAATTAAATTTTATGTAAGAATGTTATGTCATATTTTGTAAGAAAGATTTATTTTTTGGAAAAAAGTGATTGTGTTGTTCCTCGATTTAACGATTGAACGACAATTTTCAATCTTTTAGATCGTAGCGGGGTAAGCGACGCGATACGTGTAGCACAAACGAGCAGAATTGGAAGCAAATTGTTGAACGAGAAGAAGATTGACTCAGTCAATCTTTTTGTCGTTCAACAAAAGTGAGTCAATCTTCTTGTCGTTCAACAATTTGCTTCAAATTTTGCTCGTTTTTGCTTCACCACTTCTCGCGTCGTTTACCCCGATTCTGTTGGAAAATTGTCGTTCAACTAAAGTTGAGTCGTGTAAACGCGCCCTTACTGCCTTGTATTGGATACTCGTAATTTGTACTGCACCGAGTGGTCCTAAGATTAATTTCAAGTTTTTTTTTCTTTAATGGAAGTAAGCTCTTTTGAAGAATATTGATTGCGATGGTTTGATTTAGTTGTATAGTTTTGATATGTTATTTTGATACTGTAGTTTGGATAGAGGATATCTACATAGAAGGTTGTTTAATGAATTGTTGGAACTTTTGAAGTGTTCAGCTTTTATGTCTTAAATATCTAGTAAGATTTAACACCTGAATAAATAGAATTAAATGTCCTTTAGAAAATAGAAAACGAGATATTTCAAAAATCGCATTCTTTCTGAACTTTTAGCTTGAATAGCATACCATACAATAGCTCACTTAACTTTTAAATAACTCATAAAATGTTATTATAAATATACTAGGAAATTTTAAAGTAATTGCCTTTCATTCCGAGGTTGAACAATATTTTATTGAACTATCTGATAAAATATTTTTTCTTCTACTTCTTATCTAACGCCCACGCTTGACATTTCTGCCATTCGGTGCCGCGCGTAGAGGTTGGAGACTAGTTGGTTTTAAAAATACACTTTTATTTTTAAGGTTAATTTAAAAGATAAGGTCTTGGTCTAACATTTTGAGAGAAACAGTAAGATTAAGTTGTTATTTTTTAAATTTCAGAAAAAAGAAAAAAACAACAATTGAAACTATTCATCATTTCTGTGACAGGAATTTAAATTTGGTTTTTGGATATTGACATCCCGACCATACTTTATGTATTTCGGGACTTCACATTTTGGACGCCATACAGTCGCTACATACATCGGACCCCCTCACGAAAGACTCAATTATGAAGTAGCGGCATCCTAGGAGTTGGTTGTATTACTCCATACCCGTCCCACGTCGTCTTCGGACTCGAGCTACGGCAGCTCAGAGTCTCACAGCCCAACGACGACAATAATCGTGACCAAGTCACTAGGAGGGGAGTAATGTGGCGACTAAAAATCGAATTCAAAGATGCAGTGATACCTCTCGCAACTGCCCTTCCGAAACGACGTTATATACCTCAAGCAATTCAATTTGTATGGGGCCAGTGCTGGCCACTATAAATGTAAATATATTATGTATAAATAAATGTGGGTAACCACTCCTACCTTACAATCTTAATCTTGCTAAGAATTCAACACCTTAAATTTTATCCAAATAAAATTTTTTTTATGTTTAACAAAATTCAAAGTTTTGGTATATTAACCTTGGAATACGTTAAACGTTCCTTTAAACTTTTTTTTAATCCATTTGCTGCCGATGATTGACAATAATTATAATAAAAGGAAATAAAACTTCAATACTTTCAGATAAAACATTTTATTTAACAGAAAACCTTTTTAATATCTTCAAGTTTCCTTTGCATTATTTTTTTACCTAGAAAATTTTATATAGAGCACAAAGTAGGTAATGACATTCCGATTCGTATGCATTGACAGCTTTGCTAACGTTATTCCGGCTAAGGGAACGAGCTTCACATTATTCTCAAAGGACATCTTAGCATTGCATCTATTTTAAGTGCATTTATATTATAATGCATATAAATCCAATTTTTCCATTGTAAAACGTAGTAAATCTTTTTGTTCAAAGTTCACGAAGCGTACGCGAAACTCCAAAGTAATAACGATAAAATACAAACTATTTGAAACCTTATTATTTCAATATGTAAATTCTCATTTTTATGTACAAAAAAAAAATAATAGACACAGATTTTTTTTCTTTTCTAAACAAAGTTAGGTAGGTACTAAGATTCCTTAAATATTTTTTTGAAAAAGTAATTAATGAATTTTGGTACTAATTTTCCAGTGAATAAATTTTCAACGCAAAAAATGTTGAAAGAAAATTTCTACAAAATTAATTATGTAAGTCTTGTAATTTTTTTTCTCGTCGCTTTATTCATACGCATTGAACACTTTTAAAACTTTACGATGGGAAAAGAAAATATCTATATCATTAAATTTTTTAATTGGTCTCGTAAAAAATGTATGAACACGTTCTTTGGAAATACTGTGCTTTCTATTCTTATAAAGTGTTTCTTTAAGCTCCCCTTTGCGTGCAAAATTTTACTAAGGGTTTTACAAGTTTATTGTTTTAACATACAAAGAATGTAAAATATTTTCAACGGCATTTAAATATGTTAATTTTTTTTCTTGTAAAGTTGCAACATAGAAAATATTAGTTGAAATTTTTGAAATTTTTAAGATTTTGAAAGATTTTTCAAAAATTTGTAAATTAAAAAAAAAATGATATATAATCCAAAATAATCACTGTTTTCATTTTTTTTTTCAAAAAAATTGTTCCTTTAATACTCTTTCCGGATCCGAAATTGCTCCAGGTGTATAGTTTATTAGTGATTCAATTTTGAAACTATTCATGTCTATAAAATCCAACGGCAGTTGATGACGTCACAGTACAACCAAACATGTATAAATAGTTAAAAATGATTGATTATTTAAAATATTGGAAAAATTTGATCAATTATTTGCGTAATGAAAAGCGCAAATAGAAAAATTAAAAAAAAAATTCAATTACAAATTATTTTGGGTCTTATAGCAATTTTAACTCCTAAGTTTGAAATTTTTTTAAAATTTAATTATTAATCAACTATTAACTATACACCTGGAGCAATTGAAGATTCGGAAGAGCATTTAAGAAGCAATTGAAAAAAAAAGAAACTAAGAAAGTGACTGTTTTGAATTTCACAGCAATTTTAATTTTTAGTTTGCAAATTTTTGAAAAATTAATTATTAATCAATTAACAACTATACACTTGGAGAAATTGCGGATTCTGAGGGAGCAATTTTTTGGTATACTGTTTAATTTTAAAAAAATGTTTCTCGCTAAATTAACTCTTTCTGGATAAAAAATATATTGAACAAAAGGGAGCGTTGAAATAT
Organism: Sisyra nigra; assembly: GCA_958496155.1. Classification (NCBI taxonomy): domain Eukaryota; kingdom Metazoa; phylum Arthropoda; class Insecta; order Neuroptera; family Sisyridae; genus Sisyra; species Sisyra nigra. The sequence continues at coordinate 38,035,407 of OY292318.1, forward strand.
AATTTGTTTATTGTAACGGTTGTAACTATTGTTGTAAATATTTTAAAAACTGCTAAATAAATAGAAAATAAAAGTGAAAAAATCTTTATTAATCTTACATATCGCTAAAGTGCATACGCTCAAATATGAAAAATATCAGTAGGCAGTGGAAAGAGAAAAATATTCTCTCCAGTCCATGCGCATTACATCGTTTGCCCCACTCTATCAAAGCGACGGAAAATCCACCGCTTAACGCGTTTTGTTTGTAAAAATCACATTTTTTTAAAACTTTAATTACTTTGCTTTTAATGTAGATATGGTGATAATTCTTTTTTTAAATAAAGACCAAGTATATAAGAAGTAAAAAAAAAAAATTATCAAAATCTATCCAGTAGTTTTTGAGTTAAAAATGATGTAAATAATTAGGTTTAACTTAATTGGTAAGTTAAAAAAAGTGGTTGCGTGTATTTATGTACGCGCGTAAGAAGTTATACTTTTTTGGCATCATTAAAAATTAGTTTTTATTAATTGCATTCAAATAATCAATTTTAAAAAATTGTAAATTTATATTTAATAATAATAATAATATATATATTTAAAACTATAATTATTAAAAATAAAATTAAGAGAATAATATTTTAATTTGTATCAATAACTTACATCCAAAGAAAGCTGCAAGACGTTTATAAAATTTTTCAGGATCATTTTTGTGGTTAACAATTCATGCATGTCATGAAAACGAAGCTTCATAGAAATTGCGAAATAAAGTAAGTAGCTACTTGTCAAAGTAAATGTCTTAATCTTATTCATATCTTGTGTTACTAAATTATTATTCTAAGATGGTTGAATCATTTCAGAATGACAGATTTCGTGATAACCAAGAATATGCATGAAATGCAGACGTCATTTTCATCATTAACGTAGAAAAATGATATAACAGCTACTGCAAAATTCGAGAAAAGTAATAACTTATTTATTAATAATATGTGTCATTTGTATTTATTTTTAATTTAAATATAAAAATAAATAAATAAGTAAATAAATAAAACAAAAATTCAAATTACGCGCGCCATGAAACCGAGTGGTTTTGCGGCCAACTTCGTTTTGTTAATTTTTGTCTCAAGATGGCCGCCCATCTAAAAATTTCACTCTCATCATTTTTTCATACGGCGCTTAAAGAAGTTTAACTTCAAAAATGCTCACAGTGATTTTTTTTAACTGTTCTCAATAAAAATAAATAATTTACACCTCATAAACCTTAAGATATCGCAATACAATCCAAACATTTGTTAAAGTTGCTTTATAGATAAAAAAACGAAGTATGCCATACGATGTACTAAAATATGTAATTTGAATAAGATGAAATAAAGAGATTTTTGAAGCTAAAACTACCATTACTTAAAATTATTAATTATTAAAATGATTCCTGTGAAAATCATTCACGGAAATGATGTTCAACTCATGCAAAATGTAATAAAAGAGAATATAAGATAAAGAAAATAAAATACCAATATCTTTAAGTTTTTTATCTGCATATAGTACATTAAAGTTAATGTTTTATTTGAAATACATTTTCCATTACTTTCGTTATCTATTTTTGTAGGCGTTTTTTCTTATTTCTCCATTAAAAACATTTTGAAAAATTCAATATTATTTTCCTTATGTTCCTCCGTTTGTAAATATAAGTGGGTGTCATCGTTTCTTTGTACAAATATTTTATCATTGAGAAAAATTCAATTTTACGATATTGTGGAAATTTTCCAATTTCTCCCATCACGTTTAAATCCAAATAAACGCAATCAATGTTTTCATATCAAACTACCTCTAAGAACCATAGATATGATAACATCAATTTCCAATAATTGCATTTCTAATTAGTTAATCATTGTTTGGGATGACATATATTTTTCTAGTCTATTATATTTTAATTTCTTACATTAAATCTCCAAGTAATTAGTTTCAAATTATACTGTGGAAATTAAAAGGCGAAAAGAAAACGGTTCATTTAACTTTACCTTCCTTTATACTTAAAATAAATTGAGTCATTAATTTATTATATGAATTGGATAAAATAGAATAACTTTTACTTGTACCATTCAGGGATTTCCCGTATTTCAAGACTTCAACACGCAACAAAAACCAATCAAAAATATAACAGAATTTTTATAAAAAAAAAATGATATTGAGAGCCTATGAATTGATATCAAAAAGATAGCAGTAAATGTTTATAATTACCATACTATAATGAAGGGGTTAAAAATATAATGTTATAAGTGTATGATTTATCCTCTTGATACAGCACATGAAGTGTTTAAAATTATTCAAAAGAGAAGAGATTTTCAATAAAAAATACAAGAGCTTCACATACGAGTATATTGTATATGCATTGCACCAACGAGTCAGCTTTTGAACTTGTTTTCATCAAGTGTAAGATAGTCAGACACTTTACACCCTTTACACCTTGTGCTTTTAAAATGATGTCTGTGCAACTCTGCATGCACAAAGCGATGTGTCCTTGCCACAAACACATATAAAGCACAGATTACTTTGACTGTCACTCATTGCAAATCCTCTGAATTAAATTCAAAAGGCTCTCAGGAAAATTGTAGCATTTTATTCAATCAATAGATAGACTTTGAATTATTAACTACCCATTGGCGAGTTCAACAAGCTTAATTTATATGACGGAGAAATAGACGTAATTAGTTGAAGAACAAAAAAAAAATTAGGACAAGAGTTGATTTATCTTCAATTAAAATTGTGACGTTATTAGAAAAATAATATTAATATCATTTTTGTTTGGATTAGTCATTTTTTAAGATCTATGATTATTAATCTAATGGCCCGAGTCAAAATTTTAGACCTATTTTGGCCCTAAAGTGGATCTTTTAGCCTCATTTTAACCTATAAAGAGTAAAATGAACCTCATTTCAACCTAAACCATATTCCATCGTCTTCATTTTAACCTACATGAAATTTTTATTATATTTTGTGAACTTAGTTTCGTCCTAAGAAAAGTTTTATCATCATAAAACATAAAACTTGGTTGTAAACCTGCTTATTTTTACAAAATTGCAAATATTATTTACTAATAACCCAAATTTTTGATCTCTCTCTTTCTTATACTTAGGTGCTTAATATATGTAATATTGTGTTGCCTCTACTAACATGGAATTTATTGTGTATCGGGATATGATCCATTACTGGTTCGATCCTTAATCCTGTTCACTCTTGTTTGTTTTTACTCAGCTTTAGTCTCTTATTAACCGTTCAAGTGGCTTTACGTTCGTCATAATACAACAATTGAATAAACTTATTTCACTACCTATTTGATTTATTTTTCAATATTGTCTATATCAAACGGCCTAAAAGTGTAAATGTAAAATATTTAAAAGTGATAAAACCGAGTTTAAAAAGTGTGAAGAAATTTGTTTTAGTGTATTACCTTGAAAGTAATCAGAGAGACGTTATACAATTAAATAAAATTTATAAAGAAATGCGCATGGTTGGAAATATTGTGGGTTATAATAAAAGGAAATCCTGGAAAAAAATGATGGCAATGGCGACAATAATGGAGCTGGTAAACGAGGACAAGAAAATTAAGAACTGATATTTATAATAATCTTATTACTTTTACATTTATCGCTAATATTAATGAAACTTGTAACATATATTTAATGAATAAAAAAAAAACAAAATATTAAAATAAAAATCTTATTCTTTTTGAAAAAAAAACCCTACCTATAAAACAATAAAAGAGAGAGACAAAAAAAGAGTGGAGAAAAGATAGAGAGGCAGTAAATAAAATAAATTTTGAACCTCATTTTAATCTAAACATTGTATTTTGTCCGATAAATACCACTTGTAGGTTCAAATGAGGTCCAAAATTCCAATGCAAATGGTCTTCTTGTCAATCCACTTAAACCTCTGAATAGCCTAGATTTTGAGGGCGAAAATAGGTCTAAAATTTTGACGCGGGGCTGTACTGTTTATCTGAATTTGAAAGAGATTATATTTGGCCATACATATTGATTTTTTTAGTTATATTATAGTTTTGAGAATGTCTTTGTCTCTATTGAAGCATTCCTTCATTGTTTTGGGTAGTTTGATTGCGCCCCTTTTGCCTTTGCATTTCTAAACAGAAAATTGAAGAAGTAGGTACTTGGCCATTCTTCAGTGGTTGCAGTTAGAAAACTTTTCTTTTTGCCGTTTTGTGAAAAGGCTTAGGTGCGCTTGCCCGATTTACACTCAAGTCGTTATAATTTCGTTTTTCTTGCCTATGACTGCTGGGTGGTGTTTAGGGCTCTTAGAATGGCTTTAGCTTCGTATGAATATATCCCATAATGGCCGAGTAGTTTGAAATGTACTTTCTGTTATCTTATGTAGGCATAAGCAGCTAAAGAGGTCGTTTTGTCGCTGATAGCTTATTGGTTTCTTGCGTAACAGTACCAGCCAATGGAGTGAAGTTGCCACGGAATTCAAATAGTCCATATACACTGATAACATGCATGCAATTATCATTTTTAAATTCAATTTCCATAACAATTAATAGTTATTATAAGTTTGTTTGCTAGCCACAATTCATAATATTTAGAACAGTAGACAATTCTGTTGACTACCGGGTTTTACTACTTAGTCTGTTATAACTGAAAATACCATTTTGGAATCTTTTATCAATTCAAGAGTGTAATAATGTCCATTTTTGGGGTCTTTGTTTTTGATTTCTAGGAAGAGACTTTTGCACTTTAGTATTGTAATTTAGTTCGGCTAGTTCCAAATTAGTGGGAGGTGAAATACCCAAGGGGTATAACATACCAATGGGTGTAATAATACCAACGGTGGGTAGAGATTTTTTTTTTATAATTGATATAATTGCAACGTTATGGCCAAAAGTATAGTTTAAATCAATGCGGGATTAACATAATAATTAAAACATTTTACCTCCCCCCCAAATCTTCCTTCAACGTATTATTTTTATACATGCCTACTACTGTAAAAATTACAATTGGGAGAAATACTTGGCTAAAAGACAGTATCAATAAACGAGTCATTGAGGCCATTTGTTTGGGAGATTTACTTGATAGTTTCAAAAAATGTTAAATTGTTTTTAACCCTTAAATGAAAGAATTAAAAAACGCTCAAAAAAGAGGTTCTGCACATTTATATATAATATAATACATGTCAATTGATGATTGCAAGACAAAAATTTACAAAAATTGATATTTTAAGAGAAAGACTTAAATACAACACCATGAATCCCATTTTGGAACTATTTGGGGTTGAAATTGCAAAAAATAGTTTTTTAGTGGTAATCAGTACATTAATGCATAATTTATATCATTAATAATTTAGTCATTAGCCTGTTGTTAATCAGTTTCTTCTTTATATGCAGAGTTAAACGAGAGATTGCTTAGCCAAGATTCAATGCACATTTTTTTAGTTACTTAATAATTATTTTAAATGGTCAATGATGCATCGATATTCTATGCAATTAAAATTAATAAAAATACGCTGTATGGCATTTATTAATTCAATTTTGTTCATCCGCAGGTTTGTATTTTAACTATGAATTAAAGCTTTCACTACTTACAATTATGAAGTTGCATTGCAGGATCCTTTTTACCACCCAAAATCCTTGTTCATCTGGCAAATTTACAAAACCCAAAAGGAAAATGAAAGCCCATGTCTATTATAACACTAAACTAATTAATAAATATTTTATTGTTGATCTATAAAATATAACTCGTATAACTCTAGGACACGATTGCTGCGAATTTTTTTTGAACATACATATTGTGAACTGTTTATTATCTTATGATGAAACGTTAGATAATAAAAAAATTATACAAGGCCAGTATTAAGGAATAAATTACTTACTTAAGGTGTAAGATCCAGTGAATATATTTTTTTCTTTGAAACTAACTGTACACGAAAAAATCATGTTGATTATTATCGTTTACCCTGTGTAAGAACCAACAAATAAATTTTTTTTATCAAAACTATCCTCTAGACTATTTTTTTCCATTTAAACTTATACCCTTATACAAAAAATTATATTGATTGGTGTCTTCGTTTCTGTTTGATAAGCCATAAACACGTTCTTTCTGTTTATAGGTCTCCTACAGGAACAATAAATTTTTCTAGAGTAAAAAATAATACGTGCAACCTCTGAATTAGACACCAAGCCTATACCATAACAACATTGATTTATCATTTGATTTTATTATGTGCATAAACCTAGATTTGTCAATTATAACAATCCTGTAGCTATAATACATTTTTATTTTGGATTAAGAATAACATTAAACATATTATTCGAACAATGAACTAATTCTATGCAAAATTAAAATCTACTGCGATTCGTCACAGATCTTTCTTATACATGAAACTCGCTGATGGTTAAAAGCGCATAAATAAAGCCAATGATTTGTTGAAATCTATTTAAACAGAATTATATTATGACGTAGACAGTCTCCATTATATACAAACTCACACCCTTTTCCACAGAACTTCCTTTATTTAAATTTTTCCAGAAAAAAATTCAAATAAAAGTTACAGGATTTGATAAATTTAAGAACTGAAGCAAGTGTAAAGAAAAAAAAGTTTAATTTGAAGAAATACTACCTAATTAGGCAAAAGAGATTAAAGTCATTATTTGTTTACCCAATTTTTATTCATTGACTGAATGTGCACTTCTTGACACCGCGAAGTTTTACACAAAACTAAATGTTTTAACATAAAAGTTATGCTAAAAATACGGTTTTCAGTTATTCTATGAGGACTTTTTGTCTGAGGATATTTTGTCGGGGATATTTTGTCCAGGGATCAAAACACATGGTACTGTTGGGACGGGTTATGAATTTATGGTACCTTGGGTTAATAATTCTTAAGAGGCAACCTTATAGCTTAACTAATTGTCATTTTGTCAAAAAATTCTTTGCTAAACATAAATGAAAGTAGGATGTTAGTCCTTTGTTAAATTTTAATTTATGTGAAGTACTGATAAATGATTTTTTCGATAGTTCAACGTTGTTGTCTTATATTTGTTTGTTTGTTCCTATATTTGGTTCAAAAAGTCCAAGAATAAATTAGAGCTTTCGGTTAACCGATTTCAACCAAAAGCTTCGCGGTACAACTATATATTATGCAGACTAAATTGCAAGTTTGATAAAATTCGGATAAAGCTTTCGATACGATATGGCTGTCACACACAGACACACTCCCTCACACACACACAGACATGTTTCTAAAAACCACTTTTTTGGATGTAATGGTGGGAGTGGTTACCCATATTTATTTACATATAATATATATATACAACTGTAATAGGCCAGCACCGAGCAAATCGAATTGCTTAAGGTTATAATGGATTTCCGCCAGAACACCTGCGAGAGACAATAACGGCAAGATTGAATTTCCAGTCACCACATGGACTTAGGGGACCTCAAAAAATGTATTTCCGGTGAAAGGTCAAATTTGAAAATTCGACCCGATTACAATACTTCCTTTACTATATAGTACTTAGGAAAAGAAAATAAAAAATTTTTAAAACGGGATAATAATTTGGGAAAATACCAACAAGTGTCTTTTCATAAAATAGCATGAAAATTTTACTACAAGAAGCGTAAGACTAAGATATTTTTTTTTTCTCAATATCGTCTATTGTTATCAATGTTATCAGTTAAGGCTGGGGGCTTTTTGTGTCTACGGGCCCTGAGCTGCAGCCCAAAAAGTCTTTGAGTAAATCCGCTCCTATTTGGCTCGTACCGAAACTTTATCTGTATTAAACAACCATCAGAGTTCTTAATTGGATGAGAGTTAAAAATATAGTAAAGCAGATACTTCGAGAATAGCTCGGGTAAATTAAATTATTTTTTACTTTAGGAATTGTTCACACCTCCATTAAATATAACTATTATTAATTTTTTAAGGTTTTTAAATAAATATTTTTAAATTTTCCTTAACTGTAACAATCCAATTTTAAATTCAATTTTATCTTATCTGTCGTTTGAAATGGAAAATTAATAACTAATTATTGTTACAATGTATGCTGAATGTTTGATAATTTTCAATTGGCATATTTGATAACTTTTTTGTTCTTATTAAATATTATTTTCTAAAAATATAATAATATTTATCATTTTTAAAATAAGATTAATTTCTTCCGAGGCCATTCCATTGTACATAATACAGACACGTGTAAGGTGTACTTATTTTCAATAATAGCAAAAGTTTATAAATAATTTTTCGCCTTAAAATCCTTCACCGATCGTTTCAGTTATTCATGGTAGTTGGTGGTAAGTTCATGTTCATTTGCCAAATATTTTTTTCAAATAGTTAGATAGACGATTCGGTACTGTTGTAAAGTGGAACGACACTCAGAGCACCGTGAGATACTTAAGAGTACATTTGGACTCAATATTGACATGGTGTTACTATATCAAACTAAAATTAAAGGGGGCATTTGCACGACCTGCTTCGCTTCATCCGTTAATTCCAGAAGTTATGTAACTCTGAATGTAAACTCTGATCAACAAGTCAATCTTGAGGCTGCTTATTGGTCTGTGACGTCTATCAAGAAATAAAAATGTTTCTGAATAGTATTGAGGATCGGTGTGAATACTTGATGGTACTCAAGAATACTCAAATTTATTTAGAGCTTCAGATGGAATATATTTCAGAGTACATTACGGTTGACCAACACTTATCTGCCACGTTTGAGAGACAATGAGAATGTGTAGAGAATCGGATGCGACAATATTAAGAGGAGACTTAAAACCAAATTACCTCAGGATTGCTAACGTATATAAGTAATAAAAAATTAACGAAACAGTAACTTAGTCATATAAAAAAAAATGTTAAGTGATTAATGTTGATAAAGTGAAAGGGGCTGTTATGAGCCATTTATTAGTGTAAAATAGAATTTTTAGTGTTGTGACCAATCCTGTTGATTGATCCGGAAAAATAAACTTCCAAAAAAATTCTTTTTTAAATTATATTTAAAGTGGATATAAAACTATTGTTGAAATCTTCAATCATGTTGTCACCTAAATTTTCTAAAAATAATAATTAATATAGCTTTTGGCTTTAACATTTAATTTAAAATGATGACTATTCATAAAAAAATTTACGGTAGATTCTTTTTTGAAGAATAGAAATATTTTTTTATAAGAATTTCGTCCTCAAAAACTTCAATGGGGGTTGCAATAAGGCTTGTCGTTATATGATTTACAAATTTTTAAATAAAAATTTCCAATAGTCTCATAATTATTTTTTGATTTAAAATAAGAAAAATATTTAAATGAAATTTATCCCATTTATTAACAGCTCCTTTTAATAGTTTTAAGAACCGCAACTCAATGAGTGTTTTCTTTTTAATTATCTTTTAATTTTTTAGTTATCGCAATAAAAATAGTTTCATAACTGTCAAAGACTTAGAGTTGGAGCCATAAAATATAAATGAAAAAGGTTGAACAACAACTGATATTTAACATCCAATTATTATAGTCAACTTATGAAAATTGTGCAACTTTGTAAACTTTTGAATAGAGTTTGTCGTTGATAGTTTTGATAATAAAATTGAGAAGTTTTTAAAGCTTCGTCATAAATATAATATGAAATACACAGACAAAATAGAAAACGTAAAACATGAACAAGTTTTAATAAATAATTACTTGTTAATGGTGAAGATGAAAACATATTACGATTATAAAGTTCAAAGTATCCATTTTTAAATATAATACCTTTGATAAGATATGAAAATAATTTTTTCACCATAGTATCGTTAAAAACACCAACCTGAAACAAAAGAAGAAGCATTAAAATTTATTCTTTTGTGATTATTTAATATTTAAGATGGAAGAAAATAGTAAAGAAAACCTAAAAGAAACTTGAATTATGTCGTAATATCTACATTTTTATAAAAAAAGCTCTTAGATGTATGTGATGTAAAAATTATTAATACTATTGAACTGATGAGAAATTCAAATTGATTAAAGCGTCTTAAGGATGTTATTTATTTTTTTTGCTAATGTCTTATTAACAAATATTAATTGTAACTAGAGGTCGCCCAGTGGTCGAAATTCGACCATAATTCGTTACAGTTTTTACATACCTAAGGGTAAACTTCACTTGTAACTGCCTCAAAAACTTTAGTTACTAAGCTAACTACAGCAGATAATGAATTGCATTTGCGAATGTTTGGAAAATAATTTCTTGACTAATTTGTTCTTCAAGGTTTATTTAAAGAAAAAGCATCATATGATGATTGAAAATATTTATTTTAAGTAAAGGAAGGAAATAGGTGTAGAAGTTTCAAAATATTTATTTTTTTCCTTCCATAAATCTTTTAGAAAATTATTTCAAAATATTCCCTAAAAATTTCAAAACTAAATATCAATTCGTTCATATCATACATGTTTTGAGGTCCCCTGAGTCCAAAAAAGTAGTTTGTAGAAACATGTCTGTGTGTGACAGCCATATCGTATCGAACGTTTTTCCGAATTTCACCTAACTTGGAAATTTTCCTTCATATTATATCTTGTTTTGCCGTGAAGTTTAAGTTGAAATCGGTTAACCGAAAGCTCCACTTTATTCTCGGAGTTTTTGAGCTTTTTCAATTTTTTTTCAAAACGGCTGAAAAGATTTTCTTTAAGCTTATGATAGTTCTTTCTTAGACTTATTAATGGCTAAAACTTTTATTTGAAACTTTTTCTTGGGAAAATTCGATTAAGGACGGTTCTGGGGTGAAGGTTGGGAATTCATAAATACATATATATGTTGTAAACTTATATGCATATAGTTCTGCTATGTATAGTTATAAGGTGCTTATATATTTTTTTTAACCAACAGCAAGTTTTATAAATGAAAGTAAAAGAAAGTACTGTGACGCCACACAGCATTTTTCTTTTTATAATGTTGTATGTCAATTCAAATTACAATATTCTAAAATATTTTTTAGACAAACAAAAAAAAATATGACTATGAAACATCAGAAGTAATTTCAAGTGAGTTTCCTACGTTCAAAAGTAAAACAAAAGTACCTTTATGTTTAGATTTTTTCATTTAAAAGCCAAAGATAAAAAAATGGAAATAGGCTGCATAAGTCCTGTTTAAAACTCTGAATTAAGCTAAGCTTTTTTTTTTTTAAATAATACCTACCTACCTAAATTAATTTTTTGTGTAATTTATTTGAATGATTTTGCCAAAAGAATATAGTATGAATTATCTATACGTTATATAATAATCAAGAAACACCTGATGAAGACCAAATAAAATGGTTGAAACGTTGTGTATTTGAAGTTATACGTATCTTTTAAATATATTTTTAATAATATTACTCAATAATCAAATAATCGGTTAAATTTGTTTCCTTCAATTTCAATAATTACAATTTCAAAATTTAAATTCCTCTCACAATATTTTGTTTAAATAATGACATTTGGAATATGGTTGAAGTCTGTGGTCAAACTGAACAACTGAGATTTAAAAATCTACATATTTGTGTGTATTGTGTGTCTGTGTGTGTCAAACGCGTAGTAGTGTGTGTGACGTCTTTTTTCATTAATTTAAGGTATTTTGAAGCATTATTATAAAAAAATATTATCTCATAACGCAACTTCCTCATATAAACTTCAATTGTGGTAAATTTCATACTCCTCCGTTTGTATGATATTCGGTAAAAGGGATTTAAAATTGTTGCTTCACGTATTAATATATAAATGAATACTGTTGTTATCTGAGCGCTTTATAGTAACTAAGATATTTTTCTTTGTGTTTATTTTTGATAATTTTAAACTTATTTGTTATTAAACTTTGGTCATTACACTTTATTCATACTCTTTGTTATTCACTTTTCACTAATCCATCTCTTGTTCTTTACTTCTGTGGTTGTTTACGGGGCAATCGCTATTGCTGTTGGTCAAGTCGTTATCTTTCAGCTTTTCGTAGAAACTTTCTACTAATTCCATCACGCAGTTTGCAATTGTATTAATCCCTAACTCTCGGGAAACTTAACTATTACGCACGTATCATGGACCCTAGATAATGGTTCTTAGTATCAATTGTTTTACACTATCTGAAGTCTTTTCAAGTGTGGAATGTTTCTTCAGATGAGTGCACCATAAGTTAGTATTGGGCGGATTGAGCTCTTGTATAATAATAGTCCTGACTTGGTCTTGAGGTGTCACTTCTTATTTATGATGGGGTAAAGTTGATGTAATATTTTGTTACATTTTTTTGATTTTATGGGTAAAATGGTCCCCATATTTAAGTTTTTTATCAAGCTTCATACCCAAGTATGTCACGCCAGCATTGTTCCAAGGGATTATTTGTTGATCGATGGATAAATTGCGGGATGGTGTGCCTTGTTTTAAGTGTGAATATTTTGGTATGGAATTTGATTGCATTAAGGTTGATGGCCCATTTGTTAAACCAAACTATAATGCTAATGACTGCTGCTTGCATATCTTCAATAGCTTGTTCTAAATTGAAGAGGTGAGTGCATGAAGGAGTTAATAATATATTGTATTTTCCTTTTTAATTTAAACTTTGTAGACATTTTTTTCGTTACTGTAAAAAATTGGTCAGGCCTTCTTGAGGAAAATGCGTTAAAATGCTATTTCACGATCATTAACGACACTTCTCTTAAATAGACGGTTCCTGTTGGATACAATTCTTATGCTGTCCTATGGAAACCGTGCATTATTTCGGTTTAAGAAGCAATTGATTTCATATCAAGTGGATTATATATTGTATCAAAATTTGAGCTCAATTGGTGTAGAATTTTTCGAGTTTTGGTCCAAATAAGGACCAACATAACATTTTCATATAATCTAGAAGAAGATACCAATTAAAGAAGCAATACGTACGACATACAATAGCCAGTTCTGCCAACACTTTTCTTTTTGATCTGTGATATATTTTAAGATATTCATTTTGATGATATGCTGTAAAAGGCAATTTTGATCTACATGAAATGCACAACGTATCTAATGTATTTAATTAGATAAGAAATAATACTGTTTTGTTTAAAATAGCTTGGTAAATAACCAATATTTTTTTTGTAATATGTAATAGATAAAAACGGTTCCCATGGGTTTTCCTTAGGAAATAGGCATATACCATCGAGGAATTTTTTATCAATCTTTTTAAGATACACGATTTTGCCGCATATTAGTTTGACCTATCTCGTAAGGTTTAGCCAGTTGTTGCAACGTAAGTGCACAAAAATATGTTTTTTATGACATCACATTACAAATCTTTGAATTTCCCGATTTTTCTCTACTACAATATGCATGTTTAATACCTACAAACCTTCCTCTTGAACCACTATCAATTACTAAAAACTGCATTAAAATCCGTTTTCTAGTTTAAAAGAATAGACAGCGGGAGCAAATTTGTTTTATATTATGTAAAGATTTAAAATCATCTGAATTAAAAATTAAGAGTTTATGACCATCAAATTACTCGTGATCACTTAATTTAAAAGCTTCCACCATTTTTTTGTGACTATAAACGATATATTTTTATCAAAAAATGATGCTGCTTTAGACATAGTTTATTTTTAACTTCGAATAACTTTTGAAGAAGTTAATTTTTCGAAAAATATTACAAAAACAAGTAGAGCGTTCAATTTTTCATAAAAATATATTTTTTTCGTTAGTATAAATTAACATGTTCAAAAAAAGAAATCAATTCTAAAAAGCGCCAAAATCCCATGTAATTTAAAGGGCAAATAGGTCGTCCTTGGGGCAAGGCTTATTGTAAATATTGAGGGCTTATTTGGGTCTGATATTTTTAAGGTTAAAACTAAAAGCTTCTGGGGAATAAGAGACTCTAATACATATATACATATTATGTGATCAGTATTTTATTTTTAATTTTGTCGTAGTCCGGTACAAATTATGGGCTCACTTAATGGCTTAGCGATTTAATTGTGGTTCTATCCACCAGTGGTTCTGTGATTAAATCTCGATAAAAACAAAAAGTTATAAACTGCTTACATTCGAAATAAATTAAAACCGAAGCATCTTTATCGAAAATGAATGTTTAATACTCAGTTTTTTAGTTTCGTTACATATTAAGGGTATAGTAATCATTCATTTATATATTCATTCTATACATCTTTGTTAAATTTTGAATGAAAATGACATTTACTTGGTCGCTAGAGATTTATCCTTTTATGAATGCATCAAAGAACTGTTGCTGATTTAAATGGGTTCAACCCACCTACTTATAAATTTTTCCTCTATTTTCAGTATTGTAATAAAAAGTATATAACATGCTACTGTGAATCACTCAGAACCTATTTTTAACATGCAGAAAAGGAATACATAATAATTAAGTTTCCCTATGACTCTAATGTAAATTTAAAAATAAATACTAAAAATAATATACTGCATACTTATTTAATTTAAAAGTATTTGCGTTATTAGATTTAATTGTACATTTTTTCTGGTTATACATTTGAAAAGAATTCAACGTGTTAATTTTTTTTCTCAGCAGTAATGCCAGTAATTTTCCACTTCCATTACCCGAATGAAATGTATTAAAAGAGACGCTCGTGAAGCTGAAGTGAACTAGGAAAGTTCAAGCACCGGTCTTGGCAAATATAGTTCCCATTTTCGTGCATTCACATTTGCATTTATGTTTTACGTTTCCCTGGCAGCAAGTATTTCTGCAAGTTTTGTAATTATTACTGTTAGCTAGCAGAGAGCTGGTATTTCAATTAAAAATTTATCAAATCAAGTTCAAGCGTTTCAAATGGATTGTGATAGTGCACCGGGTTAAGTTGCAACTGGGGAAATTAAAATGTTCACTAATTTGAGCATTTTGTTTAGAATTAAAATGATTAAACTCGAAACGTAATGATAACGTAAATTAAAATATTTCCATTTAAAATAAATTATTATCATACCACTTTTATGTGAGCGGTTTCAACTCATCAAATTTCATCTTACTAAACAAATTATATATGACGTTATAATTAAAACAGAAAGTATTAAAATTTTCACATTTTTTATTTCCGCTTAGAATATCATTGGTTTAAGCTTTCAAGCTCATCGATACATAAGATTCATTCAGTAAATAAACGGCAAAGTATAATTACTTCAAAGTAAACTTGGCACCAATCAATCATTCATTCAAAATAAATTTTAACTTTGATTGTATCGTTTCCCGTTCGCCTTGAAAACGAATAAATTTAAAACGAATATTTAAATAAAACAAGATGTCTTATAAACTTGGAGTGAAAGCTCTCAAGTCACGTTCGTTCTTACGTGATAAGATTTTTTCGCACGAACAAACACGTTAAATATTAGTAGCATTAACGATTTTTCGTCTCATATTTTGATTAATTCCATTCCGCACAGTCCGAACATTTTCCCGTTTTTCACGGTGAGCTTCATAAAACCAAATTCAATGTACATACATAAATGAGCATGCTTTTGCTGAAAATTAGATTTCTAATTACTGATTCAATTAAATGTGTAAGAGCTTTAATTAAATTACAGAAACAACAATCTAATTAAAGTTCATTTTTCCGTAGGAGGTGTCTTTAAAAATAACATTTGTTTGTGTAATGTTCTATGAAACCGTCGGTAAATTTAATTTAACTTTCATTAATCGTTCGTTTTGTTTAATTATTAATTAAATTTTACTAGTATGACGTAGACGATTAGCAGAAAGACAGGTCGAATATTCAATACTATGTTTATTTTATAAATTACGTAATTTATTAAAACAAGCTGAAGAATTCGCTAAAACGCCATCATTTCATTATGTTTAATAATGTTAATGAAATTCAAGTCTTAAACTCTTTAATATCTTTTTCCAGTATTCCCAATAAACTTGAATATATAATTAGCAGTTTTGCATTTACGATTCCTATAAAAATCAAATATAAAGTTTTATTTTAAACGTTAATCTTGGCTAGATTTTTTAAATAACTATCTCACACATATTCATTAATTACATA
Organism: Sisyra nigra; assembly: GCA_958496155.1. Classification (NCBI taxonomy): domain Eukaryota; kingdom Metazoa; phylum Arthropoda; class Insecta; order Neuroptera; family Sisyridae; genus Sisyra; species Sisyra nigra. The sequence goes on from OY292318.1 coordinate 38,051,362, forward strand.
TGACAGCTTAAGGTATAGCTAAATTTTCTTTGGTAACTAACAAAAATATTTTTTTTTTTTGGTTTATTTAAGGTCGCATTAACTACTATGGTCATTAGCGACCGTCAAATCCAAAAACCCATGAAATCTAGAGCTTTCATTGGGATTTGAACCCAGGACCACCAGTATAAGGCAACTATCTAGTCACCACGCCACTAAGTGACCTAAAAATAATTTAAAGATCATGGAAACATATTTTTAATATTTTACAGTCCAGTAAATTGCTTACATAATAATCGTCGAAAGCACTTAAGGTTGTTCCCAATATAATTAAACCGTTTTACAGATTGTAATAAAAAAATTAAAAATCAATAATATCAATCATCAACATAAATAAATACCAATTTGCATTTTTGTTTATAGTACGCATTTTCCTATCCTTACTGCGAAGGAATTATCTCGAGAATTTTTAATCGTATGCGGTTTTATTCCAAAAAATAAACTAATGTTATTTTTCTATACACAGCGAATCGACTTTATTCGTATGCGATTTAATTCGTGTTTATTGGTCAGTACGTCAGTACTTGTTAACTGATATGTTCTTTCTGACACTTGACAGAAGTCATTAGCTATTGTTGGTTCTAACAGTTTGAAATTTCATTTTTAATTAATATCATCGACAATAAACAATAAAGATTTTCAAATAAATTTAAAAAATTTTCATTTTTCATTTTATCGGGAGTTAATTGAAATTCATAAAACTTATTTTTCAGTAAACTTTGTCAATTTTTAAATTTAACATTGTAGAGATTTCTTTCGTTGCAGTGTAAAATTGGTCAGGCCTTCTTGAAGAAAATTTGTTAAAATGATATTTAACGAACTTTAACAAAACTTTAACTCTTTTAAGAGTACGGTTGGTTTTTAAATGCACCTCAAATTTCTAATTGGTGTAGAATTTTTCGAGCTTTTGTTCTAAATAAGAACCAACATTACATTTCTATATTTAAAAGAATAAGATGGCAATAAAACGACCACTACGTACGACGTACAATATTCAGTCGCTCTGCCAACGCTTTTTAAATCTGTGATATCTTCTAATACCTAAGTTATATCAAAGTAAACGTTTGAATTATTAAGGAAGGAGAAGGTAATCCTCCACACTAAATATAATTTCATTCATAAAAAAAAATATCTAAGTTTCAAAATAACACCCGTAAGAATAATAACCAAAACAGATAGTTCGACTTAAGTGATCCCGATTAGGAATCTGACTAAGAGAGGTGAAACCATCAAGCAGAGCCCCTAGACAAAAAAAAATCCAGCCCAACTTATTTTTCCAGAGAAAATAGCAACTTAGATGTGACCATCGCGTTGTTTTTTTAACATAAAACTATAATCTTAATTTTCAATTTATTTTAGCAAGATCTTTAAGAATATGTTGTCTAATCTTGAAGCCCGTGAAATAGCAAACTTGCCGATAAGACATAATGGACCTAAAATAATAGTATATCCTAAAATAGTATATATAAATATAATATGACTCATAATAAATAAAGAATAATATGATTATAATTGTTCGTGATTATATTTAAACAAATTATTTAAATTAAATTTTCCAAAACTGTAAATAATATTTGAAATTTAAAAATTAATGTTTCAACCAGTTTTAAAAATATTTATGTCAAATTATTATTATTGATAATAATAATTATGAATAATTAATACGTGCAAGCAAGAACGTGATACAAGTGATAGAGAGGCACGATAGAGTTCTGCTACTGGAACGCCGCTACGCGAGCTTTTTCGAGAACTACAATAAGCTATATCTCGTATTTATTGTATAATTGTTGAATCCTATACAACATCTTTTGTGTTTTTTCTACAATTTAGTCTAATTTCATTTTGAAAAAATTGTAATTTTCTATTGACTCCTTCTTTGTATTACACAAAATAATGACAATTCAGTGATAATAACTCAATTCAATTAATAAAAGTATTCAATTTTTCAACAATGTTTCTTTATGACGTTATCACGTAAAACTATCATCCGTAAACCGACTTAACAGACAACCAATTTTTTTTTAATACAATATCACTTTTAATTTCATAAATTTCGAGGAAATTGAGTCATCGTTTCAATTTGTAAACTTCAGAATTGAACCTGTAAGATAGGAGTATTTAATTTTAAAGTTGAAATAACAAGCTGAATTCATTGCCTGAATATTTTTATGGCCATTTTTTCCCAAAATTTATCAGTCATAATTAACAAATTAATAATTTATAATATTAAACTAACTAAAGGCTCATGGTAAAATATCTAATACTTTTAGTCCCCAAATGTTGTCTCCTACATTCTCTTCCTTCAATTACTTTTGGATCAGTTTAAAAACTTTTGAGGAAATTTAAAAATTTAATTCATAATTAAAAATTTAAATGAATGTAGGGAGATACATTTAATTTTTCTTTTGTAAATTGGATGAGTGAACAGGTAAAAAAAGCGTTGCTAAAGCACATATTTATGATTCACCAAATTTAATCAAAAATCTGTCAAACTTACTATCTCTTTGAGCAGAATTTTCACAGTAATTCATCAAACGGTTAATGGAATTTGGCAAATCTATTATAATTCACACAATTAAATTAAAATTCAGCTCGACCCTTTAATGATGAAATTATGTTTGTTTTTATTTGCAAATGTGAATTTGAATAGTTAAAAGAAACAAAGGTCACATATGAAAATTGAAATGATTCTAAAAAACAACGAGCATTTTAATTGCTATCGTAGCTTTTTGTTTGTGCTTTTTAATCTGCACATTTTGTTCGATAAACCTTTGAAATGATAAATATCGAAAATATACTCGCTAACGACATGTTATCCGAGTTATATGATGTGAAAGTGATTGATTTCAACGTTCATAAATATTAAATTTTCCCTTGTCATGCTAAGTTATATCTGATTTTAAATACAAGTTCCCTTTTTTTGTTACTTTAGTCGCCATCATCATTTAAAATAAACTCATTAATTGGCAGATGGAAGCATTTGATAAATTGATATGTTTTGTCTTAATTCGTTCGTTTAATACCACAAAAACGGATGGTTTAATCCTTGGCTTTATACGATTTCGTTGATATCAGCTCGGCATAAAAATGGAACGCCACGATAAGGATTTTTAGTTTGTCATGTTTATTCAGTTTATTTTCTTTCTCGATTTCATTTTAATTATATCTTCGTTGGTTTGTTTCTGTCAATACGATACCGCAGATGAAAAGACGTTACTGTGTTATTTCGTCGGTGCTATCCAGTCGCATCCAGGACTGTATTTTAGAAAATTGGCAAAGTTTATAGAGTAATGTGTGCGGTTTTATGCTGGAATGGCAGCGAAGTCGTGTCCAAGAATAAGTCGAGTCAGCTTACAACTGAATTTTCAAAATTCAATTTACCAAATCTAACTAATTAAATAGAAAAGAATCTGAGAAATTATAAAAAAAAAGTTGACCAAAGCAAAAATTTCAATCTTTTAAAATATGTTTTATTCAAGCTTATCATAATTTACTTTAATTTATTATTTTTAAAATCAATAAAATGAATTGATTCTTATAGTACTGTAATACATGACAGAACTAATTGTGTTTGTTCTTTTTTAATGACCTTCTAAACGACAAACCTATTAAATATCCATTACAAACGTTTATACCTTGTAGTTCCACTTTTGAAGCTAGAAAAAAAAGCAAGCACAGGCTATAACACAAGAACAAATTTTTTTTTCAAAAAATAATTGCGATTTTATAGCCTTTAGGGAATAAATAGCGAAGCTTTCTCTGAAGAAAATTTAATTATAATTCACAAAAGAGTTTATGAAATATATATTCATTGAACGATCAAGACGATTTTTTTTTACTTTATTAAGTTTTGCCTAAAGTCCAGGGAATAGAGACAAAAAAGATTAAACTTTGGATAAATTTTAGTCGAAATTTTAGTCCCGAGTCGAAATTTTAGACCTATTTTCGCCCTCAAATTATAGGCTTCAGAGGTTCAAGTAGATTGAAAAGAGGACCATTTGCATTTGAATTTTGGTCCTCATTTGAACCTACAAGTGGCATTTATCGGACAAAATACAATGTTTAGATTCAAATGAGGTCGACAGCAAAACCCTCAAATAAACCTCTTTTAACCTGCCCAAAATTTTTTTATTTACTCTCTCTCTTTCTCTTTTTTCTCTCCACTCTTTCTTTGTCACTCTCTTTTATTGTTTTATTGGTAGGGTTTTTTTTCAAAAAGAATAACATTTTTATTTTAATATATTTTTTTTTTCATTAAATATACAAGTTTCATTAATATTAGCGATAAATTTAAAAGTAATAAGAATATTACAAATATCAGTTCTAAATTTTTAATTTCCTTGTCCTCGTTTACCATAAAAGTATTGTCGTCATTGCCATCATTTTTTCCAGGATTTCCTTATATTATAATCCACAATATTCCCAACCATGCGCATTTCTTTAGAAATTTTATTTAATTGTATAACATCTCTCTGATTACTTTCAAGATAATAAATTTCTTCACACCTTTTCTTTTAAACTCGGTTTTTTCACTTTTAAATTTTTTACATTTTAATTTTTAGGCCTTTTGATATAGACAATATTGAAAAATAAATCAAATAGGTAATGAGATAAGTTTATTCAATTGTTGTATTATGACAAACGTAGCCACTCGAACGGTTGACGACAAGAGACTAAAGCTGAGTAAAAATGAACAAGACTAGACAGGATTAAGGTTCAAACCAGTAATGGATCACATCCAGATACACAATAAATTCTATGCTAGTAGAGGCTACACAATATTATATTAAGCATCCAAGTATAGGAAAGAGAGAGATCAAAAATTTAGGTTATTAATAAATAATATTTTCAATATTGTAAAAAAAAGCGGGTTTATAACCAAGTTTTATGTTTAATGATTATAAAACTTTTTTTTTAGGACGAAACGAGGTTCACAAAATATATTTATCGAAAAACGGTAAGAATTTAAAAATTTCATGTAGGTTAAAATGAGGACGATGAAATATCGTTTAGGATGATATGAGGTTCATTTTACTGTTTTTAGGGTGAAATGAAGGTAAAAGATTCATTTTAGGGTCAAAATAGGTCTAAAATTTCGACTCGGGAAACCTGAATTTTTGCATAAAGCTTCGTTTTATGGTTTTAAACAAAATCTTAAAAACCCCCGCAGATACATGCGCCTAAAGATGTTACGCTGTTGTTTTATAAAAATTCAAATTACGCGCGCCAAGTTAAAAGAAACCGATTGGTTTTGCAGCCAACTTCAACTTAATAATTTGTGATGATAAAATAGAACACTACTAAATAGCCTAAAAGTAATATTACATTAAACACGTTTTTTTCCAAATATGTGTAGTAAATTTGTATTTTTATGCCTATTTATTGGCTGAAATACTGTGAAAAACTATGGTTTACAATGAAAATAAAATCCAAAGAAAGCGGAAAGACGTTTATAAAATTTGTCAGGATCATTTTTTTAGTTAACAATTCATGCATGTCATGAAAACGAAGCTTCATAAAAATTTCGAAATAAAGTAAGTAGCTACTTGTCAAAGTAAATGTCTTAATCTTATTCATATCTTGTGTTACTAAATTATTATTCTAAGATGGTTGAATCATTTCAGAATGACAGATTTCGTGATAACCAAGAATATGCATGAAATGCAGACGTCATTTTCATCACTTAACTACATAGAAAAATGCTATAACAGCTACTGCAAAATTCGAGAAAAGTAATAACTTCTTTTTTAATAATAAGAGTTATTTGTATATATAATTATTTTTAATTTAAATAAAAATAAAAAAGTAAGTAAATAAATAAAACAAAAATTCAAACTACGCGCGACGAAAAACCGAGTGTTTTTGCGGCCAACTTCATTTTGTTAATTTTTGTCTCAAGATGGCCGCCCATCTAACAATTTCACTCTCATCATTTTTCCATAACGCGCCTAAAGAAGTATAACTTCAAAAAATTGATTTTTAATAAGAGATTGCAACATCAAGATATTAAGAAAATTTTGTCCTGACTTAAAGTATAATACGTATAGAATGTGCAACCGTTGGTTTGTCTATTATTCGGTATGTCGATACCAGTTACTTTCACTTGACTGGATAATAGAAAAAAAAATTATATCATCATAAGTGCTGTTTTATTGCAAACATGTTGATATAAGATTGTCTGCAAAAAGTTCGGTCCTATTAGGGTTGGCGAATTTTAAAGATTGAAATTTTAATGCGCGTGGGAATGTGTGGCAGAAAGATCCGAGGTAAGTATACTGTGTTATAAAAAAGTCGCCTGTGATGGTACCCTGAATACTAAAAAGTGCGCATGCTCGGTATATAAACTATGGAGGGTAGAAGTACCTCTCCTACCCTCCATATAGTAAACAGTGCGCGTTATTTTGGACCAACAAAATCGAAGGTCGATGAGGGTTCGGATATTCTACTCTGTAGCTTATAAATATCAAATAAAACTCTTTTTTGCTATGTATGATGATATTAGGGTGCCAAATAAAAAGTTCCCGCAAATAAGTGAAAATAGCTTTGCGTGCCTCAATAGATAGAAACACACCATCGAGATAAAATTTGTAGTGTAAACATTCGTTATTCTCGTCTGACAAATGTTGCTGAGCGTTTACTCTCCCTTGATTTATCTCATCTAAAAAAAAACAGTCTTTGCTTATTTACGGGCACTTTAAAATTGGTACCCTTTTATCATCATTCATATAAAAAAGAGCTTTAATTTGATATTTAAAAGCTACATTATGAGTGTATCAATCATGGAACTTGTAGTACATATGCGTTAGTTGGTATTATTAAAGATTTTTAAACTTTCACGAAAATACATTTTCCAATATTTAAATTCACATTTAACGTTTAAATACAAATATTTGACATTCAAATACCGTTAAGGAGTTGAAACAACGTTACAACTTTTTGAATCGATTTTTTCAAAAACCGTTAGTCTTACGAAAAATGATAACTAGTAGTTTTTCGATAAATGTTACCGTTAGCGAGATTTTTGTGTTAATCCGTTTATCTTGACCTTTGACTCTGTGTAACATCGTTAGCGGCGCATGTTTCAGCGGGGATATTTAAGATTTTGTTTAGAACCACAAAACGAAGCTTCATGGAAAAAATTCAGCTTTCTTTTAATTTTTCCAAAGTGCAATATTTTTACTCCCCACACAACTAGCTGAGAAACTTTGATGAAATTATCTCTCCAAAATTAAATCGTTAAATATTTTTCATTTTAGCTCTACGTGACTTTTTTCGTATCATGTGAAACCAATTCGTTGGAAATTACCACGAATTTCAAAAACTTACACGCGAATTATATATCGTTATTTTGTTTTCGTACAAAAGAAAAATGTGGATATATAAATAAAAGACATGGGGATGTTTTGTCGTTCATTGTTATCGCTTGAAGAATGGTTTTAATTTTTTTCCCCAATATACTTTTTAATTCAATTGCCACAAGTCACGAACACAAAACTAAAAATGACATTTGCGTTGTCAACATTTTGAATCCAGATAATAAAAGAAATGATCCCATTTAAGAATGCAACTTTTATATAAATTTAACGTTCAAAAAAGTGAAATATGTCTTGACACAATTTTATCTTGATTTATTCATTCATATTATTTTTCTTGGAAAAGAAACGAAATTTTTTTTTCCTAACAAATCTATCCACTAATATGAGTCGATATTTTTTGTTGCTTTTATGTTTGCTATAATTTTTTTAACATTATATCATACTTTTTATGAAGCTTTTTGATTTAGAATCAAATTATTTATTCATGTGGAAAAAGAATTAAATATTCAATCGATGTTACCCGGTGGGAAAGACAACAAATTGACAATGAAAAACCCACTTCTCTACATATCTATCTCGGGACAAGAGAGCTAAAAATATAGTCGACATTTACCTTTTAGTAATAAACCACGTCATCAATTCGTCGTTTTTTCCGTTCGGTTTTTTTTCATCCTCAACAATAAATATTTTTGTTCCCTCTTTATTTTAGTATATCAAACTTTGTTGTATCTTTTAAGAGAAATTTTACACTTTCTCCTGTTTTATTTTTACTTAAGAAAAGTACTTAAAAAATAAACTTAATGCTTTTAAGTAGCCTAAAAAAATGTACAGATAAAATCACGAAAAATAATTTAGTTTTAGTTTAAGAATTTTAGAGTATTTCAACAATTGCGGAATCAAACATTTTTACAACCCCCAATCGCTTCCAAGCCCTTGAGCAGAAGGCTACTAATACCTCCTCCACAGTTAAGAATCCGGCGCCGCCACCAATTTACATTCCTGGCGTGAGCAATATCAAAAAATTAATAATAGAACTTGATACAGCAGTAACAAGAAAGAACTATATTACTTAAGTCTTTAACAATGATAAAAACAAAAATTATCCCCCAAACCCCTTGCGGGCAAAGCAAGTAATTATCTCCAAGAAATTAATTTACAATATCCCATCTTCATCCAAAGCATACCCTTCCCTATCCCTCCATGGAGGAGGAAAAAACCCGACATCTTCCAAGATTTACATGAATACCCGAAAGAAGGAACCCCCAGGAAGTGTTCAAACAGCTCTTCTACAAAAAAGAAAAACAAAGGCTATTATGATCAGATCACATACACGGATGGGACAATAACTGAACAAGAACGAGGATGCGCTGTAATCAACGAAAACACATTAACCGCGAGCCAAAATCTTCCGGATAACTTCTCTATATTTTAATATGTAGCCCATACAATTTCATTGGCCAGTACTGTCCTCGTATAAATTGAATTGCTTAAGGTACTTATATAACGTCGTTTCGTCAGGACAATTGCGAAAGGCATCGCTGTATTTTCCAATTCCATTTCCAGTTGCCACAAACCTTATATGGCTCCTCTTGTCCAAGTTCCTGTCAATTAAATCTTTTAAATAATAAATTGTTGTCACATTGCATATTGTATAAATATTTAAAAACAGGCAGTTATAAAATTTTAATTAAAAAAAAAACTATTTAAGTTTTTTTCTGTGAAATTAAATTTAATTGTTCAGCTCTTAGTTTTATTTAGTTTAATATAAGTTTATAGTAAAATTTTTTGTTGAAATTGAAAACTCTTTATAATCGTATTAGGTAAATAGGTAGGTACTTGTTTTAAAAGCTTGCAGTAAACTTCATTCTTTTTCTACTAACTATTTGAATATTGAGTTTTCATGTTATGTAAAACTTTCTGAGGTTAAGTCTTCTATGTTTTAGTTAAAAAACATTGAAACATTTTGTGACTGTATAAAGTCCTACATTATATTTTATATATAACATTTTCATCTAAATCTATTACAACAAGAAACAGGAAGATTTAAAATAAAAACTACTGGATCATGTAAATAATTCACAAACAGTTCTAATAGTTTGACTTTGGTGGTTAAAAACGATTCATTAATATTAAAAAGACATTTTATTCTCAAGCTGGTGTATCTTTTATTATTAAGTATTTTATTTCCAAAAGTTTGGTACTTTTATATTCGCCCCTTTACGACCTTTTTATTTGGTGAACAGTGAATAATTAATCGACAAAGTTACTTTTAATCAGCATTACTTTTTACTACTACCTACGCTATTTACAGCATTGGCGTGCGGTAACTTTTGAAACAGGGCATGCGGTCAGCAGAAGGGGTGGGGGGGATATTTTTTTAGTTTTTTTGAAGTTATTCTTCTTTAGGCGCGTTATGAGCGTGAAATTTTAAGATGCGCGCGCATTTTAAGATAAAAATTAACAAAATGAAGTTAGTCGCAAAACCAGTCGGTCTCCTGGTGCGCGTAATTTGAATTATTGTTGTATTTATTTTCTAATTTATTTATTTTTATATTTAAATTAAAAATAATTATATATACAAATGACATATATTATTAATAAATAAGTTATTACTTTTCTCGAATTTTTCAGTAGTTGTTATAAGTACTTTTTGAAGTTTAACGATGAAAATGACGTCTGCATCGCGGCGCGGTTTCAGAAGCATTTGTAGCGTTCTATTTTATCATCACAAATTATCAAGATAAAGTTGCCCGCAAAACGGCTCGGTATTTTTAACTAGACGCGCGTAATTTGAATTTTTGTTTTATATATTTTCTAATTTATTTATTTTTATATTTAAATTAAAAATAATTATATATACAAATGACACATACTATTAATAAATAAGTTATTACTTTTCTCGAATTTTGCAGTAGCTGTTATACAATTTTAAATTTAATGATGAAAATGACGTCTGCATTCCATGCATATTCTTAGTTATCACGAAATCTGGGATTCTGAAATGATTCAACCATCTTAGAATAATAATTTAGTAATACAAGATATGAATAAGATAAAGACATTTACTTTGACAAGTAGCTACTTACTTTATTTTGCAATTTCTATGAAGCTTCGTTTTCATGAGATGCATGAATTTTTAACCAGAAAAATGATCCTAACAAATTTTATAAACGTCTTGCAGCTTTCTTAGGATATAATTTATTGTTACAAATTAAAATATTATTATATTAATTTTATTTTTAATAATTATATCTTTAAATATATTTATTATTATTATTAAATATTAAATTACAGTTTTTTAAAATTGATTATTTGAATAAAACTAATAAAAACTACATTTTAATGATACCAAAGAGGTATAACTTCTCACCGGCATACATAAGTACACGCAACCACTTTTTTTTATTTGTTAAACATTGTATTAATGTATTTATTTTTAAAAATTAGTCTTATTCGACGCTCCTTGTTACAAAAATTATCAATAACCGCATAATATAATGTATTTAAAAACAACGAAAATAGTTTTTATCTTTAAGAACAAAACATTTGTATGGCCTCTTGGTAAATAAATCAGTAACATTTAAATTCACTGAACTATATTCAAAATATCAACCGCATCTGCAAACCGTCAATCGGCAATGTAAAACTCCAAGAGAGATAGTATTTGACCATACTAGTGCGCTTGCGCAAACAATTTGAAGCAATCGGCCGCATCATGCCGCATGTTGCGGTCGTCTGCGCATTTATTCGGCTTTTGCCCTTCATTTGATTTGCTGTTCTATACCAATTTTATGAGCCATACCTTTTGTTATTACGTTAAGTAAAAAATTTATAAATAATAAAAATATTTAGTATTTTTAGAATCATTTTCAAATGCATGCAATTACGTAAACTAAAAAATGAAATGTATAAATCATAAAAATATTACATTTAAAAATCGTCTTACAATCCCAAGGCATGCGGCGCATCTATAGCATGTAAGAACCGCAGGCCGCTGATATACAGCCTACCTCAAAATAATTTCACAGAAGGTAAATAGTATAAAATAAAAATCATCTACTTGACGTATTAGTAACGTGAAATCATAGTTTCTTAATACTAACTTTTTACATTTGTTTGATTCTAAGATCAGTAAAATTTTTGGTAAGCATTTTGATTATTACAAGAATAAAAATGTAATTGTTGATAAATTGATTATGCATTACCAGAAAACACGAGCCTAAAAGTTTGTATTACAAAATAGCCTTTTATAAACTTTTATAAATTTTATACAGATACTATTAAATGAAGCTTACAGATAAAACTTCTACCAATGTACCTTTGTGTTATCTGATGGTTAAATCTAAGACCCACAACCAAGTTCATGTTGATGAAAATTTTCTTTTCACTTACAACTTTTGAACAATACATGAAAATTGTTTATCTTTCATCTCATATTCAAAAAAGTTTGTACCTATAAACATGTATTAATTTTTTTTTAACCGACCTCAACAAAAGGAGGAGATTCTCAATTCAACTGTATTTTTCTATGTTTGTTACCTCAGAATTTTTGACTGGGTGAACTGATGAAGATGATACTTTCTTTATTTTAAAGCTGCTACTTTCCGTGTGGTTCCATTTTAATTTGAAGAAATTGTTTACTTCTAAAGGGTTGAAAACTAAGGGATGAAATATTAACTTCTTATTGGATAGCTCGATTTTGATAATTCTTCTTTTTATTGGTAGAACATAATTTTAAATTAATCTCATATCCATTTTTTATGAAACACTCCACTCTTAAAGGGTTAAAAATCAGGGATGAAATAATAATAATTTAATTTAAATAATAATTTTATCTGGCTAACCCAATTTTGATATTTTTTTTTTTTATTTTTTTTTTTTGATATACCTACCTACAAGTTCTTACGCTTTTTTATGAAGAGCAACTCAATTTTTTATCATCGATTTTTTATAAATTATTATTTTTTTAATTTACAAAAATTAACTTGCTTTAGTTACTGTCTTAAAGCGAATGCATTCACCTAATCCTTTTTAGTTTCCTTTATATAATATAGTTAGTATCTCAAGTTAGGCCCTGAAAATTTTATAATTAAATCTTGCTACATTTTTATATGTCAAGACTAAACCGTCATAGGCTGAGATTCAAAATCTTTTTTTTCAAAAATACAAATTTTTACATAAAATAAGTACCTATACCTACTAAAAGTAAGTCAACATATGAAAGGCACAAGACATAAACTGGACCTTAAAATACTACTTCTAGATCTAAGCTCTTAAATAAAACTTATTTTTTGTATCTTCAGTATTATTTTCGTTACTTTATATTCGTACAAAAGGTAACAAATCTGAGTGGAAATTATTAAACCAATAAAATTATAAATTCATGAATATGTTGTAAGGAGGATATAAAGCTCATTATTTTTTCAACAGTTTTGAATATTTTATTACGGTTATTTTGCACATTTTTTATATCCTTGAAAAATAACGATTCGTGTTATGTATCAGAAACGTCCATCGTTAATAAAAGAAAAAATAATTTATCCCATCCCACTGTGGCGACTGGAAATGGAATTAGAATATGCAGCGATACCTCTCACAACCAGCCTGACGAAACGACGTTATATACCTTAAGCAATTCAATTTATACGGGGCCAGTGCTGGCCACTGTAATTGTATATATTTTTTGTAAATAAATGTGCGTAACCCCGAATTGCAACACGCAACGCAGCATACAGGAACGGACATTCTGCCTAAACCTGCAAATTTCGCCTCATATTTTGGACCCTCTCACGAAGGACTCAACTATGGAGTAGTGGCATCCTAGGCTTTGGTTATACTACTCCATACCCGTCCCACGTCGTCTTCGGACTCGAGCCACAGCAGCTCTTCCCCAACGGCCCCGGCTCCACGACGGTTCCAATCACAGCAGCCCAGAGTCTCACAGCCCAACAACGACAATAATCGTGACCAAATCACTAGGAAGGGAGTGATGTGGCAACTAAAATGGAATTCAAATATGCAGTGATACTTCTCGCAACTGCCCTGACGAAACGACGTTATATACTTTAAGCAATTCAATTTGTATGGGGCCAGTGCTGGCCACTGTAATTGTATATGTTATATGTAAATAAATGTGGGTAATCACTCCCACCTTAAACTATTTTTAAAACTTAAAATTTTTGCTAAGTTTAAATATACTTTGTCTTATTAAATTATAAAAATCATATCCTCTCTAGTGGTATCATTAAATTAGAAACTTCAAGTTCCATAAAAGCTCTAATCAAAGTCTCATTATAGACTCAAAGTAATTATGAAAATACTTTTCATGAAAAACTACGTAAGCTGTATAATATTAATTTTTAAAAGCGCGTTTAAAGTTTCTCGAATTTCGCCACTTGCAATTAAATTTTATGACATTTAAAAGCATTTCCGTGTCTCAATGTATAATTTCATTATCAAATTAAAAGAATCTTTAAAAAAAAAGACATCACACTCATAAAGCAAGTTTTTCAAATAGAATTTCATAATTCGTTTCGTCTTCCGTATTCCATTTCATTTTCGTGCTCCATATCCGACATATAAAACGAATATAAATTGAAATAAAAACATCGTTGACTCAAATCATTTTCAAACGAAACGCCGCATTTCTTATTTGTAATATTTGCAATAATAATAACTTTTACGACTTTAGGCCATAAAAATGCTTAATACTCTCACATTTATTGCACTTTAAAACATTATTATAAAGTTAGTTTAACCACATTGATAACGGTTAATAGTATGCACATTTTAGACTGTCGTATCACAATGTAAGGGGTGGAATATTTCTATTAAATACCGCTTTTTATCTCTCCAAGATACTGCTTATGTATACGTTTATTTTTTTATCCTTGTACATTTTCATAAGATTCAAGGGTCTTTTGTAAAAATGAAATTTTTTTCATTTTTTCTTTTAGCAGTGTTCGTATATTTGGTTGTTAAATGGTTGATGTGACCTACAATCTCAATTTCATGACGTGTCTAGATATTGAAATTCCCAATTAAGTTCTCTTGTCAGAGAATTTATTTCTCACTGAAATAGATTGCTGGTGGGTTTGGATGCATCAAGCTTAAACACTGAACATGGTGAAACAATTACATTTGCGGTTAATAGAATGTCAAACAGAAAAGCACCACAACTAATCCAAACAAAGACAAGCGAGCTTTACTTTTCGATCGATTAACACAAATATCTAAAAGTGCTAAGGCCAAGAAGCGTCCACATGGAATTCACATGAAATGTTTTGAAACAATGGACTCGGACAAAATTTATTGTCCGTATCTACCGCATACAGTCAGCCCTCGGTTTTCGCTTGGGTTAATAGGGTCACATTTAATGCGATCGACAATGCGTAGATATTTCGAATTTCTCTTCGATTCAGAACATCATTCCATTAAAAATCGCAACCCTTACAATAAGAGAAATTTGGTGATTTAAAAACAATCAACGATAATTAATTCAAGTATAATGAAGAAAAATCTTTCAAACTCAATTTAAAACGAATATATTAAAAAAATCTCAAAGGAATTGTAAGTAAATTGATTCGGAGATGATCATATTAATCTTTTCCTTGTATAGTTTGGTAGATCCATTACAAAATCCATTTGAAACTTCCATTTAAAAAATTGTTACCCATCTGAGAGATAAATGGAGGGTCTAGGACTTCATTCTTTTTTCATCTGTTGACAAATTAGGACGCAAATAAAAAAGGATAATAAGAACAATGAAAATGGCGACGAAATAAAATTGAACTTTCGTAGACACTTGAAGGCCTGTTTTCAATTTCTTTTATTCCATTAAGAATATAAATAGCGTTACAGTTTTTTTCCCCTTTCTTTCCTTAAATTCAACTTGTCATTCAAGTACTTAAAAAGTTTCATTTTGACACGACAATCTTATTAGAGAAAAATTCATTGCTTTCAATTCTATATGCTGCTTTGCACTGAACGGTACTGTGACGAAATGCTTTCGTTAAAATTGAAATTTTGGGTGAAAATATGTTGAAAAAACTTTTTTTTGCATTGCATATTTATTGAAAGAAATAAATTTATTGGCTTGAGAAAAGTTGAAAATTATTTCATTTTTAGAAGGCCAAAAAATATTGTAACAAGTCTAAGAATGTACCGTCATGCGTCTAAGGAAGTGTCGCCATTTTATAAATCGGGGGGTGGTGTCACCTGCCCTAAGCCGTGGGTGGGCTGAAGCAATCACCAGCCAAAGGAAGAGCATTGTTATTAAATGATGGAGAGGAATCTTTTGAAATTTCAGGAATATTCTTTCTCTAAGAATTTTGTTTTTGAGACCACCTAGCACGAAGAACTAAACAAAAAAATGAAAATTTCTAGCAAACGAATAATAGGAGAGAACATTCTCGAAACTGAACAAACTAATATAAAAGAGGTTCGTTTGAACGAAGAAGCCAGTCTTGAAATAAATAGTGAACGTGAACAGTCTAAATAAATCATGAAAGTGATCAGTGCTAAAATAAATAGTGAAAGCAAACCGTGTTGAATAAATTGTGAACATTGTGAAATAAAGTAAAACAGTGCAATAGTGAGTGACAATAATTAGTGAATAAGTGGCTGTGAAAACTGAATAGTTAAACAGTGAACTAACTCATTCTTAACGTGTAGTTTATAAGTGACAATAGCGTAAGATAAATAAATGTTATTATTTTTAACAATAAACAATTGTTAAAAATAAATTTGTTGTGAATTTTCATTAAAACCATTTTTGTTGTAAGAAATCCAGAAGTATTTTAGATTTTAATTAGTAAAAAGTAAAGGAAAAAATGAAAAATTCTTTAACTTTAATTTCCACTTGATTAAAGGAATCAGATTTTCTTATGTCTACCGTCATTATATATTAACATTTCATGTCCTGCATCAATCTTGTTTCTTGCCTTGAAAACTAATCAATCTTTAGTAGCATGACCACATTCTCTAAACTTCAGAATGTATTATTTTCGTTTTTGTGCCTTTGCAAAAAACCTCGTAAAAATTATTAAGTCTCGTTTGTCATTTTCTTAAATTTCTACGGAAAAAATACAATCTTAGAGTGTGTATCGAAAAAGTTATACCTATGCAATAAATTAACGGATTTTAAGTATCGTTTTCGACAGATCTTTTACCAAGAATTTCTTATAATAGTTCTATGTTCAGCTTGGACAGAAAGCTCATCTTAATTAAAGTACTTAAAAGGTAGAAACAAGCTTTTTCTTTTCGAAGACATTTTTCACAAAAGCTTGTGGAATATTGATTCATTACAATATTTATATTTTAATTTTTTTATTGAAGAAATTTCCTAAAGCATCGATTATTAAAACCTTTTATGAATCAACTAATTGTTAATTTATTTCAATCCCTTGCCACTTGGATAAGATATAGAAAAATTAACATTAGTCATTTACTATCACATATATATAAATCCTGTTTAAAGTTAATTGTCACCATTTTAATTTATATCTAATGATTTATTTAACATTTTCATTTAATTTTTCTACGTTCTCCCACATATTATGACTCATGCTGGCTCCAAAACACTATCATTTACAATGAAAATTATCTTACTCCAAGTTTTCTTTTTCCTATTTATGAATTTTTCCATTTCTTTCACTATTTTCTATTTTTCATTTTTCAAATGGTCGCTGTTGTAAACTTTTAAAGTGTGATTTCCCCAAAGAATGACACTTTTTCAATCTTCTTGTATAATTTTCTCAGAGGCTATGAAAGATGTTGCTATAAAAATGTGTTTTTTTTTTTTATTTTTAACAGAAAATGTGTTCTAGGAAGTATAAATCATTTTTGTTTGCATGAAAAAAAATTTAGTTTCATGATTAAATAAAAAAGTAAAAATATTTTCATAAAATTTATGGTTGGATAGAATTTTTTCATATTGAAATTTTCAAATTGGGTTACAGGAAAAAATTTTCAATCGATCCCTTTTAATTTCTTAAAATTCAAAAACGCTGAAGTAAATCAATTTTATATTTAGATAAAAGCCTAAAATCCCGCATAATCGCTACACTCATAATGTAGATTAATCATTTATAGATCAAATTTTAACTCTTTTTTCTGTGCATATAAGGGTGCCAATCTTAAAGTGCCCGCAAATAAGTGAAAACAGCTGTTAAAAATGTTGTAAATTAAAGATTAAGTGAGAGAGCGTGCGAACGAGTTTTACCAGCCATAATACGAAATACTAGCCTCAAGAGTTTTTAAACCCTTTGCCTGCCTCAATAGATCGAGACACGCCTTCGAGATAAAACTTGTAGCGTAAACATTTACTGTCCTCGTCTCACAAAGGTCGCTGCGGTTAACTCTCCGTCACTTTATCTCATCTTTAGAAGCTATTTTTGCTTATTTGGGGGCACTATTAGTTTGGCACCCTTATAAAGAATGTCCCAAAATTAACGCAAGATTTAAATTTGCCGCCATTTGTGTGGGGGTTCGATGTATATTTAGGCAAAATGACCGTTCCTCGCTTCTGCGTTGCGTGCCGAATTCGGGGTTACCAACATTTATATACATATAATATTTAAAATAACAGTGGCCAGAACTGGTCCAATACTAATTGAATTGCTTAAGGTATATAATGTCGTTTCGTCAGGCTGGTTGCGAGAGGTATCGCTGCATTTTCTAATTCCATTTCCAGTCGCCACAATTGGTCAGTGGACTTTTAGAGAAAACTCGAAGACCATATTTCACAAATCTTCTTAGATTGAAATACTGTAACGGACAAGGAAGGAAACAATGAACTGCACAATGATAAGAGATGTTATATTTAACAATCACTGGAAAAATAGTCGAATGTTCTGCAATGATCCACAGTCGGTTTAGATCCAAAAAAATAAATTATCAACCAAGGAAAATCTCGAGAAATCCTTTAAGAGAAATCCCTGTACAGTACAATAGTTACAAGTTTGTGAATATTTTTTTAGGGAGGGCAATAGGCAGATATTGATAATCAGATAACTTCCGGTCGAGGGATGTTGACGATCAGAAGGTTGTAATTCGACAAAGTTTTCCGAGTGTTTCTTGGGTAGCATAAAATTATAAAAGAAATGTGACCATCTAATATGACTTGACCGATGGTAAGACCAGCGTTGTCAAAAGAGTCAATTTGTTAATGTAATTCAAAAAAGGGATTTGAGTTGTCAATCGTAAAATTTATCGTTAGATAGACATTGTTATATTGAAATTTTCAATTTGAATAGCGGAACAAAATTTTCAATCGATCTTATTCGACATCGTTTAGTATTTCACAAGAGAGATATGCACACATGGCCTCATTCATATATAAGATAAACTCGTGATACGATCAAAACGGGATCTGAACGACAGCAAAGATGATCCAGACAAAATAGGCGACCTCCCGTCCGTTCCATTCCACGACGGGAGCCGTTTATCCCGTTCTGACCACTGCAGTCCGCAATATTATAACTACACACAACGATTTTGGGGCTCCATGTGCGAGGTGTCAGACACAGCGGCAAGGATTAGAGGCAGTGGAGAGAACGTTTCGGTCGTACGTTTGCTTCTCTGACGTCGTCGCACCAGCAGGAGATAGCGATAGCGCTCCGCTGTTTTTGCTTTATCGATTTTCGCCAACGGCGCACTCCCTTCAACACCGTGGTCACAAAAACCTTTCATCTTGCACCAAACCATTCCTGAAACTTCCTAAATAAAGATACTTTCACCCAATTCCATACTGTTCTCTCGTTTCATAAAACAGGTCGCCAGCAGGAGCATTTTTTGACATGAGGAAAATTCGAAGCATTGAAAGGGTACACACGAAGGGTCTTGCTTAAATTTTATTAGAAGCAACACACAAAATAATATTGACACATAAACAACATACACGCACACATAAATTTTTAATTTAAGTGCGTCTTCTCTTTAATATAACACAAACTTTCACCAAGAAAAAAAACTACCCTTACATTGTCAATGAGTTATTATGTATAACAGTAGTCCAGGTCAATGCAACACGTTGTAGAAAACTTCAATACATCTTATTCTTTTATCAAAAATATTTGTTCGTGAACAGTTTGAAACTTGTCACATGGCTATTACATTCACATGACGTGTGTCATAAACACCCCTAACGTCAACTAGCTTAATATCTTATATCCTGTCATAGCAAAACTATTTACATTTACAATTGTCAACTAACTTTTCAATTCTTAAGACCTGATGTTTTTTCCATGAAAGTTGAAAGAAAATATTTGAAGCAACCGCATCTATTTTAAGTAAAATGAAAAATTTTACGAAAAAAAAAACAATTGAACAGTTTTCCAGTGAAGAAAAGTCAATAAAGCACTAAGTGTCGACAATCTGAATTTAAAAGGATTATTCCTGCAGTTAAAATCGATTGGATCGATGAAAAAATTGGCTGAAACAAATTGACTTTACATTACATAGAAATTCACTACTTGACTTAATTTTCAAACTGTTTGACTGCTTGAAAGATTTGCAAGTCAAATCAAGTAGCATTTGAAGGATATATTAGCAAGTCAAAATATCAAGCATAATTTGTTCAAAAAACTGTTCAACTACTTGACTTGATGGATTCCTAACATAATTAGTATGGTAAAAAAATGTTAACATTGGTTTGGTTTCCTCATCGGAGGAAGGCATTAAAACAAAAGTAACCATCATAGATTAAGAATAGTTTGAAATTTTTCTTCTCTTTTCTTTTTTATTCTTACAACTTATCCTGAAGGCTACTCAAATGAAGCAAGTCCAGTAGAATGGAATCAAGATATAGCATAAGAAAAGAATAATATTATTTCTATAAATAATATTTGATGAAGGTAAACATTTTCTAAGCTGCTTACATGCTCTAATAACCGATTGTTACTGCGATCAATATAACAAAAAACCGGAAATTCATTTGGAAATTAAACTTTTTCTATGTAACAAATGCATTCAAATAAATAATGTGTCGAGCTATTATTTCAAAATTTAAATATAGAGAACCGAGCAAAGACATTTGAAAGCAAAAAAAGTTTAAAAAAATTTCAAAATTTCGAAACGACGTCAAAAAAAATCTGAAATGAATAATATCCGAAAAACGTTCAGGTTTTAATTTTGAGAACTTACAACAATCGTCAAGTTGAATTATTTGGTTGTTGCAAGGATATTATTTCTTTTTAACCGACCTCAAAATAAGGAAGAAGTTCTCAATTTGACTGTATTTTTTATGTTTGTTACCTCAAAACATTCGACTGGGTTAACCGATTTTGATATCTCTTTTTTATTTGAGAGCTGGTGCTTTCCGTGTGGTTCCATTTTAATTTGAAGAAAATCGTTTATTTCTAAGGGGTTGAAAACTAAGGGATGAAATATTAACTTCTGATTGGATAGCTCAATATTGTTTATTTTTTTTTTTTGGTAAAACATAATTTTAAATTCATCTCATTTCCATTTTTATAAAAAACTCCACTCATATGGGGTTAAAAATAAGGGGTGAAAATATTAAATCCTTTTCTTGGTTAACCCAATTTGATATTTTTTTTTTCTATTACGTGCATCGTACCTTTAAATTGTTCACATTTCAATTTGAAGAAAAAAATCCTTCCCCTAAGGATGAAAATAGGGAATGAAATAGTGACATTTAACTGAATCATCGGATTTCAATGCTATTTTTTTTCTACTGGAAAGTGTATTCCACTTAGTTCCTTACATTTAAAAATAAAAATTTCAACCCTTAAGAGTAAAAGGGGATGTAGTAGTAAATTTTAAAATTTAACGGTGCTGCTTCATATGAGTAGCGCGTTAAGTAGGTTTACCCATATTCAAATAAATAAAATCAGTTATCAAATTTCAGATCATTAAAAATCGAGAAATAAATAAAAATTATAACAAAATGAACAACCGAATTTAAAATAAATAATAAATCTTAAATAAAAAATAAAAAATGCACTAAAAAGTAAAAAAATAACGTACAAATTATTAGGATGATACAATGTACAACTATTGCTATTTTTATAGTTGGTGTTAGTCAAGAAAATAAATTTTAATGGTAATTTGTAAAAATTTAAAAAGGTTTAGTTGGTAATTGGTATTTTGTAGTTTAAAGGTCGCTAGATATTGTTACAGTTCGAGTATATTGTTTAAAAGTTCATTTAAAAAATAATTTTCATAAAGTATTCTCGTTTTTTGCTAAGTACCAATATAGTCGTATTTCCTTGGCTGACACCAACTCCATAAATAAAAATAGTTGTAAATTATATCATCCTAATAATTTGTAAGTTGTAGACACTGCAAGGATTCGCAATTATTATTTTTACTTTTAAGTGCATTTTTTAGGATTTTTTATTTTTGAAGTCGTTTTTTCATTTGTTATAATTTTTATTTATCTTTTTAAGGATCATAAAAATAAAGTTCTAACTTCATACTATGGTATATTTATTTGGCACTTATTCAAGAATGGTTAATTTTGAAAGATACTTAGTAATGCTTTTTATAAGTTGTTTTATTTTCCACTTTTCACTGTTAAGTTTTTTTTTTCTGATAATGTCGCTTTAATATTTTTATTAAAAGTTTTGTTCTGTACAAAGCTTTTACTGGACAAATAAAACGAATTCCGAGAAAAAACGTTCAACTATATAATTATGTCGCATGTATTGAAAAAGTTGGAACTTTAATGTTTCAAAAAATAGTAGTTGAAATATTCTTATTCAAATAGTCGTTTAAAACAAATAAATATATTTCCACTTGATTGTATCATTAAAATGCAAGTGGTTGTGCTTCTAAAAATAAAAAAGGGGGTACCTAAAAACCAAGATTGTAGCAATATTTTATCATAAATCACAAACAATTGTTAACAGCATTCCAATTGTTCTTGTTTTCCAACGATAGAGGGCAAAAAAGCTCTTAGCATGAAAAGTTTGTTTTTCGATTTCAACAGAACGAGATTGTATGTTTTATTAGTTTGCTTTTTCCCAACCAGCAGTTATTATCATTTTTAAAGCTCGCGCCATTGTATCATTGGATACGTATATCCATATATACTTCTATCTCAGAACTCAACAATAAATAGGTTAATTACATTCGTTGACATATAATGCATTATGCAAACGAGGGACACAATGCGGCCATGCCTTGTTTTTATTTAATTTCTGCTTAGTCTAATTGGTCGATAAACGAGACACATATCAAAAACGCAAGCCTAGAACACGCCGTTATCATTCGGATATTGCCATTGTAAATTCACACAAAATGGTCAATGTAAATAGGGTTGTAAATTCGTTCAAGCGGGATATATGATAAATTTATAACGACAGTTGTAACGTGTAAATTGTATTGTATCAATTTGACCATAAATTACTAGTTGCAGCCCAGTTTTCACTTGGGAGTATACTTGAAATTACATTAAATAGAAAATCCATACCTCGTGTATATCTAATAATTTTGAAGCTATAGCCTTGAAAATGTAAAAATACAAAAAAAAGTGGGAGTGTGCACTTATATACGCGCGTGAGAAGTTAAACTTCTATGGCATCATTAAAAAAATATCTGCTGCGAGGCGTCACAGTATTTTCTTTTATTTTCATTTATTGAAAAAGCTCAAAAACGCCAAGAGTAAAGTAGAGCTTTCGGTTAACCAATTTCAACCAAAAGCTTCGCGGCACAACTAGGTATAATATGGAGGTCATATTCGAAGTTTGGTGAAATTCGGATAAAGCTTTCGATACGATATGGCTGTCACACACACACAGACATTTTAAAAAAAAAACACTTTTTTGGACTCAGGGGACCTGAAAACATGTAATTCCGATGAAAGCTCGATTTCTAAATTCGACCCGATTACAATACTTCCTTTACTATCTATATAGTAGTAAAAAAAAGTAATAGTTTTAATTAATTGCGTACAAATAATTAATTTAAATAAAATTTAGAGAAAAATATTTTAATTTATATCAATAAATAATACATACGGATAGTTAACCTCAATTATATTGGAGCACTCGAAAAAGTATAAAAGCACTATTTTTTCCACTAATAATTACGAATAGTAAACAATATTAATCAAAATATTCAATTTAAATCGCTACTGAATATAATTTATTCGTGGAGCGGATACTTTTACGCAAGGTGTGGTTCTTTTGAATTTTAGTACAGCGCTTTGAATAAAGATGGCGGGGCAATGCCCAAAATGCAGCATTACGGACTTGCGTTGTGATGATAAAATAAATCGATACTAACGCCTCTAAGAACAACGCGCCGTACTAATAGCCTAAAAGTAATCTGACGTTTAACACGTTTTTCCGAGTCACTGTTTGTGCAGGAAATTTGTATTTTTATGACTATTTAATGGCCACAATACTGTGAAAAACTATGTTTTATAATGAAAATAAAAGTCAAAAGAGCTGCAAGACGTTTGTAAAATTTGTCAGGATTATTTTTCTGGTTAACAATTCATGCATGCCATGAAAACAAAGCTTTATAGAAATTGTAAAATAAAGTAAGTAGCTACTTTTTAAAGTAAACGTCGTAATCTATTTCATGCCTTGTTTTACGAAATTATTATTCTAAGATGGTTAAATCATTTCAGAATCCCCCAGATTTCGTGATAATTAAGAATATGCATGGAATGCAGACGTCATTTTATCACTAAACTCCAAATAGTATGATAACAGCAACTGCAGAATTCGAGAAAAGTAATAACTTATTTATTAATAATATGTGTCATTTGTATATCTAAATAAATATTTTCTAAATAAAATAATAAAAATATATTTAAAGAATTAATTATTTTTAATTTAAATATAAAAATAAATAAATAAAACTAAAATTAAAATTACGCGCGCATAGTTAAAAAAAACCGAACTGTTGCGGCCAACTTCATCCTGTTAATTTTGAGTCACTCCGATGCGCGCGCATAATTTCACTTTCATCATTTTTTCATAACGCTCCTCAAGAAGTATGACTTCAAAAATCTTTTCGTACTGCAAAGCTCTTTATCTAGTTTCGAGTTGACTGATTTTTAAGCCCAGTAAAGAAAATGTTTCTTTACACTTTTATTAACAAGGTTAATAATAAATAACCTCGTAAAACATCTAACTAGTCTAATTCTCCAACTTCATTTACCTAATGCATTTATTAGCAAATAAATCTGTAAATTAAGAAGGCACTGAATTAAAAGCCTTTAAAGCGTAATAACGTCGCGTTCATCGCATCTTCTCGCAATATTTACCAGTTAATTGATAAGATAAGGGATGAGCGAGCAAATGAAAAGGAAATAATAGCTGTTTCTAGAAAATGTGGAACGTGAACTTTGGGACAGTGACGGTATGTTTTGTGTGCAAAAGCCTGCAGCTCTATAAGGACAAGGGGTTAGAGTTAATTATAAGTTTAATGGTAATAACGAAGTTGCCGGAATCGTACTGTTTTAATTAAAGAGGAAAAATGAGACGACAATGTTGAAAGTGAAAGGTTGTAAGAGCATTGAAGAAAATCTATTTGTTTCATAATTAAATTTGTTTGCAGACTGTATGGTATATAATTGATACGATTTTTCAGAAATTTAATTTTAAGTTTTTAATTGAAACGTAATAGAATATAAAGCTTGTTTAAATTAAATTTATTTTAAGCCAAGTTGTAATTGAATTATTTTTTAAAGAGTTAAAAATGATTCATTGCGATTTCATAAGATAAGCAAACCTAAAAATAAACCAAAGTTAACTGTTAATCTTACATAATTACGTAGAGGTAATTTACAAATTTTTTAGTAATGTAAAAAAATCATCCACATTGCATCGTTAACTTATACAATTCTTTCAATTATATTTATCATGGACATTCAAATGTCATATTGTCGACAATCAACGACCTTGGAAATTTAAAAAGGCTCGGCAATCGAAGTCTCTGGAATGTGCGAGAACAAAATCGGCTGGCTAAATATGAGAAACGACTGAGGACGCAAAATTAATTAATTCATTCAATTAATTTAACTGATTATATAGACAAAGGATTTAAAATTGATTGAAGCTTGGTGATTTTTGTGTTGATTTTTTTATTGACGCAAAGAAATAAAAAAAGCAATTTGCCTTATTAAAAGTTTTGAAAATATTTTGATTGAATAAAATAACTATTAACGAGTAGCACAATACAGATTTGAGAGAAATCCCTTTTAAGTATTTTAGATAATCACAAGATATAAGGTAGAAAAGCTAAACATATGATATTCAGTGTGTTTTATAAGTCCTTTAATACTATCTCATCTTGAAAATTTAAAAGTTCTTCCTAATTTTTCCTTCTCATTAATTAAAAAGTCAGATAGAGTTCACTACCCCGCACTGGAGTATTGTCTCAAGTCTTCCATGAAAGTTCTGATTTGGTACTCTCTTTTTGCAGTAATTCCGTACTGAGCGAAGTAGAGATTCTTCCATTCATTCTTTTGGACTGTCCAATTTTATCCAAATCGATGCTTTGAAAGTTTGATGCGTAAGTGGCGAACGAGTGGAAACGAACGAGATTTCAAAATACCAAATTCTATCTTAAAATTATATTAACTTTGAAAAAATCAAAACATAACACGACTATGCACAGCAAAGCTGACCGGTAACAATTTGTGTCTAGTAAAATAACTTCTATAATAATCATTTAAACATAGAAATTTGATTCTTAAAAAAAAATCTCAATTTTTTTTAAGGTTGAAAAATTATTTCTGTTATGGCGTGTTCACACGAGTCAACTTTAGTTGACCAATTTTAGTTGAACGACAAAAGTTGAATGAAAAACCTCATATGAACCTCTGTTTCAATTAAGTTGATCAACTTTTTAGTGGAGTTTGAACAAGTCAAACTTTTGTCGTTCAAGTGTTGAGTCATAATCGAGTTTTACAAAGTATTAACATACGTAAACCCTTCAGATTGAATTGGCCGGTCAGTTTGCTTTCTACTTTGTTGGTATTACGCCTAACTTTTCGCGCCACTACTTCCAAAACCATTCTAACAGTTGAAACAGTTTGAGCGATTTCAGTTGAAACGTCTTAACCAAAACTGATTCAAGTCGCATTCAACTTTTGTCGATCAACTAAAGTTGACTCGTTTGAACGCGGCGATAGTTAAAACAAATTTAGCATTCAACTGATTCCTCTCAAATTAACAAAAAATGTATATAAACGAGTTGTAATAAATTTTAGGAAGATTTTTCATATGAACATCTTTTAAAGAAAAAATCGTTTACTTTGCTTTTACATTGAACGTGTTTGCTTTTTCCTTAAAATATAGTTTTGATAGAAATAAATTGTTTGATAGTGCAAGTCCCGAATAATTATTTCTTACAAATGTATCTAAGAATTGTATTACGATATAAATAAACCCATAATAATTTTGATCGATAAAAATTAATTTAAAACAGTACCCAAATTTTTTTTTTGTAGCCAAGACAGAACATTTTGTGACCTTCTTTCATAAATTACATTTATTCAAGAAATTTTGTTTAACTAATCTCTCTATTTCTAGCATTTTATGGGACTATCAAACTTTTAATGGCTTCCATGCACTATATAAACTTACATATTTTACATAATATCTCTTTTTTTCTAGCATTCATATACTTTCATATTCAACCAAAATAAAAATGGATCTAAATTATAAATACTCCATTTATTCAACCAAGATTTTTTTTCCTCATTCATTTACTGTAATATATCTACATATTTTTATTATATCAGACCAAATAATTCTTATTCATTTTATTTAATTCAGACCATTTCATTTTCGTTGAAATTTGTCGAATAATTCACTTATAAATAAATTATCATTCGTGACCCTTTCAAAGTATAAAAGCTGCTCTAGGTTGGGCTAATGGTAGGGTTTAATGGTACATTGATTGATGGTCACAGCTGAACATCTCATAAATACATGGGAGAGTCGTCGTTACCATCTCAAAATGCACGTTTAATTTTGTTAAAAGTCTCAATGAAAATACAAAAAACTTTATTAAAACGTAATTAATTTCATATATTTAAATGAACAGCTTTCAGCCGCGTACATTTACTAATAGAAAAAAAAAATAGTCTTAGCAAAAACATTTAATTGTTTGATTGAAAAGACAGGTTGGTAATTATTTTTAATCAAAGCTGCTTAAAAAAGGCTTCTGTAATGATTGAAATTAATTGATGGTCAGTAGAAATCGAATCTTGATTGATTATGACGAATTATTGGAAGTATTTTTATCATCTTCTATTCCTAAACCTGCTCTCAAATTTCTCTTTTTTTTAGTAACATAACATGAAAAATGTTATCTTAAGTTTTATAGCTTGTCGCTAGTTTTAATCATAATTACTAAAGCGTAATATTAGATATGATAGAATAAAAATATGTGCTGTGACGCATCTTAAGATCGTCTTTTGATGAACTTATTTAATTATTTCTCATTTAAAACCTTAATTAGCTTGATAAATTAGTGAATTTGTGTGTAAATGTGCGTATGTGCGTAAAATGTTACCTTGATTGGATATTACAAAGTAGATGGAGTCTTGATTATAAGATTCTATCGATGCACATAGGTAAGATTGTATATACATGTTTATAGATAAGTGAATAAATTGTTTTGAAGTCTGCCTAATTAAAAGCTTTATGAAACTAAATCTGTATGGATTGTGTATAGTGAGCTAGGTTCAAAGAGTTTCACCGGATTTCCTTATGAAATCTACAGACGGAATTTTTCTTTTGCGGTTGGTTTCGTTATTTTGTCGCTAGTTGTAAGAAATTATTTGGGGCCAAATTTAAACTTTCAAACTCTACTCGTTTCCAAAACAATTTTATATAAAATAAAAGTAGAGAACATTTTCTACAATTAATGTGAATCAATTTATTTTAAAAGAGTGTGTATCGTAATGTCACGGTTTAGCGTATATATATAAAAATTAATATAAAGGTTTAGGTATACGTATGTATAAAGGTTTGCGGCGCGCTTATATGCCAAGAAATTGATTTTGTAAGAAATTTCCTCTGCTTTCATTTTGCACTGAAATGCTTTTGCCATAAAATGGACCACAAAAGAGATATGGCCAAGAAACACTGTTATAAGTGGCATTTCCCAATATGGTGGCACGGCCACCAAAGAAACAACGTGACAAAGTTGAAAATTGGAAAGAGCACATCGAAATCTATAAAACTACCAATTTTCAAAACTCCCAAAAAACTTTCCAGGTAAAACTACCAAA
This sequence comes from Sisyra nigra, assembly GCA_958496155.1. Taxonomy (NCBI): domain Eukaryota; kingdom Metazoa; phylum Arthropoda; class Insecta; order Neuroptera; family Sisyridae; genus Sisyra; species Sisyra nigra. Next base: position 38,079,940 of record OY292318.1, read on the forward strand.
TTTTGGACTAATTTACTGGTGCTAGAATACCGTAGATATGTGTCTACCAATACAAAAGTTTAATTTTTTTTAAATATGTTCCACCCCTCGTACAATTTTTATATATTTTTGTAAATTTAGTTATATTTTAGTTACTGATTATATGTAATTTTTTTAGGACGTTATACGTCAAGGAAAAGCTATGAAAAACATTTTTTCAGTCTTATATTTGGTTGGAAAATGAAATAAAAATATGTTAAATAACACTATTTGCTATATTTCATCCTACACTAGCATTATTGAAATATCTATCATTATATATATATATATATATATATATATATATATATATATATATATATCAAAATATCTAACATAGTTTTAGGCCAGTCAAAAACGACATAAAAAATAGCTAAATTTGCAAAACATGATGAATTTATGGTTTTTTAGTATGTTGTTTGGATCTATTAGAGCTTATGTATTGTCAAGTTTGCAACTCTCAAAAAGTTGTGAAAAAATTTTTATAGAGGAAAAACCGTGAAAATTTTGAACTTGTTTCAGGTTCTACTCGGTATCTCCAAATCCATGGATATTTTTTCGAAAGCTTTTCTGTATTTTTTTTAAGAGCATCAAATTTTTTACAACTTAAGCCCAAATGAAGCTCTGCAAATCAATGGGTTACCGAGTTACGGCACTTTGAAAATAGGCCGCTTTTTTCAAAAATTTAAAATTTTAGTTTTAGACCTTTTTTGGATCGAAGCTGCGTCGAAACCATTGATCTTACGAGCAGAACTTATTGGCTATGATGTGTAGACAATTTAATTAGTTTTAATTAAAGTGCAAAGCGGGGCCTTTAAGCCTCGTAGTTCTCTCAAAATCTAAGAAATAAAACATAAAAGATAAAATCCTATTTGGTGGGTACTCCAGTATTGGTGGATCGTCAGGGTTGTCTTGAGGTTCGTCGCCGTCATCTTCTGCATTGCAGTTTTGCACATTTCTCTAGAATCATCAACAAATCGCAAAACATCTAAGTCCAGCTTTCAGGAAAGTACAGCCACCTCTCAACAACCCTACTTGACTTTACAAGAGAGGAGTTTTAGGAGCTTTGTGGTGACAGAAGCTTCCAAACTGGCAACGTGGATAAGTCCAGCCGAAGTCATACATGTTTAAAAATCATTTCATGCAACAAAAAAGTTTTTGGATACATTTTTGGAAAAATGAGATTTTACCTTGTACGTTTTTTTTTTTAGATTTTGAAAGAACTACAAGGCTTATAGGCCCCGATCTGCACTCAATTGAAAGCTAATTAAATTGTCTATAAATTATATTCAATAAGTTCTGCTCGTAGGATCATTGGTTTCGACGCAACTTCGATCCAAAAATAATCTAAAACTAAACTTTTTATTTTTTGAAAAAACTGGCCTATTTTAAAAATGCCGTACCTCGGTAACCCATTGACGTACAGAGCTCCGATTGGGTTTTTTTAGTTACAAAGTAGATGTTCTTAAAAAACGTACAGAACAGCTTTCGAAGAAAAATGCATGGATTAGGAGTTACCGAGCAGAAACTAAAACAAATTCTAAGATCTCCACGGTTTTCCTTTATAAAAATTTTCCCACAATTTTTTGAGTGATGCAAACTTGGAAATACTAGCCTTAATGAATCCAAACAACATACCAAAAAATCAGAAATACATCATGTTTTATAAATTTATTGTTGGTTTTGACTGGCCTATTTGTTAGAAAAAAAATGTTTATGTTTAAGCTGCAACCCCTACTTTTCGAAAACGAGTCGAGTTTGAGGGTTTAAATTTGTCACAAAATAATTTCTTACTAGCGACAAAATAACCAATCCCAAAAAAGATGTTGGTGCAGATTTCATATGGAAACACGTTGAGACCCTTTGTCGAAATTGAATTAAATACACCAATTACCACCTATATTAGTCATAAATTGATAAAACATATTTCTTACCATTAAATTTAATAAGCAGATGTATAATGTAAATTATAAAATTTTATAACCAACTCCTCGTATTCCGTAAAACTTTAAAAATCGTTTTACCAAAAATGACTTTGGACTACAAAAGATACAAACTATACTCGTACATAATCGACACAGAAATATTTTTTGTTATTACATAGAAATTGTGAGATTCGATATTCTTATATAACATATTGCAGTAATTTTTCATAGTAATATTTTGTTATAACGCCCATTTAACATTGTCCAATTCGTAAACAGCCATCAAAGTAACAACAATAATAATTTTATTTCCAAATTTAGGTCCTAACGATATTTTCAATGAAATCATAAACGACATTGAGGCAAAAAATTTATTTTCTATGAACAGCTATCTTGTAGGAAAATAAAATAAATTTAAGCATTTTTCAACTTTTTATTTTCTAACATTTTTCACGTTTTGTTTTCAAGAAAATACAATTTTATCTGACCCATATTAGGAATGTTGTGATCTAACCGTCAATGTAAGTTAAGTTATTGTTAAAGCCGTACGGGCCATTACCCGAAATTCTAAATTGATAATAAGTGATAACAGATTCTCGTCGAAACATTGAATCTGATAAGTATCACAGTGAAATCGTAAATATTTTATAAAAATTTAAAAATGATTTCTCGTGAAACGCTGTAATACAAATTTAATAAGAAAATGTTTTTCGCTCGAACTTCTCAACATCTTAAAAATCTATTAAAACTTCTCATAAATTATCCAGGAGAAAAATTAAATTTCTTGCTGTCTGAAGGAAAAAATACGTCTACCTTTGATGTGGATATAAGAGACGATTTAAGATATTAAATTCGAGTTTGACATCCACTTCGCTTTTACTGATATTAATTTGTGTCTTATTTGCATGAGAAGGGTTTAAATGGGATCAACGAGGCGAGAGAATAATTTGCCAGGATGCTTTAGAATCACTGTCCAATTTTTCACGGTGAAAATATGCTCACACGTATAAATCAACATTTTGTTTGTCCTTTAAAGGGGTTTCTCGAAATTAAAACTAAATTATTCGAAAATTTTTATGATGAATATGTAACAGTTCAGACACTTTTGGTTTATAGACCAGTGCTTTCAGCCTTTGAAAATGGTAAAAAGTGAACAAAATTAAAGTAGGATGACACTCATAATAAAAGGAAAATAATATAACCAAAAATTAAAGAAAAAATTAATTAAGGTCGATCTGAGTTGGGGAAGTGGAAAAGAAGGGTGTTTTAAAGGGTAAAAACTGTTTATCTCGATTTTCGACAAAACTACAAGTGTTATGGAAAAAATTAAATGACAAAGTTGTAGATAATAAGATGATCTACAACTTTTGTACTAACACTTTTTTCACATAACCTCAAAATTTATGTGAAATATTAACATTACCAAGTTTTTGGTTTTTAATTTTTATCTTTAACAAAAAAAAATTTTTTACATGAAATTTCATGAAAACTTACCTTTTAATGTCCCAAACATACTTTATTTTTTATTTAAAATATTAATTTTTTCGCCTTAGAATAACTTAATAACAAAAAAACACCCTAATTTTCAATCGGAAATTCTCACGTTAAAACATCTGATTTTTGTAAAAAGTTTTTGAGCTTTTTGTTAGTTGAAACCTATACTTTCTGTTAGTGCAAAAAAATATACAAAATAGTTGCTCAAAATTGTACATAACACCATTTTGAGCGATTTATTAAAATTTACACTTTAATTATTGCATTTTCTGAGAACATTTAACATTGAAATGTATATCTTTTCTGCACCATCAGAAAGTTAAGGTTTCAACAAACAAAAAACTCACCGACTTTTTACAAAAATCAGATGTTTTGACGTAAGAATTTTAGATTGGAAATTAGGGTGCTTTTTCGATATTAAGTCATTATAAAGTAAAAAAATTAATATTTTAAATAAAAAAAAAAGTATTTTTGGGACATTAAAAAGTTAGTTTTCATTAAATTTTATTTAAAATTTTTTTTTTTGTAAAAGATAAAAATTAAGAATCAAAAACTTGGTAATTTTAATTTTTCACATAAATTTTAAGATAATGTGAAAAAAATGTTAGTACAAAAGTTGTAGATCATCTTATTATCTACAATTTTGTCATTTAATTTTTTTCATAGCACTTGTAGTTTTGTCGGAAATCGAGATAAACCGTTTCTACATTATAGTCATTATAAAGTAATGCTTTTTTTTTATCAAATGCCAAAAACCCCTCGAAATTCGGGCCTCTAGACTAGAATACCCCTTTAAAGGTAGAAACAGTTTATCTCGATTTCCGACAAAACTACAAGTCCTATGGAAAAAAAGTTGAGAGGCAAAGTTGTAGATAATAAATAGATCTATAACTTTTGTGCAAACACTTTTCTATATAACCTCGAAATTTATGTGAAAGATTCAAATTACCAAGTTTTTAGTTTTAAATTATTATTTTTTACAAAAAAAAATTTGTTCCACGAAATTTGGTGAACACGTACCTTTTAATGTCCCAAACACACTGTATTTTTTATTTAAAATATTAATTTTTTCACCTTATAATGACTTAATATCGAAAAAACACCTTAATTTTCAATCGAAAATTCTAACGTCAAAACATCTGATTTTCTTAAAAAGTCGGTAAGCTATTTGGTCCTTGAAACCTCTACTTTCTGATGGTGCAAAATATATACATTACAATGTTAAATGTTGTCAGAAAATACAATAATTTAAGTGTAAATTTTAATAAATTGTTCAAAATTATGTTTTATACAATTGTATTATGTACAATTTTGAGCGATTTATTAAAATTTACACTTTAATTATTGCATTTTCTGAGAACATTTAACATTGAAATGTATATCTTTTCTGCACCATCAGAAAGTTAAGGTTTCAACAAACAAAAAACTCACCGACTTTTTACAAAAATCAGATGTTTTGACGTAAGAATTTTAGATTGGAAATTAGGGTGCTTTTTCGATATTAAGTCATTATAAAGTAAAAAAATTAATATTTTAAATAAAAAAAAAAGTATTTTTGGGACATTAAAAAGTTAGTTTTCATTAAATTTTATTTAAAATTTTTTTTTTTGTAAAAGATAAAAATTAAGAATCAAAAACTTGGTAATTTTAATTTTTCACATAAATTTTAAGATAATGTGAAAAAAATGTTAGTACAAAAGTTGTAGATCATCTTATTATCTACAATTTTGTCATTTAATTTTTTTCATAGCACTTGTAGTTTTGTCGGAAATCGAGATAAACCGTTTCTACCCTTTAAAACACCCCTCTTTTCCACTTCCCCACCTTAGATCGACCTAAATTTATTTTTCATTTAATTTTTGTTATGTTCTCTTCATTTTCAAATGGTTTTCATCCTACTATAATTTTTTTTCTGTTCAAAAATTATAATTACTCTGGTCTAATATTCGAAAGAGTTTTGAAAAAATTATTTTCACATTTCGTTTAACTATAAAAAGATTTTTCATACTATAACATTTAATCTGGATTTAATCAAATTGAATTCAGTGAAAATGATGTGAATAAAATAAATCAGATCGCCTATTTCAAATGAAATCCAAAAGGTCACAAGTACGAAGCATTTTCTTGCCTTTTATAAAATGTCTGTCCCATTTCAATTGCTTTCGTTACCTTTAATATATTTTCTTTTTCCGCTTCGTAACAGTTGATCTCATCGCTTCGTCTCGGATTTGAAAAATCGAAATATTTGTCTGTACGTTTCCATATCCTGTTGATCACTCCAATAAAACTGAACTTTTATAACCTGTTCTCTATTTTTAATACGACAATAATGGCCATTGAAATTGCTTGACGATCTTTCATACTGTTGATGGCTAAAATAAATTTTCAACTCTTTCAACACCAAATAAAACAACGAAAAACTTTTCAAAAACTTTAACACTTCTTATCGCCCGTGATAAATTGACGATGAACGATAAAAAATCGTTCAACACACCAAGTCAAAATTGATAGTACAACTACAATTTATTTTCTATCTTATCAAAGCCAAATCTACAAAAGTATATTCAATTTAATACACCAGACGTAAAATCTATTTATATTAAAACTTTAATTATTTATTACAAATTATTCAGGAATCGAGTTGAACGTTGCGAATCGATAAGTTAATTGATCCTGCAATTTGAGGCTGTGTTCGTTAAATGTGCAATTTGCTTTCCTGTAACAAGTTCTTGTGTCTTGCAAATAATGATTGTACTGCTTGTTCTAATGTGAACCGTTATAGACTACAGAGCTTTTAAAGCTTTCTCTCTTGTTCTTAGGTATCGGTTTAAGTTGATAGTGTAGGCTTGCTTTTAATCTATATAAATAAAATGATAGCTATTTTCCAATGTTCGCTTTTAAATCAAAAACTACTGGATAGATTTCGATCATTTTTTTTCTTTGTTTTACTTCTTATAGACTAGGTCCTTATCTCAAAAAAGAATTAACACGATATCTTCATTAAAAACAAAGTAATTAAAATTTAAAAAAATGCGATTTTTACAAGCAAAACGCGTTAAGCGGTGCATTTTTTATCGGTTTGATAGAGTAGGGCAAACGGTGTGATGCGCATGGGCTGATGGGCTAGGAGATAGAATGTCTCTCCTTCCACTGCCTACTGATTATTTAATATTTGAGCGTAAATTTAATGCAGCTCAGCGAGATATTAGAATAATAAAGATTTTTTGAATTATATTTTCTATTTGCTTAGCAGTTTTTGAAATATTTTTTGTTGTTTTTTAAATTCTATTTTAGCATTTTTTATATTTTACTGTAAATACAAATTCAAAAAACCTTTTATAGTTACAACCGTTACAATAATCAAATTACACTTCAACAATTTTTAAAGTGAAACTTTTTTGTATCAAATTTGTTGGCCTGTCTTTAGCATGTCGCTAAATGTAACACATTCTCGGCAAGTGTTCGGCAGAGCTCGTATGCACATTGCTAGCTATATACCATGTCGTTTTTCCAGGCCTGTTGCGCGAGCTATTACTGAATGTTATGAGCTATTTTCCCTCCATCACAACGTTTAATTATATTATAAGTTGTTATTATTTGTCAATCATATCTGTATTGGTATTTTTATTTTGATCAGTGTATTGATATAAATGTTATTGTTCACTTGATCATGATAGACAAAGATACAGCTAGTGAGAATAGTGCAAAAATATCCGACGGTGATGTTACAATAGATAACAACAGGCAGATGATCGATTTAACAATAACCAATAAATTCAATAATGAAAATAACATTCGAGTATTAACATCAATAATGGAAATTCAAAAATAGTTGCAACGGCGCGCGTTAAGTCAGACAGTGAATTCGTGCCACATCCCTTTCTTTCTTTTCTATTTTCATACCCTAAACCGAATAATTTTCCGAAAATTTTCAGTTATTTAAGTGCCTAAAATCCGAAAAAAAAGTTACACTTGCATCGTGGTTTTGTAAAATCACACAATAATTTTTTTTATTATTGCATATATTTTTAACCCGAAGGAGTTGTTAGCGAGAAACATTTTTTTTTTAAATTAAACTTATTGCCAAAAATTGCTCCCTCAAAATCTGCAATTTCTCCAAGTGTATAGTTATTAATTGATTATTAAATAATTTTTCAAAAATTTGTAAACTGAATATTAAAATTGCTGTAAAATACCAAAAAAGTCACTATTTTTTTTTTGAAATTGCTCTTTAAATGCTCTTTTCAGATCCACAATTTCTTCAAGTGTACCTATAGTTAATATTAAATCAATAATTAAATTTTTAAAACACCTTGAAATTCAAGAATTAAAATCGCTATAAAACGTAAAATAATTTTTAATTGGAAATTTTTTTAAGTTCTCTATCTGCTCTTTTCATTGCGCAAATAATTAATTGAGCAAATGTTTGCAATATTTTAAATAATCAATTATTTTTAACTATTTATACATGTATTGTTGTACTATGACGTCATCAACTGCCCTTGGATCTTATAAACATGAATAGTTTAAAAATTGAATTACTATTTAACTATACACCTAGAGCAATTGCGGATCCGGAAAGAGCAATTAAGGAACCATTAAAAAAAATTAAACAGTGATTATTTTAGTAGTTAAAAAGTTACTATGCTTTAGTAACTACTACTTAGTTACTACTACGCTAAGTTTTTTCCGGTTATTTTTAATATATTTTTGCTTTTAATTTTTTTAATGCTTTTTCTCTGTAAATTTAATATGTTCTTAACATAATAACCTACGCAGACGACGTCGCGGACATAAGGTAGTATTAATAATAATTTGATGAGACTTTATATCTAATTTTGGCCACGTATAAAAGCTTTGAAATGATTGAAAAAAAAGCCGAATATGTGGTCTTAAATATAAAAACTTCGATATACTTGTGGTAAAAAGGACGTCCAGACAATAAAAAAAAATGTAATTGTGATGTCGTTTTGTACAAAAGCATGATTTGAAAAAGTTTTAATGGTGGCTATTACAAATGAAACTGAACATTGTTAAGACTTTTTTTATTGTTAATTTTTTTGAGTTTTGTTTTAATATTATATTTATTGTTTTCTTATTGTAAATATAAGCCAAAACTTTGCACTTGCTACAAAATTATTAAAAAGAAAACAACAAATTAAAACGAAGCTTTTTTAAGCTTGCTTATGGCTAGAAAAAATTGGAACTTATTTAATAAGTATTAGAAATCAAAGTTAATTTTTACTGTTGAATAAACTAAGTAAGCAATATATGTGAGGGTACATTATACACTCCCTTGTTATTGGCAATTCTTTTCATTTCTTCGCTTTTCGAGATTTTCATTTGAGACAGATTTTTTTCTCATTATATGTAATATCTAATACCACCTCTAAATGGTTTTTTTTTCATTTGTAAAAAAATTTTTGAATAGCGTTTCTTGACAGTAATTTCTGTCATCAAAGTGAAAGCTTTTAGAAACAGATTGTGCATTTTTTTTGTGGAATAAAAAAGTGTAAACATTGTATAATACACATAGTACGATATATTTTATATCAAAACATGTTTGAAAGCTTAAAACTGCATGCTGTGACTTGTGCTTCGTAAAAGATGTAAATCAAGAAGCAATACCTTATATGTAATTTTAATAATAACATAAAAATATTATAATAAACTATTTTAATAAAAAATGTGATTTAAAGTAGGGTAAGAAAAATGTTACAGCAAGTTTATGATAAAATACTTTTGCAAGTTCCACTACTTTTGAAAAAAGTGTTTGTATAACAAGTCAATCGTAAACAATACTTTTTGCAGCATCTTAAGCCTTTTGAGCTTCCCATCTGTGCATCTTCAATAAATTTTTTTACTTTTTTTGAAGTTATACTTCTTTAGGCACGTTATGAAAAAATTATGAGAGTAAAACTTTAAGATGCGCGCGCATTTTCAGCCAAAAATTAACAAAATGAAGTTAGTCGCAAAACCATTGAGTTTCCTGCCGCGCGTAATTCGAATTTTTGTTGTATTTTTTTTCTAATTTATTTATTTTTATATTTAAATTAAAAATAATTATATATACAAATGACACATATTATTAATAAATAAGTTATTACTTTTCTCGAATTTTGCAGTAGTTGTTATAATTACTTTTTGAAGTTTAATGATGAAAATGACGTCTGCATCGCGGCGCGGTTTCAGAAGCATTTGTAGCGTTCTATTTTATCATCACAAATTATCAAGATGAAATTGCCCACAAAACGGCTCGGTATTTTTAACTAGACGCGCGTAATTTGAATTTTTGTTTTATTCATTTATTTTTATATTTAAATTAAAAATAATTATATATACAAATGACACATATTATTAATAAATAAGTTATTAATTTTCTCAAATTTTGCAGTAGCTGTTATACTATTTGAAATTCAATAATGAAAATGACGTTTGCATTCCATGCATATTCTTAGTTATAACGAAATCTGGGATTCTGAAATGATTCAACCATCTTAGAATAATAATTTAGTAACACAAGATATGAATAAGATTAAGACATTTACTCTGACAAGTAGCTACTTACTTTATTTCGCAATTTTTATGAAGCTTCGTTTTCATGAGATGCATGAATTGTTAACCAGAAAAATGATCCTGACAAACTTTATAAACGTCTTGCAGCTTTCTTTGGATATAGTTTATTGATACAAATTAAAATATTATTCTCTTAATTTTATTTTTAATAATTATATCTTTAAATATATATATTATTATTATTAAATATTAAATTACAGTTTTTTAAAATTGATTATTTGAATAAAATTATCAAAAACTAATTTTAATGATACCAAAAAAGTATAACTTCTCACGCGCGTACACTAAGTACACGCAATTACTTTTTTATTACTAATTTTATTAGATCTATTGAAATTTATTGAAGTCTAAATTGAAATCTATAGAATCTATTGAAGTCTATGAAATTTGTGGCGACGACATACATACATTGCGCATTACACATAGCGATCAGTAAGTGTAGAAAAGGCTTAGGAAAAAAAGTGTAGATTTACTTATTATCTACAACGTTGCCATATAACTTTTTTCCATAGGACTTGTAGTTTTGTCAAAAATCGAGATAAATCATTTCTACCCTTAAGAAAACCTTTTTCCACTTCCCCTCCTCAGATTGACCGTAATTTATTTTTCCTTTCATTTTTGTTATATTCTCTTCCTTTTCTAATGGGTTTCATCCTTCTATAATTTTTTTTCTGTTCAAAAATTATTTTCCTTTTGTATTATATAAATAAATTGTCAAAAATGAAACCACATTTTATTTATTATTCACCACTTTTATCGTGCGATGCCTTTGTCGTAAAGCATCTTTATCATTCGTCTCCTGGTTCGGGGGCATCGCTCGCACCGTTCTTGTATTCAGCATTTGTAGCTCAATTTCAATAGTTTGAAAAAAAATTATATGCATCAAGAACCCAATTTTTTTTTAGTTAAAATTTTTACTGGCTTGTGTAATAGAATTCTTATTTTAGACGTAAAAAACAAAGTTAAATAACTCTTAATTCATTAAAGAGGGGTAAAATGTTAAAAGAAATTGTATGAAAATATTAAGATGTTACGCGATCGATTTATTCATCATGTGATTATGTGAATTATTGTTATTGGAATTCGTGTTTCAACCTCTTACATGTATATTTGTATATTTTGTAATCTGTAGTTGAGTTTACTAAAGTATACTCCCCAATGATTCGTAGGTATTAAGTTATTATTACGTAAAAAGCATCCAGGTCAAAAAACATTTCACTAAGTCTTAGCATAAAACTTCTTTGGAGCTTTCAAAACTTCTTCCAACTTGTAATCGCCGATGTTACATGGAGCGATGGCCAGATTACAGTCGATTCGAATTGAAATGTCAGTTCACTTTAATCACTCAGGGAGTTGAATCAAAGACCACACCAACCTGTCCTCCCACAATAACAATCGCAAGTGCCGGCCACCTCAACAATAAACAACCGCAGTCCTGGCCGCTCAGGTTATGATCAAACGCCACTATCAGAAACATTGATTCCACTCAACATTGTTACGCATAGTGGTACTAGTAGTAGTAACAATGTAATGTAGTGGTTAACGACAGAATAATGTAATTTCATACGTGAATTTAATATTATCACCACAAACGACTTTTATTTTACAAATCCACAATTGAACACTACGTACAAAACCACAAATGTAACTTTCATCATCTGACGATGCCTTCCGACAAGCTTCACACACAATTATTAGTCCTTCGAACCATAGATTGTCGGTTCAATCAGCATATTTATTATGTTATGCAGTGAGTTGGAACTGTATCTGTTAGAATTATTATCTGCAGTTGTAAATGCCTTGTTCTGAATCACTGAGACTTCTGTATAAATATGGAATGGTAAGTGACAAACTTGACTTGATACCAATTAAAATATAACTAATTTGCACTACCATATTTACACAGGCACGTTCACACGAGTCAACTTTAGTTGAACGATTTTAGTTGAACGACAAAAGTTGAATGAAAAACCTCGGGTAAACCTCTGTTTCAATTAAGTTGATCAACTTTTTAGTGGATCAAGAAAAGTTTGAACGAGTCAAACTTTTGTCGTTCAAGTGATGACTCATATTCGAGTTTTACCAGGTATTGACATGCGTGAACCCTTCAGATAGAATTGGTCGGTCAGTTTGCTTTCTACTTTCACTTCTCGAGCCGCTACTCCCAAAACCATTCTAACAGTTAAAACGGTTTGAGCGATTTCAGTTGAAACGTCTGAACGAAAACTCATTCAAGTCACATTCAACTTTTGTCGTTCAACTTAAGTTGACTCGTGTGAACGTGGCATTAAGTCTCGGTTTACTTTGATTATAAGCAATAACCAATTTTAACAGCGAAAGATCAAATTCTTAAAATATTTACACATCACTTACTCGATTGATACTTTACATAGTTAAACAAATCAAAAATCCTAAAAATATTTTTTGAGAATAAAACAAAATAATATTTGTTGAACCTTGCAAAATAAAAAAGTGGTTGCGTGTACTTATGTATGCGTGTGAGAAGTTATTTTTTTTTGGCATCATTAGAAATTAGTTTTTATTAATTGCATTCAAATAATCAATTTTAAAAAACTGTAAATTAATATTTAATAATAATAATAATAATAATAATAATATACATACATATATATATATATTTAAAGATATAATTATTAAAAATAAAACAAAGAGAATAATATTTTAATTTATATCAATAAATAATACCCAAAAAATGCTGCAAGACATTTATAAAATTTGTCAGGATCATTTTTCTCGTTAACAATTCATGCATGTCATGAAAACGAAGCTTTATAGAAATTGCGAAATAAAGTAAGTAGCTACTTGTCAAAGTAAATGTCATAATATTATTCATATCTTGTGTTACTAAATTATTATTCTAAGATGGTTGAATCATTTCAGAATCGCAGATTTCGTGATAACTAAGAATATGCATGGAATTCAGACGTCATTTTCATCATTAAATGTCAAATAGTGTAACAGCTACTGCAAAATTCGAGAAAAGTAATAACTTATTTATTAATAATATGTGTCATTTGTAAATATATAATTATTTTTGATTTAAATATAAAAATAAATAATTAAGTAAATAAATAAAACAAAAATTCAAATTACGCGCGCCAAGTTAAATGAAACCGAGTGGTTTTGTGGTCAACTTCATTTTGTTAATTTTTGTCTCAAGATGGCCGCCCATCTAAGAATTTCACTCTCATCATTTTTTCATAACGCGCCTAAAGAAGTATAACTTCAAAAAAACCTATATGCCCTGTAACTCACGCTCCTTCTATTAAGTTTATGTCTTTTTCCCAGTCACAAACCCACACATACAAAATGATACAATTGACAAAGTTTGAGGAAGAAAGGGTTCACAAAATTTCTTCTACATAAACATAAAAAACTTTATGAAATCTAATAAGATATTCAAATTTTAAAGGAGTCATTCTCCTCGAACATATTTGTTAAAAAAAATATAAAACCGCTTGAAGCTGTTTTTAATGTTTTATATCTTTGGAGCTTAGTTGATTTTACGTAGGTCTAATACTCAAATACAACGAACATTGTATATACACGTGAATGATAGAAGTAGGTAGGTATTAAGCTTAAGCCTTATTTTGAATTTCCAATAAATCCTCAACTTGATGTTTTATTCAAAACGATTTTAAAAAAATAATGTTCATTCCTTCCCTGTCAAATAGTCAATAGTCTACATTTTCCATTCGTATGTAAACCAAGTTATATCTCAAAGCAAACATTTAGTAAATCTGAAAAAGTTTGTTTAAATACTTTATTAAAATTAATTATTTCAACTTAAAGTCTATAAAATTAAAAATATGATATTTAACTCAGAGTTTATGAAGTTAGTTATAATTTCAAACTATCAGAGTATTTGTATAGCTTAGCGATATACTCGTATATATACTTGGTATACGTCGAAGTCTCAAAGTTTTTCCACGTTAACGGCAAGTAATAACGTCAACTACCCACCAACAGTATCAAATATCTACAAGTTAATATTGTTAATTAATTTTAGCCTTCTAATGACAGTACTGACCAAAGTTTCTAAGTACTCTTACACAATTATTTCAAAGTTTAAACGGCTTCATTGCACACATCTTTGTCACAAAAGAAAACTAAGAGTTAATATAAGTTAGTTAAAATGAAAATAAATTTAAGTAAAAAACATTTTTAAAACTAAGCGAGTTTATGTTCACAAATATTGGAAGTTAAATAAAAGCTTGTAAAAATAAAATTAAGTTCCCAATAAAGAATCAAGTCTCGAATCTCGGAGGAAATACAAAAATACAAGCGACGTTCCTTGAACTGTCTTCCAAATACCGTCGATTTTTAAAGTATTTCACAGTTGGATCAAAAATTGAAGGACCAACTGGCTGTTCAGTCATTACACGAAAAGTTACAAGAAGAAGTGAATCAGATCAAATTACCAAATGAATACTTCATCTTCTCCTGTGAAACTTATCCTATCTTAAAGACACTAGAAGCGAATGATGTTGGTAAACAAAGAACTTAACACCTGATCCTTTCTGACTATAATTCTGGCCTCTATACGGGCCACTATACCTTAAATTACCATCTTCACAAGATCGGTAAGGCCGACACCAACAAATTTCGTCTCTGCTGGAAAGCAGCCGAAAGACGGAACACATGTTGTGCTCATGCGAGGCAGCTTTCAAAAGAAGACTGCAGCATCTTGGAAAGATGGGCATGACGCCTGGAAAGATAGAAATGGCAGCCCCTAGGTAGGTGCTGGCTTTCTTTAAAACCCTGATGCTCCCCTGGTTAACACAGAAGGTCACATCACAATAGACCTCCTTGGTCACGGTGATAAGGAGAAGGAATATCCTGAGAGCCGTAGAACGAAAAAAAGACTATAAATCTGTACTACAAGCTGTACTGAACAAATGTACCGACGACCCACTGGTAGAGCTGATCCAAACATAACTAATTACTAAGCTAGCTGGAGGTAAGCAAGTGGTTGTTGCTTCGGTTCTACAGACAAACTATCTGCAAAAGCCACGACCGAGGTGGAAACTACCGCCGTAACAAGCAAGGACACCTTGAAAGAGATGAGGAACCGGATCGAGGAAAGATCCAGGGAAAGCTTCAACAACGGTACATATGAACCTAAACAAGATCGACAAACTCCCTTGAATCTGGAAACACGCCCAACTTAGAAGTGACAAAGTACTTCTTACCAGATTGGCGGTGGGTCATACGAGAGCCACCCACTCCTACTACATAGAGGAAGGAGAACCTCCAAGCTATTGCGGTGTAACCTTAACACATTATTTTTAATACCCACAGTTCAGTCAATGGAGAATCTTACTAAACCTTCCACAAGAACCAAAAAAAATCTTTAGTACTACATCAAGATGTGGCAAACTACTGTAGTTTTTAAGTTACGGGAGTATACCGGAACTTAGGTATAAGAAAAGCCAAGCAATGAAAAATGTTATAAGTCACAATGTTACCATAGATGTTGTAGTGACTATAAAAAATAAGTCTTGGAATTAGAAGGATTTTAACGTCTTATCTTCTTCTTTCATAGTATAAAACAAAGTTGCTCCCGCTGTCTGTTCCCTTAGATCTTTTAAACTACTAAACGGATTTTAATGTAGTTTTCAGCAATTAATAGAGTGATTCAAGAGGAAGGTTTATAGGTAAAACATGCATAATATACAGGAAAATTCAAAGATTTTTAATGTGCTATCATAACACACATATTTTTGTGCACTTACATTGCAAACGCTGGCTAAATCTTACGATAAAGATCAAGCTTATATGCGACAAAGTTGTGTATCTTAAAAAGATTGATAAAAAAGTCCACGACGGTATATGTCTATCTCTTAAGGATAACCCACAGGAACCATTTTTATCTCTTACATATTACAAAAAAATTATTGGTTATTTGCCAAGCTATTTTAAACAATACAGTATTATTCCTTATCCAATTAAATACCTGAGATACGTTGTGCATTTCATGTAGATCAAACTTTTACAGCATATTGTAAGAATGAATATCTTAGAAGATATCACAAATTTAAAAAGCATTGACAGAGCGACTGGATATTGTACGTTGCGTCGTACGTAATAGCTATGTTGATGTTGTATTTTTCTTATAAATATAAACATTTTATGTTGGTCTTTATTTAGGATTTTTTACATAGGATAGCATAACAATTGAATCCTACAAGAACCGTGTATTTTCGTCGTATTTTCAGTAAGTTTTGTTAAAGTTTGTGAAATAGCTTATTACCGCATTTTTCTCAAGAAGGCCTGACCAATTTTACACACTAACGAAAGTATCTCTACAAAGTTTAAATTAAAAAATTGACTAAGTTTACTGGAAAATAAATATTATGAATTTCAATTAACACCCGATAAAAATAATAATAAAATTTTTTTATTATATTTGAATTTCTTTATTGTTCATTGTCAAAGATATTAATTAGGAATAGGTATACGTATTAAAATAACATACATACTAAATTTTTAAATAATTTACAATTATTTAATGGAACTAATTTTAATGAAGTTTTGTTCAAGATACCTCAGATCTTAACGTATTTAGTACCATTTATCCTAAAAAAGGCACCGTTCCTGTAGGATAGCTACAAATCTATTATACTTAAATAGCTGAACGGCTATAAATGACATTTGGAATGAAAAATGTTCAAGCCTAAAGGAACATTTTATATTTAAAATTGTAATGAACCTGTAAGATATCTAATATCTCTCCCTATAAAAGTAATTTTAAGGATTTTGATGATTTAACTTTGGATCTAAAGTCTGAAAGTATCGATCATCTTTTTCTGTCAAAAAAGATTAATTTTTAAATTTTGTTGTGAAGGTTGGGAATCAATTAATCAATCTATTTAATTTATATACTCACAAGAAAGCAAGCTATCAGCTATCAGAGGTATCAGCTGGTATAAAATAAACAAATTAACTGAATGTCCTAGTTTATACTACTTATCATGCTTTAAAAGCAAAGAATATAGAGTGTTTAATTTCTTAACAACTATTTTAATTTGGTTCAATTTGCTGTAATAATCCGATCTTGTCTTTATGTTCGATTGTAATTATACACATACGAAAATAACAATATGTTCCATTAAAATTAAAGACAGCTTTAACACGTAAATATTTACTAACACACAACATATCGTGTAAATTGAAATGAATCTCGCATATAACTATTGTCAATTAGAGACAGTTACCTAATTCGAATGGTGGTCCAGAATCCAGATGAATTGAAATATCTATATATAGAACACAAGCCTCGTGGGTGAGCGATTGACTGACAGGTGTCACATGGAATCTAACAGTAAGTGTTGGGAACGTCAAGTTCATTGTCAAATATTCATTTGGCAAACGAAGCAAACTTTTGCATTAGTAATATTGGCATATTTATCAAACAAGACATTTATCAAAAAAAAAATCTTCCACTGTTATTTATGGTTTTTGGAAACCATTATTTCAGGAAATGAAGGCTTATATACTCGAAAGAAAATATAAGTACAAATAATTTTTGAGTGATTAACAGAAAAGGACATAAAGAGGATTAAATAATTGCATTGGAGGATCTATAAACGATTTTCATGTTAAAAAGAGCATTATTTATCTTCAAAAAAGTGTATCTTACATTTTTTTTTTGTTCTACCGATGTCAACTTGTTGTTTAAACTTTAAAATATATGTTAAATGTCTTTATTAATGAAAAAATATTTTAGAAATATTTTAGAGCACTTAAAGACTTATCTGATAATCTGGATCGTAATTTTGTACACAAGTTATTTGCAACCAAAATGATTCTTCTTCGTCAATTGATGATGGTTTAATGGTGCTAAAAGCATCTTATTCATATAGCATGATTATTACAGGTTTAGCATTCTGCCTAACAGAAGCAGTCCTTGTACTTAGCTTTTTGCGCGATTTGTGCCTGTTTGGGCGTCATTTATCTCATACAGGTGTCGCCACTTTGTGAGAGCTTTCCAGGCAAACATGAGATGGGTCGCGTTTTCCTCCCCCCATCCCTACACAATCTGCAATCGAGGTCTTTTTTGCCTGCGAAATCCTTTATAAGCCCCGGATAGGCATGGGCGAGTCAGTCTAAAAATAAATCATCAAAGTGAACAGTCTCTCGTGAAAGTGATCAGTGTGAAATAAATCTTCGACCAGTGCTAAAATAAATTGCGAAAGTGAACAGTGTTAAATAAATTGTAAACATTGCAAATAAATTGAACAGTGCAATAGTGAGTGATAGTAAGTGAATAAGTGTCTGTGAAAACTGATTAGTTAAACAATGAACTAACTCATTGTTAACGTGTAGTTTATAAGTGACAATAACGTGTAAGATTAATCAATAAACAATTGTTTAAAAATAAATTTGTTGTTTTTAAACACAAATCCTCGAACCCGTAAAAACGTTACAATATTTAAAGAATGCAGTGTAATTTTAATTTTTATTTTCAACACTTTTTAAAAATACTTTTCATTTATTTTATTGGATAATCTGTGGTAAAACAATGAGTAGGTAGTAAATATTATTAAAATTAAGCTCTTATAAGAATTAGCGCTTTATTCTTTTTAATACTTTATCATGATTTTATTTTTAATTCATTAAACAAACGTAGAAAATTCATTTACATTTTCCTAATACGCTACAGTTAAAATGCATGTAGACAAAAATATCTGATTCTGGTTTAGTAATTTAATACGTTTATATAACATAATTGTAGAAGTAAAAAAATTTTAAGGATTAAAAATTGATTTTATTTAAAATATTGATTGTCTCCTCATAACCACCAAAATTCTCAAAGATTTTATCACATTACAATGACTTCTTACTACTTAAAGTTTAAACCAAGAATATAATTGCATCAACAATAAATTGAGAATCTGTATAGTACCATTTATATATTATATTTTCATGTAAGTACATATTTCATACTCATAAATGTTTTATTAGACCAAAATAATAATCATTATTTCTATTTATAAGCGCATTGTATTATGTTTTATCGTTGCTTATACGAGCACGGATTATATATAATTTTATGTTCCTGAAACTTTGTCTGTTGAATGAAAGCTTTGAACTTTAAAACAGATAGATATACAAAAACGACGACACCTGAGGGTGCTTGCGTTCAACTTGTAAATGTTAGCAGTAAAGAATAATACAAAATTTTTATTGTTAAATGGATATGTGATGAAAATTCAACCGGAAAATTTATTTGAAAAAACCATAGATAATGATTTTGTCTCAAGAATTAACGAAAACGCTTAGTACAAATAAACTGCTACAAAAATTAAAATTGCAGTTTTCAATATCAAAAATGTCCAATTTAAATCTGGAGTTTTCTGTAGAAGTAAAACTCGCCTTTTGTTGGTTTAAAATATTTTGTTTTTTTTTGGGTGTTTTAAGTCGCTTTAATATCTGTCATAAAACGACTGTCTTAACACATAAAATTTCTGTTGGTCAATTGTAATCTTAGGTCTAGAATCTTAAGTCTAGGATTCAACGGGGATCGAACCCGTCCATACCACTTGACGCATAAACTGGAGAGAACTACTGCTACTGCGCCAATAGGTGGTTAAAATAAAATGTTATTTACTCTCGTTTTACAGATATTCAGAATATTTTTACGATTTTTAATGAATTCAAAACAGAAGAGAGAATGATAGAAACGCCTCATTAAATTTATAATGGTGAAAAATAAATTTTCTCAGATTATACAGCCAACTTTTATACTATACGATCACACGATTCACAACGATTAAAATTTTTAGAATTGTTGAATTTTAATTTGAATAATTTTTACCTAACGACTATGCGAAGGCATTTATAAAGATATTTTAAAGAGATGATTGTAAAATTACTATATTCATGTAACAAATTTCAAAATGAACCATCATTTTATTGTTTCATTATTTATTTTTTTTTTAAACTTAATTATTGGTTTTATACAAAATTATCAATTCTTCGATGAGTTTAATTATTTCAACTTTTATTGATTTCTAAGTAAGTATTGAATTTCATGTTGTAAATAATAGTTATTAATGTTGTAGTTTCAAGAATATCTCTATTTTTACCTTTTTACAAACCAGGTTTACTTTCTTGTATATCTACCATTTATTTACTCGGATAAATAATAGTTAAAAATCGCTAAAGTCCCATCTAAATAATTGAAATGAATGAATTTCAGAAAAAATGTGAGCATGTTTCTTTGCATGTATATTCATCTGTTTATACCAGCACCAGCCAGCACTGCCGATATGACAGTGTCAGTTTTAATTTAACATGTATAGATAGTTTATGCTTGTAGTACACGAACTGAAGCGTAGATAGACGAAGCTGAACAAAGCCGACTGAATTGACACTGCCAAAACCCCAGTGCCAAACTTCATTTTTCAACGTATTCTAAGCAAGATTTAAATAGTTCGTTTACATAACAATTAAAGTGGTAATATTTAACAATTTTACTGTATTATTATTACGACTCCATCGATATGATTTTAATTTAATAATATGAATGTAAACAGTATTTTTACATAATCTGTTTGGGGTTGTTGCAGTGGTGCAGTACTTATGGACAAACCGCCACTGCTGTGTACAATATCTCAGGTTCTAATGAACCAATTTGTTTCAAACTTGCTCTCAATGTTCTTTAAACATTCCTCTATTGCCTCAGCTATGCTTAGGTCAAAAATTTTAGTTCAATTATTTTTTTTTAAAAATTGAAATTGTTAAAAAAAATATGCCAAAAAATGTTGTTTTATTTTTCCAAGGGTCATGTTATATCTATACTTATTAAAATCCGTTCGGATTGTTATTTTTCAAATGACCAGAAGGGTTTAAATTATGCTCGCCATTACACCCTTTTTTCTGTTCTACGGGTCTTTATCACCTATTATGATGTGAACCTCTGTATTAACTAGGGGAGCATTAGACTTTTAAAGAAAGTCAGCACCTGCCTAGGGGCTATCATTGCTATCTCGCTAGGCACCATGTCCGTCTTCCCGAGATGCTGCAGTCTTCTATTGAAACCTGCCACATAAAATGTGCTTCGTCGTTTCTGCCGCTTTCCAGCAGAGATGACATATAATGTTGGTGGTGGCTTTACCGATCATGTAAAGATAGTAATTTAGAGTACAGTGGGCCGTACAGAGGCTTTTTGGGAGCCTTACGTCTCTTTTTGCAAGTGACAATATGTCATGAGTTCTCTTCTTGGAGTACTTTATGAATTTCTTAGCTTGTCTATACCCCGGAGTATTCCTCCAGTGCAAATCCTTGGTTTTGGTCTCCCAAGCTAGAAAAGCGTTATTGATTTTGCTTTTTGTGATTCCACAAAAAGGTTCAGGTCTTATGAGGTTTGATAGACTCCATTTGTGGTCAGTTGATTGGCCTTTTCATTGCCCTTTATACTCTCATGTCCTGGAGCCTACATAGGTAGACCTTGTTGCAATCTGCCAGCTCCCTGAGAGCTTGTTTACATTGCCAAACAAGCTTGCATTGTTAGATTTAACCGGCTTAGATGACAGGGTCTTTAATGTTGCTTTACTGTCACTTACAATAATGATGTGTGCTCCATTTGGAGCCATTTTTAACTCCTTAATTTTCTAGCTAATAAGTTTCTAAATTTTGAATTATTTTTTCCGTTTGTTTTTTTTTAAATCTTCAAATGCCACAAAAGATAAACAATGCGTGGTAATAATATTTTTGTTTCGTTAGTACAGAACTTCAAAAATCGCCCAAATACATGCCTCTATAGCATGAGCTGTTCTCGGTAACTATTTTCAATGTAATTTTTATTTTAGTTGGCTATATTTTTTATTTTTATATAAAGTTCTTTAAATTTGGTAACCCTTAAAATTTTTCTCGTGACCCACGGTTTGCGCAAAACTGCTCTAGACTAGAAAACCCCTTTTGGGGTTCAAGGATGAGCGATAATTTGAGTCATGACAGTTTACCACCATTAAACAACTTTGCAATTTAATTTTAAGTAGGTATATTTTGTTCATTTGAGATGCAATTTTTTTCGTGATAAGTGATTTTTGTTTCATTATAAAAGGACGAAACATTTGCATAATATGGAATCATGTTTTTAGTAATAAGAACAAAAATTTACTTCGTAACAAACAAATTTTGCTACAAACATTTTCCGCTGTATATTAGTTTTCTACAAATATTTTCTTGTTTTGTGATTCTTAGAATTCATTTTGCTGATGATTTCTCTTCCATGTTAAACGCGTTATACTTTTGGTATAAACTTTGCAATATCGGTATACATCTATAAGTTTTATCATTTTATAACCATTAAATTGTGTACCTTTTAATTGTTAAGTTAAAACTTTTATAATACTTTTAAAAATATTTAATAAGTTCTTCATTTTTAACACCTCAAAATTACTAAAAAGTATAAGATCGTAGTATTGAGGTCTCATTCAAAAAATTTGGCAACTTACCTCATCGTCCAGCTCGGTGGGATCAACCATTTTCACCATTATGAAAATATGATTTTTCTTCTCTCTACGTGACACTGGCTTTTTCTTGAGAAATGGCGTCTAGTACATGTTTCTTTTTCCACACGTCAGCTCGTCTATACCATAATTGTAATCATTATCCATTAAATTTAATTTAATTACGCGAACAATAACGAACCACCATTTTATACAGCAAATAATAAAGCGATTAAATTCAATGCCCAAAAACTTGAAACTGTTTAGTTTAAGCTAATTGTTCAAAACAATGTCAAAAACATTATTGCTATTTGTTGAATGAAACATCCACCATTGAAATCTGAAACAAAACGAAAAAATTAGTTTGAAAAAAAATATCATAAAATGGAAAATTTATGTTGGCAATCTCTCATACTTGTGATAAATATCTATCGGAAAAACATTTTATATTTATTATATATATTATGTCATTCGCTCAAATCGTTTGAAATAAATTAATGATTGTCACAATTCTTTTTGATTTTTTTTCTTTTTGGATACTGCGTGCAAAATAAACGCTCCATATTGCTGGGTTTTTGCTGTGTCAATAAATCTAATCCTTCTTCATCGAATTTTATTTATTTATTTTTTTTTTCGTTTGAATCAAATTCGTTTGAAGAATAATTACTCATTCTGTCATATTTCAAATCCATTTCAGCGTGATGAATAAACTTTTAATGTATTTTTCCAAAAAAAGAGGAAGAAAAAGCTTTATTTAAGCGCGTATCAGAGGTATTCGTTCATTACCAATTTTATTTGTAAGCTCGATTAAATCGATTAGAAAAATTAAATGGAAAATATTCGTTTACTTTGTCGAGGGTTGCCGATTTTCAGTTAATGTTTAAACAATTATTTGGGGTCAATTTATGTGGCAATATTGGAATTGAGCAAACGAACAAAAATGAAAGTTGTCTATGTAAAATGTGAATATGTTGTTTGGGGGAGAACACGAAATATGCAATTTGAGACAAAAGAATTTGGAAAATTTCGTTTGGTAATCGATCAAGCCATTGTCACAAAGGAATACTGTTAATTTTTTTGGTAGTTGAAAAACTGAATAGAATAAATTATGTGTCTCTGTATTACCAATAGCATTCATTGCTTAAAAAAACACCATTTTTAGTTTTTTTTTTCTGACAATAAGTCAATCAAATCACATTTTTTAAACAATCAAATTGAAAGAATTTCGTTTTCTTTTAAATCACATTTTTTATCAAAATTTATTTCTTATATAAAAAAAAAGATTAAGACTAGCTGTGAAGAATAATTTTCATCATTTCTTATCGATTATTATAATATAATCAACTAGTTAACTCGTTTTTGCCTTGATTAGGATTGAGAAATGTAACTTTCCTTAAATATTGCTTCAACAGAAATGATAAATAAATCAATTTTTATTACTATCCTACGAAAAGAGAGTAGAAACCATCCATTTCCAGGGGTTGTAACGTTTTTAGTATATACTCTTTAATCATTAATCTTTTTTATACACATTTGTGTGGACACTTCTTTTTACTTTTTTTACTTTTTTTACTACTATGTACTCGTATATAGTAAAGTATTGTAAATGAGTCAATTTTTTTTCCATTACTTTTTTTGTTTATCCAAATTTCACCAAACTTGGAATTTAACCTGTATATCCCATCTAGTTGTTCTGCGAAGTTTTTGGTTAAAATCGGCTGACCGAAAGCTCCACATTATTCCTGGAGTTTTTCTAAGCTTTTTCAAATTTTCTCGAAAACGGTTCCAACGATTATCTTAAAACTTTCTATAATTCTTAGACTCATTGATGCCAACTTTGAAACTTTTTCCTGGAAAAATTCAAAAAGAACGATTCTGGAGTTAAGGGTGGGAAATCGAGTGTATTCATATATAAATAGGCTGTTTACATATTACTTTGAGTTTTCAATTCCGAGTTTTTACGGAAAATAGACGTTTTGAGGTCTCCTGAATCCAAAAAAAAAATGTTTTTAGAAACATTTTTGTGTGTACGTGTATGTATCTGTATGTCTGTGTTTGACAGCCATATCGTATCGAAAGCTTTATCCAAATTTCACCTAACATGGTAATTAGTCTTCATATAATTAGGTACATCTAGTTGTGCCGCAAAGCTTCTGGTTGAAATTGGTTGACCGGAAGCCAAACGTTATTCGATGTGTTTTTGAGCTTTTTATTTTTTTTTTTGTTTGAAAACGTCTCCAACGATTTTTTTAAACTTGTTACTTGTTCTTAGAAGCATTAATGTCTACAACTTTTATTTGAAACTTTTTCCAAGGAAAATTAAAATAAGGAGGGTTCTGGAGTTAAGGGTGGGAGTTTGTGCAAGCATAGAGGCTGTATGCATATAGTTATATTTATATAGTTATAAAGCGCTTATAGTTCTTTCAACCAACAGCGAGTTTAATAAAGTACTTTGATAAACAATATACATGTTCTTCTATGTGCATGTAAAGCTATTCTGTAGTAAACATATCATCAAGGATAAACTATGTGCAATCTTTGATTCAAAAACTAATCCTGTGCAAAATCACGATAATTTATTATTTGAATCCTGTTAAAGAACCAAAAAACTGATATTTCTTTTGATAAGTTTCTTATAAGAACCATACATTTATCTAAGATCAACATCATTTGCAAACGCTGAATGATAAACTAATTCTACACAGGAAATAACTTTGATTTGTTATTTTTTTTGTGAAAAGCATAGTTAACACTTTATTACTTTTAGAGCTTTTATATAAGGATCAAACAACAAATCTCCGTCATTTTAAATATCATTACAACTCATTTATTCTTTTAAAAAAGTATTTGTAATCCTTATTGATAATTTATTTTTCAGAATAAAATATAGTTTGTGTTCAAGTGAAATAATGCTTCTTTCAAATATTTTTAAAAAATCAAAAATAGAATAAAAATTTTGGATATAGTCCTCGACGTACCTACACATTTATAAACATGCCCTTTTTGTTATATATATCTCCACTAATGTCTAATTGAAATTAAAGTTAGACTAACAGCACTATGAAGCAGAGTAGATTTGGTTAAGTTAAGCACTGTTCATACTGAGACGATAGGTGATAAGCGATATATCGTAAACAATATAAGATAGGCTACACGCACAAACAGATATATGTACTTGAAATCTGAAGGAGGCGGAAAAAAGCTACACACTTTCACGGCTGTACAACATATCGCAAGTTATATTATATATGTATTTTGAAGTCCTACTAGTAGATCGTTTATGCAATTTATCATACGATATTTTGAGTTGGAACTATGTTTATCACCCAAGTCGCCCGTGTCATAATCTTTCATAATCCTTTCTAGAAATATATCGTCGTAATATAATTTGATGCCGTCTGTAAAGTAAAACCGTGTACAGCATTACTCGCAGATAATAAGTGATATCCCCGTAATTCTTTCTAAAAAAGGTAGAAAAAGTCTTGATCTCTTAATGTTTCAATGAGAAAATTTTTCATCCATCGTAATCTTTTTCCAGAAAAGCACATAAATTACAATGAGTGTCGCATACGCTAAGCGGTTGAAGACAATGTCCCTTAATACACATCCAAAAGAATCCGAAATTCCCCATAAAACGACTTCCAAGTATATAAAAAAATCAAAAGCCTTTATCAATAAATGGGTTCAACCATTTAAAAAAATTTTAAAACGTCGAAGGCTATCAAGAGTGTGGATCAAAAAATAAAATACCCAAAAAGCTTAAAAAGCTCAAAAAACGTATTGTTTTATTATAGTTTTAGAGGCTCAATCTTAGTCTTGCACCAAGAACAGGCTAACTTGTACTGAAATTGACTAAAACTAACACACGATTGGATTTTCGAGAAAAGCAGGAAATTTTTCCAAAAAATATAAGCCGACTCTGTAATAATTAATAACGGAAAAATAATATTTTGATAGTTGGGCCTTTTTGTTAGATAGGCTAGATATTAATATTTTCCTGATGCTATCCTAATTGAAAATTTCTAGATTTCCCTTAAGCATTTGCTTAGTGAAAAACGTCTCTTCTCGTTGAAGCAGTTCTATCAAGAAATTCGACGAATTTGGAGATCGCTTTCCCTCAAATACAACATATTGTTGTATACTCAAATACAACAATACGACAAATTGATAAAAAGTATGCCCTGCGAATGCTATGCGATAATTATTATTGAACCAGGAAATGATTGAAATCACTACTAACAGAATTGCATATTGATTCTAATCATGTATCTATGTATATTTAATGTTTATATCTTACTTATATGTATTTTAAACGTGAAAGTGTGTAAGGATGGATAGATGTTTGTTGCTCTTTCACTCACTGCTTCATGGATCTGGATGAAATTTGGCATAGATATAGATTATAATCCGGTGTAACATAAAGTATACTTTTTATCCAAAAAAAATGTATGGTTCCCGTAGGATAGATATTTTTTTGTTTCTTACAGAGCAGAATATTAAATTCCTTTGTTACAATATGGTTGTTTAGGGGTCAGAGAATGATAAAGGTTACTTTTTATACTGGAATAATGAACGGTTCCCATAGGATAGTAAAACAAGTATGTATTCTATAGGAACCGAGTATTTAAAAGCTGTTTCGTTAAAGTTCACGAAATAGAGTCTTAACTCATTTTCCTTTAGAAGTCTTGACCTACTTTTTACTTAGGAGAGATGTACTATTCCCGTGGGATAGATATTTTTTTTTGTTTATCACAGAGTTACAGATTCATATGATTTTTGCAATGTGGTAGTTTAAGGGAGAATAATATAGCTTACATTTAACTTTTAAGGCAATAATGCATGGTTCCCATGGGATGGCAAAACAGTTATATCCTACAGGAACCGTACATTTAAAAAGTTTCGGTAAAGTTCGTGAAATAGAATTTTAACGCATATTCCTCAAGAAGGCCTGACCAATTTTAGACAACAACGAAAGAAATCTCTACAAAGTTGAAATTAAAAAATTGACAATTTTTACTGGAAAATAAAAATGAATTTCAATTTACTTAACACATGTTAAAATTAATAATGAAATTTTTTTAAATATTATAGAAGTAAACGTATTAAAATAATAAACTAAAAATTTCAAAATTTAACAATTACTTAACGGAACGAATTTTAATGAAGTTTTGCTAAAGATCCTGTAGGATAGCTACTAATCTATTTTTTTAAAGAAACATCCATTAATTACGTGAGGTGTTCAGTGGC
This sequence comes from Sisyra nigra, assembly GCA_958496155.1. NCBI lineage: Eukaryota > Metazoa > Arthropoda > Insecta > Neuroptera > Sisyridae > Sisyra > Sisyra nigra. Next base: position 38,107,679 of record OY292318.1, read on the forward strand.
CGATGGAGTCAAGTTGAATCTCATCTAGTTTTATTTTTGGGAAAGGGAAGGTCTCGAAAATATAAATTATTTTTTTGTTTTTAAAAATAACACATTAGATTACGGGTTGAGGAAAAGATATATGCCAAATCTCATGACATCTTTCCAGAGAGGAGGGGATGGTATTTCAAAAATTGCAAAAAACGCCTCGCCTAATTAATGGATGCCCCCTAAAATAGCTGTACAGTTTTAAATGACATTTGGTATGAACGATTTTTAAGTTCTAAAGGAAGGAATACAGGTACTTTTTTACTAAAAATCGTATAGAAGCTGATGTGAGACAGCTAACATCTCTTTCTTGAAAAGTAGTTTTACGAATTTTGATTAACTTTTTTTGGATCTAAAGTCTGAAAATATCTATAATTTTTTTCTGTTAAAATAGATAATTTTTATATTTCGCTATGGACGTAAGGTATCTTTTAATCAATCAGTTAAATTAAGATACACTCAGCAAAGCGAGCGGGTATCAGCTAATGTAATCTAATGTTTATATGTATATTTTTTTTTAATTTGTTTAAATTTTACCGTTTATGATTTTACTTAGGTAACTGACTTGTGCCTTACAGGTCTGAATTATCATTACTAAAAATTAGAGTAGTGATTTAAATAGAGCTTGTATAAGGTAATAAAATTAATTAATTGTTCATGTTTTGTAATTCAAGTTATAGAAATAATCACAGAAAATTATAGTTCTGGTTCTCTTAAGATTTTCCTAGATGAACTCTATATGTAAGTATACACAGCAAATTATTTTCCCTTTCTTTGTAAATAGATGGAAAAGTGTTATTTCAGTCCTTTCATTTTGCTTCCCTTCAGAATTTCTAACAAGCACTCCCTAATGTTAATTTTAAAATAATAACTTGAGTTCAACAATCTTCTTATCTTCTTGATTTGTGATATCAAAAGCATTTTAACATAATATATTCACACTCCACAAAATTCACTCAAATCGATGAATTTGTCAAAGGCGTAAAAATGATAGATTCGAAATGCGTCTGATGTGAAGCTTTGAATATTTTATGCAAATCATATTTTCATTCACTTTGATTAATTGTGCATTATTGTTGTAAGAATTTCCAACATAATCATTTCATACCATTAACCTTTCACTTGAGAGCGTACTCGTTTTGAAAAATTAGGTTAGATACATTCGGGTAAGTTTATGAAATATCTCCCGTGGAGCTTTATTAGAGGTCTAAGGACTCCCGGGGATCGGCGAGATGCTGAGCCCTTGTCGTCTACGTGCTACATATTACCCTCGTATGTGTGTAATAGAACACTGATTTATTACTGATTCACCAAGGTTTTGATATCAATTAATATTTCAAGTAGGTAACACAATAACAATAATTATTTAAAATTTTTGCATTTACCTGGACATTTGTACTGTAAGTTGATGGAAAATCGAATTTACTTTTGATTTATTTTAAATTAAAAATAACACATAAATCGTTTGATGGAATGAAGTAATGAGAATTTTTTATTGAATTACCATTGAAATTTCATTTGACAAGGCTTTTAGTACTGAAATCCATTCAGGTTTTTATCTGTGTATATGTGAGACATTTTGTGTGAAAGCTCGTTCCTCTTTAATCTGAAAGCTATTGATTACGCATCAAATCAGGGACAGACTTTTCATTTACGAAAACGCGAAATTAATTGAAAGATCGCATAAAAAATAAATTGGTTTGAATATATAAGCATTTCTTACAATTTGTGTAATTTTTTTTTGTTTACTTAATAACAGATGTTCGTTTTCAAAACAGGAAAAGCAGTTAATTTTTTCATCGACGAAATATTCATTAAAAAAAATATTCGATAAAAGATTTAATGCTCCAAATGTAGAATTATTCATTATAATTGAAAGACTGAAAATTGTTGTTCTAAATTTAATATGTTATAAATGCTGTTAAGTGAATATAATTTTTGTGGTTTTGTGGAAAAACTTTTTAACAGTTTGACGAATAAATTTCCACCGCAACTGTTTGTATTGAAACTGTACATATATAAAGTTATATTATTTTTTTTTATATTTGGCATTTTTCAAATAACATTTGTTTTGTTTGTTTTCATATAAAAGGATTTAATAAAAAGAACCGATTGAAAATTGGATTTTCTCTATTGTTTATTTTTTTGTAGCCATTCAATCAATTTTCATCTTTAAATTGTTTATCGGTCTCTGTATTGTAATGTTTTACGGGTTCTTGGATTTGTGTTTGAATGACGAAAAATTTATTTTTAATAAATTTTTATTTATTTGCACTATTTACATTTTAAGAATGTATAAGTTTACTGTTACAATAGTCACTAATTGTAACGCACTGTTTTTATTTCACTATATTATATACTACACTGTTACACTTTATTTAACACTCGCCACTCACTGTTTACGATTTTTCATTACACCCGATTTATGTTTCACTCACGATGTCGAATTATTTATGACTGCTTACGTTAACGATTTATTTAAGACTGTATTTGCCTATGTTGGTCCGGGGCTTATATAGGATTTCGGTCCTCTCTCTAGAAAATTCCCTACTATTATTCGTTTGCTAGAATTTTCTATTCCCTTTGTTGTTCTTTTGTAATTTACTTATCCATAAGGAATTACGGGTAGAAAATACTAGAAGATTGTCCTCTCTCTCATACACCGAGTAATCCTTTTGGTCAAACCATTTGCGCCACGGGTGGTCCGATGTCTTGAGATACCAAAATACCAAATACCAAAGTTTACTCGATGGATTAGTCTTTTAAATGAACATAGTGGATGTAGTTGTTATCAATAATGAACCCCTCAAATACAAATTGCCTAAAATGTTCAACATTTTCTTTTGCGACGTCTATGCAATTACCATGGTATTACAAAAAAATTAGCGACCTGGGACTGAACAAGGCTTTGATATGCACCGATTTGATGCCAGTAATTGATGGTCTCACCAACGGTTTCACATATTATGAGATAATCCACGAGTGCCAACACATGCTCAGGTTGAAGACTGCAGCATCTCGGAAAGATGGACATGACGCCTAGCGAGATAGCAATGGCAGCCCCTAGGCAGGTGCTGACTTTCTTTAAAGCCTGACGCTCCCCTAGTAAACACAGAGGATCATATCACAATACACCTCCTTGGTCGCGGTGATAAATGGATGGAATATCCTGGGACCCGTAAGACGGAAAAAAAATGCTTAGGTTTTAAACAAGACAAAGATCTATAACAAAAGCTTGGATACCATCCCATCAAGAAATTATCTGTAATGAAGAAGCTGATGAAAGCAACGAATGAAAGACAAAATCGTACCGAAATATCCACCTCCTAAAAAGATTATAAATTGGCTATTCTTAAGCACAACACGACACGTTGAAACTCGTTGAAAAGGGCATTAGACATGAGGCCCTTTCTTACCAGCATCTTAAAAGGTTCCTGCCCAAAGAAATAGAACAGATGCAACAACAAACTAACCGTTACCAACGCCAGTAGAGAATGTTCTTCATTAATACAGGAGGATTAGCCACTCTGGAACATAAAGCCGCACTCAATGATCGAAATTAACTGGAAGTGATTTCGTGTTTGCAGCTTTCACATTTAGTTTTTTTTTTCTGGGTTCTTCGCGATTTCTACTATTCACAGTGCCTTGCCATCCAATTTTGCAGATAGTTGAGGTTTGACTAATTTTTTAGTTTCTCTTTCCTTGGCCAGAGGTTTATTTCCTTTAGGTTTTCCTTTTTTTGTTAAATAAGCTCCAAATAATTTTGTTTCAACTGAGACAATCAACAGCACTCGCCTCTGCGTTTTTCTAATTGATAAATTCTATTCTAATTTATGCCGCGTTCACACGAGTCAACTTTAGTTGACCGATTTTAGTTGATCGACAAAAGTTGAATGAAAAACCTCGTGTGAACCTCTGTTTCAATTAAGTTGACCAACTTTTTACTGGATCAACAAAAGTTTGAACGAGTCAAACTTTTGTCGTTCAAGAGATGAATCATATTCGAGTAGAGCCAGATATCGCCAGGTGTGACTCCTTCAGGTTGAATAGGCTGGTCAATTTTCTTTCAACTCTGTTGGTATTATTGAATATTATTCAATATTCTGGATTGTGGGTTATGTTTTATTTAAATAATTACACAGTTTTAAAATAAAGAAAATTATTTTTTATTGATGAGCTTCGAAATATATGTCGTTGAGGATGTCTTATGCGTCTTAATTTATTTAAGTTATATTTTGAAGCGTTGGTTACCCATAATAAAAATCATATTTAGAACATTTATGACTCTAATTGTAAATTTCGAGGGTCGTTACCGCGGCATAAAATAAATTCATTTTGCAAAGACATCTATTTGAAGAAAAATTTACACTAAAAAAAAAAACTTTCTCTTAAACCCTAACATAAAATAACCAAAATAAAATATTATAAAAGAGAAGAGTTTGGCTAAGAAACCTAATATTTCAACAAACTTTTATATAGTGCAGGTGTTTTTTGAGGTATTTATTTTACAAATCCCCAAAACCAAAACCCCCTCTAACGCTAATTTCCATAACAATATCTCCAAAGCTCCTAATTATTTTCATCCCAAGATCCACTGTCTCATCCAAAAACGTCACTTTCGACGATTGCTACTTGATACAGTTGTTTGCAGTTGTTCTTGTTAACATAACTGTTATAATATACACCATTTCTGCCACCGCTACCCCCAAAACCATTGTAACAGTTGAAACAATTTGATCGACTTCAGTTGAAACGTCTGAACCAAAACTGATTCAAGTCGCATTCAACTTTTGTCGATCAACTAAAATCGGTCAACTAAAGTTGACTCGTGTGAACGCGGCATTACAGGCTCGACATTACTCGATCCCAAACTTGACAAAACCGATTACTCAATAAATCAACATTTCAATTTTCCCTTAATTTATATTTATCAACCAGTTTAAGCTGAGAAATTTCATATAAATGGTAACTGGGTCATGCTGGATATACTTTACATACATTCAAAAACAAAATAGGTTGGAATTTATACCTAGGTATGTGTGTAATAAAAGTCGATAGGAGTACTAGAAAAAAATGATGTGAGAACAATCCACGAATTGAGCGAAATGAAAATTATTTCTAGAAAATAAAATAAACCAGCCATGATAAAACCTATTTTATAATCCGAGTGATGTTGTGATTATTTCGTAATACTATAATCCTTTTCATCTTGTTTATGTGTGTGTAGGCGCATAAAAATCTAATACGTATGTATGTCATGTACGGTATTGTTAATCCTCACAAAGCCTAAGACTCACTTTCTACGACATTGCCAGTTGTTTCAACTAAATTGACACGATGCGATTAGAGAAGTGAATTCTCAATTAGACGAGCTGTAATTTCGCATGACAAATAAAGCAAATAAAGTGTGAACACTCGTGTGCAAATATTATACAGTCACAATACTCGTGCATGTGCTCTTTCTAATCTACTTTAATTCATTTTCGAGTACTTATCATAATCAACCGGGATAATTGAGTAAGGGTTGTATAATTAGAGCATATACATACATTGTTGCTCCATTTATTTTCACCCATATCTTCCGGTCACTGGTCCATAAAAGACCATCATATACGATCACACTATTACACTAACATATAGAGCCGTTTTGGACAATATGCAAAGTTATTATTCGCATGAATATTACACAGTTAAATGTTTCGAAACGAACCCCATTACATATTATTATATTAGTGTGGAAAATTAAATTTTATATCTTCTAATTAAATAATTGATAAGTTTTATTTAAATACAAATTGAATTATACAAATGTATATTTGTGAAGCCGCTTATTGATTTATTCAAATAGTAAATTAGCATAGTGTACCTCTATATATATATATGAGCACGGTATATAAATCAAATTTCGTTCCATTATTTTGTTTGTATTTAAACTAAACATTCATTTCTAAAATGGAACATCCCAATGTTTATTTTTGAACTCTCTTTCAAATACTTGAAATTTATTTGGGGTATAACATTGGTTTTATGATAAAATAAAATGACGCATTCCCAAACAACTAAACCAACAAAAAATTTAACGTTTTACTCACCCATTGCCTTAAAATACTTATGAAAAGCTAAAAATTTCAATGTTAAATTTTAAATGAAGCTTTTGATAGAACCGAAGTACAAAAGCGTTGAGTAAACAATATCATTTAATTTCCAAAACTTAAATTAAATATTTGTTTAATACACCAAGCAATAATAGATTTCAATTTTTGATATCTTCATAGAAATGATTTGTAATGTATGATTTAAATTTAAATAAAAGTGAAGAATAGTTCGTGGAATTATTTATGTCTGACTTGTGGATATTTAATTATGGAAAAATTGTTTAAATTTACTTAACGTAAGATACTTTCTATGTTTTAAAATAGTTTTGGCATGCAACAATTTAATTTAAGTAAGTTAAATACGTAATTGAGATTCAAATAATTGAACCCGCTGTAAAACTTAAGGGGGTATTCTATTCTAGAGGCCCGAATTTCGAGCGTTTTTTGGTAACTGATAAAAAATAAGCATTTGATATTTTTACCATCCAGGAAATCATTCACTTCTAAAAGGTTGAAAACTAAGAGATAAAATATTAACTTCTTATTGGAGAGCTAGATTTTGATAATTCTTTGTTTAATGGTAGAACATAGTTTTAAATTATGCTCATATACATTTTTAATAAAAAAAATCCACTCATAAGGGGTTAAAAACAAGGTATGAAATAATATTATAAATTTTTCCTGGCTAACCCAATTTTGATAATTTTGTTTCTATTATGCACATCGTACTGTTAAATTGTTCACATTTTAATTTGAAGAAAAAAATCAACCCCCTAAGAATGAAAATAGGGGATGAAATAGTGACATTTAACTAAATCATCGGATTTTGATAACTTTTTCTGTTAGAAAGAGTATTCCTCTAAGTTCCTTTCATTACATTTAAAAGCAAAAAGTTTCAACCCTTAAGGGGGTATTCTAGTCTAGAGGCCCGAATTTCGAGCGTTTTTTGGCAACTGATATAAAGTAAGCATTTTATATTTTTACTATCCATTTTTTTATCGTTTGTTAATTATATTCAGTGAGTAGACATAATTAATTTAAAAAAAATAGTTGTTTTTCATTGAGTTATGCGTCTTTGAAGTAAAGGAGAAGGAAAAAAAGACCGTGTTCTCGTCGCCATGATTTCTACCCTTGTAGTCATTTGAAAAATAAAAAAATATGGATTCTTGATAAGTACAAATGTCGCTATCGCATGAACCTCCAAAACTGAAAAAAACATTATTTTTTATAAAATGGCGGCTACTGAAAAATAAAGGTCGATTTTTTCACTCATTTTTTAACTTTGTCGAATTTTTTAAAAATATAACAAATTAAAAATTTTCATTTTTTGTTAATTCGTGCGATAGAGAGATATTTAAACAATATTCATGCTAAATTTAAAGTAAATCGGCTGATTAGAACTTGAGATATTATGGCTACTACATCGAAAAAAGTAGTTTAAGATTAGGGTGTCAAAAAATTCAGCAAGATGTAATCCAAACTTCTGGCTCATACCATCTTAAACAATGTACGGGATTATCCAGCAGGATTCAGTCCCCGTTCAAAAGGCCTAAGACATGCTTGATTTCATCAACACGGAAGAGTGGTGTTCAGCGAGTCCAGACCTCAATTCTCTGGATTACAAGTTTTGTAGTGAGTTAAAGACGATCGTTTGCAACCATCGACATTCCAATGTGGAGTCTTTGAAGACCAATTCCCAAAAATTCCCTGTATTTTCCTGATCAAAACGCTGCTTACATCGATTGATGATTGGCCACAACGTTTAAGGCGTTGTATACAAAGTGAAGTGAAACATTTTGAAAAAAAATTTTATAATTATTCTACATTTCAGTGTAACTTTTATGCCATTTATTAATTGGTTTTTTATAAATTTTTGAAATACTGACAGACCTAATGGCTATAGTTGGTAGTTATTGGATTACCCCTTAGATAACATTCAAAATAATATACGAACAAATTATCAAGTGAAAAAGACCATATTTATAAGTTTTAACAATTTATTTTTCTTTTTTACTACGTTTCATCGGTCTTATTCCGACTTCACCAGGTGTTTAAGTCAGAATAGGACCGAAGGAACATATAGTAAAAAATAAAAATAAATTGTTATAACATATAACTGTGGTCTTTTTCACCTGATAATTTCTTCGTATATTAAATATTAAGACCTGAAGATTAGCATTATGGATTCAAAATAATTTTTCAGAGTGTTCATTAAAAATGCTAAGACTACTCTATACAAAATACTTATACAATTTTAAATATATATTAAGGAATTGTTCGCTTTTTCAAATAATAGAGTTGATCGTTTTTAATTATATGTTGGGTGTAATTGCCATAGTCATCTCAGAGGAAACCCTTATTAAAAAACCAAATAAAATTTATTATTTGAATTATTTATTACAACTACTAGTTAAAATCCATAATAAGCGTGTTTTAATGCAACTAAAATTGACAAATTTATACAAAAAGAAAATATATTTATATAAACGCAATAAAGTCATTAGATATGTTTAATGTTTCTTGTTCATATATCGATATGATTAAAAATGATAAACATTGTTATGACATTATTATAATAACATGCTAAGCGCCTTATAGACCAGTGCTTTTAGCCTTTGAAAATGGTAAAAAGGATGAAACCCATTAGAAAAGGAAGAGAATATTACAAAAATGAAAATACAAAAATTACGTTCGATCTGAGATTGGAAAGTGGAAAAGGGGGGTGGGGGGTAAGGGTAAAAACGGTTTATCTCGATTTTTGAAAAACTACAAGTCCTATGGAAAAAAGTTAAATGGCAAAGTTGTAGAAAATAAGTAGATCTACAACTCTTCTGTTAACACTTCTTTCACATAACTTCAAAATTTATGTGAAAAATTCATATAATCAACGTTTTTGGTTTTTCATTTTTAACTTTTACAAAAAAATGTTTTTACACGAAACATAATACAATTGGACAAATACAACTTTTAGCAATTTATTAAAATTTACAATTTGATTATTGCATTTTCTGAGAAGATTTAACATTGTAATGTATATATTTTTTGCACCATCAGAAAGTAGAGGTTTAAACGAACAAAACACTTGCCGACTTTTTGAAAAAATCAGATGCTTTGACGTGAGAATTTTCCATTGAAAATTAGGGTGTTTTTTTGATATTAAGTCTTTCTAAGGTGAGAAAATAACTATAATAAAAAATACAGTGTGTTAGGGACTTTAAAAGATAAGTTGTCATCAAATTTCGTGTAAATTTTTTTTTTTTTTGTAAAAGATTAAAATTTATAACACAAACCTTGGTTATTGGAATTTTTCACATAAATTTTTGGGTTCTAATTTTTTTTTGGTTCAATAATTATCTAAGTACCTTGTTCTAATAATAATAACTAATGAAAAAAATTACTTTATTAATACAATTAAAAACCTATTTTTGTTTAAAAGTTAATATTATCAATTTAAAAAAATGGAGCCCAAAAATATTTGGATCAAAAAATTGAGAATAATTATATACATTATTACGCAAAGGCGGAATGCCATTAATTCAATGAAAAGCGTCTTTCAGCCGAAGACGAGTAAATATTTGCTTCTTTAAGGGGATTTCCGAAATAAAAGATTTATGGCGGAATTAATGGTACCAAAATGAATTAGCAATTAAAATTATATATTATATATGCGGTTGGCTGCAACAAACATATGTACTTTAATTTGTACGACTGCAATTGAAAAATGTTTCCATTATTTGTCTTTAATAAATTAATATTTACTATCGTTATAATAAAAAAAAATATTAATTGAATGATTGAGTGTGCAAATCAAATATTAATACGACCTTATATGTAAAGTAAAAGAATCATTTAAAGAAAACAGTTACTTCAAGCATCGAGCAACAAGTTCTTAATAGTGTAATGTTCAATTTTTATTGCATGATGGTATCTATTTCATTACTATGTGTATTAGTGGTAAGGTTTTGTATTTCTTTACCAATGATTGTAAGTTAATTTGTGTAAACGCTTAGAGACCTATCCAATCCTTTTGTGTATGGAATAATCAAAAGGTCAAAAGAGATATCCTCCAAGATTTCACAAATATCGAGATTTCTACAGTAAACTTAAACAGGCAATTTGACAAATCAGCATTTGCAGTAGGAAATCTTGAAAATTTAGAATCTACTATAGGCTATGCTGTCCTCGAATCGTCTGCTCAAGTTGCATCTTCGTATGGAATACAAATTTCCCAAAGTGCTGTAGGTAAGAATTCTGCTTTGTTTTATTTGTGACTTAATATAACGTTTTAATTTCATTACATTTTTTTTTTGCATTTTTGTAGATAATTCACAATCAAGTTCTTCAACAACTACGTCAACTTTGGCTAGTTCAAGTTTTGGTAGCTATAGTGCAAGTAAAGATTAAGGATCATAATTCGTTTTTTGGAAATTTCAAAATGTTTAAGTTGTTCAGACAGCTACAAACAATTATTTTTTTGTTACTTTTTTTGTTTTGTTTTTTTTTTTTTTTTGTTCTTACGGCTGGTGACAAATAAATCCTGAACATTTAAATTTCTATTGTTGGTTATGGAACATTCAAGATTGATCTATCTCTTTGCAACGCGTAGTTTGCTCTAGTTCTCTCTCTATATTCGCTCCAACATTTCAGAGTATATAGGTTTCTTTGCGGGTCTCAGTCTGAACCGATTATGAATCAGTCCAAGTGGATTGAGGATAATCGCTAAGTGCTTACACGCTTATGAACTGATTGAAGGTTATTTTTCCGAGAACGAGTTTAACAATATTCGGAAGTAAGACGAGGATTAACGAGAAATCACGAAAATTGATGCCCCGTTAGATGAGTCAACTTTAGTTGACCGATTTTAGTTGGTTGATCAAAAGTTGAATGAAAAACCTAGTGTGATGACTCGTTCAAAATTTTGTTGTTCCACTAAAAAGTTGATCACAATTCTCACACGAGGTTTTTCATTCAACTTTTGTTGATCACCTAAAATCGAGCAACTAGAGTTTGACTCGTATAAACCCAGCATGATATCGAAACTGGATTTTGAACCAGCCACATTTTATCAAACTGCGCATGAGTAAGAGAATCAAATTTTTCGACCCTAGAATCGCTAAAACCAATTCTAAATCAGTGACGATTGATAAATTATGGTTAGTTCAAAGTCCAGTTTCGCTGTCAACTTCAAATGCAACTAACAATTTTCGTAATCGTTAATCCTCGTCTTACTTCCAAACATTTTTAAACTCGTTCATGTAAAAATAACCCTTCATCAGTTCATAAGAGTGTATGCGTTTGGCGATTATCCTAAATCCACTTGGACTGATTCGTAATCGGTTTAGAATGAGATCCGCGAACAAACCTTATATAATAGGTTCGTTCGCGGCTGCGATTCTGAACCAGTTCAGGACTATTCTTAAAAAGAGTGTTCGCGGATCAGTACATTCAGAATTTTTCCTAATAGTTCGGTGATCGTGGTTCACGCCGTTAGTTTGTTATCGATTCAGACTTAATTTTAGTGATTCTCAGATTTTTGTTATGACAAAAAATTTGGTTCTCTTACTCATGCGCAATTTGAAAGATTGTGATTATGTCCAGTTTTTCTGTCAACGTTAATTAACGTTGGTTCTTGGTTAATCTTAAAGTCGTTTGCGGAAAAAAAATCCTGAATCAGTTCATAACCGTGAATGCGCTTGGCGATAATTTTAAACTGTCTTGCTTCGTAATTAGTTCAGAATGAGACCCGCGAACGAAGTTATAATACTTAAGATTGTATAATTTGTATTATTTTTTATACTTGTTCCAACAACTAACAAGAAAACCAATTTAATTTTCTATAATTGATTAGAAATAAATCTTTACTCACATAATGTAATTCAAAAACAAGTTTTTCATTTCAAATTAAATATGAATAACTACTTAATAAATTATTATTTGCAGCTACGATTTCTTATATTTTTCCAGACATATGTATCTCAATGGCACGATAAATCTTCAGGTTTCAACAAATGACAATAATATTTTAATAATCCAAAATTGCCATCAATTTCTAATCTAATAGTTACGAGCTAGCGAATGAATAATTACTTGCAAACAGTTAAATTTAACGAGTCGCTCCACATTTAATTAAATACGAACGCAACATTGAAAAACCATATTTCCATCGAAAACAAGAACACATTCATTCGATTTTACAAGAGAAAATTTCAAAAAAGTAACATTAAATTAAACTGTCGGGATTTTCAAAGTTCTTGGAAGTAATATAAGTTTTTCAATTTATTATTTTTTTCTATTATTTGCAAATATCTTATCATAGATAATACCAGGTAATTTGAATTTTTCTTTGTAAGCTCCTCGTCTCTCTAGGATTTGTGCTGTCTTATTTGAAACTTACCTAGTTATTGTTTATACAAATCATAATTGCAATTATTTGCATTAACAATCTGTTAATATTAATAATATTTTTAAGGGTTTTTGATAATGACTTTTTGATATTTACATACTGATAAGACGACTATATAGTTTTGAACTTTAGATGGTAAAAATAGGTAATGGATAAAGTTATTATTTCAATATTTAATAAATCAATAAAATGCCAATGGCATTAGTCATTACTCATTAGTCAGCTTTTGTTCGGTCAAATTGAAGGTTTTACAGAACCAAAGCAATAGAAACTAGGTTAGATTTAAGAGAAAAAAATAAGGAAAATATGCCATGTATCCCTTAAAAGAGTAACTCATTCCAAAACATATTTCTTTTATGTACATAAACTTTTATATGACTTTTTCAATATATTGCTCATCAATATTGTAGGTTTAAGGTCGAAAAGATTGATGAAATCATGAATGAAATAAATAAAAGGTCGTAATTGAGTATATTTGGTTTATGACGAAAAGAATGACATGTTTAAAATTGGGTCTAACCAATTTAAAATAGCATCAGCTGTAGTTCTTACGTTTGCCACCAGAGGACTGGATCGACAGGATTACAAAACTTAGCTTTATATTATGTACTAGCTAATAGCCGCTCGCTTTGCTGAGAGTACCTAAATTTAATTGATTGATTCATAGATTCCTTACGTTCATAGCGAAATATTAAAATTAATCTACTTTGACAGAAAAATATGATCGATACTTTCAGACTTTAGATCCAAAGTAAGTTCATCAAAATCCTTAAAACTGCTTTTCTACGAAGATATATTAGCTATCTTACAGGTTCCATAAGATTTTAAGCATAAACAGTTCCTCTAAGAAAATTTGAAAATCTTTTATACCAAATGTCATTTAAAACAGTTCAGCTATTTTAGTAGAAAAGATTAGGAGCTATCATACAGGAACCGTCCTTTTTTTAGAATAAATGATATTCATTAATATGTAAAGTTCTAAGATATCTTTAACAAAACTTCATTATAATTCGTTCCGTTCAGTAATTGTTAATTAATTATTTTAACTATCTAATTATTTTTTTTGACAATGAACAATAAAGACATTCAAATATTTAAAAAAATGTCATTATTAATTTTATCAGGTGTTCAATTGAAATTCATATCCATTCCAGTAAAAAAACGTCAATTTTTTGATTTAAACCTTGTAGAGAATTTTTTTAGCTACTGTTGAAAATTGGGCAGGCCTTCTTGAGAAAAATGGGTTAAAATGCTATTACGCGAACTTTAACGAAACTTCTTTTAAATACACGGCTCCTGTAGCATACAATTGCTATGCTACCTTATGGGAATCACGTGTTTTACTATGTGACTGTTGGTTATGGCGGGTTGCTGGTACATGGCTGGCCCTAAAAAAGCTGTTTTATTGCAGTTGCGGGTATATTACTGACGCAAAATAAATATAAAAACCATTCTGGAGCACGATTGTATATTGTATCAAAATTTGAGCTCAATTGGTACAGAATAAGGACCAACATAACATTTTTATATAATATAGAAGATACCAATAAAACAGGCAATACGTAAAACGTACAATAGCCAGCCGCGCTGCCAAAACTTTTCTTTTTAAATCTGTGATATCTTTTAAGATATTCATTTTTATGATATGCTGTAATGGGCAATTTTGATCTACATGAAATTCTTAACATATCTAATGTATTTAATTGAATAAGAAATAATACGGTTGTGTTTAAAATAGCTTAGTAAATTACCAATAATTTTTTTGTAATATGTAAAAGATAAAAATGGTTCCTGTGGGTTATCCTTAGAAGATAAACATATATTGTCAAGGACTTTTTTACTAACCTTTTCAAGATACACAATTTTTCCGCATATTAGTTTGATCTATCTCGTAAGATTTAGCCAGCGTTTGCAATGTAAGTGCACAAAAATATGTTTGTTATGACATCACATTACAAATCTTTGAATTTCCCGACTTTTCTTTACTATACTATAAATAAATTATAGTCTATATGTTACCGAAGACTAATATCTATGGAAAAAAAAAGTTTCATCAAAATCCGTTCAGTAGTTTTTGCGTCAAAGTCGTACAACAGACAGACAGACAAAAATCTTCTAGAGTTTTATTATATGTATAGACTCTATAGGTATATAGATGTTGGTAACTTTAATTTTATATCTGCACAAAATTGAAACATAAGAAATATCTTTAATCTTTACTCTTAAACAATAACTACAGCGTTGCAATTCTTTATGTCGTCTTGTGAAATCTAAAAGGGAATATTATAGTCGTATTATTCAAATGATGCAAGTTGATGGAAGCAAATCATTGGCTTAACTATCCTTACTTATGTAATTATGTACCATAATAGTATTTACATAGATCGTAATTATAATATTCTCTCTGAATTAAACATTAACAGCAGACGCTTAAGATATTAACTTGCTTCAAACCCGAAACTTTATTACACCACAACGCGGCTTTTACTATAATAGTTTGGGCATTAAATATTTATTTAAGTTTTTAATATTTATCAAAACTTATTGTACCTTAATTCTGTTTCTACTTGAAAATGTAGATAATTTGTTAAATTTAAAATTTAAACTAGCACAAACTAATTAATTATTTTGTATTTCAAAATTTTATTATTCAAAATGCATATAAAGTGCAAAATTTCTTTATAGTGCACATGACGTGAATTTCAAATATCTTTAATGCATCTAGTGTGGGACTTGATGTTTGCTTAAAAGATTAAGGAAGCGATTTCTCTAATCAAAACTTAACACAAGAAAGCTCAAGTGAAGAAGATCAAAGAAGCGATGTTTACTTTTAACGCAGACCTTTAGCTACTATATCGACTACAGTAAAGAAGTTTTATTTGATTTAAAAATTGCACGAGTTGATTAAGTTTGGATTAAAGTTTCTCTCTTGTAACTCGATAGAACTATAACAATGTAGGTGTATGATTATACCGCCAATAACGACGATATCAAATGGATTGGATAAACAATTGTGATATGCATATCCAATATTGATTATGTATTCAAATAAAACGAATATGAGTTGATAAACAAAATGTATAAAAACCCTTAAATTGAATAACTTTCAAGAACTTTTAGTAGGATATTTAGAAGATATATTTACGTTTATCAATTTAAAAACTAAACGTGTTGCATAAATATTTATTAACAATTATTATATTAAAAAATTAAACTTTGTATAGTATAATTTCCAATGATAATCGCTGCACTGAAATATATGAGCAAACTTTAAGCTAATATTCAATTCTACATAAACTTTAAATTATAGTTCAGAATCGTAATTAAATTACTAAGTTTGCCGTACAGGGAAATTATTTATCGTCTTACAAATCAAGCAATTAATCCATTCAATGTCTATGATGCTAATGTTTGTTTTCAAAATTGTAGCGTAGTTTTTCAATAATCGTTAAGTTTTGTATTCAAATATGTACCAAAACTGTAGCTGGCTCATAAACAATACAACTGCTGATAGTTGCAAATACAGTTTATAAACGCTAACTAGAAATGCTGAATATCTTTACACGTAGGATCATGAAATTTAAAATCTGTTTTTTAAACATTATGCAAGTTTTCTGAAAAAAAAAAATCTGAGTCTCAAAAAACATGTCAAGCAAGTTAAAAACAGAACTTAACATTATTTTTGAGGTAATCTAAAATGTCAAATTAACAAAAATAGTTTAAAAAGGATGAAAAATGTATCAAATTTTCAAGTTGCATCACTGATACCACCTATTTAAAGTAAAATGGCTTTTCAAAATTTGAGAAACATTTACAAATGTTGCCACTGTACATGTAATTGGATAATGCAGCGATACCTCTTGCAACTGCCCTGACGAAACGACGTTATATATCTTAAGCAATTCAATTTATACGAGGCTAGTTCTGGCCAATGTAATTGTATATATGTTATATGTAAATATAAATATGGGTTACCATTCTTACGTTACAAGGTTGAATACAGTCAGGAGGCCAACTAAAACCTATTTTTCAAGAAATTTTTCTGAGAAGAATTTGTTATTTATTAATATGCCATTATGTTCATATATTATGGTAATTTCGAACTGTATTTTAACATTTTTGTATTTGTAAAAATAATAATTTTGAAAGCGAGTAGAGTTGATATTTAAAAATTCCTCTCAAAAAAGGCTTCTATCGGTGACCAGGATATATCTGACAAAAAGTGTGGTGGATTATTCATCATATATGGCTATTTTTCAACTTTGGCTCTTTTGGACTACAACTTGTTCCCCAATATGAATAAATAGTTGGTAGGAAGAAAATTTTATTCAACAAAGAGTTTATTTCAGAAATCAACGCCTATTTCTTAGAATTGACACGAGATTATTATTTGCAATGGTTTAACAAACTGCAGCAGCGCTATGCGCAGTCTATAAGTCTTAAAGGAGACTACGTTGAAAAATAAATAAAAAGTATAAAAATTTAGGTCAGTTATTAGGTCAGAACAAAACTCTAAAAATTCTACACCAATTGAGCTCAAATTTTGATACAATATCCACTTCCATGTGCTAGTTAACGGGACAGAGAATGATATATATATATATATTGCTTCTTATGCCAGAATAATCGACAGTTCCCATAGGATAGCATAACAATTGAAGCCTACAGGAACCGTGTATTTAAAAGAAATTTCAATAAAGTTCGTGAAACAGCATTTTAACCCATTTTCCTCAAGAAAAAAATCTCTACAAAGTTTAAATTAAAAAAATTGACAATTTTTACTTGAAAATAATTATGAATTTAAATTTAACTCACGATAAAATTAATAGGTACAAATTTTTAAAAAAGTTTTAATTTTTTTGTTGTTCATTGTCTAAAGTAGTTATTAGAAATAAATGTATTAAAATAATAAAATAAATTTTAAATAATTAACATTTACTTAACGGAACGAATTTTAATGAAGTTTTGTTAAAGATACCTCAGATCTTAACATATTGAATACAATTTATCCCAAAAAAGTACGGTTTCTGTAGGATAGCTCCTAATATTTTCTATTAAAATAGCTGAACGGTTTTTAAATGACATTTGGTATGAAAGATCTTAAAATTTTCCGAAAGAACCTTTTTCTACTTAAAATCGTATAGAACCTGTGAAACAGCTAATATATCTTCCTAGAAAAGTAGTTTTAAGGATTTTGATGAATTTACTGTGGATCAAAAGTCTGGAAATATCTATCATCTTTTTCTGTCAAAATAGATGAATTTTTATAATTCGCTATGAAAATAAGGAATCTATTTATTAATCAATTAAATTTAGATACTCTCAGCAAAGCGAGCGGGTATCAGCTTGTTAAAAAAATTGGTTGTCTGTAAAGTCGGCTTACGGACGATAGTTTTACGTGATAACGTTATAAAGAACACCTAATTGATAAAAAATTTCGTAGATACTTTTATGAATTGAATTATTATCACTGAATTATCATTACTTTGTATAATACAAAGGAGTTAATTGAAAATTAACAAATTTTTCAAAATGAAATCAGACTGAAAATTATGAAGGAAAAAATCAATTATATCTTATTAAGTAAATTGTAAAAGAAATACACAAAACACGTTGTCTTAGGTAAGGGCACCAACTATCGATATATCAAAATATCGATAGTTGATATTTATTTCCGAATATCAAATTCGATATTATTTTTAAGAGCTTTATTATATTTTATAATAATTATAATTTATTCCACTTATAGTTATTGACAATTTTTCAAGTAATCACACATTTTCAGTAATCTGCATCTATCGATATTGCTTGTAAATATCGATACATTTTATACATTTGCCCATCCCTATGTTGCCTAGGATTCAACAATAATATCGTACCTCTCTATCACTTGTATCGTGTTCTCGCTTGCACGCACAGGTTCAAACGTAGGTAACGTGACAAAATGGCCAAACTTTTTCAGACTTGTTGTCGTAGTTCATCAATTTATAAAACGTTATCACGTCAATAAATCGAAACCCTAGTTTTACTGGTAAAGTTATGGTGTAAAGTCAGATATATTTACTGTCAAAATTAAGTAGGTAAACTTATTTTTTTTATATATTTTTTTTATTTAATGCTCCCGATTGTACAGTCTATTCATTCTTAAATTGCATTACTTTGCGTAATTGAGTGTTCTCAATCAGCCTTTACACAATCCATTAATTAATGATATACGATCTCTTTGAAGCTTTTAAAAGGATTTTAATCTTTTTCATAAATTATAACTATGAAATGAACAATCTTTATTCATTTCTTTAAAATGTCCCAGCTATGATGCTTATTATAACGCTATTATAACCTTATTACTTATCTACGTTTTCTACATACTCGTAAAAGGAGTATTAAATTGCATCTTGAGTAAATTTCATAAAAGAAAATTGGTCAAAGGATAGTTTCTATAAGACTGAAGCACGGTTGAACTGAATCAGTGACAACATTGAAAATTGTTGATGCAGGTGCTTATATATTTTGAAAAATTGTAAGATCGTTTAATTTAATACCAAACTTTAGCTTTCAAAAAGTTTTTAGTTTCAATTTGGTTTTAAATTATTTTTGGAATATCAAATCAAAATTTTATTTTATATACTAAAACATTATTGCAATATGCAAACTAGGAAAAAAAAAATCAAATCCACGGTTAATGTTTTATTTATTTCAATACCCACTTTATTTTATCTGTCAGCTGTTGTAAAAATATTTCCCCAACAAAATGAAAATGTAGAAAACTTGAAGCATTGGTTTTTATGAGTCTGATAACAACAACTATAAAAGTTAGAGTTGAAATTTAAAGACATTTGAAGTAGTTAAAGGAATTACAGAACTCTGATTTTAACTGCACATAAATAAACAGTGTTGGCTATCGTGTAAATTATCCGTGCACTATTTCAGTAAAATTAAAAGTACCATTAACTATTGTAGCTGAAGACACGATAACGTATTGCATTAAACAGTACACAGGAGAAACATTGACATTCACTGGTTTAAAGACATACAATATGAACAGAAAAGAAACTCTTGGATCTCTCGAATGATACAATGACAAGAAATTTTGAAATTACCGTAGAAGAAAAATATTCAAGGATCAAAAACAACGTTTTATGGGAAAATCAGGGACTGTTACAATTTTAAATGTTTCCAGAAAATGCAATAATTAAAGTATAAATTTTAATAAATTGCTCAAAATTGTACATACTTAATACAATTGTACATAACACAATTTTGAACAATTTATTAAAATGTACACTTTAATTATTGCAGTTTCTCAGAACATTTAACATTTTAATGTATATATTTTTGCACTATCAAAAAGTAGGGTTTCATCGAACAAAAAGCTTACCGACTTTTTTAAAAAATTAAATATTTTGACGAGAGAATTTTCAATTGAAAATTGGGGTTCTTTTTCGATATAAAGTCATTAAAAGATGAAAAAATTAATATTTTAAATAAAAAAAAATACAGTGTGTTCGGGAAATTAAAAAGATAATTTTTACAAAATTTCAAAAAAAAATTTTTTTTTGTAAAAGATAAAAATAAAAAACCAAAAACTTGGTTACTGGAATTTTTCACATAAATTTTGAGGTTATGTAAAAAAAGTGTTAGAACAAAATCGGTGGGTCTTCTTATTACCTACAACTTTGCTATTTAACTTTTTTCCATAGGACTTGTAGTTTTGTTGGAAATCGAGATAAACCGTTTCTACCCCAAAAACCCCCCTCTTTTTTCACTTCCCGACCTCAGATCGACCGTAGTTTATGCTTTCTTCATTTTTGTTATTTTCTCTTCCTTTTCCAAAGGGTTTCATCCTACTTTATTTTTTTAAAACTTTTAACCATTTTCAAAGGCTTTAGCTCTGGTTTAATAGGGTAAAATTTACACGAAAAAATGATTTCCACTTCTATTTATCTAAACCACATAAATAAGAAATAAAAATTTTACGCCACAAACTACAAACTGTTAAAATTCGATGGATTTCCAATATTTTCAGATGATGAACAATTAAGTTTTGATGTTCATATTTATGTAAAATAACCATTGTTGCAGTTTTTTTATACATAGATGTCCAATATAATATTTGAGCTATTATGATTTTTGCCTTTTTCGACCTACATTTAAATCACATCCTTTTATTTTATCAAAAAATTATTTAACTATATACAATGTATGTTGCAATAGTAAATACAATTTGCGCTTTACTTTTTTGATCCCAAATGAGTCCCAGCCACGTCCTTAAAGTCAAGTCAGTCAAGTTTCCTTTGAGCTATTAGTACGGCACGTTGTTCATAGAGGCACCAACAGTAATATAATTACAACGCAAGCGCATAATGCATTAATTAGAACCAAGTTAAACATTGCGCTGCCATATGTGTTTGAAGCGTCAAACTAAAATTCAAAAAATCCGCCTTCCTGATAAAAAGGTCCGCCCCATTAGTATACGTCATATTCATCTAATACAGCCATATCTCTTTGCCACCGCCAGCCATTTTCTCCCTTCACCCCTGACCGTTTTTCACCAAGCTGTCGTGACACTTTTTCATAATGAAAAAAATCCTAAGACCCCGTCTATATAGAAGTTTCACTTCCAAAAGATAATTAAAATGTAGGAGTAAAATATTTACTTAATTTGATGGTCAAAGCTCTAGTTCTTTAAACCAATTAACTCATTAGTACTATGAGAATATTGTAAAATTTATGAAATGAAGATGTTATCTTTATCACGCTGGACTATTGACCAATCAAAATGCATACAGACAGCCTATTTATCCACAGTTAAAGCTTCAGTCAACATTGATAACTTTGTAAATATGCATATTAGTATGCAAGTGATGGTAATACAATAACAGTAATAATAAAATGGATACCGAATATGAAACCTTTTATATAAACACCAATCAATTGGAGTTTTCTATTTTTTCTAATTTTAAAGATAATTAAAATGTCATTTCAATTTTTGACTCACAATAAGTTCTCGTAGAAGCTGGAAAAATTAGAGTTTTAAAAGATTATAAAATAATCCTCAAATCCATTCTTATTATTCTCTTATATTCTCTAAATTCAATTGAATAAAAATAAATAAATTAAAAGTTCAATGCAACTGTAGTCATATTATTGAAACATTTAATAGGAAATGTAGTTTTTTAAATAGAAAAGATCGCTTTAGTTTTTTACGTCACATTAAAATTTATTTAGCAGTGATTTTTCCGTTAATTAAAAATTTTGACGCTTTTTTTAAACTCCATTTACATTTTTATATGAACTATTTTTTAAGCTTTCTTTACTTAATTATTGCACTATTCTTTTTATTTCCCATATGAAAAATGACTGCAGTAGTAAATCATTGTATTTCACATGCAAATAAAATAGCATTAATTAAACGCCACATGTCAAATGCAACTTAATCAATTCCAGAATTTATTAAATAAACTAATAAAATTATAAAAAAAAAGAAAAATAATAGGAGTATTTATTACTAGATAATACTCGTGACGTCGTCTGCGTAGGTTATTATGTTAAGAACATATTTAATGTACAGAGGAAAAACATTTAAAAAATTGAGAGCAAAAATATATTAAAAATAACTGGAAAGAACTTAGCGTAGAACATTTTTAACTATATGCCAAAAAATTGCTCCTAAATGTCTCCTTCAGAATCCACAATTGCTCCAAGTGTATAGTTATTTGTTAGTTTATAATAAATTTTTCAAAAATTTGTAAATTCAAAAATAAAAATTTTAATCTCTACACAATAAAGTATTCTGCTCTACAGCTTTTCTGGATATCACACAGGCGTTCGACAAAGTTTGGCATGAGGGTCTGCTTCACAAACTACGGAAAGCGCTACCCTATCCTCTCTTCTGTGTCCTACGATCCTATCTAAGTGACAGAAAATTCTTTGTGAGCTATAATGAAGAACGATCGGAACTATATGAAGTGGGCTCTGGAATACCACAGGGTAGCATATTAGGTTCGGTGCTGTGCCTTATGCCTATCCCGGAAGACATCATTTTAGCCACATATGCAGATGACACCGCCATTATATCAACAGATCGATGCTCTCGGATTGCTTCAGAAAAACTGCAAAATGCCCTCGATCAGCTGGCTCCTTGGCTCAATAAGTGACGTATAAAGGTGAATGAAGCCAAATCTGTTCATGTGACATTTACAACTCGGCGAGATACTTGCCCCCCAGTGGTCCTCAATAACCAACAAATCTCACAAGAAACAACGGTCAAGTATCTTGGGATGCACATGGACAGGAAACTCACATGGCGAAAGCACATAATGGCCAAGAAGGACCAGTTAAAAAGCAGGCAGTTGCAGTGGCTCATTGGCCGTAGATCGCAACTGTCCCTGGACACAAAGCTCATGATATATAAAGCTGCCTTAAAGCCTATATGGACTTATGGTATCCAACTATGGGGAGCGGCCAGCAGCTCCAACCTAGAAATCATCCAACGTTTCCAGTCTAAGACTCTAAGACTCATCACGAATGCCCCATGGTTTGTCACTAACCATGACATTCATAAGGATTTGAAGATGGCCACAGTGAGGGATGAGATCGTTAGGTTTAGCGAAAAATTATTAAAAAAGATTGAATGACCATACCAATCACCTGGCGATCAACCTGCTCGATAATACCGGCGACACAATTAGACTTAGACGCATCAGCTTTCTTGATCTGCCATACCGGAAATGAGCACATATTAAACAGCCGAGGTTACTCCCGAAAGTAACTAATACCTAAGTCTCTACATTCATCTGATTTGCTTATTGTCCAGGGACAGATTGCAAATACATAATGTAAAAAAAAAATTAATTCTGATATTTTGCTTAGCTGCATGAAGTCGTACAACGTACGCTCAAATATAAAAAAATCATTAGGCAGAGGAAGGAGAAATATTATCTCTTTAGTCCATGCGCATAACAACGTTAACCCCACTCTATCAAAGCAACAAAAAAAACAACGAAAGCATACGCGGTCTGCTTGTAAAAATTGCAATTTTTAAATCTTTAATTACTTTGTTTTTAATGAAGATATCGTGATAATTCTTTTTTTAGATAAGGTCTAAGTATATAAGAAGTAAAACAAAACAAAAATTGTTATTATTAAGTCGCTAATGACCATGTTGTTAAAGCGAATGTAAATAAATTTAAAAAAAAATTGATCTAAATCTATCCAGTAGTTTTTGAGTTAAAAGCAAACATTGGAAAACAGCTATCATTTTATTTATATAGATAATAATTGTGGAAATAACTAAAAGATATGTAAAAAAAACAAATCATTTAAATTTTCTTATATTATTCATTTTATGTAAATAAAATTTTATTTTATTTTTGAATTCCTATATGCTTAGTGACCAAATGTCAATTTATAGTTACTCATAATTTATTAAATACATTTCTCATAATTCCTATGATTATATCATCGAATTGAAATCGCAATTTCAATACCAGTTATATGATGGTTATATTATGAAGGTATTTAATTTTTGAACAATGTTTCAATTATTTGAAAACCTCAAAAAAGGTGTTTACATAATCGCTCAAGATATTATTAATACCATATTTAATTTTACGGTTGCAAGTTCAACAGTTTTAATTTAAAATTGATATAACGTATGAAATAAATGAAATTTGTATGTATAAAGTTGACCACAGTTTAATTTTTTAATTACTTACAAAGACTCAATGGTATTAAATTACATTTTTTAAAAATATTTTGTTTAGAAAAAAAATATCTGCTGTAAGGCGTCACAGTACTTTATTTTACATGAAACTCGCTGTTGGTTAAAATAACCTACATTAAACCCATGATTGGTTAAAAATATAAATAGATTAATATGTAAATATCTATGTAAACAGAACTCCATGTTAGCTTGTAAACTTTGTATATACCACCCTTAACCACAGAGCCCTCCTAATTTCCCAGGAAAAAGTTTCAAATAATAGTTGTAGTAATTAAATCGCTTAAGAACTATAGCAAGTTTAAAGAAAATCGTTGTGGCCGTTTTCGAAAAAAATTGAAAATTCTTAAAAATCTATAGAATAAAGTAGAGCTTCCGGTCAACCGATTTCAATCAAAGGAAAGTAAAAATGTATACAGAAATTCCTCTCTGACATTTTTTTTTCTTTATTATTTATTTTCAATCGGTATACCTTAACATTTATACCATGAGCAAATGGAGGTCCAAAAAAAAACGTAAATAAAAGGTTAAATAGAATATTAGTATAGTTATGAAAGCCACTAGCCAACACTGGAACTCTCTAAGAAATTGGGAGGTGATCTCTTGATCATTGTCGCTTTAAATGACGTGGAGGATATTTTAGGTGTTGGACAGAGGAAAGAATTTGAACTTTTGGATTAAAATGGGAAAATAGTTTATCATGGAATATAATGAATCTGTCGAAAATAAGTTCGGTTTTATGTTTCACTGTCGTTGATATTATGATTTATTTCAGACTGTTCACGTTCACGATTTATTTAAGACTGAACTGCTTGTGCTTGTCTTCCCCTTATATAGAAGCTCGGACTTCTTCCAGAACATTCGATTTTATTATTCGTTGCCAGGAAATGTCTACACTTTTGTCTGAACTTTCTATATTTCTTGGAAACACAGAATATACTAGAAGCTCTCCCTTAATTCGCCGAGTAATCCTTTTGGCCAAACCCTTCGCGGCAGGGGTTGTTCTAAGGAACTAGAGACCTTTCTAAAGTTCCTGGAAATTTCTCTCCCATCTTATTAACACGTCGCTCCCATTGGCTGATTGACTGCTTGGCCCATTCACGTCAAACTCACAAAATGGCGACACTCCCCCATTAGATTGTGACAATTTTGTGATTTTCGAGTAACGGAGTGATTATTTTTAAAATAAGTTTTTCAAGACTTTTGGAAAAAAGAGGAAGCAAACGTATTGGTTTATAGCATGAGGGATCTGTAGCCGGCTTATTGAGTTTTGGGATGAGAATAATAATGAAGTGTTTCCATTATAAAGGGAAATGTGTGGTATGAAGGATTGCGTTGAAGATGGTGACTAGGCAAACTATTGCCCATTATCCTATTCCCGAAGATCTGACATTTCTATAGAAGTATTATTCACACACTTTGCTGTCTCTTTGGTAAATAATTATATGTAAAAATTACAACTTTTTCGTTTCGATAAGATCAAAAACAGAATGAGATGGGGAAACTCCGTTTAGCGGAAATGAGTTTTCTCGTAATCGATAAATTAATTTTAATTATGTAAAAGTCCTTTAATGTTTTAACCTGATGTATTTTGTACTCGTTTCGTTTGATGTGAGACAAATTTTTCCATTTGAATATTTTATGTTTCCAAGAAAATGTTTAATTATTCATTAAAATTTAAAAAATTGATTATATCAATTGATAGGAATATGTTGGATTTTTTTTAATTTAACAAGAACTCATTTTGGATTATTTAAACTCAACGTAATCGAATATTCGCATATGGATCAAATTTTCTAGAAGTTTGGCGAGATGCTATTTTTTGTTAGAAAATTTCTACATATTAATGTGCACTTCTGCTTTAAATTATGCATAAAATTTCAACAGAAAATTATGATAGACATAGACGATGGAAATTCATTTCAAAATTTTCCTCCAGATTATAATTTATGGACAAGTCCTTGACTTTATTCAAAAATAATTTTATGGTCATTCCAATTTAAATGCTCTATTTCATACAAACTATTCAATTTTCATTAAAAATAAATCAATCAACATTAATTCGTTGAAGAAACTATTTTCAAAGTTTTAGTTTAAATTTTCTGATTGTGTAAGTTTTTTGGGATTGCTCAAAGTTTAATCATTTTCAGTCTCTATAGCTCAAAGATCTATTTCTTTTCTTCTGAAGATACTGAAATCCAGTAATAAAAATCAGACATTCAATTTAAATCTCTTGTTTCATTACCTACTTTTTATTCTAACTTAATACACCAAATAAATTCATTCCAAACATTTGAATTACAAAGATTCATTGAGTCTTATCCCACTTATTTATATCGAGATAAAATGTCGGGAATAAAACATGTCTATCAGTTAATTGAATTTAAAATTAAATGAGATAAATTGCATTAACCGTCAACACATAGGATATATATACACAACACAAATTAATAAAATGTATGGATTCGTGTGCAAGCAAACTGTAATCACACTGTAACCCCGTTTGCAAACACCCCTAAACACCAGACAACACAGCATCAAAGACACAATTTCACAAAGTAAAATAAAATTGCACCCAATTTATTATATATATGAACATCAAAGCGGCTTTTCACTGAATTTTGTTCTGGTAATTCCAATTAGAAAGTATTTCATACAAACAAAACTGAACAAATTAAAAACGTTTTCGTATAATTCGTTTAAGTTACGGTTATTATTTATGTGCACGTAAATATTTAACAAAATTTTTAATTGAATTAGAGTTTTATTCTTTTTTTGTATGCTAATCATTATTTTAAAAGAACAGATTAAAAGCTAAAAATGTATTTTAAAACTCTAAAGAGGGTACATAGAATTATCATAAACGTGAATGCTACAAAATTCAATTTTTATACAAAAGTTTTTTTGAAGTTATACTAAAACTGTAATTTAATATTTAATAATATATATATATATTATATATATATATATATGCATGAATTGTTAACCAGAAAAATGATCCTGACAAATTTAATAAACGTCTGGCAGCTTCCTTTGGATATTATTTATTGATACAAATTAAAATATTAATTTCTTAATTATATTTTTAAATTATATATATTTAAAAATATAATTATTAAAAATAAAATTAAGAAAATAATATTTTAATTTGTATCAATAAATAATATCTAAAGGAAGCTGCCAGACGTTTATAAAATTTGTCAGGATTATTTTTCTGGTTAACAATTCATGCATGCCATAAAAGCTCCATAGAAATTGCGAAATAAAATAAATAGCTACTTTTTAAAGTAAATGTCTTAATCTTATTCTTATCTTGTGTTAGTAAATTTTTATTCTACGATGGTTGAATCATTTCAAAATCCCAGAGTTCGTTATAACTACGAATTTGCATAGAATGCAGACGTCATTTTCATCACTAACCTCAAAATAATATAACAGCTACTGCAAAATTCGAGAAAAGTAATAACTTATTTATTTACAATATGTGTCATTTGTATTTATAATTATTTTTAATTTAAATATAAAAATTAATAAATAAATACAACAAAAATTCAAATTACGCGCGTCTAGTTAAAAATACCGAGCCGTTGAGCGGGCAACTTCATCTTGTTAATTTGTGATGATAAAATAGAACGCTACTAATGCTTCTGAAACCCCGCCGCGATGCAGACGTCATTTTCATCATTAAACTTCAAATAGTACCTATAACAGCTACTGCAAAATTCGAGAAAAGTAATAACTTATTTATTAATAATATATATCATTTGTATATATAATTATTTTTAATTTAAATATAAAAATAAATAAATTAGAAAATAAATACAACAAAAATTCAAATTACGCGCGCCAGGAAACCCAATGGTTTTGCGACTAACCTCATTTTGTTAATTTTTGGCTAAAAATGCGCGCGCATCTTAAAATTGCACTCTCATCATTTTTTCATAACGCGCCTAAAGAAGTATAACTAAAGAAGAATGTTGCAGTAGCTGTTTTATTATTTTGAGATTAGTGATGAAAATGACGTCTGCATTTCATGCATATTCTTAGTTATCACAAAATCTGAGACTCTGAAATGATTCAACCATCTTAGAATAATAATTTAGTAAAACATGTTAAAAATAAGATTAAGATTAAGACATTTACTTTGAAAAGTAGCTACTTACTTTATTTCGCAACTTCTATGAAGCTTCGTTTTCATGGCATGCATGAATTGTTAACCAGAAATTGATCCTGACAAATTTTATAAACGTCTGGCAGCTTCCTTTGGATATTATTTATTGATATAAATTAAAATATTATTCTCTTAATTTTATTTTTAATAATTATATTTTTAAATATATATATTATTATTATTATTATTAAATATTAATTTACAATTTTTAAAAATTGATTATTTGAATGCAATTATAAAAACTAATTTTTAATAATGCCAAGGAAGTATAACTTCTTACGCGCGTACATAAGTATACACGCAACCACTTTTTTTTTTAATTTTCAAGTTATTAAACTTATTTTATTTTTTATTAAATTAAATTAAAAATTATAGTTACTCGAGATCATGCGTTTAAGCAATAAATGCATAAATGGAAAACGATTTTGTGAATGCAATTACTGAACTCAAACATAAATGGAAAGAAAATTTTGTAAATGGAAGCTGAAAGCTTTTCCTTCTTGGCTTTTACGAGATCAATTAAAATTTACTTTATTTTTAGAATACACGTCAGTATATAGAATCTGAAATTGGAAACAATAAACGATATTTGTGTTCTTTAATAAATTATCCTCTCGAAAGTTGAATACTCCACCATGAAAGCCATGAAGTGTTTAATATGGAAAAGCACTTTCAACAACAAACGAAAATTCTATCATGAAATATTTTTATAATCAGAAAGGAATAACATAGAAAAGTTTATAATTGATGATGCTATTTGAAGAATATTTAATAAAAGCTATTGGAATACACCTTGGTTTTAAATTAACCTCATGCTTAAATAGCCAAATGGTTAATGGGTACTGGTGAGACCTAAAAAAAAAAAAAGATGCACCATACCCAAAACAGTTCATTTCATAGGCTTGGGGGATCAATCCAAATCAAATCAACCATTTATAGTTTAAAAGGTCGCAGAATTTTTATTTTTTTAATCACTATACCTCTTGTGTATCAATTGTTAATGTAGATAAAAAAGGTACAAATATCACTTTAGCTACTAACTACTCCCAATCAGTGCATTCCGGTCTCGATTTGTACTCCCCAACACTACCAATGTTTGCAGGTGTTTACAAGTACTCCACACTATTATGAGTTAACTCAAACAATTGGTGATTAACAGTTGGTTATTTACTAGTGACTTAAGGTACTTAATTTTCCGGTAGTTACAAATATTTTCTAGTTTACTTGATAGTCTTTGTTGCAACAATAACTATCTACTTTCTAAAAATCAGTTATTCTACATATATAATGTAAGCAGAAGAAAATATCCAATATTAGATAAATAACCATATTTGAGGACCAATCTAAATAAAAGTATGCAACTCTCAAGCTTGAAATTTTTTAAGAAAGGAGTAAACTTTAATCACTAGGTCCAGAAAAAAATTGGAGGTAAGTTTAAGTTTTATGCCTGAGTTAAACTCGACGCTGACGCTCACGACGCTTCAAAGTAGAATGTACTTCAACTTTTAACGTGAAAAAATTTGATAATTCAAAGTAGATTGTAAAGCAAAATTAATTGAATTGGTGAAATATAGTAAAATATTATAAGATAAAACTTCAAGAGGATATAAAGAATAAGGCAAATATAAAATTAAAAGCAGAAAAGTGAAAGAATATTGCGGAAACTTTAAATGAAACTGTTTAGTTAATATAATTTTTCAATTATACCCTAAAATTTTTATTAATTTATAAAAATTTCAAAATGTGAGAAGCCAGCGACGTTTTTATATTACCTACCCCTAAAATTTTTAAAGTGTTCTGAGCGTTTTTGACATATTGAAGCGCAGGCGTCGTGAGGGTCGTGGGCGTTACTATCGAGAATGCCTAAGGCATCCCGAGTCGAAATTTTAGATCTATTTTAGACCTTAAAATCTGGGTTCTAGTAAATTGATACAGTACCATTTGCATTTGAATTTTAGACCTCTTTTGAACCTGCAATATGCATTTATCGGACAAAATACCATGTTTAGGCCCAAAAGAGGTTGACAGCAAAAACTTCAAATGGACCTCTCTCTCTCCGTCTCTCTCTTTTCTCCAATCTTTCTTTGTCACTCTCTTTTATCGTTTTACTGGTAGGGTTTTTTCAAAAAGAATAAGATTTTTATTTTAATATGTTGTTTTTTTTATTCATTAATATAAAAGTTTCATTAATATTAGCGATAAATTTAAAAGTAATAAGAATATTACAAATATCAGTTCTTAATTTCCTTGTCTTTGTTTACCAGCTCCTTTGTTGTCGCCATTGCCATAATTTTTTCCAGGATTTCCTTTTATTATAATCCACAATATACCCAACCATGTGCATTTCTTTAGAAATTTTATTTAATTGTATAACATCTCTCTGATTACTTTCTAGATAATAAATTAAAGCAAATTTCTTCAAACTTTTTCCTTTAAACTCGGTTTTTTCACTTTTAATTTTTTTACATTTACACTTTTAGGCCTTTTGATATAGACAATATTGAAAAATAATCAAATAGTGAAATAAGTTTATTCAATTGTTGTATTATGACGAACGTAGCCACACGAACGGTTGACAAGAGACTAAAGCTGAATATAAATGAACAAGAGTGAACAGGATTAAGGGACAAACCAGTAATAGATACAAGAATACACAATATTATACTAAGCATCTAAGTATATAAAAGAGAGAGATCAAAAATTTGGGTTATTAGTAAATAATATTTGCAATAGGTATTGTAAAAAAAAAGAAAATTTACAACCATATTTTATATTTTATGATCATAAACCTTTTTTTAGGACGAGATGATATGTTCACAAAATATAATAAAAATTTTATGTAGGTTAAAATGAAGACGATGGAATCGTTTAGGTCTATATGAGGCTCATTTTACTCTTTGGAGTTCCAAAAGAGGGTAAAAGTACCATTTTAGGGCCAAAAGAGGTCTGAAATTTCGACTCGGGATTATCTTAAAACATTTTAGCTTTAAGAACTTGGGATTGTGCTTTAAGAAACGTTTCTTTAACCTATTTTTTTGGCTATTTATAATCAAAAATGCTTTAATAAACGCTGGACAGAAAATAGTACAATCAATGTTCTTTGACATTGTTTTCGTTTGAACTAAATATCTTTTTGAAAAACAAAGAAGCTACAGAGTTTAAAGCAAACCTCTGTAAATCGTAAAACTGACTGACCTGCTAATACAAAATGGTCACTAACGAACAAACTGAGCAGCCTCAAAATAAACAAATATCTGTTTTCAATTCTATTGATATCCTAGAGCAGCAATTGGAGAACTGGATAAATTACCCCAAATAGGGTAAAAATGAAATTTCTGAGGGAAATAAAAACATTTTTACCATGCCTAATGTTCTTGATTGTTTTTACATCATAAAGCCCCAATTTTGAAGTTATTGTATCAAACATGGAGCAAGATTATTTCTCTAAATCTCAAATTTTTGTTTACTCCAATATGAGCTTTTTTTGTGTAAATTAATTCAATAAATAATGTTGAATTTAAATTTACATTGATTGTCTCCTATTCAAAATGAGGGGGTAGCAACGACATGGGCATAAATATTTTGGGGTTATGGTAAAACAAGTTTCCCGACCACTAGAGTTATGGGTAAAAAAATAACTTTGATTTACCCTTAGAAGTGAACGAAAATTTTGAAATTGTAGAAATTTAATAAGTGTCTAAAAGAACGGCGAAAACCTTGTATTGATTGATAAATAAATTATTAGTAATAATTTATTCTCAAATAAACGAAAAAACATGGCTTTTCAAAAGAACTATAAACGCTTTGTACCGCTTTATTTAATGATAGTAATTTCATGTAATTTGTCACAATTTTCTGAAGGTAAACAGGTTATAGGTAATAGGTAGCAGAAAATAATCACTGTAACAGTTTATTATGAAAGCTCCTGAATATTAAGTATATTATTTTATACCGTGACTACTTAAAAATATATTTTTTATACAAAGTAATTTTGCGATTGTACAAGCATAATATTTCTTAGGTTACAATCAGATAACTATTACATAAAAGTAAGATCTTTTGAAATTTTAAACAACTTCGATAATAGAGGATTCGATCGCATTCGATAAGACAGATTTTTTTGCATATATTCTCAAATTAATCAAAGTTAAATTAATAAATTTTACAGTTTGATTTAATATTTTAATAGCTTTTATTTTAATTACTACAGAAATATACAAAGGATATAAAACACACTAATTATAACTTCATAATTAATTTATATCTTTCCAGGATTATTTTATTTTGATTAAAGAACATATAATAATTAAATGATTAATTCTTACAGTAAAGTGGAGTTTTCTATAAGTACAAAGAAAGAAGTTTCTAAGGAAAATTAATACGAAACAAAGAGTAAAGTTGTATGTAAAATAAAGTTAATTGGAATTTAAATACATACATAAACTTGAATTTGTAAAGAGAGGTAGAAAATATATTATACTAATTATTACACAAGATAAAAGTTAAACGTATGTATCTATAAGTGCCACGTTTTTCGTGAAGGAAAAAGAAATTTTTTTGAAATCATTAGTCATACTTTTCAAGTATCCTATTTATTTTTTTAAAGTAATCTTTTATAAATATAATCATTATAACCTATGGAAGTTTTTTTTTTTACTTTG
Source organism: Sisyra nigra (assembly GCA_958496155.1). Taxonomy (NCBI): domain Eukaryota; kingdom Metazoa; phylum Arthropoda; class Insecta; order Neuroptera; family Sisyridae; genus Sisyra; species Sisyra nigra. The sequence goes on from OY292318.1 coordinate 38,140,758, forward strand.
GGTAGATTCATTTCTCTAAGTGAAATGATCTTTTTTTAGTGTTATTTGTTACCAAAATGGTCTTTTAGATAAAGATATGCATTATCTCAGAATTATTTTTCTCAGCTGAGATTTTTATCTGACCTAAAAAATGTAAGGCGTTTTGTTGAATACTCTTTATTACCTACATTTTCATATATTTATACTAAAAAATAAATGCCATTTTCATTGCACTTTTACCCAAAAAAAAACGTGTTTGTCCAGGGTAAACTTGAAAACGGCTAAACCGATTTTAATGAAATTTTCACAAAAAGTTATTAAATATTCCAACTTACATTATAGGCTACTTTAAAATTCGAGTAATTTTCTCTGTCTGTTTGTTTGTTCTTGGCAAACTTGAAAATGGCTGGTCCGATTTGGACGAGATTTTTACTACAAGTAGTAAATATTACAAAAAATATTATAAAATACTTTTTATTCCGAAAAAAATGTTGATTTTCTGAGAAAAAATATAAAAGCTATAAAAACTGCGCAACGAAAAACATACATCGACAGGCAGCTGTGATACAATGTACATATATTTACATTTCATATCGTAAAAACGACATGATTTGAAACTTATTTATTATTCTTATAAATTAATGTTCGCAAATTTGAAAATTATAATGATCATAGAAGTACCTTTAGCGATAGGTTCAATTCTTAGAAACCATAAATCCATAGTTAATTTAGAGGTAGTTAATATCTTATTCATAGTTCGGCTAAGGAAACATTCGAGGAAATTATCGAGGAAGGAGAAGAAAATCCTCTGCAGTAAATGTGATTTCATTCATAAAAAGAAATATCTAAATTCTAAAATGACACCCGTAAGAATAAATAACCAAAACAGACAGTTCGACTTAAGTGATCCCAATTAGGAGTTTGACTAATTGTAAGAGAGGTGAAGCCGTTCGGAAAAGACGAACTTATTAAATGTAACCATAGCGTTGTTTTTTTACCAAAAAACTATGTTCTTATTTTCAATTTATTTTAGCAAGATCTATAAGAATCCGTTGTCTAATCTTGGAGCCCGGGAAATAGCAGACTTTCCGATAAGACATAATGGACTTAAAATAATACTATATTCTAGAATAGTGAACCTAAGGCAACCTAATCTTATACCTCAGATTTTAAGATAACACATAAAATATTATTTATCCTAAAAAGGGTACGCTTCCTAAAGAATAGCTACTAATCCATTCTGCTAAAATTAATAAATGATTTCATATGACATTTGGTGTAAAAGGTTCTCAAGTCTTAAAGGAACACAAGTATAGGTATAATACAATATTCAAAAAAACGTAAGGCACCTACTAGAAAGCTATTCCTGAAAAAGTAGTTTAACGGATTTTCATGAACTTTTTATGAAACAAAGGTCTAGAAATATCTAATTATCTTTTTTTGTTAAAATATCTGAATTTCTTATTTTGGGTATTTAAGGTTTCTACTATTCAATCAGATTAATTTAGATACGCTCAGCGAAGCGGGCAGGTATCAGCTAGTAATTAAATATTATTATCAGTGATGAAAAATCACTTATAGGCTATCGTTATAATTTCCAAATTTTACGAGAGCCAATTCTTAATGAAGAATCATTAAGAATTGTATAAATTATATTTTTTTTAATTTTAGTCTAACAGTAAGAAAGATTAAGTACTATTATGAGGGTTAATAAAAAAGTTTCAATTAATGAAATAAATAACCGGCGCTGAAAGCTTTATTTTACGAAAATAAAAGTTGATTTTTAACTTATATCATTTCAAGTGAAAATTTTAATATTTCTTTTCAACTTATTACATTCGTTAAAGTTCGTTAGTATGTTTTATTTTTGATAGTTAAATTTAGCATTAAAACGTTTTTATTACTTTTCATTCACGTGCCCTCAAGATTTAATATAGAATACAAACAGACCGGCGATATATTGTATGTTAAATTCGTTCAAGTTTCGTAACGATTGTTCGTTTCTGGTGAAAAATTAAATTAGTACGCGGTACATTTTAAATGTATCTCATACTGAGTCTGTGGAAGTTTTTTTTTTTTACGATCCCAACAAAATTGAGCGCTTTGTTTTCGAAAATGGCTATATGGTTGATTTTCAGGTTCGATGACGGGAACGTTACCTGCATTGCAGGCACTAGCCGACAAATTACTTGGTTAGGAACTTTTCAACTAAGTATCTACTTGTTGAACCTCAGTGAAATATATTTTAAGACCAATTTTTTTTAATTTTTCATATTTCATATTAATTTTTATAAATCAATTATTAAAAATTTATTAAGATTAAACACAATAAATTAAATTCTAATCCAAAATAAAATGCTTCAACTTACCTATTTCAATTAACCAATCTTTTAAATCCCAAAATCAAGAAAAAATTTCCTGCTAGATTTTTTTTTAATTTTCCAATAATTTCACTCACTTATAATGAAAAGAAAAAAAAAGTTTTTCAAAATATTTTTATTTGTCTCATATGTAACGTTCGTAGTATCGTAAATGATGTCTGTGCGAAAAAGTTTTCCCGGAGTTGTTGACGGCTTCGTGAGTGAAAACCCGGTTTTCCCGCAACGGTCGACGACTCGTGTCCAACTGATGCTCCGGTGCTGAGCTTCGTGCGTATAAAGCCAACTAAATCGACCAGTTTTCCCTTTGACGTTGCGGGGTTCAGCAACAACCGTTTTATTTCTTTGTCGCGGAATGCTTCTAATAATGCCACTGTGAAACTGTTTAACCGATTGAAGCACACTAAATGTGCATTTACGCTTTATACATTTATCTCTTTTTCAACCACTCTTTCAAACCCTTCATCATTTTAATGCACCTCTTAACTCTTTTTTCCACTTCTCAACCCTTAATTCTCATATTTTCATGTCTTTAACTAAAATTAAAGTAACTTCAAAGGTCGTTTCTTGTAATTTAAATTTTTTTTTCTGTCTCTCTAAAAAAAAGCTTTTGGAGAACGAGTCAGTACTGACTCAAATGACCTGAGGCTTTTTAAATTTTTTTCTAGGAAAATATGCAGTTCAGTTAGACAAAGACACTCGCTCCCGGTATAAAGATTGAATAGCGAGTTTTTCTTTTGAAAAATCCCCCCAATTGTCGTAGTGTTCCTCTTATTCTGCGTACAAATGTTCTGAGTTGCACACATTCATGTATAGCGGTCCCTTCGTGGAAAATCGCGATGAAGCGAGGTCACGCGAATCCATTCCAGGGACGTACGGCTCGTTCACAAGCACATTTTCCCACGGATTTTCCAACTTGTTACGAGGAACATTTGCCTTCTTCGACGCCACATGCACATATGTTCATTTGCATAGCCCATGTGTGCTGAATAAATTTGACCTAGTATCGAAATCAAATTTTTTTTTTCAGCGGGCTATAATTATGCTTTTCAATTATTTAAATTTGCCAAGTTCATGAAATCATTATCAACTCAGTCATTAATCAATCAAGTTGTTCTCGTTTTATACGAAGCTCCTCACTAAAGCAGAATATTATTTCATTGATTTATCAGTTCTAATAAATTATGTAGCCCTGTCATTTCAATAAACTTTGTTTTATAATTTAAGTTTAATAAATTCACACTGTAGAGGGTGAATATAAAGCATATATATAGATATAAATACTCGTCTAATTGAAAAGGTTCAAATTAACTTAAATAAGTTCCAATGAACAAATTAAAATTAAATTAGAACTTACATATGCAAATAGACTATGCCAAAACAGTCTAAGAAACTATAAAATAACTCTAATCGAAAATTTGTTATAATTTTTTTAATAAATTGCTGATTTGAACATGGATAACATATTTTGAAATCAAAGTATTGCATGGTTCTTTATTTTTCATTATTTAAAGTTACTGACATAGTGCCAAATATCACGACAATACATGACGTATAAAATTACTGATTTAACAAACGCCATGAACATATAATAACATATTGCGTATTTTAATACAATTTCAAATTTTGATAATGAAACGTCCACCTCGACAAAGGAACTCTTTTATTGCACATAGTGCGTCATATAGGCCAGTGCTTTTAGTCTTTGAAAATGGTAAAAAGTTAAAAAAATTATAGTAGGAAGAAACCAATTGGAAAAGGAAGAAAACGTAACAAAAATGAAAGGAAAAATAATTTACGGTCGATCTGAGGTGTGGAAGTGGAGAAGAGTAAGGTTTTTAATGGTAGAAACGGTTTATCTTGATTTCCGACAAAACTACAAGTCCTATAAAAAAAAGTTAAAACGCAAAGTTGTAGATAATAAATAGATCTACAACTTTTGTGCAAACAGTTTTTCACATAATCTCAATATTTATGTGAAAAATTCATATTACCAAGTTTTTGGTTTTAAATTTTTGTCATTTACCTAAAAAAAATTTTTTTCCACGAAATTTGCTGAAAACGTACCTTTTAATGCCTCAAACACACTGTATTTTTTTATTTATAATAATAATTTTTTCACCTTATTTTTAGGTGGAAAGGCGGTTTTTTAAAGTGTAAAAATGGTTTATCTCGATGTTCGACAAAACTACAAGTCCTAAGGAAAATAGTTAAAAAGCAAAGTTGTAGATAATAAGTACATCAATAACTTTTGTATTAACACTTTTTTTACATTACCTCAAAATTTATGTGAAAAATTCAAATTATTGGTTTTTAATTTTTATTAAAAAAAAAAAATTCCACGAAATTTGGTGAAAACTTACCTTGAGTGCCCCAAAAACACTGTATTTTTTTATTTTAAAAATTAATTTTTTCATCTTATAATTTTACTTAATATCGAAAAAGAACCCTAATTTTCAATCGAAAATTCTTATGTAAAGACATCGGTTTTTTTTAAAAAGTCATAATTTTTTTTTTGTTGAAACCTCTATTTTCTGATGGTGCAAAAAATATATACATAACAATGTTAAATGTTCTCAGAAAATGCAATAATTAAAATGTAAATTTTAATAATTCGCTCAAAATTGTATATAATACAATTGTATAAAACATAATTTTGAACAATTTATTAAAATTTATACTTAAATTATTGTATTTTCTGACAACATTTAACATTGTAGTGTATATATTTTGCACCATCAGAAAGTAGAGGTTTCAACGACCAAATAGCTTACCGACTTTTTAAGAAAATCAGATGTTTTGACGTTAGAATTTTCGATTGAAAATTAGGGTGTTTTTTCGATATTAACTCATTATAAGGTGAAAAAATTAATATTTTACATAAAAAATACAGTGTGTTTGGGACATTAAAAGGTACGTTTTCACCAAATTTTGTGGAACAAATTTTTTTTTGTAAAAAATAATAATTTGAAACCAAAAATTTGGTAATTTGAATCTTTCACATAAATTTCGAGGTTATATGAAAAAGCGTTTGCACAAAAGTTATAGATCTATTTACTATCTACAACTTTGCTTTTCAACTTTTTTCCATAGGACTTGTAGTTTTGTCGGAAATCGAGATAAACTGTTTCTTTACCTTTAAGGGGGTATTCTAGTCTAGAGGCCCGAATTTCGAGCGTTTTTTGGCATTTGATAAAAAAAAAGCATTTGATATTTTTACCATCTATTTTTTTATCATTTGTTTATTTATATTCCGAGAGTACACAAAATTAATTTCAAAAAAATTTTTTATTTTCTTTGAATTATGCGTTTTTGAAGTAGAGAAAGGAAAAAAAAAGCCGTGTCCTCGTCTCCATGATTTCTACCCTTATGGTCATTTGAAAAATAAAACAATGATATATTCTTGATAAGTACAAATGTCGCTATCGCATGAACCTCCAAAACTGAAAAAAACATTTTTTTATAAAATGGCGACTATACTCAAAAATAACGGTCGATTTTTTCACTCATTTTTTAACTTTGTCGAATTTTTAAAAATATAACAAATTAAACATTTTCATTTTTGTTAGTTCATGCGATAGAGAGATATTTAAACAATATTCATGCCAAATTTAAAGTAAATCGGCTAATTAGAACTTGAGATATTATGGCTACCGCATCGAAAAAAGTAGTTTTGAGAAAAACGCGTTTAAAGTTTTACGTTAAGTCTAGCTATAACTTCGGAAATAATTTGAATTTTGAAAAATCCTTTTGGGGAATAAATTTTTGAATATATAAGCTATCGGATTATAAAAAAAACAATTTTTTTCAATTTTTTCAAATTCCTAGACTAGACTACCCCCTCAACCCCCCACTTCCTTTTTCCTTTTCTCTATCTCAGATCGAACGTAATTTATTTTTCCTTTCATTTTTGTTAGATTCTCTTCCTTTTCCAATGGGTTGCATCCTACTATAATTTTTTTCACTTTTTACCATTTTCTAAGATTAAAAGCACTGGTCTATTAGGAGAAATTTATCATACGTTACCACTTATTTTAGCAGGAAATTTCAATGTTAATTTTGCATCAAACAATGGATATCTCCTGATACAATTCTTCCAAGATAAATTAGAATTACAAATGAATAACAATGTAAATGAGTTTACCACAAAACATTGAACAACAATCGACGCAGTTTTGTCCAGATATCTTTCCAATATGCATTCAAAAGCACACCTTTCATATTTTTCATCATAAGCCTATTGTTTCAGTCTTACAATCTGTAGTAATTACTAATGTAACCAATACCAATAATGACAACAATGAATAAATAAAAAATTGTAATTATTGATAAGTATGGGTTTGCTACGTATACTCACATTCATAGATAGCGAAAGAAGTGTGTGGTCCACAAGCACACTCAATTTTTTTTAATTTTTTTCGTCGACAAATAATTACTCATTTTACCGAAAACACCGAAATTGATAAAAAAATTGTCTTTTTTAATTTTCTAACAGTTATAGGTATGATACAACATTATAAAAGCACTGATTTGACTTCTCACTCATACTATACAGATAGCAGATTAACAGACTACGGATAAAAGTCCAATCAATTATTATTATTTTGTGTCAAAATATGAAGTACATAATACTGCACGATCTTTATAATGCACATTGGTTAAAAAATGCAAATTGTTGATATTTAAATTTTATGTATTGATTTTCTAGAAATTTCAATAAATGATAATAGCTTAATAAATAGTTTCAGAAATCTATCAACATAACAATTACTTAATTTTCTTTGTAGTGATCACGTCATGTTATCGATTTATTGTATTTATTATAATATTTTTATAGAAATTTGTATTCGTTGAGTTTCCGTGAGATTTCATTATTTTTAATATTCATAGATAGAGGTATCTAATTATAATTAGCAGAATCAAAATTTTAGTAAATAAATTATAAACTTTTGTATATAACGACGTACATACGTTTCTTTATGTATCTTACTAATATTATAAACGTGAAAGTTTGTATGGATGTTTGTTGCTCTTTCACTCAAAAAGTACTGAATGAATCTGGATGAAATTAGGTATAGATATAGATTATAATCCGGTGTAACACATAGTATACTTTTTATCCATTTTTTTTACAGAGAAAAAGATAAAATTCCTTTTTTAAATGTGGTTGTTTAGGGGTCAGAGGATGATATAGGTTACTTCTTATACCGGAATTATGAAAAGTTCCCATGGGATAGTAAAACAAGTATGTATTCTATAGGAACCGAGTATTTAAAAGCAGTTTCGTTAAAGTTTACGAAATAGAGTTTTAACTCATTTTTCTTAAGAGGACTTGATCTACTTTTTAATCAGGAGAGATGTACTATTCCCGTGGGATAGATATGTTTTCTGTTTACCACATAGTTAAAGATTGATATGATTTTTGCAATGTGGTAGTTTGGAGGAGAATGATATAGCTGACTTTAAAGGCTAGAATAATGCATGGTTCCCATGGGATGGCAAAACAATTATATCCTACAGGAACCGTACATTTAAAAAGTTTCGGTAAAGTTCGTGAAATAGAATTTTAACGCGTTTTCTCCCAATTTTACAAAATAACGAAAGAACACTCTACAAAGTTGATATTAAAAAATTTCCAATTTTTACTGGAAAATAAATAATGAATTTATATGAAATATATAATATAATAAATTTAAATGAATTTCAATTTAACACCCGATAAAATTAATAATGTAATTGTTTAAAATATTTGAATTTTTTCATTGTTCATTGTCAAAGATATTAATTAGAATTAAACGTATTAAAATAATAAACTTAAAATTTCAAAATTCAACTTAAAAAAAATCTTAAATTTTACTTAACGGAACGAATTTTAATGAAGTTTTGCTAAAGATCCGGTAGGATAGCTACTAATCTATTCTTCTAAGGGAACATCCATTAATTACGTGAGGCGTTCAGGGGCCGACGGAGTCGAGCCGAATCTCATCTAATCTTACTTTGGGGAAAGGTAAGGTCTCCCAAATATCACGTATTTTTTTGTTTTGAAAAATATTACATTAGATTGCGGGTTGGGAAAATAATATATGCCAAATCTCATTGCATCTTACCAGAGGGGAGGGGATGGGATTTCAAAAATTGCAAAAAACGCTTTGCGCAATTAATGGATGTCCCCTAAAATAGCAGTACGGTTTTAAATGACATTTGGTATGAAATATTTTCAAGTCCTAAAGGAAGGAATACAGGTACTTTTTTACTAAAAATCGTATAGAATCTGATGTGAGACAGCTAACATCTCTTTCTTGAAAAGAAGTTTTACGAATTTGGATGAACTTTCTTTGGATCTAAAGGCTAAAAATATCTCTCATTTTTTTCTGTCAAAATAGATTAATTTTTATATTTCGCTATGGACGTAGGAAATCTTTTAATCAATCAGTTAAATTTAGATACACTCAGCGAAGCGAGCGGGTATCAGCTAGTATATCATATATTCAAGCTTTATCATATCAGTTAAGCACCTTAAAAATTGAATTTTTTACCTCAATTTATTGTATTATTTAACTGGAAACGTTGAAAGTGCAGTTTTAAAAATGAAAATTTTACTTGTGTGAGAAAATTGGAAAATAAGTTTTGTTAGTAAGCCATAAAAGTTTTTAAACTTTTGCATCAATAATAAACTACTTGTTCAATAAAAGCACTATTTGTCCAAATATAGCAATTTTTTGAACAAATAAAGAAATCAAAAAATACTTCTTATATAATAGGAATAAAAGTAAAATAAATAAATAAAAGTAACAAAAAGAATTTTATACCAATAAATGCAAATAAAAATATCTAATACAAACCCTTCATACGTATGACGAACTTGACAAACTTGAGCCAGTTTGCATTTCAATATAAATCTTTAAAAATGTTACTTAAATTGATTAAAAATGTTAGTTTATAAAAAGTGAATAAAATTCCGTTAAAATAAAAACTTAAAACTTATTTCTTATACTTGGTTAAAATCAAAGTATTACTTTATATGTGATAAGAATTGTGAGTTTATATGCAAATATTAATCCAATTAAAAAGTGAACAAAAGTAGAAAACACAAAGTGCTGGCCAGTGCTGGCCAATGCAATTGTATATATTATGTGTAAATAATGGCCCCGTATAAATTGAATTGCTGAAGGTATATAACGTCGTTTTGTCAGGGCAGTTGCGACAGGTATCGCTGCATTTTCCAATTCCATTTCCAGTCGCCACATTTAAATATTCCAACTGTCCTAGTTCATTGTGCTGTTTTCTTAATTTCCCAGAAAAACTCTCAGAAATTTTCTAAGAACTGATCACAGATTCGTGTTGACATTCTAGTCACAACAACACTAACAATAAGTGATCTTATCGACTATTGTAACTAATGGCGTGAGCATCATAATAGCACCCTTGAAATATACCGTGCTATAACCCGTCAAACATTGCTTGGTAATTTTTGTCCCTTTCCAAATTCTATGCGTTATGTCTACACGGAAAACAATAGTGGTGTAAAATTTACAGCACTAAACTAGTAATATTTTTACTGCACTTTGTGTTCACTATAACCACAAATGTAACATTAGATAACACACTGTGTTGTATTCAGCTCTAACATATAGTATTTTTTACTACCAAAGTGTAGTAAATATATGTAGCTGTTACAACTGCTGAGTGTTGTACAATTAACAAATTTTGGCGTTTGCGCATGCGGCGCGTACAACATAACCAATAATTTTGACAAATAAATGCAAGTGTCAAAAGTTCAACTAAATTTTTTCTAGTTCGTGTTGTAAATAATACTACAGTTTTTAATTACACTTGACTGGTAAACATTACCACACGTGGTGTCATCCTATATAATACTAGTTAATGTTGTAAAATTAACAAGGAATATTGTTAAATCTACAACACATTTTTTTTCCGTGTAGATACTGCCGGTACTACCCTAGCCATAACACTGACCTCATCAAATAATATACTGTTTCACTTCTTGACTTACTTTTCAAGATTCTTGACTTGATTTCAAACTAAGTCGAAAGCTTCCTGACAGCTTCTCGACATTGCAAAACGATTTAGATCTAATCGTGACTACTTGACTTAAATTTGCCTTAAAATTATGTCGAATTCTATAATCAAATGATAATAATTAGATAAAAAAACAAATTTTGAATTAGGCAAGAGTCAGTTAAATAAAAAGTCAAACATTACATTTTCAAGTCAGATCATTTCAAAGTCGAAATTTCAAGCTTAATTCGCTTTGCAAAATCTCCAGTTACTTGACTTGATGAATTCTTATGTCCCTAAGTTATTCCTATCAATAACTGTATTCTAAAAGGAATAGAAATGAAGCTCTAGACCAGCGGTTGGGGAATTGGGGCAAATTACCCCAAATGGGGTGAAAATAAGATTTTTGGAGGTAGTAAGGAAACTTTTTGGCATTTCCGAAGACTTTATTCAAATTGTTATTACATCAAAAAGCTCCAATTTTGAAATTTTTGTATCAAACATGAAGCAAGATCATTTATCCAAAATCTTCATTCAATTTATATTTGTTTGTTCCAATATGAGAAATTTATTTTGTTTGTCTATTACATACTCACGACTTTCATGCAAATTTTTTTGGGGTAAATTAATTCAATAAATAATTTCTAATTTAAATTTACATTGATTGTCTTCTCTTTTAAAATGAGAGGAGTAATATTGACTTACACAAAAATATTTTGGGGTAATGGCAAAAAAAAGTGCTCCGACCGCTGCTTTAGACATTTTAACAGTTCAAGCATTTTACTGTTTAAAAAATGTTTAACACACAGATTCCATAACTGAAATATAAAAAGTTTTCACAAAAGTCAAAAGTAAAAGAAAACTCATAGTGTTATATAATACAATGTTTTTATTTATTTTTTCTTCGTTCAAAATTTTGAAATTGAATTTAGACATTCCAAATAAAGGTGTATCTGTGAATATTATTTGTCATATATGATACAAAATAATTACAATATATACAAATATTAATATAATTTTTCAACTTCTTTGATTTTTGATTAATTTTCGTTAGTTAATTATTTAAATTAATTGATTTATGTTGATAATTTAATATTATTCTCATTTAAATATAATATTAGATATTTAAGGAACATTTACACGTTAATTATGTTTTTATGAAAAGAAATTATTTTCAATTGTCTAAAACCTCTAAGAGGATTGAAGCTTGAGGTTGATAACAAGGATGAACCTTGGTTAATTGTTTTAAATATTTTTATATCTGCTTAAAATAATTCATATTGCATTACAACCGTTAAAGCGTGATTTGCAGTCACCCTCGCACATGCACAATTTATAATACAAACATTTATACTCTTTGAATTTATGTAGATAATTTCTTCAAATTAATTTTCGTTTTTTCAATACAAGTCTACTTTTACAATCAATATTTAAATGATCTGTCCTATTAATCGTTTAACTCTATTTTTTAACTATAAATATTTGTGTTGACAAACTTGATTTATAAATCTTCTTTTTGTGCTAGTAAATATAATATGTTAAATACGTTTTCTTATGTGTGTGGTAATTATAAGATGTGCCACTTTGGCCAATGTGCTTTTTATTTAAATAATATATAAACTCTCTATGGCATGTCTCAAAGTCAAATATAAAATATAACAATGGTGAACATAAGGATAAAATATTTTAAAAAATCTTCAAATTCAATAAAGATTTTTAAAAAATTATTTGATATATTCATGAGTTATATTTCCAAGACTTTATACTTAGATTGGAGACATTTTTTATTTCATTTTATTTACATAGGATAATGTTTTTATATGCGGCATGCATTTACATAAAAACTGTTCTTAAAATGCACAAATAAAATGTAAAATTAAGATATCCATTTCCTTGAATTGGATTTGCATAAATTGAATTGCTTCTCTGTCGATAAATTTCTAATATTGTCTTAAACAGTTTCGGTAGTTGACTATATTTTGAATGTTTACCTGTCTAAAAAGTGATTTTATCAGCCTAAACTTGGGTAATCTATAAAAAAATTACTTAGCCCTGAAGACCCTGAATTGAATAAACTTAGATGTTTGGGAGATACAACAAAATGTCACAAAATAAACAAAGGTTTAGTAGATGGGTCTTTAGTTAATGCATAGTACTAAATGCTATAACTAAAATTAAAAAAAATGATTGACAAAGTAATTTGTTAGTTGTTTCATACACTTAAAAAATTAACATTTAGGTTTAGTAAGAGGGGTAATGGATCGGGATTTACAATAAATGCAACGAGAGTATCAGGTCGCGAAAATAAAAAATAATAATAAATACATACAATTTGATACATCAAATTTACAATGCTATTATATCAGTAAAAATATTGACAATACCTCTGATGTATGCTCAGCATTCGTATAAAAAAGCTATAAAACTTTATATGGCGAAACGTCGCGATCTGATACTCTCGTTGCATTCATTGTAAATCACGATCCATTGCCCCTCTAACTATATCTATTAATACAAAATAACAAGGATCTAAAGAAATATTAACTATCATTTATGTTCTTATTAAAATTTGAATAGATGAGTAGATAAAAGAAATTAGAGTACTAACTTTACCGAGTACAAAATATTACTCGATATTAGATTTATGGGGCCGAGTACTTTGCCGACCCGGGAATAAATGTTTTATCTAATCATATATAATCAGATCTGAAAATTGGTCAGGTATGATCATATATAATTATATATAATTAGACAAACATATTTTTTCCTGAACAATCACTTACTACAAACAAAAGCACATTTTTCAAGAGTTTTTTTTTTATAAAAACTAAATAAAATAAAATAAATAAAAACACCAAGAACAAAGATAGCTAAAAAGATATAACAATATGAGTGAGTGCCCGACAAAAATATTTTTGTCTAGTCATATATAATTATATATAATCATACCTGGGCAATTTTCAGATCTGATTATATATGATTATATATAAATTAGACAAAAATATTTTTTGTCGGGCACTCACTCATATTGTAATATCTTTTGAGTTATCGCTATACTTGGTGTTTTTTATTTTATTTTCCTTAGTTTTTATAATAATAATTAAACAATACACTCGAAAAATGTGCGTTTGTTTGTAGTAATTGATTGTCCGGGAAAAATATTTTTGTCTTATCATATATAATTATATATGATTATACCTAACCAATTTTCAGATCTGATTATATATGATCAGACAAAAACATTTTTTCTGGGGAGTTACACGGTATATTTTATTGTATTATTTATGTAATTTACAGATTTAGAAGTACCTTGGATTCAACTTGAATTGAACCAAGGGTGATTTATGCATGAAGTGGATATAAAACAGGTCTGATCACTAAAAGGGTCTTTTTTATATTTTTATTCCGGTTTCACATTTTGGTGCTTAATTTTTTCCGAGTATCTTTCAAGTAAATCTGCTTATTCGGCTTATTACATGGGATAGATCAATAATTACCGGTGTTTGAAGACAAGGGGCATTCGGAAATGGATACGGTTATCAATTTTAAAGCGGTATTTGGAACTTTATAAGTGAAATTCACAAGAGTTCTTGCATCGAATTCATCTTTGATGTAACCTGGATTCATTTTTATAAGTCAAGGAGCAAACAGTAGTCGAAATTCTGGACGAATCTGCTTCAAAAAGACTATGACCATGGAAAGATTATGGCCACATTTTTTTAGATTTTACACAGATTTTAATCTTCATTACCTTTTAAGTAAAAAGAAGAACGATAACAGGGCAGTATTACAACGCGTTATTAGCTCGATTTGAAGCAAAATTGAAACAAGTACTTGGCCCTATTTAGCTAATAAAAAAGTGGTGTTCCACCATGATAATGTACCAGCACATTCGTCCTGGAGGAGGAGGACAATTTTATTTGAAATTAGGAGGTTATTGCTGAGATTGGACGTTATTATGAATAGTTGAAAAAATTCTATTTTTTGCTCGAGCTAAAAGGAGATTAAATTGAAAAAGAAAAAGAAATGTTTTTGATTAATTTTTCATTTCTAACACAGGTATATATTGAGCGACCCTCGTACGATTATTCATAAAATAACCGAATATATAAATATCGACTATTTGGCGCATCACTAAATTAGCAACTGCCATAAAAAGCTACGAAGCTTTCAAGTTATGTTATTGGAACTAAAAAATAAAAAAAATATTATTAAAAAAATTATCATTGTTTGATTTAATAAATGATTGTTCAGAAAAAAAAAAACAAACCAAAAACTCGATTTGTACTCGATAATAGTTCAACTATAAATATATTTACCTATCCCCAAAAGTTTGTTAAGCTTTTCGTTTTTTTATTTTTTATTTAATTTAAAGTTAATGAATGTTATCTTTTTCCTTCATTATTAAAATTGATAGTTTTCTATATGTTTTTCTTTGATTGAACATTGAAAACATCCTGAAGTCTATAAGGAATGCGAAATTCTAAGTACGTGTTACTCATTTTAAGTAAGAGCAGCACATAGAAAACTGGGTCAACTTTATTTTTATTCTCATCTTTATGAAAAACTTTCCCTACATTTGTGAACTCATCTCTAAAACTAAAAATCAGAACTAGGTGAAAGCGTGGCAATCTCTTCATATAACTCTCACATTTTGAGCAGAAGAAAATCTCCTCAAGTCTATAGTCTTGATATGGTTAAAACTTAAAAAGTTTCAACAGATTTATATTTTTTCCATTTAAAAAATTTTTTTTTGGGAAGTGTTTACTACAGAAAAAAATCTTCAACTCAATTTGATTAAATAGTACTACTTGATAAACTCAACGAATGAAGAGGCGACCATATTTTTTCGGATCCCGGGAAAAGCTCAGATTTGTTCGACAAAACGTGATTTCTCAGGAAAAATATTTTGATTCATATTTCCCGCTTGAATTGATATTTTGAAGAGATTTTTTTTCGATTCGATAAACTATATTTTTGCTATCCAATAAGAGTAAAGGGAATTTGGTGTTCGCTAATTAATTGTTGTAAATGACCATGTAGACAAGATTATAAGATACTTACTATACTATACTTGTCTATGACGAAAACACCTCGAAAGATTGGCTTGTTTTGAACTGAAATGATTTCTGATCATTTTGAGTCATTTTGATGACACTCCTGAATAAAAGAGAGTCTGGAGCGATTTTTACATCAATAAAATATTTTTTTTTTCATTTTTTGGTGTCTGCTCTCTTATTTTAAACAAAAAATAATGATTTTTTGCAAAAAAAAAATATTCATTAAATAATTTTTTTAAAAATCTTTAGATAGCAAATCAATCGTAGATAAAATATCATATAACATCGTAGAAAAATTAACTTCGAAAAATCTAATAATCCTCTTTGACAGTCAGTCAGCACTAAAAGCGATCGCCAATACAATGAACAGCTGGTGCTGGAGTTTTTGCAACTGCTGAAGGACCTAACAAAGCACAACCGAGTCAAACTTGGTTGGGTGCCGGGGCATAAGGGAGTTGAGAGCAGTGAAGAAGCGGATGCTTTGCGATCACCAAACTTGCTGTGACAAAGGCGATGATAAGTCGGCCGAAACAGCAGCAAAACAAATGCTGGATAGAAATTTCCGGTCAGAAGTATGATAGAAAGAAGAGAATGATAGAAAGAATTTGTCCTTCGCTCACTGCTAAAGTTTTACGGCTTGAAAGGAACCAATTCAGGACAGTAACGGGACTAATAACCGGACACTATAGACTACGAAAGCATCTCCAGACTATTGGGGTGTCTCAATAAGACCCCAATTACATGGGGTTGGGGAAAAAACGCGACCTATGTAATTTTTGACTGCAAAGCCCTCAGTGGCGACACCTGTATGGGATAAATGGCGCCAAAACAGGCAAAAATCGCACGAACAGGGGCTGCTTTTGTAAAGCAGAACGCTGAACCTGAAATAAGCAAGAGTCCTTGTACAACAGGGATACATAAGCAGAACAGGAGTACAATAAGCTTAAGGCTGCAATGCGAAGTGAGAACGAGTCCTAACCTAGTTTTCTGCTAAGAAGAAAAAAAATGGTTTTAAAAAAATTTAAGATTAGTCTTTGATGTTTTCATCCTTACAGGCAAACAAGAAATTGCTTACAATGGCTGCAAATACAAAACCGAAGGATTCCTCCAAGTATAAACGTTACTCTTAACTTAATTTATTAATCCACATAAAGAAAAATGCGACTGAAAACTTTTATGAATAATTTCATTTCTTTAGAAGATATTATGAAAATGATGTTCCTACAAATAAATTCTTTTGAATGTTGAATTATCTTCATCATTCTTTGTTACATTATTGTTATATCAAAAATTTATATTGTCTATGGATATTTTAATTAATATATTTGTCCTCTTAAATATATTTTTCGGGGGTATTTTGTCGTATATGGAAGCTATAACCCATTAGAAACTTTAGAGGGATGTTTAAAAATCCAACAATAAAAATAATGAAAATATAAACTAAACTAAGAGATTTTCCTGAATAGGACATTTTTTTAAAAATCAAGGATTGAAGAAATTAATCTGCATTATTATATTTTCCATAAAGCTTTCCTCATGATCCTCTCAAAGAAAATCTTTGTGTAAATAAACTTTCTAATCTTTTACATTATTGCTGCCTGTATTATATCTACCCTTGACAAAATCTACGACAAATACTTTTCAAAATGAACACTGCAGATTTGGAAAATCACTTTTTAAAGCAAACATTCAAAAAAAATCTCCACTTTGTTCCCGATAAAATAAGGAAATAAAAATGATGCTGATAAAATTTTACATTTTCCAATACTCATTTTTCATGAAAATCGACAAAAGAAACGATGTGTCCCTCATATTTTTCTCTGTGTACATTTAAAATTGAAATTCGTAATTTATATTTGAATAATATGTACCTACCTATATATATGGATACACATATTCGATTTCGGAAAATACGATTAAATTATTTGAGTTGATTACCAATGAAATATTTATGATTGAAATCAATAAAATATTTATAACTCTTTTACCCTGTTTCGTTCAATCAAACAAATAAAATCTGCATTCAATTACTCACTTGAAATAAAATTATTGCATCCACAAATTTAAATAGACCAGCTGCATGATCTACCAATATTTCACAAAAAATTTAACAAGCAAATTCTTTGCTTTTATCAAATGAAAAATATAAAAAGCGATTTTTTTATTTATTGGCACAATCATTTTAAAGACAGTTTAATTTGGCACTTTATTTATCGCGATTTTTTTTTTATTTTTTGACACAAATCTTTGGCTCTGAATACTTAGTTCATTTATATATTAAAATGTACCAAAAGTTATGCGAATAATTTACGATTTACAATCTATTTAACCAAAACAATTTTTACTAGTATTTATATTACATGAAATATGAACAAAACGGCATTGGCAAATCATAAAAAGTTCATATCAAGCGCATTTAACAACGCTGCAATATCGTTGTGCGTTTGAATCCTCCAAAAAGGAAAATTCAACGCTTTGGCTGCGCCTTCTTCGTCCTGTCCATCACCTACGACCACATAGGTGCATTTTCGACCGAATCTCGTCACGACTCGTTCGAAACAACTGGCTTTACCTTCAGATTGAAATTTTAGAAATAATTAACATTTTAAATTCGATTAATCAATTTTATCTACCAACCTATTTTTGTTGCCGAATAAATATTTTCAATGGTAAAAACACCTCCTAAGCCGAATAATAATACTTTGGCCAGTGCCGGAACTAATTGTGTGGTTGTTACTAAAACATTGACGCAGTTTGGTCGTGAATTTATTAGCGACAAACATTTATGCGCCAAAGTTAACCAATTATCAGTGGCATTTTCTATTTCCGATCTCAATTGGAGCCATTGATCTCTTTTTGTTGGTCCTAACATACCTCCAACACTAAAATATAAAATAATTTTATTATAATCGGGTCCAGGTTAAAATTAGCCAAAACAGGTCAAAATAGGTCAAAAAAGGTCAAAATAGGTCCAAATAGGTCAAAATAGGTCAAACCAAAAAAATAGGTCAAATAAAGTCAAAATTGGTATTTAAGTTAATCGGGATGTACCTATTTCTATAGTTGTTATATGTTTCTTTAATTTTTCGATATCGAAAGGCAAGTTTTCGCATCCAGTCTACACCTCCTCGAACTCCGCCGGTTGGTAAGCCACAAATGGCATTATTTCCAACGGTTGTATTGCCCCCTAAGCCCACTCCAGAATTGGTCGAAGACGCCGATTGGAAACCATCGGCGGCAAAGTTATACGTGCTCAAGTCTTGCCCGTTATCATCCGACGAGACATCATCAATATGCACTTGATCACAATCTTCCACATCATTAAAGAAAAAATGTGTATCAGCCATACTGAAAATCATCTCTTCCATTCGGAAACCTAGTTGAACGATATTTTGCGCGTCCTGTTATAAAAGAAAAATAAAGATGAGTCAAAATTTCTTGTTTAAATTCGTCTTGGGACCTTTTGAAATTTCGTTGCGAACGAGCCGGTTAGTAAGCTGTGGAAAATGATGATCGTCTCGTCCAAGTCCCAGATGAAAACTCGTTCAGTGCCGGCTTCGGGACTGGCAGGTGACACGGTGTTTTGTCGACGACCTCTCCCACGAGGATTACCACTTCGTGTTCCTGAATTTGAATCGCCCGAGCTGGCATTGCGACGAACTGCACTCGCCGTTAACGTTCCCGAGTTGCATAAATTCGTCTCTGACTTAATGGGAGATATTGGTGTCTCACTTATAGGCAATCCTAAACTACTAGGACTCTCTGAAAAATTATTAAAAGTTCAAAGGTTAAAAAAATAAACTCTTTGAAGATATATTGTAAAAGTTAAAAAAAAAATATAACAAAATGAAAAACCGACTTCAAAATAAATAAGACATCTCAAACAAAAAATGCACTAAAAGTAGAAAAAAAAAAATTTCGTATCCTTGCAGTGTCTACAACCTACAAATTAATAGGATGATATAATGTACAACTATTGTTATTTTTGGAGTTGGTTTCAGCCAAGGAAAAATGTCCACATTTACTCCAATAAACGAGAATACCTTATGAAATTTATTTTTCAAATGAAATTTTATACAATATGCTAGTACTGTGACAATATCGAGCAACCTTTAAACTAGAAAATACCAATAACCAACTAAACCTTTTAACAAATTAACATTTATATTTATTTCCTTGGCTGACACCAACTCCAAAAATAACAATAGTTGTACATTAAATCATCCTTATAATTTAGAAGGTGTAGACACTGCAAGGATACGCAATTATTTTTTTACTTTTTAGTGCATTTTTCGTTTAAGATTTTTTATTTATTTTGTAACGAGGCGTTATGTTATTCAATTATTTTTCGTAAGCGAGCTTATTCGCTGCGGACAGAGTTTTTCCATTTGTTTCAGGTCCATTTGGAGAATCGAAGTCCTCGGGTCGTCGAGGAAAAACCAGTCGAATTTGGTTGTTTGTCGGCGACTTTGGGGGCATCGGGTGGAAGGACGCAGTACACTAGATTCCGAGGCAAATGGAAAAACTAAACGAGCCTCGTCGTCAGTAATAATCAAATTTTATTACTTATATATTTTTGTGTTAATTTTGATTTACTTTTATATAAAAATAAATCTATTTTTGTTATTATCATTAAGTAAATAGTGTTTCAATTATTTGGAAATTCATTTTCAAGCGAGTTACGAGCGAGGCGACCACCAAGGTAAGTCCTTCAAAATTCCTGTTTGGTGGTGGATAAACAGTTTGAAAAATCAAAGAATCTCCGTGCCTCACACACCCAAATAACTTTACACTTTTTATAATTATTATTTTTAAACATTTTCTTTCTGTTTAATTTCTTTGAACGAGACTCGTTGGAATTTTGAAGTTGGTATTTCATTTTGTTATAATTTGTATGTATTTCTCGATTTTTAGTGATCTGAAGTTTGATTTGCTAAACGCGCTGCTTATATGAGGCAGCGCCGTTAAATGTTAAAAGTTACTACATCATCCCTTTTTGCCCTTAAGGGTTGAAATTTTTTTTTTACATGTTATGATAAAACTAAGTGGAATACGTCTTTTCAATAGAAAGAAAATCATCAAAATCCGATGATTCAGTTAAACGTCACTATTTCATCCCCTATTTTCATCCTTAAGGGGTGGATTTTTTTCTTCAAATTGAAATGTGAACAATTTAAAGGTACGTTGTACGTAATAGAAACAAAATTATCAAAATCGGGTTAGCCAGGAAAAATTTATAATATTATTTCATCTCTAATTTTTAACCCCTTATGAGTGGAGTTTTTTTTTTATAAAAAATGGATATGGGATTAATTTAAAATTATGTTCTACCAAAAAAGAAAACGATTTATCAAAATTGAGCTATCCGATAAAAAGTTAATATTTTATCTCTTTGTTTTCAACCTTTGAGAAGTGAAAGATTTCCTTCAAATTAAAATGGAACCACATGGGAAGTACCAGCTTTCAAATAAAAAAAGAATTATCAAAATCGTATCACCCAGTCAAAATTTTTTGGGTAACAAACATAAAAAAGTACAGTCGAATTGAGAACCTCCTCCTTTTTTGAAGTCGGTTAAAAATTGTAAAGGTTTAAGTCTGGTATAAAATTTTTATGGAAGAGGACGAATCAATTATTAATTAAAACTACTTCTGCAGCATAATGTTTCGAAATTGAGACTTCTGGAAGTTCTTTCTTAAAAAATTTGATACAAATTCAATTAGTCCACATTTTGAAAACTATAAAATTAACTATAAATTATCTAAATAACCAAATAATTCATGTAGAGCGTTAATTGAACTAAATAACATGAAAATACTTACCAGGTAATCCTGTGCCGGTGAGGTGGTAGCTGGAAGAGTTGGGAAGACTTCCACTCGAACTTGGCGAACTCACATACGGTGCATATCCTTGAGCACTATAATAACTACTGTATTGTGCTGCCGTTTGGGGATCTCCATAAGGGCTACTATAACTAGCGTAATCGACCCCCTGAGAAATTAAATTTATCGCACATATTAGCAAGGGATGAACACATATGACGGATGTTTGATTCAGAAACCTGTTGAGCGGAAAAGCTTTGTGCTACGGCTGAAGCTGCAGCGGCCGCCGCACAGTTATAACTAGCCGTATACGCTGCATATTGACTCGAAGCAGTTCCGGTTGGCTGTTGAAAACTACTTCCGCTGGTGAGACTTGCCGCTGTTGCATACGGACTTAAATAACTAGACGCTGCAGCCGCCGCTTTACCGACGGATCCACCACACGAACTCAAACCTCGACTCGCTCCGGCAGCACCATAACCATACGTGGCCGATTGAGTTGCATGACCATAAAAATTTGGACTTGGACTATGGCTCATTGCATACGAATTTGAGCTATAAGGATTTTGTTGTATGCTGTTAAAAAGAAAAAAAACGAATAAATTAATTGTCCATATTACAACTACAACCATCTAAAGTCGAACAAACGAAACACGACTTAATAAAATAGAAATCCTTATTACCTATTGTAATATTGATGTGGATACTGATGTTGGTAGTCTTTACCATCGTTATAAGAAAGGGAATCATTTAACGGGCTATTTGCCGTTAATGATAAACTATTAACGGATGAATGGTACATCCCCGAAGGAGCTTCGCAAAGGTTCGATCCTGATAGTAACGAAGATGATACTCCTACTGATTCAGATTCAGCTAATCCTGGACTTCTTATTTCACTTTTAACTCCTGTAAAAGATGGTTAAAATTAAAAATAAGTTAATTTTAAGGTTTATTTTAAAAAGGGAGGTGATTCGTTTTTCAAACTACCGCTTATATCTCCTAGTAAGGGCCACGCAGATCCCGTACCAGCTATACTATATCCGACAGACGTAGGACTACTGGCGATCGAGCACGATGATGTCGTATTGTTGTTGAGCGAGGACGCCAAAGTCAAATGGCCATTGTTGCCGGGTGATGCCAATAAAGTGTTCGATAGCGAATTGATTCCGTTTCCGGCGAGAGTACCACTTGCGCCGCTGCTGCTTGTACTGTTTGTTACGTTTGCTCCGGACGTGGTGATGCGGCCGTTGTGATGTAGATGGCTGTCATTCGTGTCGTTACTGTTCGTGGTTGACGAGGGTATATTTACAGATATAAGGGTAGATGGTGGTGGACTAGTGCATGATGAGTCTGAATTTATACTAGGACTCGAAGATCTAGAAAAATAAAAATAAATCTTTGTCAATTTTTGAGAAACTAAAGCTTTTATAATATTCTAATAATTTTCTATGTCCGATGTATGTTGTGAATCGAATATTTGAAATAATTTTATTCGCTAAAATTTATATTAATCTTATCATGTTATCAATTGAATTACTGCGTATAATTGTATCTTTAAATCAACAAGTTAGCCTTTTCTTAAATTAGCCATAAATAGGGGTAGTTATTATACCAACGTAGTTAATATTTCCTCCAGAAGATGTAATATTTCCACAATTTTATTAATAAGTCCCTTCCTGTTTCACTCAATGAAAACAAATTTGGAATAATTAACTATGTGCACTGCAAAATACAAATAAAGCAAATCAAAGATAAACTTTTTATACAATTACTTATTTAGAAATACGAAAAGTAAATAGTGAAGAGCTTTCATCTTCTTCAAATTGGATAAGAGAAGTAATAATAAGTAAATACTTGTACAAAGAATAAACATTTTCAAAATATTAAAAAAACTAGCTGATACCCGCTCGCTTTGCTGAAAGTATCTAAATTTAATTGATTGATTAAGAAGATCCAAAGTAAGTTTATCAGAATCCTTAAAACTACTTTTCTAGGAAGAGATATTGGCTATCATACAGGTTCATTACAATTTTAAATATAAAATGTTCCTTTAGATATGAAAATTTTTCATTTCAAATGTCATTTATAACCGTTCAGCTATTTTAGTAGAATAGATTCGTAGCTATCCTACAGGAACCTTGCCTTTTTTTAGGATAAATGGTATTCAATACGTTAAGATCTGAGGTATCTTTAACAAAAATTCATTAAAATTAGTTCTGTTAAGTAATTGTTAATAATTTAAAAATTAAGTATATTATTTTAATACGTTTATTTCTAATTAATATTAGTTGAATGAAAAATAAAGAAATTCAAATATATTAAAAAAATGTAATTATTAATTTCATCGGGTGTTAATTAAAAATCATATTAATTTTCCAGTAAACTTTGACAATTTTTTAATTTAAACATTATAGAGTTTCCTTTCGTTACTGTGTAAAATTGGTCAGACCTTCTTGAGGAAAATGCGTTAAAATGCTATTTCACGAACTTTAACAAAACTTACCGAAAATACTACGAAAATACACGGTTCCTGTAGGATTCAATTGTTATGCTATCCTATGAACAGTACCTTACATTCCTAATTGGTGTAGAATTTTTCGAACTTTATGTCATAAATAAGGACCCCTTCCTCTATCGATTGCTGAAAACTACATCAAAATCCGTTTTGTAGTTTAAAAGATCTAAGGGAACAGACAGCGGGAGCAACTTTGTTTTATACTATGTAAAGATTAAACTTTTTAACTGTTGTTGCAAGTTGACAAAAAAAAATTAAGGAATAATATATCTTTGAGTCGGTGAATGCACACATCGATTAACTCCACTTTTTCAAGTTTTTTAAATGTTCTCTAGCAAATTTTTCTATTTATAAGTATTAGCAGCTCCAAATGACAATTTTTCTTAATTTTCTCATCACAAAGTATTTTAAAAGTCAATTTTATCAATTTACTCAACTTTTTGCTTTATTAAGTTAATCAATTTATGCAACAAACAACTTATTTCTTATCAAGAAACTACAATATTTTGAAATTAGCGGGGGAGTTGCAATCTTATCAACCAGAACACCTCCTATTTATGATTTGATATCAAAGCCTTGCATTCGTAATATTTGAAGTCAAACTTCTCTAAATATGGTAGGAAAAAGTTTAATCGTAAATAATTTTAAATGTTGTATTAAGTTGGACATGTAAGAATGAAAAGGGAAAGATTATTATTATTAATTATTACTTTTGAAATACAAAATTAACTTATTAACATAAAAAATTGATATTATTGCAACAAGAGTATCAGGTCGCGACATTTCGCTTTATATTATAGTTTCATCAGGCTCTCTGATGCATGCTCAGCATTCTTGTTTTGGGGTAGCCTTGCATATACAAATTTTATTAAATTTTTTTCTATTTTAAAAACGAGTTTGACTCTCATGATTGATAATAAATTATGAAAATTGTTGTCACCATATTATGATCATGATACTCTTGTTGCATTCATTGTAAAATCCTGATCCATTGCTCCTTCGACTATATCTATCAATTCAATTTTATTAACAAAAAACTGAAGAAATATTAGTAATTCATATTGCTCTATAAAAAAAAAAGTATTGCGTGTACTTATGTACGGGCGTGAGAAGTTATACTTCTTTGACATCATTAATATTAGTTTCTATTAATTGCATTCATATAATCAGTTCTAAAAAATTGTAAATTAATATTTAATAATAATAATTAAAAATATATTTAAAGATATAATTATTAAAATAAAATTAAGAGAATAATATTTTAATTTATATCAATAAATAATATTCAAAAAAAGCTGCAAGACGTTTATAAAATTTATCAGGATCATTTTTCTGGTAAAAAATTCATGCATGTCATGAAAGCGAAGCTCCATAGAAATTGCAAAATAAAGTAAGTAGCTACTTGTCAAAGTAAATGTCTAAATATTATTCTTATCTTGTGTTACTAAATTATTATTTTAAGATGGTTGAATCATTTCAGAATCCCAGATTTCGTGGTAACTAAGAATTTGCATGAAATGCAGACGTCATTTTCATCACAGCTACTGCAAAATTCGAGAAAAGTAATAACTTATTTTTTAATAATATGTGTCAATTGTGTATATAAATATTTTCTAAATAAAATATAAAAAAAATATTTAAAGAATTAATTATTTTCAATTTAAATACAAAAATAAATAAATAAGTAAATAAATAAAACAAAAATTCAAATTACGCGCGACAAGAAACCGAGTGTTTTTGCGGCCAACTTCATTTTGTTAATTTTTGTCTCAAGATGGCCGCTCATCTAAAAATTTCACTCCCATCATTTTTTCATAACGCGACTAGAGAAGTTTAACTTCAAAAACAAAAAAGAAAATTGCAGTTCTTGTTTTAAGTACATGGAAATCAATTCTATTGTAAATATCTGACACAATCCATATGAAAATTATTTTTATACATCCATCAACTATTTTTATTTTAACTTCAAACTCAATTTAAAAAATACAAAGAAGATAATAGAAGAAAAAAGCCTCAACGGTTTCCAAACAATATTTGATTATTGTAAAAATGAATGTAAGAATAATACTTTTGAATCTAACGCCGTTTTAAATATACTCCTCTCAAAAATGATATTTTACAATCAGTAATACATGCAAAAACTTCTTTGCTAAATTTTGCTAATTAATTTTATATTTTCTAGTACATAAATCATATCCTTGATGCCGTTGAACATGTAAAAAATTCATTTTCAAAAATACAGCATAAAATTAGCATGAAATATTGCAAAGATTAAATCATTTTTTACAAACTGTTCATTAACGTCTAATACCCCTGTCTAAAATATTGCCAATTTCAATTAAATAATTAAAAAGTTTTCTTAGTCACAAAACTTAAAAACTTAAATGGTTTTAGTTTTTACTTACACATATAAATAATTATATATATATGCACATATTTTGTAGCTTTTATTACTTAAATCAGGCCTGAGTAATAAATGTATACCTCAAAATAACACATTCAATATTTTATCCTGGATTATATTTGTGAAGATTGCAAAATTTATAGTTTATTTATAGAAAAACAGGCAGAAAAACTTTTACTCTGGAAAATGCATGTGGGTTCCTGTAGATATGCTTTAAAACGAATAAATTGTTGTTTGCTTCTCACAAAGGAATCGAATAATAAATTAGCATGATATTTTGTATAAGATTAATTTCTGGCTTAACGCTTACACATAATACCATTTCCTCGAAAAAAAATTTTTTCCTGTAAAAGAACTATTAAGACGTAACAGACGAGGATTAAGCACTCTCAAGCCACCATCCACCGATGTTTTATGCAATATTCATTTGCGAAGTCCAGGCAATCGAAATGGCGTTTGGGATAGTACCTAAGTGACAAAAATCGAATCCTTCAACTCTCTATCATGCTTCATCCATCAACTCCCTTCCTGTATCTTCCAACCCAAAAATATCTACCATCCAGGCGATGCTTTCCAACCTAAAAATAATAGGAAAAACGGTCGACTTAATATCCCATCCTATATGGGGATCAAGAGAAATAGAAGAGCCTACGACGAAGCAAAAAAAGCCGCAAAATTGCCCCTATCCAGGGAACCGCAAATTCCGGGTTCACTCGAGGTCTATAAAAGGTCTCTAATCACCCAATTCAAGATGGCATGGGACGCAAAGTGAAGGAGCTCAGCTTCCAAATTAATCAACCCTCCAAGACTAACGAACAATCTACCCTGACGGCATCAGATAATAATAACACGTTTAAGTATTGGACACTCCAACATGTCCCACTCATATCTATTTAGCAAAACTCAACCATCTTGTTGCGAAAAGTGCCACTTGTTCACTTACAGTAAGCCACCTATTCGATTGCATCCACCTTCAAAAGAGCAGGAAAAAGACAGACACACCTAACTCCAGCCAAGAGGCGTTAAAGAAGTTAAAGTCGTGGAACAAAACAATCACCTATCTCATAAAAATTAACCTTTTAAACAAAATTTAAAAATCAAACTTACAAAATAAACCATACTGTCACAAGTTTAAGAATGTGCCACCATGTGTCAAATGAAGTGTCGTCATTTTATGACTCTGTGGGTGGTGTTCCCTGCTCTCACCCGTGAGTAGGCCGAACCAATCACTAGTCAAAGGAGGAGCACCGTTATGACAGGATGGGGAGGAATCTTATGAAATTCCTGAAATTCGAGAATTTTTTTTCACTAAGAACTTCGTTTTCAAGACCACCTAGCACGAAGAGTTAAACAAAAGAATGGAAATTTCTAGTGAACAAATAATAGGAGAAACCATTCTTGAAATTGAACAATCAAACTTACAAAATAAACCATACTGTCACAAGTCTAAGAATGTGCCGCCATATGTCAAAGGGAGTGCCTTCATTTTATGACTCTGGGGGTGGTGTCACCTGCTCTCACCTGTGAGTGGGCCGAACCAATCACTAGCCAAAGGAGGAGCACCGTTATGACAGGATGGAGAGGAATTTTATGAAATTCCTGAAATTCGAGAATTTTTTTTTCACTAAGAACTTTGTTTTCAAGACCACCTAGCACGAAGAGTTAAACAAAAGAATAGAAATTTCTAGCAAACGAATAATAGGAAAGAACATTCTTGAAATTAAACAAACTAATATAAAAAGAGGTTCGTCTAAACGAAGAAATCGGTCTGAACCTAAATCGTCAACGTGAACAGTCTAAATAAATCGTGTTAGTGATCAGTGTGAAATAAATTTTCGACTTGTTTTAAAATAAATAGTGAAAGTGTTCAGTGCTAAAATAAATACTGAAAGTGAACCGTGTTAAATAAAGTGTGAACATTGTGAAATAAAGTGAAACAATGCAATAGTGAGTGACAATAATTAGTAAATAACCAAAAAAAAAAAAATAAATAAATAAAAATTACATTGAAATAAGAGCTTGAATTTTGGATCAATTTTTTAGTTGATAACTATTTTTTACTAGCCCTTCAAAGATATATGCTTCACTAGTTAAAATTTAAATCTTTTACATAGAGGTTTGAAAAACGGAAAGCCAAGTTTTTAAAAAGCACTCAACCAGTTTTTCAGCTGTTGTTCAACGTTCTTGAAATTTTTAATTGATAAAAGCGAAGAGACTATGTGAAGAAGCCACACAAGTCACTTTCAAATAGTCATTTGACTTCCTTTTTTGGACGGGAAAATATGTACGTCTTCCTTAACAATTTTCAAGCAGACGTAATCTTAAAATGCCTTGAAAAAATGTACTTAAAAAAGGTATTAATGGGGATTAAAATATAAATATAACTGCGTTGAACAAGATGCCTATTTATAC
The DNA here is from genome assembly GCA_958496155.1 of Sisyra nigra. Taxonomy (NCBI): domain Eukaryota; kingdom Metazoa; phylum Arthropoda; class Insecta; order Neuroptera; family Sisyridae; genus Sisyra; species Sisyra nigra. The sequence continues at coordinate 38,169,345 of OY292318.1, forward strand.
CAAATCAAAACTATTCATTGAACTTTCAACCTTCATCAAGTATTTCATTCTCAATTTGAATACCTGGTATAGGTACCGGCTTGATTGTAACTTTATTATGCTCCTAATACAATGCACGACTACTGAAGTTCATTGTACGTTTAAAATATATAATTTCCGAAAAAAACAATTTTTCCCATGTTCATTATTTTTAACGTTAAATTATTATGCATAGAAATTAAATTTAATATTTTAAATAAATAGATTTTGTCACTTAAACAAAACTTCCCGTCTTTAAAATTAACATTACGAATAAATTACATGATTCTCAACTACCGATATTTTAGCATAAAGCTAAATATAATTATCAAAAAATTTATTAATAAACAAGAAAAAAATGGATTCACTACAAGTAACGTGTCAAAATTTAATTACAAATGATTAATCAAAGCGTCTCATTAGCAAGTCATTAGTCGTCAATAAGAAAATATTAACTTAATGCATCAATAACTTAAATAATAAATATTAAATATTTTGTTGGTTTTTCTTAAGCAAATATATAAAACGTTTAAAACGTATGTATATGTCGATGTAATAAATAAAAAGCCAACAAACCAGAAATATTATCAAGATGTCAATTTTTAATTATTATAATTTTCACGCTCAAAACGAAAAAGTTGCAAAACTCTTACGAAATATTCATATACATATATATTATATATATGAAAATAACAATATTTAACGATAAATTCGACAAATACACGAACATAAAATGATAAAATAATTTTTTACGTCTCTATTCTTAACATATCCTATACTCGTTTAAGTGTACGATCATCTCCACATTAATGTCATTTTAAAGAAACAAGGAAATTAGTATTTAAATTTTATGAGTTTTATGTGTTTATTTGCTTTGTCAGAATTGTTTGGATAAGTCAAACTGAGGGGTGTCATAAAATTAAATACTAATAATTTATTCTTGACAGCAGTTTGGCTTTTTTCAATGTAACGCTCAACGGGATAATTTGACTATCTACTATGGATTTCTTCAATAAAAAAAAAATTGTTTATGGCTCTTTTTTTTTATTAGAAATTATCATTTTTTCGTTATGTCAAATTTCGAGTTTTGAAAATCAAAAATATGGTCGTAGATTTATTAGTTAGGAGGATGGAAATGTTACCCTCGTTTTGGGGAAGGAAGTGTTGAGATTTATGAAATAAACAAGTGCTTACAATGATATATTATTGGTTTTAGTTTTGGGAAATATATCGTAAGGTGTAAGTAACTTTTTTCTTACTTCCGTATTACTTATGATACACGATATTGTTAAATTCATTGTCGATAAAACTAATTTCAAGTTATCAGTATTAATAGTTAACTAAAAATAGTAATTTTACTACTTTTGTTTAAGATATTTCCGGTGTTTTTTTTTTCATGTGGCGACTGGAAATTCAAACTTGCAGTTATTGTCTCTCGCAGGTGTCCTGACGGAAATACATTATAACCTTAAGCAATTCGATTTGTTTGAGGCCAGTGCTGGCCAATACAATTATATATATATATATGTAAATAAATGTGGGTAACCACTCCCACCATTACACTCACTTAAAAATATTTTAGGGGTTGATACATCCCTCAAAATTGACCATTACAACATTTTTTTAGTATTTAAATTCGTATTATTAAGGTTATTGGAATCCGATCTTAGGACTTCATTGGCGTATTGAGCGACAATCTAGCCACCAGGCCACTAAGTGATCTTAAGGTTTATTTTGAAATTTTTGATTTTTTTCAAAATTAGACCTTTTAAGAATGGATCCAAACCAAAAATTATAAAAATGTAGTGTTAGATCTTACGTACTTATAGAGGCATCAATTTTTTAAAAATTATTTATTTAAAGTCGCCTAAACGACTTTGGTTATGCGCGACTTTTACGATCACAGCACTAATACCACTAAATTCCGCTCCCTTATTTCCCTGTAGTACTGGCACTCCACAAGAACATGATATACTGACAAGCGTCCCCATATTCCCCAGAACCCGTTCATTCCCCAGTAATCAGTCGGTCAAGGTGGTATGCCCAATTCTCAACCTGCAAATAATTACAGAATCCCTCCTACAAAGGTTTCCCAAAAGAGCTCTTCCCAATATTGAAGACCTGACCCGCCAGATGTCATCCCACAATGTTGAAGTTTTTTTTTTTGGTACAAATTTACACTGTCCTCTAGACTGAGACCCCTCACCCAAATCACTGTCAACTCCCCTACAGCTTTCTTTGCTGCTGCATCGGCCAGTTCATTTCCTTCTATACCCTTATGTCCAGGTAACCACACAATTTTTCTTAAGAGAAAACCAGCACTTGTGTTGTGGCTATAAACCAATATTGTGAATACCTACTTAGAAAAAATGTTGCACCTCAAAAATTTTAATTTTTATATAATATTGGTACCAACTTGGTATATTAAAGAAGACATAAAGGAATGGAAGGCAATGAAGATGCTGATGCTTATGCTAAGGCTGATTCAAATTATATTCGCAGATCCAGAATCTGGTGTGAAGGTTACCAGATCTACTGTAAAAAGGGTAATAGAAAATCAACTGAAACAACTGCATAGATTAAAGACATTCCTGATGGTTCACTTCTTGTCGGCGTCTGTGATCTAAATGGTCTTTTATGGGTTTAGCGCAGCCCCAGTACTATCAGCTCGTAGCTGGTATTAGAGTGCCATTAACTGCTGGAGGGCCTGGCAAAGCCTATTAGAGTCAAACTTGATTGAATGATAGTCCACAACGTGATTAGAGGCAATTAAAAAGCGTATGCTTCTATTAGAGCTGGTTTGATTACCCCATTTGTGGATCTAGAGCCTGAAATTGGGATCATTAAATCAGAGACAGCAGTAATATAAATATTGACTAAAACTTCCAGGTCAGAAATTTAGGTCAGAAATACAACGACAAGAGAGTAACTAACTTAGGACGGTAATGAGACTTGTAACTGGATCTTATGGACGGCCAATGCATCTACAAACAACTGAGATTTTGGGACTCCAAATGCAGATTTTGTAGGGATAAAGACTAAACTTCAAACCGCGTCATATTTGATTGCGAAACCCTCACGAAGGTAACTTCTGTATGAGCTTAATGACACCCAAACAGTTACAAATCACACTAGCAGCCTAATAAGTAGAAATTCTTGTCTAACTAGGACGTACATAAAGAAACCAGGACCACTATAAGCTAGCACTATAAGACAGCAATGCTAAGGAAACAAACCCGTTTTCTGCTAACTGGAAACAAAAATCGTTGAATGATATTGTCACAAACTCAAGCTGGAGAATCGTCGTCATTTTCAGATTCTGGGAGTGTCACCTACCTCAGCAGTCGGCCAATGAGGAAACAACCGGGTTATGAGATGGGCAGGTGGCCACCTGTCGAGAGGGTTTAGACGAAAAGGATTACTTGGTAAATTAAGAAGGGGTGAAACTTCCAGAATGATCAATCATTCCAAGAAAACTAGAAAGTGGTGGCGACAAATAGTTTCCGAGAAAAATAAAAAGTCCAGGGACAATAGAGCCGAAATTTCTAGAAGGATTTTGAGATCCTATATAAGCCCCGGAGAAGCATAAGGCAAACCAGTATTCAAATAAATCTTCAACAGTGTGATATCAATCTTCGACCAGTGTTAAAGTGTAAATAGTGAAAGTGATCAGTGCTTAAATAAATAGTGGAAGTGAACAGTGCAATAGTGTTGCATAGAATTTTTAGTAAAAAAATTTAAACGGTTAATTTTTGTTTGTTAATCTTAAACTGTTTTCTATACTTGCTATTTAATTATAATTAAAATTGATAACTTCATTGGTTTTTATTTTAGCACAAACGAAAGTTTTAACGATCATTTTTATGACCATTTCAATGGGATTTGCCACCTTTTTTATTAGTGAAGAAATTTATAACCAAATATAAAAAATTAATTTACTTTCAAAATTTAAATTTTTCAATATTTTACTAAAATTTAATTAACATTATTGATAATATAGATGTTGAATGTAGTCCTAACATTTTAGTTTTACAAATCAAATAGAAAGTTATTTTCGTTGAAATTTAATATTCTGTACGATACAATTGTACGAATGCATTGAATCTTTTGTGTTTGAATTTTTTCGCGACAAAATTTTCATATTCTCAATTCAACGAGATGCATCTCTTACTAGAATTTGAATGGTGCATGTCGCAAAATAAATCAAATGCACTTCGCAATTACTTATGTCTGTCATTTCATAAGAGCAGAGTTCAGCACAGACTATTCACATTCATCTAAATCAGAATGCCAGGTGCAGATCAAATTTTTGCCATTTACTTTAACATGTATTTTCAGTGATTTATTTAAAAAATAAATTTTTCGCATTGGTTGGTACATTGAGAAGTGAAATTATCGGTTCAATATAAATATAAATCCATATAGCGCAAAAACCATAATACCACGATCGTTATAAGAAATGAGGGATGATAAAGGTAGGCGCTTTTAATATAGTAGATATAAAACAATGTTGTTGGCGTATTTTTAAAAAGAAGATGTTACAAGACCTCCCGGCCGTAAAGGTTTTAAATTACACATCGTCTTCAATAACACACAGAGCGAACCATCTCGTTGCCTCTAAAGTTTCTTCTTCTTCTTCATTTAGTTATTTGTACCCATTTCATCCGTAGCACATTTCTCTTGACGATCTACGATTCGCTCTAAAACCCTTTGTTCTAACAACATTAGACTATACTATAAAGGGATGTACGACAATTACAATAGCCAAGCCATAACGGCTTTGATAGTGTATGATTTGAAAAGAAATATTATCATTATATTATCATTCTTTTATAAACGTTTAAGAAATATTATAAAACAAAAGAAATACGGGTTATAAGAAATTATTAAAATTTACGTTGGTCTTTTGTGTTTTACATCTTGGAAGTAATTGGTTCTTTTATGGCTCAATTAGTAACCACTGGCTCAGATTTTGAAGTGTACGACTTTTCTTAAAAGTGGGTTTATATTTTGTAATTTCGCTTTTATATATTTCAAAACTGATATGATTAAATGTAAAAGCTCGTTTAGTTTATAATGTGTTATGGGTTGTTTGGTTAACGCTTAGTTCTACTATCAAAATATATTTCAAAGTCAAGCAGATTTTTTTAATGAAATATCATCTAAAATACTTGTACTATTATACTACTTCAACTAAGATATTCATAGAGAATTATTAATCTCAAACTTTACCTTATAGACCAGAGCCGATAAATTTTGAACATAAAAAAATTAAAGTAGGATAAAACCCATTAGAAAGGGAAGAAAATATAACAAATGAAAGGAAAAAAATATACGGTAAATCTGAGGTGGGGACGTGGAAAAGAGGGGTGTTTATAATGGTAGAAACGGTTTATCTCAATTTCCGACAAAACTACAAGTCTAATAGAAAAAACTTTAGTAACAAAGTTGTAGGTAATAAAAAGATCTACAACTTTTGTAATATCATTTTTTTCACATAACCTCAAAATTTATGTAAAAAATACCAATAACCAAGTTCCTGGTTTTTTATTTTTATCTTTTACAAAAAAAAAATCATGAAATTTGGTAAAAACTTACCTCTGAATGTTCCGAACACGCAGTAATTTTTTTGATTTAAAATATTTATTTTTTCACCTTATTTCGACTTAATATTGAAATAGCACCCTAATTTTCAATTAAATATTTTCACGTCAAAATATCTATTTTTTTTTAAATTCGGTAAGGTTTTTGTTCGTTAAAATCTCTACTTTCTGATGGTGTAAAAAAAAACATTACAATGTAAAATGTTCCTAGAAAATGCAATAATTAAAGTTTAAATTTTAATAAATTGCTCATAATTATACATAAATCAACTTTAAGCAATTTATTAAAATTTACCCTTTAATTATTGCATTGTCTGGGAACATTTAACATTAAAATGTATATTTTTTGCACCATCAGAAATTAGAGATTTCAACGAACAAAAAACTCACCGACTTTTTAAAAGTAGATATTTTGACGTGAGAATTTTCGATTGAAAATTAGGGTGCTTTTTCAATATTAAGTCAAAATAAGGTGGAAAATAAATACTTGAAATAAAAAAAAATTACAGTGTGTTTAAGACATATTAAAAGGTTTTTACCAAATTTTATGAAAAAAAATTGTATTTGTAAAGGAAAAAAATAAAAAACCAATAACTTGGTTATTGGAATTTTTCACATAGATTTTGAGGTTATTTAAAAAAAAAGTGTTAGCAAAAAAGTTGTAGATCTTCTTATTATCTACAACTTTGTTATTTAAATTTTTTTTATAGTGCTTGTAGCTTTGTCGGAAATTGAGAAAAACCGTCTCTACCCTTAAAAACACCCCGTTTTTCCTCTTCTTGACCTCAGATCGACCGTAATTTATTTTTCTTTTAGTTTTTATTACATTCTCTTCTTTTTCTAATGGGTTTCATCCTACTATGATTTTTTGACACTTTTCACCATTTCCAAAGGCTATAGCTCTGGTCTATTATGACATAATATGTATAGTAGTGTGTTGAAAAAAAAATTTTTATTTTTCGCCCAATAGTTAATAGCATATAATGAAAAAAAATGTTAGTGCCAAAACGAGCTTTTAATATCATTTTTAAGGTTTACCTCAATCCATTTTCCACATTGCTCCACATTTTAATGACACAATAATTTTCATATTTTTGAAACAGTTCATTATAACAACAATATAAGAGAAGGGGTTTCAAAAAGGTTCTCTCAGTACAAAACTGGAAAATATTTTAAATATTTAATTAGTACTGAACTCTGATATCTTTCAAACGGTTACTCTTAGGAACTTTGTTTTAAAGACCTGCTTTTTTTTGGTGTTTTAAGTCGCTTTAACAAAATGTTGTTTAACAAAAAATGCAATAATTAAAGTTTAAATTGCTCAAAGTTGTATTTGTACAATTGTTATTATGAACAATGTTGAGGAATGTATTAAAATTGACACTTTAATTATTGCATTTTATGGGAACATTTAACATTGTAATGTGTATTTTTTTTTCACCAACAGAAAGTAGAGATTTCCAAAAACAAGAAACCCACCGACTTGCTTAAAAAAGTAGATATTTTGACGTGAGGATTTTCGATTGAAAATTAGGGTGCTTTTTCAGTTAAGTTAAAACAAGGTACAAAAATTAATGTTTTAAACAAAAAAATTATACTGCGTTGGGGACATAAAAAAAAATTGTTACCAAATTTCGTTAAAAACAAGTTTCTTGTCAAAGATAAAAATTAAAACCCAAATACTTGGTAATTTGAATTTGTCACATAGATTTTGAGGTTATAAGAAAAAAGTTGTAGATCTTCTTATTACCTACAACTTTTCTGTTTAACTTTTTCCATAGGCCTTGTAGTTTTGTCGGAAATCAAGATAAACCGATTCTATCCTTATAAACACCCCCCTTTTCTACGTCAAAACCTAAGATCGAACGTAATTTATTTTTCCTTTCATTTTTGTTATATTTTCTTCTTTTTTTAATGGGTTTTCATCCTACTATAATTGTTTTCCACTTTTTATCATTTTCAAAGTCTTAAGCTCTGGTCTATAATATTTATACATGGATATTGAAATACATAGAATACAACATTCTGTTATTGATGGAAGGAAATCATCCAAGATTTATTTTCTAAGCGAAACAAAAATTCGTTGTGGTTCTTACGATTTAGTATAGAAAATTGGTTGAGTAAGTAACGAAAATTATTATATTACATATGTATAGATATCAAAGATGTTATAATTTTTCTTTGAAAAATTTCAAAAAATTTCCAAAAAGAAAAAAAATTTAAAAACATCTTCAACAGCAGAAACTTATAAACTTTTACACAATGTGTGTTCAAAATTACCATTGTTCGCAGAGCAAAAAAAACATTTCTAAAATCTAAATTTCTTTCTTGTCCAGTGTTTTCTTTTGCCTTAATCCTTATGAACAAGTGTAATTTACTTCGTAAGTACTCTTTCATATTTCTTTGAACATTCTTATACATTAATAATATTGACAAGGCGCTTATAATTATTATTATTATTATATTATCTCAAAATTTAAAAGTTACAAAATATTCCGCTTAGAATAATGTGGCATTGAAAACAAAGGCTGAACCTTATTAAAACTAAACTTGGTAAGTACTTAAATAATAATAAACATATTTCTCAATTTTTGTTCTTATACACTTTTGGTTTTTCAAATTCAAATGGCATCTAGACTAAATTCTTCGACATAGACCAATTAAATTTTTTTAATTAAACATATTTAAATGCAATTTCTTTCATTGATATTTTGCTTGTTTCACATTGAATTTCAAAGTAAAAATACAATTAATATTCATGATTAAGATTGATGCACGTAACTCGAGTGTGTAGTGCGATTAGTCACAGTCAGTGGAGTGCGTCAACACCACATTCGTCTTTAGATAGTTATTTTCTTGTTGAAATCCATGAAAGATTACCAAAAACAAGCAACTACTGGACAATCTCAAAAATAGACTCAGATTTATTAGCAAATTATTTTTACGCTTCTTTACTTTTTCGTTCCTAATATCTTGTTGTTTCAGCGTCTAAAACAGGGAATTACAACGATATCAAACACAATGTGCGTCCAGCTGTTGGTGTTGTTTTATGATCATAAACCGAATTTAATTACGAGGGCAAAAGAGTTAAAAGATTTCGCCGTCATTTCTCGATCGTATGCTCGAATTTTTTGATGTGGTTGACGCTTTAATACACTTAGTTTCAATTGGTTCGTCTTGGATGAATTTTTTTTGTTTAAGTCGTTTGATTGAAATGGAATGCTTTTTTTAAAATTTTATTTTAAGGTGATGAAAGTGAAGACATCACCCGTTGACAGTCTAACGCCATAATATAATTAAAGTATGTTTATTTAACTAAACGAGATTTTTTTTGTTGAGGAAAAGAGCGACAGTGGTTCGGTCGCTTTTTCCATTAAAATCGAGTAAGATTTTTGGAGTTACAAAGTATGTGATTCTCTTTTGAGACAAAGGGGCTTTGGACTTGCATATTTTGTAAGTTAGTGCATTTTTTTTCCGGATTTATTTTTTTTTCGTTCGCTTGACAATTTTAATGTGTTTCATTGCATGTAGAGCGCCTAGTCCTTTCTTGGGCTAAAAGTCTTGGGCGCTGCCCTTTTTCTACAAAATGTGATGTGACCGAAATGAAAATAAAAGAAATATAACGACTCTTGGCTGTTTGACGTGTCGCATTCAACATGTGTGGACCAAATGCCATTCAAAAATTATTGTTGTCGCTCTTTTCACAAAATGGGAACGACGTTTGGGTGCAGGAGAATACCCGACAAATTTCATATATATATTGCAATGATTTGATTTCACATATTTAAATAACAAAAATATAATTTAAACTACAATTTTTCCATAGTCGAAAGTCTTCATTTTAAAAACCTCCACACTGCCTTCAAATCACCCGAACCCATTTCCTTGAATTTTACAATAGGTCAACAATTTTAACTCAAATTATCAAAATAAGGAGCCGTATATTTTGTGGTTGAAGGTTAAAAGGAGACAAATTTTTTTCTCCGGCTACATAATATATCAATCCAATATGAGCATTTTGACCGTAAACCTCCATTTAGGGAAATTAATTTATGTGCTTCTTTCATTTATGGCAGCTTGACACTTGTTTAAGATATATGTCACATATAATTCATTTTCGTCATGTAACATTTTTATTGGAAAAAAAGGCTTTAATGGCTAATTTATTTTATTTTCAATTCTTACCACTTGCATATGATCTTATAATATAGTATTTAAATTTTGAAGAAAAGAATGATAGGAATTCTAAAATGAAAAAATACAGAAGAAGGTTTTAATCTTATTTCTAGTTAATACGAATATAATAAGTTTAAGACTTTAGATTAAAAAATTATTAAAATTTATTAGGTCTTTTACTTCTCCAAATAGTTTTTCCCTTTTAATAAAATAACAAAATTGTGAAAATGCAGGAAAAAAATACAGGAAATGGTTCTATTACACTGTTTCTACGTTCCATAACTATTATATAATCAGTCAAATAGCCTATTGTTTGGGGGGGGTAAGTCGCTTTAACATCTAAGGTCATACCACAACTATCTACACACAGAAAATTTCTATAGGTATTATATAATCTAGGGATTCGACGGGGATCAAACCCAGTACCTCTGACGCATGTAGCGGAGAGAGCTAATTGCTCTAACCACTGCGCCACTTAGTGGACTCGTATTTATTGTATTTAAACTTGAATTGTATTAATGCTTGAATATTTATCTATATATTAATACGTGAAGCAAAAATTTTAAACTCCTTTTACCGAATATTATACGAACGGAGGAGTATGAAATTTGGCACAATTGAAGTTTATATGAGGAAGTTGCGTTTTGAGATAATATTTTTTTATAATAATGCTTCAAAATACTTTAAATTAATGAAAAAAGACGTCACACACACTACCATGCGTTTGACACACACAGACACACAATACACAATAATATGTAGATTTTTAAATCTCAGTTGTTCAGTTTGACCACAGACTTCAACCATATTCCAAATGTCATTATTTAAACAAAATATTGTGAGAGGAATTTAAATTTTGAAATTGTAATTATTGAAATTGAAGGAAACAAATTTAACCAATTATTTGATTATTGAGTAACATTATTAAAAATATATTTAAAAGATACGTATAACTTCAAATACACAACGTTTCAACCATTTTATCATCAGCTTCATCAGGTGTTTCTTGATTATTATATAACGTATAAATAATTCATACTATATTCTTTTGGCAAAATCATTCAAATAAATTACACAAAAAATTAATTTAGATAGGTAGATACTATTTGTAAAAAAAAGGTTAGCTTAATTCAAAGTTTTAAACAGGACTTATGCAGCCTATTTCTATTTTTTTATCTTTGGCTTTTAAATGAAAAAATTTAAACATAAAGGTACTTTTGTTTTACTTTTGAACGTAGGAAACTCACTTGAAACTACTTCTGATGTTTCATAGTCATATTTTTTTTGTTTGTCTAAAAAATATTTCAGAATACTGTAATTTGAATTGACATACAACATTATAAAAAGAAAAATATCTGCTGCGTGGCGTCACAGTATTTTCTTTTACTTTCATTTATGAAACTCGCTGTTGGTTAAAAGAAATATATAAGCACCTTATAACTAAACATAGCAGAACTATATGCATACAAGCATACAATACAGCATACAATGTATTTATGAATTCCCAACCTTCACCCCAGAACCGTCCTTAATCGAATTTTTCCAAAAAAAAGTTTCAAATAAAAGTTTTAGCCATTAATAAGTCTAAGAACTATCATAAGCTTAAAGAAAATCTTTGCAGCCGTTTTCGAAAAAATTTGAAAAAGCTCAAAAACTCCGAGAATAAAGTGGAGCTTTCGGTTAACCGATTTCAACTAAAAGCTTCACGGCAAAACAAGATATAATATGAAGGAAAATTTCCAAGTTTGGTGAAATTCGGAAAAGCGTTCGATACGATATGGCTGTCACACACAGGCACACACAGACATGTTTCTAAAAACTACTTTTTTGGACTCAGGGGACCTCAAAACATGTATGATATGAACGAATTGATATTTAGTTTTGAAATTTTTAGAGAGTATTCTGAAATAATTTTGTAAAAAATTTATGGAAGAAAAAAAATAAATATTTTGAAACCTCTACACCTATTTCCTTCCTTAACTTAAAATAAATATTTTCAATCATTATATGATGCACTTTCTTTAAATAAACCTTGAAGAACAAATTAGTCAAGAAATTATTTTCCAAACATTCGCAAATGCAATTCATTATCTGCTGTAGTTAGCTTAGTAACTAAAGTTTTTGAGGCAGTTACAAGTGAAGTGTAACCCTTAGGTATCTAAAAATTTTAACGAATTATGGTCGAATTTCGACCACTGGGTGACCTCTAGTTTATATTAATATTTGACTCGAGTTTGACTAGATTTTAATTCAAACTATGGCCAAGTATCTATAAATTAAAGTCAAGTAGTAAATAAAAACTAATTATGGAAAAGATATGGGCTATCGAAATAGGAACATACAGATTCTCTCTGATAGGCAGCGTAAAAAGCGATCGCCAATACAATGATCACCTCTAAGTTGGTGCTGGAGTGTCAGTAACTCCTGGAAGACCTGGGAAAGCACAATCGAGTCAAATTTGGTAAGGTCCCGGGGCATGCGGGAGTTGAAGGCAATGAGGAAGTTGATGCTTACGTAAAGGCTGGTTTGATGACCCCACTCGTGGGCCTGGAGTAGGGATCACCAAATCTCCTGTCAAAAGGGAGATAAAAATTCGGCTGAGACAGCAGCAAAACAAATACTGGCAAAAAATTCCTGGTCAAAAGCTCAGCAAGATAATGATGCGGAGAATTTGCCCCTCGCTCACCGCTGACGTTTTACGGGTGAGAAGGAACCAACTCAGGAGAGTAACGGGACTGATAACCGGACACTGTAAACTGAAAAAGCATCTCCAAACTATTGGGTTGTTTCAACTAGACCCCAAATGCAGACTATGTGGGGATGGGGAGAAAAACGTGACTCATTTCATTTTTGACTGCAAAGCCCTCACAAAGTGGCGATACCTGTATGGGATAAATGACACCCAAACAGGCACAAATCGTGCAAAAACCCTAGTACAGAGACTGCTTCTGCTAGGCAGAATGCAATGCTGAACATTGGAGAACGTGAAATAAGCAAGAATCCTTGTACAATGGGCAGAACAGGAGTCAATAAGCCAAAAGCTGCAGTGCGGGGGAACGAACCCTAACCTGGTTTTCTGCTGACGGGAAAAAAAATAAAAGTTTAGACCATTAAATAAAATGAAAATTATAGATAATATAGTGTAGATATAAATATAAAATAATATGTATACTATATATATATATATATATATACTACAAATGGTTATATGTTTATGCAGATTAAAGATAAATCTCAATACTCAAATAGCATTTGTTCACAAAAGCATCAGTTACTTAATTTTTGAAAGTTAAAACTATCATGGCGTATTTTTCAAATTATCTAGCAATGAAACTAAAACCTTAAATACGATTACACAAAGGAAGTATTTAACTTTATAGCTTTTACAATTTGTGGTATTTGTACCTATTCACAGGTATTGTAAGACTTATATTAAATAATATAACATATGACTTTCATAAAACTTGAAACCAAGATGCGAACTGCACAAAAAACTTGTTTTGTGTTTTCTGCTTCTTGATTGTGTGCTGATAGTATTTGATTACAAGATGTTTTGAATTTAAATACTTAAAACGTAATCTCAATGAATTTTCTATATGTTCCGCCAAATAATATGACGCAAGCAAATGATTTTCATGAGACTCCAATCGGGAGTTCAATTGAACTCAAGCCAAATGCAATGCATTTGTTGACAAAAGTTTATATGGGCGTAACAATGTTATAAAAAATGTTTTGTTTCAAGTATTACTACCAATTGTTGAAATAAAAAAAAATTTAACAATGCTCATTTTTGAACATTTAAATGGTTGTATTTTAATCAATTCGTCGCATATAATAATAATTGCAAGTACATTTAGATTACATTATAGAGAATCGAATTTGATTTTCTTTAACACTTTTTTATGTCTCATAAATTTAATGACGTGCATCAATTTCAAAATGAAACTTATGTTTGATTCGATTTTCTAAGACCTATTTCCTATATTTAAAGTACACTTATGATATACTAGCTGGTCTCCGCCCGCTTTGCTGAGCGTATCTAAATTATACTGATTAAATAATGGAAACTTTCGTCCCATCAACAAAAAAAGACAGATATTTCTAGATCTTAGATTCATAGAAAGTTCATAAAAATCAGATAAACTACTTTTCCAGCAAGATATTCTATATAGCTATCTAGAAGAGCTATTCTATTGGTTCTATACGTTTTTATGAATAGTATAAAATACCTATACTTGTGTTCCTTAAGTATAGCAATACAATACGAAAATGTTGAATGTTTTATATATTTAACTGAGTGTTTCACCAAGTTCAAATTTTTGAATAATAATTTAACACGTTTATTTCTAAACATTATAGACATCCAAAAATTAACAATGAAAGAAGTTTCAATGTTTTAAAAATTTGCATTATTAATTTACCGATGTTATCGGATGTTAAATTAATAATCATATTTTGCTGTAGAAATTGTAATTTTTATTTAAACTTTTTTGAAATGATTGTGTTAAAACGCTATTTCACGAACTTTAGGGAAAACTTTTTTAAAAACACGATTCCTGCAGGATAAATACAATTGTTATGCTATCTTTTGAGAATCGTGCATTGTTCTAACATACGAATTAATAATCTATATTTTTCTCTGACCTTTCAACTACCTTATTGCAAAGAGTCATGTCAATCTTTTGCTCAATGACAAACAAAAACATATCTATCCCACGGGAGTAGTACATTTTTCCTGGATAAAAAAGAGATCAGGCCTTCTTGAGGATAATGCGCTAGAACTCTATTTCACGTACTTTAACAAAACTTCTATTAAATACACGGTTCCTATAAGATACAATTGTCTTGTTATCCCACGGGAAGAGTACAATTATGTCGATTTTTTGCTCTATGAAAAATAAAAACGTATCTAGCCCACGGGCCTATACATTTTTCCTGGATAAAAGGTAGACCAATCTTTCTTGAGGAAAATTCCTTAAAACGCTTATCCATGAACTTTTACGAAACTCCTTTAAAATACTCAGTTCCTGAAGGATACCATTTTTATCCTATCCTACGGGAACCGTGCTATATTCTGACATAAAAGGTAGCCTATATTTATTCTCTGACTCTCAATTAACCACCACATTGTAAGAAATTATGGTAATCTTTTGCTCTGTGAAAAATAAAAACATATCTATCCTACGGGAACCGCACATTTTACCTGCATAAAATTAAGATTGTAGGATAAGAAAATTATTTTTTTCCATGAGGACATTATGAGTTATAACTATTAATATATTCTTTTATAATCAGCTAAAAACGTTCAAGTTTCAGCATGATTTTTCTTTAAACCAGTTTTTCTATTTTCCCGTTGAAATAAGAAATTTTTCCGAAATAAAATGTATTATAGTAAATGATTCGCATAATTAGCTATCATCATACTTAAATATCACCAATATTCTTTTGCAAATAAAAATGTATAGTTTATGCATAATTTTTGTTCCAACCCGTTTTTCAATTTCCCGGATAAATGATACATTTTCCCGTAATAAAAAGTATTCTTTTTTATGACTCAGATTGTCATTTATCATCATACCAAATTTCATTAAAAACCGTATTTATTTGGCTAACAATTAATAATATGTTCCTAAAAACAATTTTGCTAATAATGAATTATTTTTTAAACAACTTTAATAACCATTAAAAAGGTTTTAGCGGGCCAACCTTAAAAGATAGAGATATGTCGTCGCGGGACTTATTTTTAGAATTTTTTAAGAAGAACAATTTTGCTACACATGATTTTTGCGTAATTTTAACCATTTACGCAGGGCAGGCGACAAACGCTCTCAAAAGAAAAAGTTTTCCTGGTTTTTGCAACATTTTCCATTGATGCTCTGCTGCTATTAGTCGTAGAGTGATGTTGTATAGCCTAAAGCCTTCGTCGATAACTAAGCTATCCGACACAAAAAGAATTTTTCAATTCAAACCAGTAGTTCGTGAGATTAGCGCGTTTAACCAAACAATCAAACAAACAAACTCTTAAATTTTATATATTAGTATAGAAGTATAGGTTTGTTCGTTGCAACAATTGAGAGACCATTTCGAACGATATTCAATCAAATTAATTTTTACTCATTACAGTATACTGTAATGTCTCTATAGAGACTTATACTTAAACTATTAAAAAATAAGAGGTGCCGGATTATTGGATTGTATAGAAAAGTTCATAATATGTAAATAAAATGAAGCATTCAGTGTGGAATAAGTGTAGGGAAGCGTGAAAGGAGAATGTCGGATTAATGGACGTACCGGGCTACTGAAATGCCGGATTAATGAAACTCTATTGTATAGAAAGTCACAATTTAATGTCGCTACCATTTTGACTGGCGTCCATTCCACTTTTCGCTAAGTAATTCAATTAATCAAAATTTTACTGTTACAAAGTGTTCTGAAGCATAAGTTTCAATATTTTTGATAACTCAACCAATGCTGCCGAGAGGAATTTCCAGGCGAACACTTTCATAGTATGACCCTCACTCTTACTCTTTACCTTTTCCTGTAAAAAAAAATCCGTTTTGCTCGCCAACTGCCGGCTTATCAATTCCATGCTTAACTTCACCTGATATTTGAAAACTAACTGAGGCTTGAGTTCGACTTGATTTTAAGTATTTAATTGTCGATTAACTTGAAAATTAAGGCAAATAATAAATCCCGTTTTATTTACCTATTTAATTATTTTGTCTTGAGTAGGGAGTGACTTAGCTAGGGTTTTCTCAAGATGGAGAGGCTGGAGAGTTAATTTGAGGTCATAATTTCAAAAATATTGGAAATATTTTTTTAATACCATAATTATAGTGCAAATTATAGAGCGATTCATTTTAATTTTTTGTTTATTTGTTTAAAGTCGCTGCGTTGGATTATACCCTATATTCTTCAGTATAACCCTATGCTCTTTGACTTGTGTAAGTTTATAGAAACATTGCATTAGAAAAATGTAAAAATTGACTAGTCGCTAATGACCAGCCCATTAAAGCGACTTTAAGCAAATAAAGATATATAAAAAAAAAGATAAAAATGAATCCCTATTCGCACTATAATCATGGTATTAATTTATTAATTATTTCCCTTATTTTTGAAATTATGACCTTAAATTAACCATCCAACCGCTCCATCTTGAGAAAATCCTGGTTAAGTCACTGGCCACTCAGGACAAAAGTCAGACATGTCTTAGACTTTAAAGAGGTGTAATTTTTAAATTATTCAGAAAAATTTAAATTAAAGTCTATCATAAATAATGTTAAAAACGATTTCAATGTTACATTGATTTGGATACCAAGCTTGAGGTCTTAGGAAACATTTTACAATCTTTACAATTTAATTTTCCCGTACCAGCTAAGAATCGCTGTACCTATTTGAATATAAGTTGTATAATTGAGTAATAGATTTTTTATCAAAGCAAAAAATAAAACGTTAAAAACGGAAGTTATTTATGGTACAGTGTAATATAAAAAGCGCAAATGGTCTTTGTTTCTTTAAAAGTGGATAGCATTTATCTTTTAAAGACACAATAAAAATTCAAATATCTCTTTTAGGACTAAACATTTAATCTTAAAACATGTAAACGAGAGTTTTACGATTTGTTTTTTACATTTTTTTTTTTTTTTTGTTCTGATGTTTGTACGTCCATTTGTCGATGAAGTGGTGTACCTAAACGCATGTTCTCGTGCACAGCATTGGGAGAAAATGGAAAAAAGCAGGTACATAAATGTTCAATGTTGTAGTTAACATTAAACAGAATATTTTCAGTTTGTACGTGTACTAATTTTTTTTTTTTTTTTTTTTGGTGGACAAGTCAAATATGTAGAAGACAAAGACAACAATGTAAATATCACCCACTCTTCTTGACATAGCTGCTTGTAAGAGACATCAGGGCCATAATAAACTCAGATCCAAGAAGAAGAAAACCAGTTGGCAGGATGTACGACACACGCGGTCATCTCGACATCAACTTGAACATATCTCACCGTCCGAGGAAAGATTGTGGCTCTCAGATAGAGAGGCTGACAAACGACGTCTTAAAACATGAAATAATGATTAACCTCTATCTATGCGGGCGTTATTCGACAAAATAACACGAGTGCACCACCCGTAAGCAGGTCATAATACAAATGTTGAAGTGAAAATTAAATCTCGTTTGCCATTTCTTCCTCATTCGTATATCCGACTGAAAAACGCCTACAAATCTGATCAATTTTTTAGTTTTAACTAAATGGGTAATTTAAGACATTTCCTTCAGGCTACATACTTGCTGATAATGACACAAAAAGTTCAAAACAAAATATCAAAAGATCCAAAATATAAAAATCCAAAAAAATTTGTACTTATTAAAATCTGTTTTTTTCAAGTTCAATTAATAAGTAAAGATTCATCAAGTCATGTAACTGGACATTTTTGTAGTTGATATTTTGACTTGTAAATGAAATAACTTGCGAAGACTTGACTTGATTTGACATTTAAACAATAATATTTTGTCTAAAATTTTATTTAAAACCAAGTCAAATTTATGTCAAACAGCTTGAAAATCAAGTCAAGTAGTGTATTTCTAATAGCAAGTAATAAACACTTTATTTTAGTATTTAAAGTAAACCAACGTATCGCTATTATTTCGAAGCACTAGACTTATTTTGGGAAAAGTTTTAACTTTGTTTCCTGAGGATAAGTTTGTGTTTTGTTTATGGTTAGTTTAACTACAAGATCATCTCGCGATTAAGGATTAATATAAGATGTTGCAATTAAAGCGTCTTTTTATAAGATTCCATCTATTCCCTGAATCTGAGAGTTTTATGTTCTAATTGGGTATAGTTTTGTTGACTGCAAGGACTTAGCCCCTTTGTAAACAAGGCTACGCAAAACTTCGATACTCGACGATTTTTAACCGACTTCAAACAAGTCAATCGTAAAAATACTTTTTACAGCATCTTAAGCCTTTTAAGCTTCACATCTGTGTATCATTATTAAATTTTTTTACTTTTTTTATTGCTAATTTTATTAGATCTATTGAAGTCTATAGAAGTCTATTTAAGTCTATTGAAATCTATTGAAGTCTATATTGAAATCTATAGAATCTATTGAAGTTTATAAAATCTGTGGCGACGACATACATACATTGCACATTACACATAGCGATCAGTAAGTGTAGAAAAGGCTTAAGAAAAAGGAAGAGGTTTTCAATTCGACTGTACTTTTTTATGTTTGTTACCCCAGAACTTTTGACTGGGTCATACGATTTTGATAATTCTTTTTTTATTTGAAAGCTGAAGCTTTCCGTGTGGTCCCATTTTAATTTAAAGGAAATCGTTTAAAGGAAACCTTCTAAGAGGTTAAAAAATAAGGGATGAAATATTAACTTTTTATTGGATGTGCTCAATTTTAATAATTTTTTTTTTTGAAAGAACATAATTTTAAGTTAATCTGATTCCCATTTTTATAAAAAAAAAACTCCACGTATAAGGGGTTAAAAATTAGGGATGAAATTATAATTTTTTCCTGGCTAACCCGATTTCGATATTTTATTTTTCTATTACGTAGATTGTATCATTAAATTGTTCACATTTCAATTTGAAGAAAAAAATCCACCCCCTAAGGATAAAAATAGGGGAAGAAATGGTGACGTTTAAATGAATTATCGAATGTTAATGATTTTTTTTTTTCATTGGAACGAGTATTCCACTTAGTTGTTTCGTTACAGTTAAAAGCAAAAAATTTCAACCCTTAAAAGCAAAAGGGGATGAAGTAGTAACTTTCAACATTTAAACGGCGCTGTCTTATATGAGCAGCGCGTTTAGAAGGTTTCCCCATATTCAAAGAAATAAAATCATTTATCAAACTTCAGATCATTAAAAATCGAGAAATAAATAAAAATTATAACAAAATAAAAGACTGACTTCAAAATAAATAAAAACCCTTAAACAAAAAATGCACTAGAAAGTAAGAAAATAATTGCGTAAACTTGCAATGTCTATAACTTACAAATTATTAGGATGATATAATGTACAACTATTGTTATTTTTGGAGTTGGTGTCATCCAAAGAATTA
The DNA here is from genome assembly GCA_958496155.1 of Sisyra nigra. Lineage (NCBI taxonomy): Eukaryota > Metazoa > Arthropoda > Insecta > Neuroptera > Sisyridae > Sisyra > Sisyra nigra. The sequence goes on from OY292318.1 coordinate 38,189,219, forward strand.
AATATTAATGTTCATTTGTAAAAAGGTTTTATCAGTTATTGGTATTTTGTAGTTTAAAGGTCGCTAGATATTGACACAGTACTAGTAAATTGTGTAAAGTGCATTTGAAAAATAAATTTCATAAGGTATTTCCTTGTATAATAACAATAGTTGTACATTATTTTATCCTAATAATTGTGTTGTGGTTGAAAAATTATTAATTATAATTATTTGGAACCCCCTTAGTGGTGTGGTGATTAAATCTCCGCTCCATGCATCAGTCGTTTTCAATTCGATTTTTGCTGAATCCTAAATTGTTCTAAATAAGTTGATTATAGAAATTGTTGTGGTATGACATTAAATTTTAACGCTACTTCATCCAAAAATATTTTATAATCGTGCAGTTCTATGAGGGCGATATTTGACTAAATAACACGAGTACACCACCCATAAGCTGGTCATAATACAAATGTTCGAGTGAAAATTAAACCTCGTCAGCCCATTTCTTCCGCAGTCGCCTCCGATTGAAAAACAGCCACAAATCAAATCTGGCGCGTGTTCAGCGCGCGAGCTATTTTCAAAATATGACAAATCTAATTAAATTTTCCAATTGGAAGAGCTTCACCTCGATGCATATCCGCTCGTTGTCACGACACCGTTCGTACCTCATTTGTTCAATGCGTTTCTATTTACAAAGAAATATGTGCACGCCGTCTGCCAAGAAATGTTCGTTTTCGCATTTTCCTTATTGCTAAAACATTTCGAATTGCATTCGCTCATACATAATCGATCCTTGTCGCTTGTGTTTAGCACGATTAATTGGTGGGACGTTTTCTCAATTTTCCATCATCCCATTTGACTTATGGCCGGGGCTTATGGCGTGTGCGAGTATTCGTAAATCAGCGATGGAGGAATTCATCATCCGCGACTAATTCACACTTGTCTAGATTAAATCTTTCTTAAACAGATCATTTATGTTGTCTGTTTATAAAATATTTTATGTTAACTGGCTTCGAGAAAGAGATCGTTCCAATTGTTGACATCTAGATAAATAAACAGATCGCATTTTTTTCATGAAGTGATTCTTTTTATTGGAACGCATTGTTGAAAGACGTGCTTATATTAAAAAGGGGATTTCCCAGAGTTTAATTTCATTAATTACTGTCTCATTTGTTTGCAAAATAAAACAAATCATTTGAGCAAATTTATTTGATCCAATTAATAAATCTACTATGTATCCGGGCATAGTTGGGGGGGCAAAAGTTACACAGTATTTTGCTTGGGCCTTAATCACACTTGGCAAGTAATTCAGTCGAGTAGCATGTATAGAAATGGTTAAAATACAACATTCTAACCAAATAGTTTTGTAACTACGTTTCTACTAACTACAATCTCTAAACTACGCGCCACTTGGCTAAATTATTTTCCAAGTGTAAACAACGGTTTAATGACCATATTATTATTTGCAGGATCGATACTATCAAGTCAAGATTCACTACTTGACTTGATTTCTAAGCTACTTGACTAAAATTTGAATTAAATTCAAGACTTATCCAGTTATTTCATTTTCAAGGCAAAATTTTCAAAGTAATTTATTTCATAAAAATGGCTTGTTAAATTTAAAATGGTTTTAATTAAATGCAGATATTTAGAAGTCTTGTTAAAGAATTCAAATTTTAGAGAGCTAAAAGTTGACTTTTAAATTTAACGGTTTCTATAAGAATAAAATTGTAAAATTAATCGAAAATGAGTCAAAGTTAATCCAGTGACAACACTGAACTTTGAGTATTAGACCAGGGTCGATAATTTTTGAACCAAAAAAAAAAATTATAGTAGGATGATACCCATTAGAAAAGAAAAAGAATATAACAAAAATGAAATGCAAAATAAATTACTGTCGATCTGAGGTCGGGAAGTGGAAAAGGAGGGGGGGGGAAGGGTAGAAACGGTTTATCTCAATCTCCAACAAAACTACAAGTCCTAAGGAAAAAATATTAAATTACAAAGTTGTAGGTAATAAAATGATCTACAACTTCTAGCTTAACACTTTTTTCACATAACCTCAACATTTATGGGAAAAAAAATTTTTGGTCTAAAATATTTATTTTTTTCACCTTATTTTGACATAATATTGAAAAAGCACCCTAATTTGCAATCGAAAATTCTCACGTCAAAACATCTGATTTTTTAAAAAAGTCGGTGAGATTTTTGTTCGTTAAAACCTCAAATTTCTGATGGCGCAAAAAAATAATGCATAACAATTTTATATGTTCCCAGAAATGCAATAGATAAAGTGTAAATTTCTTCCTTTATTGGTGTATAAGTTCTAACCAGCAATAAGTATTGCAATTTTTCTTCGTTTTTAGTGAAAAATGTTTAGCATTGTTCGATTAACACTACACCACGTTCCACCACATCATTCTCCAAAGCTTTCATCAGAAGCTCAAAAAGTGAAATTATGTCATTGAAGTCGTAACACAAAACAGATAAAGAATCCATCAAATCAAAGACTCACGACATCCTTTTAACTTTATCTAAGAATGCATTTAAATTTTCTGTTCCAATTTCAAATTTTTTGACCTTAACTTTCATCCCTTTTCGACGCTTTATATTTGCTATTACTTTCTTTTTCACTTCAAATTCTAATCCATCGTCAGATAAAGAAATTACAGCAAATTATTCTGTTAAGTATTTTTGATATTTTTGAATTAATTATCTTGCAGTGGGGACCATCAAGGGGGGGTGACCTTAATCATGTGACAGGTAAATCTGCACTTTAAGGCAACTTCTACACGGTGTCTGCCCAACCATAATGCCGATTAGGCAAAAAGTTTCTATCTATTAAAAAAAATAAATTTGAAGATAACTTATAAAAAATAAAATTTGCTACAAGAATGACCATAAAGTTGATGGTTGTGCCAAAAAATTTGGAAAAATGTAAAAATTTATCATCAATCCAACTTTTACTTTGAATAAATTTTGAAGAAATAAAGGAATAAATTTATCAAAAACTTGTATAACGTCATTCATAATGTTGAAGTTTTAGAAGTTTTTTATCCGATTTTCGTTTACAGATAGAACGATTTTCAAGGTCTCAAGGCTCTTAATTAAAAATTTCATCCCTTGTTTTAAGACAAATAACTTTTTTACGCTTTTATAAATCAAGAACAAGTCGAACAAAACGCTATTTCCTGGATGAACCATTGATCCCTGACCGGAAGCCCAGACTCCAGCTTTTCCATATATATATAAAATAAAAGGCTGCGTGAGAGAGGGCGTGCGGTTCGTTCCCGTCAGGTACTAATTATGCTTAATGGAATATGACAAAGAAATATCCAAACACATGCATTTAATAAATGTCTTAAAGATTTTATACATCCACAGATGAGCATAAATGTGTTGTATATAATATATAACTGCATGAAATATATTTTTGAACGGAATTCAAGCGTTCGAAAAAAATGAGCTAAAGCTGTTTATATGCAAATCTAACGTACATTAATTATGAAATATAACGAATGCTGATGCTAATAATTAAAATGGTGATGGTGATTTTTAAGATGATAATAGTAATGTGGGATCATGATGATGAAAATGATGATGATGATGATCAACAACATTAATAACATCGATGACAGTTGTGACTGTGATGAATTGTGAGAGGACATCTACTCATTCATAAAAAGTCGAACAACCGTCATTTTCAAACGACAAACCACATATTTGACGGGCGCTATTTTATTTTACTTGTCGTTTTTTAAATGAAAATATTTTTTGTATGTAGATTTGACGAATAACATTTGCTCGTATCGTTAATTTGTAGTTTGTACTTATTAAAAGTTTAAAAGCAAATAGAGCCGAGGCAAATCTAAAAATATTTAAGCCTAATGACTATGGAAAAAGGAAAAATTGATATCAAAAGTATAGTAATATATCCTATTAAAAAAAATTATAAATAATTTAGTAACTGGATGTTAAGTTGTAATTTTGTTTTAAAATGAAGAAAAAATGATTTTTGTTTCTACCGATTATCCTGGTATTACCAAATGATTTTCATAATTATTAAAATAAAAATATATACCTCAACAACGAATGAATTAATAAATGAAAATACCAAAAGGGAAATGTGCGCAACTTTTAATATCGGTTGTGGTTACTATTGATACGACAAACTGATTTTATTTTTGAATTTTCATAACTTTGGAACAATTCATCGTAACAACAATCTGGAAGAAGGGATTTAATGGAACTTTCATGATCAAAAAAAAAAAATCCTTAGAACAAAGGTGCAAATTATAAAAATATTTAATTAGTTTTATAAGTCTGATATCTTTGAAACGATGGATCTCAAAAACTATGTTCCAAGAACTTTTTTCTAGAGCGTGAAAGGGTTTAGCCGTTTAACCATAAGCCAGCGGGCCCAGGGTTTTTTTGATCTGACGTTTATTTTGTTCTTATTCAAATATACCTCTAGATGGGGGTATTACGTATACTTGATATTAGATTGCTACCCCTTCTATTATTGGAGTTAGATGGGTTACAACCCTTAACTTAATTATTTTTTTTCTCTCCGAAACTAATAAAGATAACTCAAAAAATTTTTCAGAAAAAAATTTACAATAACAATTTTTATATTACATATTTTTTTCGTGCTTCAATAAAAATATTTTAGTGGTAAAAAAATTTTGGTAAATATAGATTTTTGAAGTCATAAAATTGAAAATAAGGGAGGTAAAAAACATTGAGAGGATACGATCAAGCATGAGTCACGTTATTGCTCCAAAAGTCATTCCTAAAATGATTTTTCTTGAGTTCAGTACTTTTATTGTCTTTACAACCCCTAATTTAACCAGAACATTAAGGTCTTTATTTTACATTTTTCTACCTATGGAGTCATGACTCATTTATTGCAACCTAATAAAAGTAAATTATTTGTTATTTTTAAAATATCTATTTGAAAATTACACTTTCTTTGATTTCTTAATTTTTTCTATCTGTTAAAATATTATTACCAAATTATTATAATCAATACTTATTACTTCTCAAATGCACGATACAAATCTAAAATTATTAGGCCTGCAAAAATACTAACTAATATATTCGATAAAACTGCTATTGTTACATCGATTGAAAGTGACAGTGATAACGATTAATTAATTGAAAAGATGTTTATTTTTTTAAACATTTTGTGTAATTTGATTCTTATTTTACAAAACTTTTAAAAGAATTAAAAAAAAAAAAACTATAATTTTTTTGTTTTTGTTGTCTGTCTTAATAAAATTAGTGATCGCTACCCAAACATTAGTGTGGATTAAATTTTTTAAATGTATGTTCCACCAAAAAAACTTTGTGGTAAGTAGTTACTTAATAGATACATAAAATATATTTTTAGTGGGTGTCAACTAAGAGGGAGGTATAAAAACAGCCCCTTAAAAATTTCAATAATTTTAAACACGAAAAAAATATGTAATATAAAAATTGTTATTGTAAATTTTTTTCTGAAAAATTTTTTGAGTTATCTTTATTAGTTTCGGAGAGAAAAAAAATAATTAAGTTAAGGGTTGTAACCCATCTAACTCCAATAATAGAAGGGGTAGCAATCTAATATCAAGTATACGTAATACCCCCATCTAGAGGTATATTTGAATAAGAACAAAATAAACGTCCTATCAAAAAAACCCCTGGTCCCGCTGGCTTATGGTTAAACGGCTAAACCCTTTCCTATAAACCCATTTTTTCAGGTTGTCTTTAATGTTATGTTAACTTTTCCAAAGTTATGAAAATTCAGAAATAAAAAAATAATCCTGTGTTAATTAAATGGAAAATGATAAAAAATTTGATTGAGAGAATCAATATTGATATTTAGCACTAAAATTTGTAGTTCCGTCATTGCTTACAAGTTTTTTTTTAACTGTGAAAATAGGGGACTGAAAGTTAATTCTAAATCTATACAGGTTTCACCTATCAGTCTACACCACCCTGATGATACGAAGACACCTCAACAAGGTTACATACAGTCGTTCAAAAAGAAAACTTTTATTGGAAAACTAGCTGGTCCCCGCCCGCTTCGCTGAGCGTATCTAAATTATACTGATTGAATAATGGATCCCATCAACAAAAAAAAAACAGATAGATATTTCTAGATCTTTGATTCATAGAAAGTTCATGAAAATCAGATAAACTACTTTTCCAGGAAGATATTCTATATAGCTATCTAGAAGAGCTATCTTATTGGTTCTATACGTTTTTATGAATATTATCTATATTATATCATATTTTGCTGTAGAAATTATGATTTTTATTTAAACTTTTTCAGAATGATTGTGTTTAAACGCTATTTCACGAACTTTAGGGAAAGCTTTTTTAAGAACACGATTCCTGCAGGATAATTACAATTGTTATGCTATCTTTTGAGATTCGTGCATTATTCTAACATACGAATTAATAATCTATATTTTTCTCTGATCTTTCAACTACCCTATTGCAAAGAATCATGTCAATCTTTTGCTCTATGACAAACAAAAACATATCTATCCCACGGGAGTAGTACATTTTTCCTGGATAAAAAAGAGATCAAGCCTTCTTGAGGATAATGCACTAGAACTCTATTTCACGTACTTTAACAAAGCTTCTATTTAATACACGGTTCCTGTAAGATACAATTGCCTTGTTATCCCACGGAAAAGTACAATTATGTCAATTTTTACTCTATGAAAAATAAAAACGTGACTAGCCCACGGGTCTGTACATTTTTCCTGGATAAAAGGTAGACCAATTTTTCTTGAGGAAAATTCCTTAAAACGCTTATCCATAAGCTTTTACGAAACTTCTTTTAAATACTCAGTTACTGAAGGATACCATTCTTATCTTATTCTACGGGAACCGTGCTATATTCTGACATAAAAGGTAGCCTATATTTATTCTCTGACTCTCAATTAAACACCTTATTGTAAGAAATTATGGTAATATTTTGCTCTGTGAAAAATAAAAACATATCTATCCTACGGGAACCGCACATTTTTCCTGCATATAAGAATGTAGGATAAGAAAATTATTTTTTGCCTTGAGGACATTATGGGTTATACCTATTAATATACTCTATTATAATCAGCTAAAAACGTTTAGTTTCAGCATGATTTTTTTAAACCAGTTTTTCTATTTTCCCGTTGAAATGAGAAATTTTTCTGAAATAAAACGTATTGTAGACAATGATTCACATATTTAGCTATCATCATACTTATAAATATCACCAGTATTCATTTTCAAATAAAAATGTATAGTTTATGCATAATTTTGGTTTCTATCCCTTATTTCAATTTCCCGTTATAAAAAATATTCTTTTTTATGACTCAGATTGTCATTTATCATCATACCAAATTTCATTTAAACCCGTATTTATTTGGGTAAGAATTAATAATATGTTTCTAAAAACAATTTTGCAAATAATGATTTATTTTTGGAACAACTTTAATAACCATTAAAAGGGTTATAGCGGGTTAACCTTTAAAGATAGACATAAGTCGCCGCGGACTTTTTTTTAGAACTTTTTAAGAGGAACAGTTTTGCTTTACATGATTTTTGCGTTACTTTAACCATTTACGCAGGGCAGGCAACAAACGCTCTCAAAAGGAAAAAAATTTCCTGTTTTTTGCAACATTTTCCATTGATGCTCTGCTGCTATTGGTCGTAGAGTGATGTTGTATAGCCTAAAGCTTTTGTCGATAATTAAGCTATCCAACACAAAAAGAATTTTTAAATTCGAACCAGTAGTTCCTGAGATTAGCGCGTTTAACCAAACAATCAAACAAACAAACTCTTCAATTTTATATATTAGTATAGATTTTTCTTTAAAAGTTTTTTCAATTTACTAATTTAAATTTTAGTACATATTATAGTAACTTTAAACTGTACTAAAACATTTTTTTATTTGTAAAAATAATAATTTGGAAAGCTACTATAGCTGATTTCCAAAAGCTCTTCTCAAAAAAGGTATCTTGCGGTGACTCCAATATGTCTTAACTGGATCATTTAAAATGAAAAAACCAAACGGATTTTGTTCAAGTAATGTATTTGTATAATAATTTTTTAATTTATTTAATCACAATAATTTTTTTACAAATGGCAGTTTCTTAAAAAATCGATTTTTGATTCAGTTAAATAAAATATAAGTAAGAAGCTTGTTTAAAAATTTGAGACTGATCGGTTCAGCCGTTTTTAAAAATTCTTGGTCACTGTCTTTAAAAAGGCAGTTTTGAGAAAAACGCCTAGAAAGTTTCAAAAGCACTTAAAATTTAGGTGAGTGCCAAGTGACCAAATTCAGACATAAATTCAAACTTCTCCAATCTTGTCCAAATTCCAGCCAGGAAATTGGATAAAAGGATCTGATGGCCAATTAAGAAAGATAAAAAAAATATCTAAGTGAAAACTTACTTTCCAAATTATCGTGTAACTTTGAAAATAATCGCCGGATTGACTTAAAATTTTCTGAGTGTGTACTTAAATATACATAGGTATCTACCTTACAAAAATGATATTATTTTTTTTTTAATTCTAACTGTATAAGTATAGCCTTTTGTGTAAATACCTAATAGATAAAATAGCACAATTGTACCAAAATGTTTCCTCAAAAATTATTTCTGTTTCTACCCTAAAATTAGTAAAAGCATTTCCTATTTACCTGTCTTTTTCGTTTTCAGTACCAGCATCAATTCTTGCTCTTTTTGCCTGAAACAAAACAAAACTTTAATTACTCCTACTATTACATAGTAATGTACATCAAATCTTCAAAAGCTCATGAAACTCTTATCAGCCTAATAATTTTATTTGTATAGTGCTTAAATCACTGTACGATTAAGAACATGAACAGTCATCAATTCTTGCGTTCATAAGCACTCTATTTTCATTAAAATAGTTTATTACAATAAACTTTGATTTCCGATTTCAATTTGATCGCTCAATCGATTGTTTGAGTGATTGATTGATTGCAGTTTTTAATAAACGTAAAATTATATTGAATAAATAACATTTGAAATAAAGTGAACCAAATGATAACAATAATAAAAATATACAACGCTATAATATAAGGATAGTGAATGGTGGTTAGCATTGATTTGATAAAGAAAAGTATGAAACAAATCATCACTTCCCTGTTCTTTTCGTATAAAAATGCAATCATTGCAAAGGTAATAAACTATGTAACATAATATAAAATTTTTCATTGTTCTTTATGAAACGATTCAATCAAGTCATACAATTGTTATCGTAAAATATTAATGATTTAACTAAGTTGTAACGATTCGTTTCAAGTTAAATGTAACATACGTTTGACTTTATTACGTACTTTTTTGAAATTAGCAACGAAAAAGATTTGCATAAGGCTGAGACGAGCGCTTTTTTTTAATATATAAATGTGTATGCAACATTTCGATCAAAGGATGTAAGAAACAACGCACGGCAAATTCAATTTTCTTGATTGGATATGCCTTGCAATTATTCTTATTGTTACTTTTACCACGCCACACTTTATTTTTATTTTAAATTTTATTTAAATATCCTATATATTTTCCTCCTTGTTGTTTTATAATGGAAAAATTGAAATACCAATACAAATAATTATATTGCTCTGTTCCTACATGCATAATTCAGTTATACCTACTAATTAAGGCTTGCATAAAAGAGTTATTTTATTACACGTTCTGAGTGCACGGTTGCACGGTTGGTATGAAAAATTTGTTGTTATTTTTCACCCGGCAAATATAAATGTTCGAATTATAGCGACGAAGAATAAAATGAAATGGATGAATAGTCGTTTGGATTATTTGAAAAATCATAGAAGAAATGTTATGGTATTGATTCAAATAAATAATCTACAATACAAGAATCTATATGTATTTAAAATGTTAACAAAACCACTTGAAAATCAAAGAAAGTAAAATGTTGTCGGTGGTTGTATTTAGTAAAAGGTCTCCTTGTTATTTCATTAAAAAAAAACGGCTTTTCAATTTCATCTATAAATCATTCAGGTTTGATTTTATGGTTTCTATTAACAATAATAAAATTCATGTAATATACCTCACCTCGACTTTAGTATGAATATACGTATAGATATGGTGGACATGTAACAGTGGATATTTGGACCTTTCATTGAAAGCCAACGATTTTGGAAGTTTTTAGAAGGACGTTTTTCGAACTTTCTCGAATGTTCGAGACACTTTAGTTTGCCTATACTAAGCAACTGAGCAGCATTCAGTCATTCTAAAATCTAAATTATTCATTCTGTGAATACAAGTGATTTGAGAAGTAATATAGAAGTAAAGTGGATCTGGATATTGGAGATTATTCCTCCAGAACTATTATCTTGAAATATCTATGTTACGGATTAAGTTAGATAAACAATTAAACCTAGGTTTACCCGAACAAATTTTATTTTATCCAGGAAATCTCGACAAAGTTCAAAATATATTTAAAATTGCATACGATTCGGATTTTACTCGGGTAAACCGCGTTCTATCCGCTTGGTTAAACTTGAGAGTAGGACTTATTATAGGTACAGTTAAAAAAAAATTTAAACGTTGATCGAGAGAGATTTAGAAACATTATCACGACAGTTATCGAGAAAACCAATGACGATTATAATAACCTAGTAATTGCTAGCTAATAAGCTAGCAAATAAAAAAAGAACCGATCAAAGAAACCAGGATTTTTTGTGTGTGACGAGAAACTTCTAGATCTGGAAAGTGTATCACCATAAAATAAAAATTTAAAGACAACTTTCCAACAAACAATCACTTGTAAACTATATGCTAAAAAATTGCTTCCTCAAAATCCGCAATTTCTCCAAGTGTATAGTTATTAATTGATTAATAATTATTTTTCAAAAATTTGCAAACATAAAATTAAAATTGCTAAAAAATACAAAAAAGTCACTTTTTTAGTTTTTTTTTTTAAATGCTCCTTTAATTCCGGATCCGCAATTACTCCAGGTGTATAGTTATTAGTTAATTAATAATTAAAATTTTCAAATTTAGGAACTAAAATCGCTCTAAAACCCAAAACAATTTTTAATTGATTTTTTTAAGTTCTTTATCTGCTCTTTTCATTACGCAAATAGTTGATCAAATTTTTGCAATATTTTAAATAAATAATTATTTTTTTACTATTAATACATGTATTGTTGTACTATGACTATGAATAGTTTAAAAATTGAATTACTGATTAACTATACACCTGGAGCAATTGCGGATCCGAAAAGAGTATTTAAGGAACAATTTTTTGAAAAAAAAAGTTAAAATTATAAACTGTAATTATTTTGGATTATATAGCAATTTTTATTTTTGAATTTACAAATTTTTGAAAAATTAATTATTGATTAACTATTAACTATACACTTGGAGCAATAGCGGATTCGGAAGGAGAAATTTAGAAGCAATTTTTTGGCATATAGTTAAAAATGTTCTACGCTAAGTTCTTTCCGGTTATTTTTAATATATTTTTGCTTTCAATTTTGTAAGTATTTTTCCTCTGTAAATTGCGGGTATCAGCTAGTTGGAAAGTAAAGAAAAAAAATATCTCAAACAAATAAATGTAAATGAAAGAGCATTAAAAGTTTTATTTGTATGTAATATATATAAATACTAATTAATTAATGGCTTCCATCCAATAAATAGTCAAAGTAGTTATCAATAAAGGGATAGAAAGTAAATAAACGTAAATTAAAATCTTGTTAGAAGGCGCAGTAAATTCAATAAAAACAACACCAATAAATATCAACATTAAAAAAAAAAATGATACGACAACCGAAAAATCGAAACTCTTCTTGAACTCTTGGCCCGAGTCCAAAAACCGGTGTAAATTTTTTTTTCCCAAAAATAATCATTTCCTCACGACCAAAATATTACCACATCAATTAGTCAAAATAATTTATTAAATTATATAATTAAATAGCGATGGGGAGGGCACTAAATAGAACTAATTAAATTTCTATTTGAATCTAATTTATTTCTAATTAATTAACAATATTTACTAAGTAATATTTGCTAATAATGTTTAAAGACGGGCATGCAGTAATAGATTATTAATTACATGTTGTACAAAATTTTATTGGCTGCCGAAATTGGCGACAATCACTTGTGGATGAATGGATGGATGGCGATATTGAAATGAGTGGACGACGGGCGATGATGACGAAGGTGAACAGCCTAACGTTCTTAAGATTGTCTCAAAATTTATTAACACCTTACATGCAATTTATTGACGATTTATAGGAAAAAAATTGCAATTTTATTAACAGTTTTTAATTTTAATTATGATCATATTTTAATTAAATTGATGATCATTTTTAGTCAATTTATGTGTCGCTTTTTACTCACTTTTGTGTTTAAATACAAGAAGTTCTCACGTATTAAAATATTACTGGCGATTATGTCGAAAGTATTTGGAAAAATACTCCTAGAAAAACGAATCGTTATAGAAAAAATAGGTACTGATTCCTAACACCAATTTGGGTTTAGAAATCAACACTCTACATTAGATCAGGTACAGCGTATAACTGATAAGATAGAGAGAACCCTGGAGGGCAAAGAGGTCTGCTCTGCAATCTTTCTGGACGTTGCCCAGGCTTTTGATAAAGTTTAGCACAACGGCTTACGTTTCAAATTGCATCGAGATTAGCCGCAACAATATTTGAGATCAAAAGCTCCTATTTGGCAGACTTTCGTGTTCGACATGGTATAGAGTAGTGCTTCTTAAACTTTTTGGGGTCGCGCCCCCCCTGGAACCCAAAGTGGTAGCTCACGGCCCCACATTTTTTTGTTTGGTTCAGATTAGTTAGAAAAACTTTTTTTGATTTTTATTATGATATATGTATATGTAACACTAAAGCGTGAATTCCGTAAATGCATTCACTTACTAGTCAATGCATGCATTTACTAATGTTAGCAGTAAAGGCATGAAAAAAATTGGATGATTATGCTTTGAAAAATACGTTAATTGTCCACAAATCAAATAACATAACCTCAATTTATTTATTTTAAACATTTTATTAACAAAATTATAGGTTAGGTTAGGTAAAAACAAGATCAGGTTAGTTTATTTTCTTACATCTGGTTTCAATCAAGTTTTAGGTTAGTTTTTCTAAAAGTGAGGTTAGTTTTTTGGAAAATCATACTGGAAGTTTATAGAAAATAAACTAACCTAACCTTATTTTATATAATAAAATTACATTAATGTGAATAGGTTACAAAAAATTCATAATTATAACTCAAGTATTTGAATATTTAAACAGTTAAACTTATTTAACGATAATAATTTATTTGTTACATTTGCAACTCTTCGTGGCCCTCCTGCGGGTAGGTCACGGTACCCCTAGGGGTCCGCGGCCCACTACTTTAAGAAGCACTGGTATAGAGTACTCTGAGATGAAAGAAATATCGACAGGAGTGCGACAAGGAAGTGTCTTAGGACCCATACTGTATCTCTTGTACGTAAGGGACATTCCGAGTGTCAGTGGTACTATGTTGTGTACATTTGCCGAAGACACCGCAGAAAGTGCGGAAAAAGCCACAGCCAAACTACAAAATGCTCTAAATAAAGTTTGTGTAAAGACGGAACAGTGGCCTATCAAGTTGAATGAAGGAAAATCTACGCACATAAACTTCACCAACAAGAAGATCCCTACTCTGCCCAAAACAATAAATAGACAAATTGTACCGTATGCCAACACAGCCAAATATTTGGGAATGAATCTGGATGCTAAGTTGAATTGGAATGACCATGTAAAAAAGAAAGAAGACGAACCAATATTAGATACAGAAAACTCTACTGGCTCCTTGGGCGCGAATCGGACTGACAGTCGAAAACAAACTGTTGATATACAAACAGATGCTGAAGCTTGCATAGACGTATGACATCCAATTATGGGGCTGTACTAAAAATAAACAAACATGAAAATGACCCAAAACTTCCAGAACAAAGTACTGCGTGGAATTGTAAATACTCCTTGGTCTATACGTAACAGAGATCTGCACCGTGACCTACAGATCAGCTTAGTCATTGAAGAGATCAGGCGATATGCGATCAAGCATAAACAAAGGCTTCAAATTCATCCGAAATGGAAGACGTCCTTGAGGCCAAGAGCATAATTCGATGACTTAAGCGAATGAAACCTCAGGATTTGAGGGAATAAACGATATAGAAATTATTTAATAAAATTATCACAGTCTAAAGAGCAAGCAAAAGATTTTAATGATGGGGAGTGTCGCCATTTTGTAAGTTTGTGGATGGCGCCTGCTCTTTAAACTATGTCAGCCGTGGATCGGCCAAGCATATCAACCAGTCAATGGGGAGCGACGTGGTTGTAGACCTTCTAGAAAGTTCTCAAGAGATCGGACCCCCGTGGCGCAAAGGGTTTGAATAAAAGAATTACTCGATGTATGAGAGAGAGAGGACAATGTTTCTGGAAGTTTCAACCCGTAATTCCTTATGGATAGGAAAAGGACAAAAGAACAGAAAGTTCTGGTGATGGAATAAGTAGAGAGAATGTTCTCGTAAATAGCCAAAATAATATAAAAAGAGGTTCGTTTAAACGAAGAGTCATACATAAATCGCCGAGTGTCACATAAATCGTCAACGTGAGTGATACATAAATCGTAAATCGTGAATTGTAAGTGTCAAATAAAGTGTAAACAGTGACGTGTATATAGTGAAATATAAACAGTGAGTGACAATTAGGGACTGTGATCATTGTAACAGTGAGCTTAATCATTGTTAAAGTGTAAATAAATAAACATTTGTTAAAAAATAAATTTGTCGTCATCAAACACAAATCCAAGAACCTGTAAAAACGTTAACATATTTTCCCCTATGCGGCGGACCAAAGAAATAAGGATCATTAGTCGATTGAAAAATTGGTGGTGATTCGGAAGGTGGTTTTAGTGAGTAATAAGCCCACACCACCACGAGACATAGGTCTTATGGTGTCTTTTGAAGATTTCCACCTTCCAGCGCAAAACAAAAAAATTATTGTGTGGTTTTACGAAACCACGATGAAAGTAAAACTTATTTTCGGAACTTAGGCATTTAAGTAACTGAAAATTTTCGGAAAATTATTTGATTTAGGGTATGAAAATAGAATAGAAAGAAAGGGATGTGGCACGAATTCACTGTCTGGCGTGACGCGCACCGTTGCAACTATTTTTGAATTTCCATTATTGATGTTAATACTCGAATGTTATTTTCATTATTGAATTTGTTGATTATTGTTAAATCGATCATCTGCCTGTTGTTATCTATTGTAACATCACCGTCGGATATTTTTGCACTATTCTCACTAGCTGTATCTTTGTCTATCATGATCAAGTGAACAATAACATTTATATCAATACACTGATCAAAATACAAATACCAATACAAATATGATTGACAATTAATGACAACTTATAATATAATAAAACGTCGTCATGGAGAGGAAAATAGCTCATTACATTCAGTAATAGCTCGCGCAACAGGCCTGGGAAAACGATATGGTATATAGCTAACAATGTGTATACGAGCTCTGCCGAACACTTTCCGACTCCCTGCCGAGAATGTGTTACATTTAGCGACATGCTAAAGACAGGCCAAAAAATTTGAGACGATGTATAAAAAGTTTCATTTTAAAAACATATTAAAAATATACTATCATTAAGGATTCATCAAGTCAAGTAGTTGGACATTTTAAGTAATTGTAACTTATAAATAAAATAACTTACGATACAAATGATTGACTTGATTTGGTATTTAAATAAAAATATTTGATTCGAGTTTGATTTAATTTCAAGTTAAAAGTTAAGTAACATGAAAAGGAAGTCAAGTAGCGTTGAAATCAATTCAAGCAATAAAGCTCTATCACAAGTAATACAAATTGTTTAACTATTTCAATTTTTTTTTATTAAAAATCAATTATAAACATTCAATTTTATCGTTTAAAAACGGAATGATTGAATTTTTTTTTTTTTAATTTTCAAACAACTCGTTTTCCAATCTCATCGTTTATGCAAGTTAATTCAGTAGATAATTAATCAAAAACTCAAAAAGTCGTATACAGCTAAAGTCTGTACATCAATATTTATATTTATTAGGTAACTATTGGTGCAATAAATATTTCTATTAGCGCCAAGAATATTTCCCATAATTAAAAAATCAATTAGCGATTTAATTAAATCGATCAAGCTTATATTGAAGAAATTAGATAAGAGTTTAGCATAATATTTTACCTTTACATTAGCCAGAGAAAAAAGTAAAGATAATTATTACTTTTATGAAGAAAAAAAAAGTTAATTGAAATCCTGAAATTGAATCCTTTTCCATTACTCGACAATCAAAATGTTTTTATACTCACAATATTGGCGATTATATATCTATATATATATAAAAGATTTTAAATTTATTTAATTAAATTGTGTTCAATATCAATTTTTTTCTTAGGCTTTGTTTGTAGTTGATGCAACAATAAAATTTTGTCATAATTAATTTTATGCAATGAAATAAAGCGTGGATATGGTTATTGATTGAAAAAAGCCAAGGAATGAATTGAATGGATTGAAATGTGGCGCCTTGCAAACGGTTATTGGAAACGGTTTTTTATTTTTTATTATTTCATTTAGTCGTTATGAATAATAATTGTTGATATTTTTTTCGTGTCTTTCACATACGCTTGATTTGAACTGATTACAAGAATTATTAAATATGGTTTTTTGATTAATTTTTTTTATGCTTCATCAAGTTTACATCGAGAGCGTGCAATAAGGCGTAATACGCAAATTCGATTGGACGAGACGGAATTCATTGAAGGATACAGTGTGTTTAATTTGTTTGGAAATTGTTCCATCGCCTTTGATAACAACAATAATTGCATCTTTTTGAAATGCAGTGCATGAGAGAAAAAAAATTGATTTATTGGACATAATACGATTATGGATGCTTACAATTATAAATGCTTGTATATGTAATACATAACACAAGTTTTACCTTTAAGTTAAATCACTTTATGTTTTATTAATGTGATCAAGAAATATTTAATTCCATCAGAAATATTTCTGAAAAAAAATTTGTCAAGTTCTGCGACACTTTTACCGTAAAAAGTGTTGAGATCCAGAAGAAGACATCCAGAAATTTGACAAAAAAGTAAACAGGAATCTGTTCTAAAAAATAATACACAGCAAATGAAAAGAGAAACCCTGAAGCAACAAATGGGACAACTTCTGAAAATTTATTACAAAATAAAACGATGGCTCAACGATAGTCCGGGATATGTAAGGAATTAAAAGTGATGTTATAGTAAAAAAAGTAACATAAAAATCCACTTAATGGCGGAGCAGTTAAATCAGTTGATCTCCGCTCCATGCGCTAGTGCTATTGGGTTTGATCCCCGTTAAATCCTAGATTTATGACCTACAATGGAAAAATGAATTCATTGGAGAATTTCATGAAATTTAAAAAAAAATGTTTTCAACCCTTAAATTTGAAAAAAGTTCCAACTGGACAGCAAATTAACAAAATACAAGTCCATACTTAAACCCATCTGGACATTGGAAATACAGTTGTGGGGAGCTGCCAGTAACTCCAATGTGAACAAGATTCTCAGCGCTTCCAGTCCAAAACTCTGAAGACAATAACTGACGCCCCATGGTACGTCACCAATCATCGGGATCTCAAATTCAGTCAAAAATACTTGCAGGGACTGGACGAACATCCCAACTATCTAGCTATCAACCTCCTGGAAAATTCCGGCCATCATCAAAGGCTGAATCGCGCCTCTTTTCTGGAGCTACCTTTCAGAGAACCACGAACACCTTAAAGTACCCCTTTTAGAGGGTGCAGTCTTTCTCCCTTGTACATCCTTACTAATATTATAAACGTGAAAGTTTATAAGAATGGATGTATAGATGTTTGTTACTCTTTCACGCAAAAAGTACTGAATGGATCTAAATTAAATTTGGCATAGATATAGATTATAATCTGGTGTAACATATAATATACTTTTTATCTAGAAAAAATCTACGGTTCCCGTGGGATAAATATATTTTTGTTTTTACAGAGAAAAAGATAAACTTCCTTTTTTACAATGTGGTTATTTAGGGGTCAGAGAATGATATAGGTTACTTCTTATACCGGAATAATGAACGGTTCCCAAGAGATAGTAAAATAAGTATGTATTCTATAGAAACCGAGTATTTAAAAGCAGTTTCGTTAAAGTCCACGAAATAAAGTCTTATTGTTAGCTCATTTTCCTTAAAAAGACTTGATCTACTTTTTACTCAGAAAAAATCTTCTATTCCCGAGGGATAGATATGTTTTTCTTTGTCACAGAGCAAAAGATTGATATGATTTTTACAATGTGGTAGTTTGGGGAAGAATGATATGGCTTACTTTTAAGACTGGAATAACGCATGATTCCCATGGGATGACAAAACAGTTATATCCTACAGGAACCTTATATTTAAAAGAAGTTTCAGTGAAGTTTGTGAAATAGAATTTATCGCATTTTCCTCAAGAAGGCCCGACCAATTTTACACAGTAACGAAAGAAGTTTTCTAAAAAGTTAAAATAAAAAATAGAAAATTTTTACTGGAAAATACATATGAATTTCAATTTTACACA
The DNA here is from genome assembly GCA_958496155.1 of Sisyra nigra. Lineage (NCBI taxonomy): Eukaryota > Metazoa > Arthropoda > Insecta > Neuroptera > Sisyridae > Sisyra > Sisyra nigra. Next base: position 38,207,834 of record OY292318.1, read on the forward strand.
CGATAACTTAAAACTTAAAATCGTATAGAACCTGTAAGATAGCTAATATCTCTTCCTATAGAAAAGTAGTTTTACGGATGTTGATGAACAGTCGTTGGACCTAAAGTCTGAAAGTATCTTACATCTTTTTCCGTTAAAATAGATGAATTTTAATATTTCGGTATATGAAGGTATCTTTAAATCAATCAGTTAAATTTAGATACACCCAGCAAAGCGAGCGGGGATTAGCTAGTTCATCATATTTGCTTAACGTCCAGGGACAGATTGCAAATTAATAAAGCGGAAAAACCCCTTAAATTAACGAATTAAGAAACACGTAAAAGCAAAGCTTCCATTCGTTCACATGAAGATTGATTACTGCAAAAATAGAATTTCAGAAAATTGTTTTTTTCAGAAGAAAGATGTAAGAACAATCTTTCAATCGTTTTTTTTTAAGTCTTTCAATCAAAGTTGTTAAAATTTATCATCTATTAATAGATCTCATCACCTCTTGGGAGTATTTTCCACTGAGATCCAGAGATGGAGCTTCGTAAACATTTAATATGAACTTTACTTGATTTGAAGCTAAATATTAGTCAAGTAGCTTGAATAACTATAGCGATTAAAGTCGTTTAAAAATCAAGACTAGCACCTAAGTAAAAGCTTAACAAAAATTTGAAGGAAAAACTTGCTCATGTCAATATGAACAACGAGCTCAAGTCTTTGAAAGTCATGTAAATATTTGTTACAACTCATTAAATTTAATAAAATTTAATGAGCTCAAAATGATGCAATTTTACACTTAATGCAACTTCATATAGTAGGTATAGTTAAAAAGGTTTAAAAATAAAATATTTACCTATATTAAATCCTTTAAAAAGTCAAGTTTGAAGAAGCAATTTAACAATTTTTTAAAGCTCTTCTAACAATTTCAGGTTTCTTATGTAATTAGGTTTCATAAGTAACATTTTACTACGTTTATAATTTTTAAAGGATGTTGAATGTAAAAAAATTGTAATTGGTATTCCTGCAGTAAAAATTTCAATGAGAAAAAGTTGTTTCAATCCTCGGGGGCCACGGCAATTTCCAACCAATTTCAATAGGCAATCATACGAGTAAATGTTAAAATTCTAAGATCAAATTGAATTCTCATAAGATTATTGTCCAAGAAAAATGAAAGTCCCTTTAATAAGATTATTGAAAAATTGAGTTTTGCTACAGAATTTTTTATGAAAATTTTAAAAAGGTGAAATCTTCACATACGTTTTTAGATATGTTAACTCTTAATAATTATACGGTTCAAATCTTAGAAGTAGTTAGATTCTTAAATAATTACAATTATTAATTACAAGTATTTAACTCAGAAAAATGCTTTCATAAATACAAATTATCAACTTCACGATTCACTCATAATATTTTAATTAGTTAAAGAATTTTCTTTCAAATGTAAAATGATATCGCTAATTTTTAACACAAATATTTAAAATGAATGTGAGCTTTAGCATTAAACCGTTCACTTCATAGGACAAACTGATTTATTTTTTTGTCGTTTGTAATTTTAAACGTTGCCTTCAAAGTGTTAAATTATATAATATGTATTGAAAACAAATTTTCCATATGATATTTAAATAACACGAAATAATAACATTTTTTAGTCAAATAAGTCCGATTTCAATTCTTTGTGTTTATCTTATTTATTGTATACTAATAACATTTATCTTGGTATTTCGTTTTAAAAATTAATGAACTGTAAATGGGCCAATTATTATTATATTTAAGCGTAAAATTGTAGGTAAGGAAACGCTATAATTAGTTATTATTATACTCGATAATTTTAAGTAGCATTTTCTTTTCATTTTTTTAACTGAATATAAGTTTGAACATTTAACTTATTCATTATCCATCTTTCATTGGTTTCAAATCTAATAATGTTTGTTAGTCAAGAAAAAATTATTTAAAGCCTCGTTTTTATGGAGATCTCAACTTTCTAATCCAATGAGAAAACAGTAGTACTTACCGAGTGTACTTACCGTTCAATATTAGCATGAACATGAACTTTTTTTTTAAATCGAAATTGTAATGTAGTGCTTATTTTTACCCTATAATTTTTTTTTAATTTAACCTTTATAGATTAGTAAAAGAAATAACGTAGTCGTACAATTATTTTCAAAATTTAATTAAATATGCCTAGTTAAACTCATTTCGTTATGATTCTTTCGAACAAAGAAATTATTAATTGTAAAGTGTAACAAATAAGCATATCACCTATAAATTAAATTCATACGGAAAAGTTAAATATTTTAATGCATTATGCATGTCTTTAATTAAACAAATTTCAAAAATTGTATTTCTTTATCAAAAAAATTTCGTTTTAGGAGGTTTTCAGAGGAATTTTTTTTTGTGTTTTAAGTCGCTTTAACATCTAAGGTCATATCACGACTGTCTAAACACAGAAAATTTCTGTTGGTCAATTTTTATCTAAGGTATTCAACAAAATTCATCAAAACCTACCTATAGTGTTGCTGAATTTAACTCTACTAACTACTAACTCTAACTTAGAGCACCGAACGTTCAAATTATAGATACAAAAATTATAATATAAATTCACCAAATCTCTAAGAGATTTTTTTTTGTCATTCCAATCAAAAATTTCAACACATTAACAACACATAGAAAATACAAAACGTTTTTCAAGAAATTTTGCTAATTAGTATTTGGTTCATAGTTCTTTTTGAAAACAATCAAAATTATTAGAAAATAATTTCTTCATCGTTATTATTTCAGTCACTCCAAAACTGTTTGCATTTGGGAATTTTTAAGATCTATTTCAAAAAACTTAAAGTCAAAATATCTTTTTTAACATTTCTTTAGCTTTTATTTTTAGTATGATACTTTTTATAATTGTGGTAGTTTATATTTGAACAGTTTAATACATTCAGAAAATCAATGCTTGTTGTGGATACTTTTTAATTATATTTTTTGAGTAGAAATTATTCAAGTCAAATATTTGGACATATTTTCAAATGAGTTGTACTTGATTTTTTAAATGGTAGAGGAAATAAATTGTGATATCAATTTTTGACCAACATTTAAATATTTGTATTTGATTCAAGTTTGACTTTATTTCAAGTTAAAATTTCAAGCTCAAGGAGCTTGAAATTCGATTCAAGTAGCTTTGAAATCAAGTCAAAAAGTGAATAATTATTTTTGAGTTTATTGGATGATTATGAGTAAAAGAATGTTTATAGATTTTTAAAAGAATAATCTACAATACAAGCGAATTAACTTCTTCTCAGATTTATAACAAATTTTTATACTTCTATCACAGAAAAGTGAAATAGTTAAAGTAAAATTTAAATATTTTAAATATAAACAAAAAAACCAAAACAAATTTATTTACGTATAACATAAACGTAAATTTGTGATATGACCCCCCTCACCAAATTTTTTACGAATAGTCACTAATATAATAAAATAAAATAATCTTTATTGCTCTAATTTTCTGATGTACCGGTTTCCAATACCCATCAGGATTATAATTATAATCAATGGGAGTTATTTTCCTTTCCTTTTCCTAAAGTAAATATGATACAATTTATTTTAAAGATATTGGAAAAATAAAATGCATTAAAATCCAAACTTAGTTTCTTCTTCACATAAATGTTTCTACTCATTTTCAGTGTTGAATCGAAGAAGTCCAATATCTATGCATAATAGGTTCGTTTGCGGATGTAATACTGAATCGATAACGAATCAGTTCAAGACAGAATTAGGATCATCGCCAAGCGCATGCAAGTTTATGAGCCGAGTTACGGTCCGATATTCGCGGTTTACACAAAATGCGTTCGTTACCGATTTATAATTGGTTCTAGCGATCCTCAGATTTTTGTTTGGATGAAAAATTCGATTCTCTTACTCATGCGCAGTTTGCTAAATTGTGACTAATTCAAAATCCAGTTTCGCTGTCATGCTGCGTTCACAGGAGTCAACTTTAGTAGCTCGTTTTTAGTTGGTCAAAAAAAGTTGAATGAAAAATCTCGTGTGAGAACCGTAATCAACTTTTTAGTGAATCAAAAAAAGTTTGAAGGAGTCATCACACTAGGTTTTTCATTACACTTTTGATCGATTAACTACAATCGGTCAACTAAAGTTGACTTGTGTGAACTTAATAAGTTCATAAGTGTGTATGCGTTTGGCGATTATCCTATCCACTTGGATTGATTCGTTATCAGTTCCGAATCACCTCCGCGAAGAAACCTAATAATAAGAAAACTTAAAGATACAAGGGTATCAGGCGTATTGATCCCCGGAGAAAATATCCCTAACAAAATATCCCCGGACAAAATATCCTTAGGTATAATATCCCCATGACAATAACATTTTAATTAATTATTTAATTAATAACTATATTACATTAACCCAAATTATTTTTTAAAATAGTGTTAAATTGACCCCCATGTGCTAATGCTAAATCCGCAAAAACTGTTAATTAATGCCAAAAGGGTCTAGGGGGTCCCCCTGGTTGGGGTTTGGGAAGCCACCAACAAAAGAAATTATAATCATTGCTCGTTTACCCGATTTTCATTCATTGACTGAATGTGCACTTCTTTACACCGCGAAGTTTGACACAAAACTAAATGTTTTAACAACAAAATTCTGCTGCAAATACGATTTGCAGTTATTTTATGAGGATATTTTGTCATGGAGATATTTTGTTCGGGGATCGAATAAATTTTTCTGAAAATCTAAAGTCTTTCATGAGCTGTATTTTGAGACAATAATGTTTTCTTAAAACTAAATCAGGCCTATACATACAAAAAATAATTAACCTCTTTTCAAAAGCGCTTTTGATCTCTCAAAATGTTCTCATGTTTTCCAAAATTTAAGTTTCCCAATGTTTTGGACATTTGGATAAGTAGCAATTAGCGATAAATTTCAAAATTTATTTAAAAATCGAAATTGTTTCAATAGTATCGTAAATGATGGAAATGACGAAAAGAGAAAACTGTGAAATTTTGGACTGTTAATATTATTATTGAGAGGATCCAAATCGCAAATTTCAATTTTCCTTTAAATAACAGGGGAAAAACATTCTGTTGCACTTTGGAATTTAATAGCTCACGTTGGGAATAATATTTTTTAATGTCCAAGATGTGTTCTTATAGAAAATTTAACGTTCTACAAAAAAGGTTCCATACAATTTTTTGATATATTTATCTCTTCAAAAGTTATTCATGGTTAAATTTGGATTGATGATACATTAATTTTAAATTTTTTGACACAGTCATCAACTTTATGGGAAAATTTTATAGGACAATAATTTATCTCCATAATAATAAATTTTAAAATATCAAAAGCTACCTAAATAATTCATCTGTGGTAGGTATCCTAAGAGGTTAAGTACCTACTTAGGTACTTAGGTTTGCTGTAGTTTCTTTATTTGACGATGGATTAGAAGTTGAAGTGCAAAAGAAAATTATTACATACAGTGTCGTAAAGATAAGATAGTTATAAGGCAAAAAAAATTGAAACTGAACGGAAAATTTAAATGCATTCTTAGATAAAGATATGAATGACTTCGTATCGATGGATCTTTTATCTATTTTCTAAGACTGATTTGTCTTACGCCTTCCTTTCGCCTTCGAAAAAGAAAAAATCCCAATTGTAATAAAATATTTTGGATTATTTAAATTTATTTTTTTAAAAAATCAGATTAATGCGAATTAATTACAATATATCAAAAACTTTTATGGAGATTACTTATAGGACATAAAATGTTCTACAATAAATGTCTCATTAAATTGCCCAATAAAGTCAAAAATTTGGAAAAATTTAACAATTTGTCATCAATCCAACTTTAACCTTAAATAACGATTGAAGGAATAAAGATATCAAAAAATTGTAAAAAACTTTTTTGTAGAACGTGAAATTTTCTAAAAGAATCTTGTTCATACCAAATTATTGTCCCCGACGTATAGGCTATAAAATACAAAATTAAATAAAAAATAAAAATTGGCGATTTGGCACTTCTTAATATTAATATAAAGAGCTTAAACTTTCACGATATTCTTTGTTTTCGTTATTTCCAACAACAGTTTCGATTAAATGTTCGAATATGTTATATTTCTGTATCGAATTATTCGAAAAATGCAATGCTTCTTTCGACATTGATAAGACTCACGGTTAATTATATTAAAATACTTTAAGCATGGGTTAAAATCAAACATGTTTTACACCAAACTGATTGAAATTAGCAAATATTCTTATGATAACATCATATTTTCCTTCCACGCCCTGCTCTTATATCAGTACATATGTCCACTAATATTTAAGATAAGTAAAGAATTGACCAAACTTACGAATTTTATAACCATCATGACTTTAAAATATAACATCTAAATGCACTTTTTATTAGAACTTACTTTTACGTGATTTTTGAGTATCTTCAATAGGAAATATGAATTTAAGTTTTGCGCTACTAAATCTCAAAGCTCTGTAACGCTCACACTAAGCACTTCCGAACACGATCAAATACCATTTTTTCCGAGTAGTTTCTAGGAATATAATTTTATGTGACACGTTTCAAGGTAAGTTATTTCGTTTAAAAAACCTTAAACATGCACTTTCGCCTCGGTATTTATTAAAAGAATTCGTTCCGAAAAAGAAAAATTTTATTATATTCTGTTAAAAATTGATTTATTATACTCGAAATGAAAATCGTTTCCATTTTGCAACAAAAATGATTAAAATTTGTGGTACCTTTGGTTCAGAATTATCGGCAGACGAAAGCTTTTTGAGACAGGAGGCGGTACAGGAGCGGCCCACCCCCGGGGACGGTTGGTTGGTGGCGGGCTGCAAGTAGCTGCACGGCATTAATGTCACCATTCTGTCACCACTGGGACATTTTTGCACACCATCCTCTATATTTCTATTCGATAATCTCGTGTTCAACAAAACGATTTCGGCACAATTTAACCAACAACTTGACAAAATTTAGTACTTAATGTTTATCTGACTGAGTTTTTCGACTGTTGATATTTTAATTATTTGATTGATAATTTCCACTTTTAAACACTGAAAATAAAAATTATTTAATTTCCGAATATGCTTACTACAAAACTAAATCTTTTATAGGCTTATTGTTAATGATATTCATTTGACTTTTTTGAACTTTATTTTAGTCAATAATCTTGCAAGAATTGATTTACAGAAAGTTTCTTCATGAAAGATCTTCTCCATAAAAACTAGAGATGAAAATGCATTTCTTTGCGGGCTTACTGATATAACTTTTTTCGTCGGTTCTAGAAATTTATCAAGTCAAGTAATTTGGGATTTTGTGTAATGATTGAGCTCAAAATTTTTACTTTGAAATGAAATAACTTGAAAATAGCTTAAATTTTTTACCCTCACTTGAGTTTGACTTGATTTTAAGCCAAATTAAAGTCAAGTAGCTTGAAAATCAATTCAAGTCTCAAGTTGGTAGTTATTAAATATTGTTTATAAATAAATAGCTAATAAGAGTCAAGGAACAATAACGAATTATTTCGTCAAATCCAACAAAAATCAAACTTTACTGTTATCACTTTAATCTGTAATTGTTGAAAAATATTTTCGTTTAAAATTCATTCAAATCTTATCTAACTTGATGCGTCGGTAGTATGAATTCATCAAGTCGAGTAATTAACAAATTTTTTAATAATGATTGAGCTCAACATTTTTACTTTGAAATGAAATAGCTTAAATTTTTTACCCTTACTTGAGTTTGACTTGATTTTAAGCCAATTTTAAGGCAAGTAGCTTGAAAAAAATTTCAAGTCTCAAGTCGGTAGTTATGAGATATTGTTAATTAGCAAATAGCGTATGATAGTCATGGAACAAGAGTAAATTAATTCCTCAAATCTAACAAAAATCGAACTTTACTATTAACACTTTAATCTGTAATTGTTGACAAAGATTTTCTGTAAAAATTCATTCAGATCTAATATAACTTGATGCGTCGGGAGTAAGAATTCATCTAGTCGAGTAATTGAGGATTTTTTGTAATGATTGAGCTCAAAATTTTTACTAAGAAATGAAATAGCTTGTAAATAGCTTAAATTTTTTACCCTTACTTGAGTTTGACTTGATTTAAAGCCAAATTTATATCAAGTAGCTTGAAACCCAAATCAAGTCTCAAGTCGGTAGTTATAACAATTTTGGTTATTAATTAATAGTCTATGAAAGTCATGTAACAAATATTATTTCGTCAAATCCAACAAAAAATCAATTTTTTTTTGTTAGCACTTTAATCTGTAATTGTTAAAAAAGATTTTCTCTAAAAATGCATTTAGATCTGATATAACTTTTTACGTCGGTAGTAGGAATTCACTAAGTCAAGTAATTGGAGATTTTGTGTAATGAATTGAGCTCAAAATTTATACTTAGAAATAAAACAACTTGAAGTATTTACCTTTACTTTAGTTTGATTTGATTTTAAGCCAAATTTAAGTCAAGTAGCTTGAAAATCAATTCAAGTCTCAAGTCGGTAGTTATGAGATATTGTTAATTAACAAATAACGTATGAGAATCAAAGAACAAAAGTAAATTAATTCCTCAAATCCAACAAAAATTGGAACTTTACTATTATCACTTTAATCTGTAATTGTTGACAAAGATTTTCTTTAAAAATTCATTCCATTCTAATATAACTTGATGCGTCGGCACTATTAAAAAATTTTTCTTTAAAAATTTTTACTTAGAAATGAATTAGCTTGTAAATAACTTAAATTTTTTGCCCTTACTTGAGTTTGACTTGATTTAAAGCCAAATTTAAGTCAAGTAGTTTGAAAACCAATTCAAGTCTCAAATCGGTAGTTATAACATAATGTTTATAAATAGTCTATGAGAGGCATGGAACAAATATTAATTATTTCGTCGAATCAAACAAAAAATCAAACTTTATTCTTATCATACGTTCATCGTTAATTGTTGCAAAGGATTTTCTTTAAAAATTCTTTCAGATTAATGACATTAAAATTCAATAAATTTTGAATTTTTTAAAAATTATTCAAAACAACTAAACGTGACAAAATTGAATTCGTAAAAAAACCGAACCATTACTTCCAATTAAAATATTTTATTCATAAAAACAAGAAAGAACGTTTTGCTTGTTAAATATTCATAAAACGATCTTTATATGCCTCCAGAGGACATTTTTGACGATCTTTCAGAACTATTCTTTAAAATATTAATAATTCCATATCTAAAATTAACAATAAAAATAATAGAAGAATTTAGGAATTATGTTAAAAAAAAAATTCTCCAACCGTGCTCACTTTGTATATGTGAATGTGTATAAATGAAAAAAATATGCAAAGTAAATTATGACAAGATTTTAGCGACGGACGAACAAAACACATGTGACACATTCAAAAGGTTTTAGTATTTATAAACCACTGGCTCTATGAGCCTTAATTGCCCACTTGTTTCTTACAAGAAACACATTTTCAAATTCGACGAATTTCACAGAACAAAAACTTGCGTAGATTATTTTCAAAAGATTTTCAACAGACTAATTTGTTAGGAGAATATCAATCAAACAATCATATTTATAGTAATAAAGAAACATCATTAAATATTTCAATTACCAAATACTTGTTTTAACATATGCCTTGTAAAATCACTTAATAATCACAGTTTTGATAAATTTTACGAAATAAATCACTTTGTTAAATGTTTTTTTTTTTTCCAAACAATCACTTAAAACTAAACGTAACGGCAACAATCATAGGCAACTTGAATTCTATGAACGGCAACCGACAACAGAAGATAAGATTTCCACTCGATCGAGCGAGTCGTGAAGTGCGAAACACATTTCGGCTCGACTCGAGGCGACTCGTCAAAGCTCGACGACGAACAAAAAGCTGGTTTTGTCGAGCTTATTGGTGGATGTGCCGGGTAAATAATTCCAGTGTTTTCAAATCGGTGTGATCGAATTATATTCGGTGTTGTCGAAAATATTATTTTAACAAGTTTATAGAAAGAAAATATTGGAGAATGCGCGAGATTTTTTCGACTTCTATTTGAGTTTTATGTTTCTTTCGTTTTTTGTTGGAAGGTCTTTGGAGTGTTGGTTGCCCGGCTCGGGCCGCCCCCCAATCCGGACTCACCGGATCGTATTAAAATATTTGACCCAAATGTCAACAACGTTTTCGTATAGTGAGCCCAAGAAGAAACCCTCAAGACTTTATCGTCTCGATCGGGATTTTCTGAATAAATTATTGTTTTACAAATCTTTTTTTTTTGTTTATAAAAAAAAAACTAATAAAATTTATAAAAAACGTGTTTAAAAAATGGATAATCTTTATCTTCCCCATCTTAAAATTACATTTAAATCTACCAGGTATTCTATCAATTTCCTATTGGCCGTAAACACTTAACATTTTAAGAATTCAAAAAATTTGATAAATACTTGGCTTATACATAGAGATAGGAATATGCTATATGATATACAAATATCTGTATATAACAGGAAATTCATATGATAAAAAAAAATTTTCACGATATTTGGTGAAGATTTATTTTTTAATGTCCCAAACTAACCGTAATTTTTTTGATTTAAAATATTTATCTTCACACCTTATTTTGACTTAATATTGAAAAAGCACTCAAAGTTTCAATCGAAAATTATCACGTCAAAATATCTACTTTTTAAAAAAGTCGATGGACTTTTTATTCGTTGAAACCTCTACTTTCTGATGGTGCAAAAAAAATACATTACAATGTTAAATGTTGCCAGAAAATGCAATAATTAAAGTGTAAATTTTTATAAATTACTCAAAGTTGTATTATGTACAATAAAGTAATTTTTTTTCACCTTATTTTGATTTAATATTGAAAAAGTACAAAAAAAATATTACTTTATTAAATGTTCCCAGAAAATGCAATAATTAAAGTGTACATTTTCATAAAATGCTCAAAATTGTAAATAATACAACAAAAAAAATTACAGTGTGTTTGGGACATAAAAAGGTATGTATGTTCTTACCAAATTTCATGACAATTTTTTTTTTGTAAAAGATAGAAGTAAAAAACGAAAAACTTGGTTATTGGAATTTTTCACATAAATTTTGAGGTTATGAAAAAAAGTTTTACCACAAAAGTTGTAGATCTTTTTACTACCTAAAACTTTGCCATTTAATTTTTTTCCATAGGACTTGCAGTTTTGTCGCAAATTGAGATAAACCCTTTCTACCCTTAACCCACCCCCATTCCTTTCCACTTTCCGACCTCAGATCGACCGTAATTTTCTTTTTATTTTATATTCTCTTCCTTTTCTAATGGGTTTTATCCTATTATAATTTTTTTTGGGTTCAAAAATTTTCGACCCTGGTCTATATGGAAATTATTTTATAATAATTTTCTCCCAAGAAATAAAAATCACTAGTCGATTGAAAGATTGGTCGTGATTCGAAAGGTGGTTTTAGTGGGTTATAAACCCACACTACCACGAGGCACGGGTCTTGTGGTGTCTTTTGAAGATTTCCACCTACCAGCGCAAAAAAATGCTATGATCATTAATAGCCACTATTATTTAGCATTTATCCCGCTTTTTAGGTTATTGGCAATGGCACTATTTTGTTCAATGTTTTGGCACTTAGCCCGTTATTGATGCCACTCTTCATATTATATGAAACCTAAAAGTTTTCAACGTATATCTTACGATTTATATAAATAAAATGTAACGTAGGCCAGTTGAAAAATTTGTTGTGCTCGACTGAACTACAATTGTCAACCGAAACCGTAACTGAATATTGAGTTTTTCTTTTAGTTTCGGACAACATCGAAAGTTATAAAGCTAAATTTAAAATAAGTTCAAATTTCATTGTCAATGTGCATTTATTAGGACATCATTTTATTTTTGAAGTAGAAATTCACTTGCAAAATGATTAAATATACAACGATTCAACACTGTTCGGCGAGCAACGGTTAAACTCAGCCACTAATTTATAAAATAATGAATCCATTTCGATCCGACAATGTTCGAAACGACAAAAACAACAACCAAAATTATCAATGACCAATTTTGATCAAAACTATCGTTAATCGAACTGAAGCTAAACTATTTTTAATTGGATAGTAAATCATAAAGTAAATTTCTTCGGTACCTAATATTTTTAATTTTTTAGTGGTTACATTACGAAGTAGTAATACATGGATGGTTACATAGCTTTCTTCCTTTAATTGTTCCCATTGATTGATAGTTTATATACTCAATTTAAAACTAAATTCCAGTATAAAGTAAAATCAAAACATATTTTAGTACATTTAAATCACTCATACTATAAAAAATATCCGAAAATAAAAATGTAAAAAGTATCGTGATTCTTATAGATATATTTATTACTTCCGTTTTTCAACTAAATATTTCTTTTAGTTACTGAATTAACTTTAAGTAATAAAAAAAATTTTAACATAAATTATAAAGACTCTTATTTAGTTTATCAAAGTTTTTTTTTTCTAAGAACCAACATTTTAATTGTCTTTATAACTTTACGGTTAAAAATATGAAAGACTGCAGTCTAAATTGCGGGTCTTAGATCTAATTTGAAAATTGTTGAATAAAGTTTAAAAATATCCAGAATAAGTTCATGTAAGTAGGTACTTAACCATAGAAGTTCCGTCGTAGTTACAAAAACTTGGATCGATTTACATAGGGCACCTTTATAAGAGCTTTATAAGCTGCCCTCGAATTTTCATTTTATTTTCTCTCTTTTAGTCCTTGAAGTAATTTGAGGTAACTTCATTTGAAGAGGTATACGTTTGCCAATCATAATTTTAACATTATAATTGACTACTGATTTTCAAACTATTTGGCTTAGATTTAATTTAAAATCAAGTCAATCTCAGCTTAAGAGTTTTTATTTGAATATCAAGTCAAGTCAAGTCAAGTCAAGCATTGAGTTAGTTCATTTCAAAGTTTCAATATTTAGTTCAATTCGTTGCACAAAATGTTCAGATATTTGAATTGATAAAACCCATGTTTAAAGATAGGATGTGTTCTTGAGGAAAGTTGGAAATACTATCGTATACTGTCATCTGTTAGATGAAAAAATACAAAATTTGGGACTGGAACATAGGGTAGTTTATCAACTAGATATCTCATGCCTTTCGTGTTTCTTGCGTGACGAACAACAAACGGATACAGTTGTCAGTTTCAAAGCAGTGTTTCGATTTTTTTAAATAAAATTCACAGAAGTTGATGTTGATAGAATCTAGATTCATTATTATATGCCAAGTACTAAATAGCAGACGAAACAATGGATTATTCCGGGTGAATCTGCTCGAAAAAAATTTTAGACCATTTCATAACCATTGAAGGCCATAGCCACGATTTTTGAGATTCAAACGGAATAATCTTCATGGAAGTTTTTTTCCAAAAAATAAAGAATGCTAACATTGCAGTATTAGACCGGATTTGATTAATTGTGTTGCGTTGTTTCGATGTACATTTTAAGCATGTACAGCCAGGGCCAGTTTTCGACTTGATAATGCCCTAAGCTATTTGAGATATAGGGCCTTGTTAAAAAATTTTTTGTAAGTAAAAGTTAAGGTAAATAATGCTACAATATATTTAAGGATATAATATGACAATTGCTCACTTAAACAAATATTTCGGGGCCCCCAAGAAAGTGGAACTCTTAAGCTATAGCTTGTGATGCTTATACGTAAATCCTGCATTGAGTACAGTCCCGGCTAGGTAAGAAAAATGTGTTGTTCCACCATGATAACGCACTAGCACATTCATCCAGGATCATCGCGCCAAATTTACATTAACTGGGCAACGAATTACTAGTCCGCGTGACCTGACCTGGTTCTTTGGGACCACGTTCTGTTTCCTAACATAAAAGCATGATTTGTTCTTTGGGACCACGTTCTGTTTCCTAACATAAAAGCATGATTTGAGAAGAATAAATTCGGTTCCATGCATTTTGATCCCCAGACAAAATGCCCCCGACAAAATATACTCAGACAAAATATCCCCATGACAAAATATCCTCAGACAAAAATTTCTATTAGAATAACTACAAATCGTATTTGCAACATAATTTTGATGTTAAAACATTTAGTTTTGCGTAAAACTTTGCGGTATCAAGAAGTGCACATTCAGTCAATGAATGAAAATCGAGTAAACGAACAATGACTATAATTTCTTTTGTTGGGGCTTCCCCAAACCCCCTGGACCCCTTTGGCATTAATTAACACGGTTTTTGTGGATTTAACACGAATACATAGGGGTCAATTTAATACTATTTCAATAAATAATTGGGGGTCAATTTAACACGTTTTTACTAAAATTATTAAATATATATAATCTTAGTTATTGAGCTCAAAAAATAGTTATCAGAAAATTGTGAGGTTTTGAAATTGCATGAAATATTTTATCGTAAATATTTTTGTCATGGGGATATTTTGTCCGGGGGTATATTTTTTCAGGGATATTTTGTCGGGGATATTTTGTCGGGGATATTTTGTCTGGGGATCTAAAAGCCTGATACCATAGATTTATCTCAAATTAAAATTTTAATATATCGTCCCAAGTCAAAATTTTAGACCTATTTTGGCCCTAAAATTGATCTTTTACCCTCATTTCAACCTACAAAGAGTAAAATGAACCTCATCTCAACCTAAACGATCTTCCATCGTACTTATTTTAACCTACATGAAATTTTTATTATATTATGTGAACCTCGTTTCGTCCTAAAGAAAGTTTTATTATCATAAAACATAAAACTTGGTTGTAAACCTGCTTTTTTTACAATACCTATTGCAAATATTATTTACTGATAACCCAATTTTTTGATCTCTCTTTTTCCTATACTTAGATGCTTAATTTAATTTTGTGTATTCTGGTATCCATTACTGGTTTGATCCTTAATACTGTTCACTCTTGTTCATTTTTACTCAGCTTTGGTCTCTTGTTAACCGTTCGAGTGGCGACGTTGGTCATAATACAACAATTGAATAAACTTATTTCACTACCCATTTGATTTTTTTTCAATATTGTCTATATCAAAAGACCTAAAAGTGTAAATGTAAAAAATTTAAAAGTAAAAAAAAACAAGTTTAAAAGAAATAGTGTGAAGAAATTTGCTTTTATTTTTTATCTTAAAAGTAATCAGAGAGATGTTATACAATTAAATAAAATTTCTAAAAAAATGCGCATGGTTGGGTAAATTGTGGAATATAATAAAAGGAAATCCTGGAAAAAAATGATGGCAATGGCGACAATAAAGGAGCTGGAAAACGAGGACATGGAAATTAAAAAATTATATTTGTAATATTCTTATACCATTTAAATTTATCGCTAATATTAATGAAACTTGTATATTTAATGAATAAAAAAAAACAAAATATTAAAATAAAAATGTTATTCTTTTTGAAATAAATCCTACCAATAAAACAATAAAAGAGAGTGACAAAGAAAGAGTGGAGAAGAGAGAGAGAGAGAAAGAGAGAGAGTAAATAAAAAAAATTTGAACCTCATTTGAACCTAAACATTCTATTTTGTCCGATTAATGCCACTTGTAGGTTCAAATGAGAACCAAAATTCAAATGCAAATGGTCCTTTTGTCAATCTACTTGAACCTATAAATAGCCTAGATTTTGAGGGCGAAAATATGTCTAAAATTTCGACTCGGAAAAGTTCAAATTGAAAAGAATACAAATCCGAGGCCCATCTTCAATAGAAAATAGTCCCTTTTAGACGCCGCTACATCTGAAATGACTTTCACAAGACCTAGAAATCTATTTATAATTTTATAATTAGACTTCATTCAATTTTCTTTGTGTTTATAAAAATAAGGAGTACATCAAATCGAAATGATTGTATATTGTATAGAGAATTATTAGCTTAGCTTAATTGAAATGCTATCGTATATTTTGATAATATAGTTATATAGAGAAGTAAATTAGTAATTAATTAGCCTGATATCAATTTCAGTATATTATATGCAATTAAAATCTAGGTTTTATATGCCTAGTAATTTCTTAAGAACATAATCATCAGTTGCAACTACTGGCATATTCTCTGGTTGAAAATCCGAAAAAAAATCCAATAAAACAAATAAAATGTTCGCTGTCAAATAAATAAAATATTGAGTGTGACGAACATTTCTGTGACCAGAACTGCGTCCAATCTTTCTCTCAAAGCATTCATTTTAAAAACCGTCCTCCTCCTCACATACACATATATATGCAAAAGTAAATATGGTCGACCAAAGCCGTGTATAACATTGTGGATATAGTCGGTTAAAGAAGGCGCTAACCCAGACTTTTTGGGTCTTTGTATTAAAATATATTCGCTCGTATTTCTGTGTAGGTTTCTTTCCACATATACACGACCTTTTCTCACAGCCGAATCACCTGCTTGTACCATACATATAGCGCCTATTCTTTTCTATTTACTTCATTTTTTAATGGTTCGAGCTTTTTTGAAAGGAGAAAAAAATTTTCGGATCGTTAGCAAAATGAAAAATATATGAGCAACAACCCTAAAGACATTCGGCTCATTATTCACCCCTTATTAAAACGACTGAAATTAAAACATTCATTTGACTCCAAACAGATTTTGCAATATCGAGATAGTTTTTCAAATCATTTTCAAAATGTTTTATAAATGATGCTGTTGAACTTCCGTTGTAATAAATTACAAGTGAAATGGGAGCGTTATTTTAGCTTCAATACGCCGTTTTTTTTTTTTTTGAAGAAATTTATTAGTGGGAGATTAAATTTTTTTTTATTGATCTTAAACGAGGCGACACGGCGTTTGAATTGTTTGAATTGAAAAGATCGTAAATCTCTTTGAGCGACGAAATAAGAAGCGAGAGCAAAAATAGGTAGATACCAGTTTCCTATCTACAAAGAAGTTGAAGCACTTGAAATAAAGTGAATTTCATGTATTGTTTTGATTTAAAAATTCCTTTAGATTTCCCTATAAAATAATATTTTGCTACATTTTGTACACAACTAGAAATTCGTCGAGTTAAATAACTGGACTATTATGTTGGAATTGGATTTAATATTTTAATCTTGAAATGTTATAACTTGCAAATACATCAATGCTTAACTTAACTCAAACATCAACTTAGTCGATGTATGCACCCACTAGTTAAAGTATACATTAACTAAACTAATCAGAGAAAGTATACACAAACAAATTTATGAATACTTCCACTAGTAATCGTATATACGTCCTATATACACGTCCTACTGTAGATTAGTCAAAGTATTTCAATGGTTTGTTTATTATTTACTGCCATACTTGATAGATTTTGACAATTTATATATTAATAAACTCAAAACGCAAAACCAAAAATTATTCAAGAAGAAAGAAAAAAAACCCGACAATAACTAGATGTAACTTATTTAACTGAAGCAGGCTGAAAGTACACTTACTGAGACCGCGAAGTTTCACACAAGATATTTGGTTTTCTTTAAAAATTTGCGGTATCAGTAAGAGCACATTCAGTATTTTAAACTAGGGTTTAGAATGAAACCAAAAAAAAATTTGACAGTGTAGATACAATCATTCAACTAATACTATCACTAATACGAATCAGTGAATATACAGTATGCATCATTTAAAATAATGAATACTTTCATTTAAACAACAAGGTTAAGCATGCATCAACTAGACAATGTATACACCCACTACCATTTACGCTTTAACTGTAACATATACACTCGGTTGCTTATAATTTATTACAAGAAATCAACGTTCAAACCCTTTTTGTACTCAATCGCTCAGAAAGCCATTTTTTACTGTTCACTGTCTTATTCGCTGACTGAATTGTTCAGACTCAGACTCAATCCGTGGACTCTTTGTATTTATATAGGCAATCAAAGTTAGCAGAATGTAGTGGAATGTACCAGAATGTTCTCCATTGTCCGATACGATTCTTCCAAACACCGTTGACCGTTAAATAAAGAATTCATTATAAATAAGTTTCGATCGAACAATCTGGAATGTTCTATCCTTTTCTATAAGTGTTCGTTACAATACAAATGTCGTCAATATCACGAGAACGAATTAAATGAATATTTTTATCTATTGGCTTTCTCTTGTATTAAGTTTAATTACTACATAAGCATGTTGTATTTATAGTAGTCACTAAAATTTGAGGGAACACTTAAGTGCGGATAAGTGTGGAGGTCAGTAGACCAGTTAGAACTCTTCTATGAAAAATCAAACATATACTCAGGGTAACACTTACCTCAAATCATTTGACAGTTTTCATAGACCAAATTGATGATATGATTTGAGTGAATACTTAACTTATAACGCTTGTAAGTGAAGATTGGAGCTCCCTCAAGTAAATGCTTATTAGATACAAGTAAAAGCCTAACAGTCAAAAGAGTTGACAGCTGTTTTAGATATATATGGACTAATTGATTTCCGTGGCAACTTCACTCCATTGGCTGGCACTGTTACGCAAGAAACCAATAAGTTATCGGCGATAAACTGGCACACACTTAAGCTGCATGTATATTAGATTATACTCCAAATGTCCAAAAAACATTTATTTCATTCACTCATGTTTTCATAACTACAAAACTTGCAACTTGAGTATAGACTCAACTCAGGTCATGAATTCCGTCTATGAAAATATCAAAAGATTTGAAATAAGTGATTATTTGAGCCAATGTTTTATTTACAGAGAAGAGTCTTATAAAATGAAAATTTAAAATACCTGCTACTAAGCACCACACTTAAGTGTTTTCTCAATTTTGAGTGATGGCTATGAATACCGCCCATAATATTCCAATTTACACTTAAAATATATAAAAATTTAAAAAAAATTGCACCAAAACCATCATAAGCAACGACCTAAAACGGCTGTTATTAAAAAGATTTTTTAAACATCAACTTGTTAGATCCAAATTTTTATGTTATCATCCCCCATCATTGAAGGGTCGAGATGAAAAAAAAACGTCATGAATGAAGAAGATTCAAACGGAGTGTCTTTCATAAAAATTGACACCTATTTCCGCTTTACAAGTTTTTAAACATTTTAAGAATAGAAATAATAACTTTGTCGTCCTCACCCTGATTTACCGTTTAGTAAAGAAAAAAAAAAAGTGCCCATAAAATATTTTATCAATGAAAAAGGACACATGCATAAATAAACGCCATAAATAACGATCATCATTCCTCTTTAACACATTTCCATTGAAACTAGTCGTATTTCACATGTTATTTGTCAGATAGAGACGATAAGATCAAATTGAAATATACTCGGTGATTTTTTATCTTGCTTCAATGTGAAATCTTATTTCAAAAAAAAATTTAAAAATTGTCCTTTTCGTCCTCGAGGCAACCAAGTGAATGTGCAATGAAAAGAGCCATCATGCGTCCCATCGAGAAGGCGTGGAGACCAAATAATATCCTATTGTTACCATTGTATACAATAGCTTTAATGCCTTTTCGATGCTACTGTTTGACAAACATGTTGAACACATTTGCAATTATTTTGAATGTTACAAAACGTTCATTGTACTAATTTTTATTTCCATGAAGCATTTTGCAAGAACTTATTTGATTATACAGCCTCCATGATTTAATCAATATTTTAATCTATATAAATGATAGCTGTTTTCTAATGTTCGCTTTTAACTTAAAAACTACTGGTAAGATTTCGATCAAATTTTTTTTGTTTTACTTCTTATATACTTGGTCCTTATCTAAAAAAAAATTATCACGATATCTTCATTAAAAACAAAGTGATTAATGTTTAAAAAA
This sequence comes from Sisyra nigra, assembly GCA_958496155.1. NCBI lineage: Eukaryota > Metazoa > Arthropoda > Insecta > Neuroptera > Sisyridae > Sisyra > Sisyra nigra. Next base: position 38,227,593 of record OY292318.1, read on the forward strand.
CTGCAATTTTTCTAAGCAGACTGCGTGTGCTTTTGTTGTTCTTTAGTTGCTTTGATAAAGTAGAGCAAACGATATTATGCGCATGGAGAATGTTTCTCCTTCTACTGCCAAACTAACTTAACCTAACTACCTAACTTTTCATAATACAAACTAAAAATTAAAATCGCTGTAAAATACAAAAAGTCTCTTTTAAGTTTTTTTTAAATTGCTCCTCAAATGCTCTTTCCGGATCCGCAATTGCTCCAGGTGTATAGTTGATAGTTTATTAAAGATGTATTTTTTTTAAATTTTTAAACTGAAAAATTAAAATCGCTATAAAATGCAAAAGAAATTATTAATTTAAGTTTTTGCTTTATTTAAGCTCTCTATCTGCTATTTTCATTACGCAAATAATCAAATTTTTGCAATATTTTTAATAATTAACTTTTTTAAATTATTTATACATGTATTGTTGTACTATGACATCATTAACTGCCGTTGGATCTTATCCCGAGTCGAAATTTTAGACCTCTTTTGGCTTTAAAATGGATCTTTTACCCTCTTTTGAACCTACAAAGAGTAAAATGAATCTCATCTCAACCTAAACGATATTCCAACGTCTTCATTTTAACCTACATGAAATTTTTTTTATATTTTGTGAACAGATCGTTTCGTCCTAAAATAAATTTTATGATCATAAAACATAAAATATGGTTGTAAATTTTCTTTTTTTTACAATACCAATTGCAAATATTATTTACTCATAACCCAAATTTTTGTTCTCTCTCTTTCCTATACTTAGATGCTTAATATAATATTGTGTATTCTGGTATCCATTACTGGTTTGATCCTTAATCCTGTTCACTCTTGTTCATTTTTACTCAGCTTTGGTCTCTTGTTAACCGTTTGAGTGGCTACGTTCGTCATAATACAACAATTGAATAAACTCATTTCACTATTTGATTATTTTTCAATATTGTCTATATCAAAAGGCCTAAAAGTGTAAATGTACAAAATTTAAAAGAGAAAAAACCGAGTATAAAAGAAAAAGTGTGAAGAAATTTGCTTTAATTTACTATCTTGAAAGTAATCAGAGAGATGTTATACAATTAAATAAAATTTCTAAAGAAATGCACATGGTTGGGTATATTGTGGATTATAATAAAAGGAAATCCTGGAAAACAATGATGGCAATGGCGACAATAAAGGAGCTGGTAAACGAGGACAAGGAGATTAAGAAATGATATTTGTTATATTCTTATACCATTTAAATTTATCGCTAATATTAATGAAACTTGTATATTTAATGAATAAAAGAAAAAACAAAATATTAAAATAAAAATGTTATTCTTTTTGAAAAAACCTCTACCAATAAAACAATAAAAAAGAGTGACAAAGAAAGAGTGAAGAAAAGAGAGAGAGAGAGGTCCATTTGAAAATTTTTCTGCAGACCTCTTTTGAACCCAAACATGGTATTTTGTCCGATAAATGCCACTTGTAGGTTCAAAAAGGGTTTAAAATTCAAATTCAAATGGTCATTTTTCAATCTACTTGAACCTCTCAAAGCCCAGATTTTAAGGTCGAAAAGAGGTCTAAAATTTCGACTCGGGATGAACATGAATAGTTTAAAAGTTGAATTATTAAATAACTATACACCAGGAGCAATTACGGATCTGAAAAGAGTATTCAGGAACAATTTTTGGAAAAAAAAAAATTAACAAAAGTGATTATTTAGGATTATTGAGTTTACAAATTTTTGAAAAATGAATTATTAATTAACTTATAACTATACACTTGGAGAAATTTCGGATTCTGAAGATGCATTTAGGAGCATTTTTAATACATTTATCCTTTCAATTTTTTAAATGTTTTTCCTCTGTAAATTAAATATGTTCTTAACATAATGAGAACACAACAGAATAACCTACGCAGACGACGTCGCGGGTATCAGCTAGTCTTATTATAATTTAAAACTTTTTTTTTGGATTTTTAAAATTCTTTACGAAATGCAGATAAATATAAAGGAATCATATCATAAATTAACATAAAATTAGCATAGAAGGTCTATACAGAAAAATTGTTGGCATTAAATGTGACACAATTTATGGACAAATTAACGCATTAAAATAACGACATTATTAACACTTTGTGTATCTCGCCAAATTGATATTAATGTCAATTAACCCTATGCCCGTTTCACATCATCTGCATATAATGAAAACGAACAATTACAAACACCATCTGGAGCCAAGATAATTTTTATATCCGCACAATTCATTTCAATTTACAAAGTAAGACTGCATTACTCGCTTTGACAACACACTGATTGAGAATCACTGGATTATTGAAATAAATACGCCCCTTTTAATTACAGACATTGAACGTGTATTGAGAGGCAAACGGCATGCGTTCCAAATTAAAAGGACGATCGAGCCAAATGATGCATTTGGATCAATTTTGTTTGTTTTAATGAACTCACAATCAGAGAGATTCGGATGGAGTTGATTTATCGTTTTGATTCGAATGTAATGAGATTTTTTTTATCTTTATTGAAATGTGTCAAGTAGGAGGGTCGCGATGTGTTTGGAGCTTTGGAAATCGTTGAGCTGTTCCCTTGGGAAGGGGTGTTTGTGATTTTATAATGATGTTATTTTATTATGAGTATATATACGAACATAATCGGGTCTATAATTGCATTCATAGGGAATAAAACAGGCATAAATTTAAAAAAATCTGGCTTCATATTTGATAGTTGTTTTAATAAAATGGGTACTCTGTTAATCGAAAAGCTTACTATGTATCATGTTCACAAACGGTTCTTACAATAGGTTGGTTCCAATTAACATTTTTTTTTGGACGTTAACGCGATGATAAAGGAACTCCATGTTCTTAGTTTGTGAAGCATGTCTATCCTGAGATTAGTTTTGGGTCTTTTCAAACGATACCTGCTCGATACCAAGTATCATCTGGTACACAAACTCACCGATCCAGAAACCGTCACAGATTATCGGGAACGTTATTTTTCCGTTCCTATACGGAAATGTACGTTTTGTCTATCTATTTACCTAATATTAACTTCATAAAGGCTCCTTCAAGAATGTTCATTTTTTTATTATTTCTATTCCTTTATACAAATGTTTCGAATTTACAAGTCAGTTGTGAGGCCATCGCCAAAAATGTATTGTTAAGGGGCACACCTATAGTGTCAAACTTTGAAAAAATCGATTTCATATTTCGATAGTCTATGCCCTTAAAAATAAGATATAATTTTAAGGGATTATCTCAAAGTGGTTCTGGGTAGCAGCTTTCTAAAGAGCAGCGACTCATGGAAACCAGAGCTTTTATCTTTAAACAACTTTTTTTAAATTTCCTGCAGCTTTTACTCAAAAACAAATCCCATCCCCTCCCCTCTGGTAAGATGTCATGATATTTGGCATATATCATTCCCTCAAGCGGCAATCTAATGTGATATTTTTCAAAACAAAAAAATAGTTGATATTTGGGAGACCTTCCCTTTCCCCAAAGTAAGATTAGATGAGATTTGACTCGACCCCATCGGACCCTGAACGCCTCATGTAATTAATGAATATTCCCTTAAAAGAATAGATTAGTAGCTATCCTACCGGATCTTTAGCACAACTTCATTAAAATTCGTTCCGTTAAGTAATTGTTAATTTTTTGAAATTTTTAGTTTATTATTTTAATACGTTTTTTTCTAATTAATATCTTCGACAATGAACAATGAAAAAATTCAAATATTTTAAACAATTTCATTATTAATTTTATCGGGTGTTAAATTGAAATTCATATTTATTTTCCAGTAAAAAATGTCAATTTTTTAATTTCAATTTTGTAGAGATTTCTTTCGTTATTGAGTAAAATTGGAAAAAAATATGTTAAAATTCTATTTAACGAACTTTACCGAAACTTTTCAAATGTACGGTTTCTGTAGGATATAATTGTTTTGCCATCCCATGGGAACTATGCATTATTCTAGCCTTAAAAATTAAAAGTAAGCCATATTATTCTTGCCTAAACTACCACATTAAAAAAATCATATCAATCTTTAACTCTGTGATAAACAAAAACATATCTATCCCACGGGAATTGTACATCTCTCCTGAGTAAAAAGTAGATCAAGTCTTCTTAAGGAAAATGAGTTGTAACTCTATTTCGTGGATTTTAATAAAACTGCTTTTAAATATACGGTTCTTATAGAACACATACTTGTTTTCCTATCCCATGGGAACCGTTTATTATTCCAATATGAGAAGTAATCTTTATAATTTTCTGGCCCCTAAACTACCACATTACAAAAAAGGAAATTAATCTTTTGTTCTGTAAAAAACAAAAAAATATCTATCCCACGGGAATCGTACATTTTTTTCTAGATAAAAAGTATACTATATGTTACACCGGATTATAATCTATATCTGTGCTAAATTTCATTCAGATCCATTCAGTACTTTTCGCGTGAAAGAGTAACAAACATCCATACATCCATACAAACTTTCACGTTTATAATATTAGTAAGATTATTATTATCTTCCCTGAGAACACTGAAAATTTCTATTTATTTTTATAGCTCTTTACTTTACTTCTACATCAAATCTATATTCTAGGTAACAATGATTACATTGAATACTAAAACCATTTAATCATTATTAGTATTAGAGCTTTCTTCTTTTACTTTTTATTACTAAGACAACTATTTCAATATAATTTTAGGATTCAATGGAATCGTTACAATTACAATTACAATGATTGATAATTAGTTAGTATTTTTAGAACTATAAACTCCAAAAATTAACTACTTGTATTTTTCCCCAAACTGTTAACCTAGATACTAAAAGTCATTTATCATAATATAAGAAAGACGTTAACATCTTCATTATACCTAAATTAGGAATCTTTTCATTTTCTCATAAACAAAGCAAATTTTTATCATAACGATTAAAAATTCTCACGTGAAATTGCTTTCGAAATCATGTGAAAATGTTATATTCTAAGAATTCAGAGTTTCGAAAAAGGATAGGTGTACGATAGATGTTGTAGCGTTGAGATTATTCAAAACAGAGTCTTATCTTATCTTCCGTCAATACTTAATTGAGAGATCAAAAGATAGTGCAAAGAAATGCATGTTTGTGCATCTATATGTTTAGTGTGTGTGTATGTGTGCATGTGATTTAATGAAAATATGGCGTGTCTGGTGACTGACTGGACTCCACTATAGCATATAGCCACCATCCAGAGATTTGCAACGATTGCACATTTGCATTTGCACGAAGCGAGCAGAAAATCGCGACTACTTCAGCACATTGCAAATTTTTTGTCGTGAGAAATAAAACAACGGCCTAATCACACCGACGACGCACGTTCCACAGTGTCTCCATAAACCACCCACAAAACAAAATTTTTCTTAGCTCCTGAAAGTATTTTACAAGAAAATATAACGATTAGTAAACTATTGATAAGCCATAGCCAGTTACAGTCACAGTTTAATACTTAAATTAGTTGACCCATTGACTAAAGCAGAAATTCCCAAACTATGCGCCACAGATATGTTACAGGGGCGCCGCCCACAAGATTCCTTTTAGAGCCAACTTAAAGTTGCCGTTTTCCAATCTTATTTCAAATTTTTATATTTTACATAAGGGGTTTAGTTACTTATAAAATAAATATTATAAAAAAATGAAAAACCAACTTCAAAATATATAAAAATTCTTAAACAAAAAATGCACTAAAAAGTAACAAAATAATGGCGTATCCTTGCAGTGTGTACAACTTACAAATTATTAGGATGATACAATGTACAACTATTGTTATTTTTGGAGTTGGTGTCAGCCAAGAAAATACGACTATATTGGTACTAAGCAAAAAACGAGAATACCTTATGAAAATTATTTTTCAAATGAACTTTTGAACAATATACTCGTACTGTAACAATATCTAGCGACCTTTAAACTACAAAATACCAATACCAACTAAACATTTTTACAATTTTTACAAATAACCATTAATATTTATTTTCTTGACTGACACCAACTCCAAAAATAACAATTGTTGTACATTGTATCATCCTAATAATTTGTAAGTTGTAGATACTGCAAGGATACGCCATTATTTTGTTACTTTTTAGTGCATTTTTTGTTTAAGAATTTTTATATATTTTAAAGTTGGTTTTTCATTTTTTTATATTATTTATTTATTTCTCGCGTTTTAGTGATCTGAAGTTTGATAACTGATTTTATTTTCTGGAAAATGGTTAACCTTCCAAACGCGCTGCTCATATGAGGCAGCGCCGTGTAATATTAAAAGTTACTACATCATCCCTTTTTGCCCTTAAGGGTTGAAATTTTTTGCTTTTAAATGTAAGAACAAAACTAAGTGGATTACTCTTTCCAACAGAAAAAAAAAATTATCAAAATTCGGTTAAATGTCACTATTTCATCCCCTATTTTCATCCTTAAAGGGTAGATTTTTTTCTTCAAATTGAAATGTGAACAATTTAAAGGTACGTTGTACGTAATAGAAACAAAATTATCAAAATCGGGTTAGCCAGGAAAAATTTATAATATTATTTAATCTCTAGTTTTTAACCCCTTATGAAGTGGAGTTTTTTTTAATGGATAGGAGATTAATTTAAAGTTATGTTCTACAAATAAAAAAAGAATTATCAAAATCGAGCTATCCAATAAAAAGTTAATATTTCATCCCTTAGTTTTCAACCACTTAAAAGTGGAAAATTTCCCTCAAATTAAAACTGAACCTCACGGAAAGCACCAGCTTTCAAATAAAAAAAGAATTATCAAAATAAAACTATCCAATGACAAGTTTATATTTCATCCCTTAGTTTTTAAGCCTTTAGAAGTAATAAATTTTCCTCAAATTAAAAAGGGACCACACAAGAAGCACTAGCTTTCAAATAAAAAAAGAATTATTGAAATCGAGCTATCCAATAAGAAGTTAGTATTTCATCCCTTAGTTTTCAACCCCTTAGAAGTGAACGATTTTCTTCACATTAAAATGGGACCATTCGGAAAGCACCAGCTTTCAAATAAAAAAAGAATCATCAAAATCGCTTCACCCAGTCGGAAATGCTGAGGTAACAAACATTAAAAAAAAAAATACAGTCGAGTTGAGAACCTCCTCCTTTTTTTGAAGTCGGTTAAAATAAGGTTTCAGAAACCTCACTCTGAACACCTACCATACACTTGCTTAGCAAAAAGATTGTTAAAAATCCTTAATCCTAATTTGGTAGCGTTGTTGTTTTCAAAACGCCAACCAAAGGTCTGACTTGTGTTGAAGAGAATTTCAAACTACCAATATTATGCATTATCTCATTACAGTGAGAATTCGTACCAACATAATTTAAAAGGTGCTGATTGGTTCTTATTATTAATATCTTAAATCTAATAAAGATTTTATATTGATAGCTATAGTTAGAGGGGCCAAGAATCGAGATTTACAATGAATGTAACGAAAATACCAGGTCGCGAAGTTTTACCATATACAATAGCTTCATCAGGGTTCTCTGATGTATGCTCAGCATTAGTGTTTTTCTGTATCCTTGCATATACATTTTACATATAATTTCTTTCTATTTTACTTTCATGATTGATCCAACCAATGAGATCAACCATAAGTGTCAAATTCTTTTTTTAAAATAGAAAGAAATAATAAATAAAAGGTGCATTCAAGGCTACAGAAGAACATGAATGCTGAGCATACATCAGAGGGCCTATTGAAGCTATGTTTAATGGCAAAACGTTGCGACCTGATACTCTCGTTGCATTCATTGTAAACCCCGATCCATTGCCTCTCTAACTTTATTTATCAATAAAAAATTAAAAGTATCTGAAGAAATATTAATTCAAAATTTTATATTTCCAAACTCTAATGATACCCAAATAACGAAAGATATGAATTCTCTTTTAATTCATTTTTGTTGGCACCTCTTGAAGCTCCTAATGTCAAATATGCCTATGGCTTAGAGCCTGGAATGTCAGACCCCCGTTGTCATTTGCCTCTTCGATTTAAAAGATTGGAAAAAAATCCAATTAGTATTGTATATTGTCACAAGTCTAAGAAAGTGTCGCCATTTTTATGCTTTGAGGGTGGTTTCACCCGCTGTCAGCTTGGGTGGGATTAACCAATCACCAGCGAAAGAAGGAGCATTGTTTTACGGGATGAAGAGGAACGTTAATTCCTGAAACTTCGAGAAGGTTCTCTCTCTAAAAACTTCGTCTTTGAGACCACCTAGCGATAAGAGTTGTACAAAAGAATGGAAAATTCTAGCAAGTGATTGAAAGGAGAGAACATTCTCGAAACTGAACAAACTAGTATAAAAGGAGGTTTGTTTGAGCGAGGTATTCAGTATTCAAATAAATCGTCGAGAGTAATCTTCAACAGTGTGATATAAATCTTCAACCAGTGTTAAAGTGTAAGCAGTGAAATGATCAGTGTTTAAATAAATTGTGAACAAAGTGAACAGTGTTATATAAATTGTGAACATTGTAAATAAAGTGAACAGTGCAATACTGAGTAAAAGTTAGTGAATATGTGACTTTGAAAACTTTGTCATTGTTAACGTGTAGTTTATAAGCAACAATAGTGTAAGATAAATAAATAAACAATAGTTACAAATAAATTCGTAGTCATTAAACACAAATCCTCGAACCCGTAAAAAAGTTACAATATATTAAATTAGTATAAGCTATCACTAAAATAAGATATAGTTTGAAACTAGTTGTTTGATTTTCTCTGCAGGACAAACTAAGGGATAGAAAATATAAGTAGATTATCAAAACCCTGGTTAAGGCAATGCTTTGGGGAATAATTGTAAATATAAAAGTTATGTAAAAATTCGCTTTGAAATAGATCAAATTTTTGCCAGGGAGCGCTGTGAAAAAAAATATAACATGCTAAGGGCGTTGGGAACCGAAAAAATTTGGGAACCATTAAACTAAGGCATAACCAGTAAAAGGTTTGTTCCAATCATCCTGCTATGGCGATGCACAAACATTGACCAACATTGACAAGATCAGACAAAGAGCAGACAAGAGTGAGTGAAGAACTGTTTTAGCTTAAGCTGAGAGTCGACCTTAACAGTGCAGCATCAAAAATGAGAATCGGTTAGTATGTATTTAGATCCGATCATCATATAGTGACAAGTTCGCTTGAGTTACAAACTCACCCGCTCAAGGTAGTGCATAAGCACCGCCAAAACAGTGAGAAACGAATGTTCGGAAATGGACGTGCTGGATGGTCGCTTGGAACGAACCTAAGATATGCACTTAGGTTTTTGATTAAGGATTCATCATGTCAAGTAACCGAATATTTTGTAAAATGAATTAAGTTTAAAAATGTAACTTTAAAATTAAATAATCTTTCAAATTCAATGCTTGACTTGACTTGAATACTTAAATATTAAATTTGATTTTAAGCCAAATAGCTTGAAACTGAAATCAAGTAATGACTACCTATTTTTTCTACAAGAACGAGTATCTCTTATATAATCAATTGCGATAAGAATAAAATTATCAATAAGATTATCAAATTTTAATACAGTAAAAGTATTTAGAGCAATCGAGAAACTTTAATATACTCGTAGTTGAAGAATTTAAGAAAATATTCCATCGTTGAAAAGTCAATAAACTTCAATGTTTTTAAGGGCGGTTTATACCAACATTTAGGACAAAGCTAACAAACGTCATTATCATTATCATCATCAAAATCATCCCCCATCAGAGGAATGATCAATTTGAGGGGCTGCTAATGGATTGTCCTCGTCTGCAAACAAAGGACCGACACTTCACCACACATACGCTCAACATAAATGTGAACAAACGGTTTGAAAATGCAATGAAGAGATAAAAGTAAAATTATTACAGTTAAATCTATGACGAAATTAAAAAAGCAAGGATTTTGTTAGCTTTTTTCGCGGCGTATATTGTATCTATAAGTAAATTATACTGGGTGACCAGGGGATGGTTGTCAACCCTTGGTTGTTTTAATGAAGCCAAACCGAACATGACAGTTAAAGTGTTGCTGAAATAAATTAGATTTTGTCTCTCGGTCCAAGATTAACTTACCCATCATCTCAATGACGAATTAACACAACCCTTCTCATAATAAATCACATAATATTTTTCTTTAGAAAAGCTATCGATTTTTCCACACTGTATGTTATTATTTAAACGAATCGTTTGCATTCACGTTGGTTTGTCAGGGAAAAAATTTGTTCAAATATTTTGAAATTTGATCCCTCTATTTTCATTTTGTGTTTCACTGTGTTAGTATTATATATGCAACAACTTACTAATTATATTATTATGAGGTCCGTTTCTATTGAAATTTTCATTAAATTTTTCATTGTAATTATGAGCTTTCGATACGTACAACCAAATTTATATGGCAGGTATTGGATTCGAATAATGAATGTAATTATTTAGAGAAAAATATTGAAAGGGTTGATCGGATTTTGTTAGATATAATTCAAGGGGAGTTTGAAAAGTTATCATTAGTAGGCATTATGTAAATTTGGAGTATGTGCATCATATTAATTACAATAAATGAGGTTATTGAATCGTTACAATAACTTTGTGTGCACTAATTAATTATGTAGGTTTCAAGACATTTACTGAGGTTCGAGTAATTAATCAAAAAAATTTGCATGTCAATCTACACGTTTGAATATTTTCTTTGAAAATATCTCTAATTTCATTTTAATGAACAATAAAAACTTAGAAAAAAAATTATAATAATAAAATTAAGGTTTTAAGAAGAATTTGTATGAAAAAAATAATTTCCAAATAATTAATTACAAAGTTTGATTAATTTTTACGTAACGTTAGTAAAGATTTTCAAAAAAAGTGGTTGCGTGTACCTATGTACGCGCGTGAGAAGTTATACTTCTTTGGTATCATTAAAAATTAGTTTTTATTAGTTTTATTCATATAATCAATTTTAAAAAACTGTAATTTAATATTTAATAATAATAATATATATATATATATTTAAAGATATAATTATTAAAAATAAAATTAAGAGAATATTATTTTAATTTCTACCAATTAATAATATCCAAAGGAAGCTGCCAGACGTTTATAAAATTAGTCAGGATCATTTTTCTGGTTAACAATTCATGCATGTCATGAAAACAAAGCTTCATAGAAATTGCAAAATAAAATAAGTAGCTACTTTTCAAAGTAAATGTCTTAATCTTATTCATATCTTGTGTTACTAAATTATTATTCTAAGATGGTTGAATCATTTCAGAATCCCCCAGATTTCGTGATAACTAAGAATATGCATGGAATGCAGACGTCATTTTCATCATTAAATTTCAAATAGTATAACAGCTACTGCAAACTTCGAGAAAAGTAATAACTTATTTATTAATAACATGTGTCATTTGAGTATATAATTATTTTTAATTTAAATATAAAAATTAATAAATTAGTAAATAAATACAACAAAAATTCAAATTACGCGCGTCTAGTTAAAAATACCGAGCCGTTTTGCGGGAAATTTCATCTTGTTAATTTGTGGTGATAAAATAGAACGCTACTAATGCTTCTGAAACCGCGCCGCGATGCAGACGTCATTTTTATCATTAAACTTCAAAAAGTACTTATAAAAACTGCTACAAAATTCGAGAAAAGTAATAACTTATTTATTAATAATATATGTCATTTGTATATATAATTATTTTTAATTTAAATATAAAAATTAATAAATAAATACAACAAAAATTCAAATTACGCGCGCCAGGAGACCTAGTGGTTTTGCGACTAACTTCATTTTGTTAATTTTTATCTTAAAATGCGCACGCATCTTAAAATTTCACTCTCATCATTTTTTCATAACGCACCTAAAAAAGTATAACTTCAAAAAAAATTGTTGAATTATTCATACCTACAGTGCGCTTAAAGCTCCTTTCGTAAGAGTTGTTAGACATTTTATGCTTACTGGAAAACTTGAAGCATACTTTTTTAAATTCTATCAAATGTAGGTACTACTTATTAATTCTAAAAAAGTTGTTGTATAAAGCTTATTTTTTCCTCGTAGTTTCTTTAACTGTAATTACTAATTTTCTTTAAGTTACAAACAAACTGATTTGGTTAGAGTAAATTTAAGGTAAAATCATCTTTGCCAAGATCATGCAAAGTTTGATGAAAACAGGTTTTTGGGCTTTACCTGTTTTTATTCGCAAAGCATAATTAGTCCAAATTAATGGGAGATTTAGGTTAAAAAAATTTCACTCTTTCTTAATCTTTTCAGGGTGTTTAATCCAATTTTAACATTTATCATTTCCTACGGATATGGAGTCAAATAAAAAAACGGGAAAATTTTTACTTTTTTCAATTTTCACCCAAAAAGTGGAAAATTTTTAAACTTTTCGATTTAAACTACCAAACTCACAAGAGTGCATTAAATTTTCTACAAAAATACTCATAACAAAAAGTTTCTTAGTTAATCCGTTTAGCCGCCAGAGCACATGGTCCCAAATATGGTCCCAATGTAACTTTTATGGAATTCCTGGATCTCCAATTAATTTCTTGTTTGTAATTTAAGTTTAAGCTTTCCGTTACAAATTTGTGTTTGTTCCAATCGTCCTTCTGGTGATGTTCAAACACTGACAAACAGACAAAAGTAAGACAACATTGACCAAGAGACAAGAGTGAGTGAAGAACATAAAGTGACAAGTTTGCTTGAGTTACAAACCGGTTAACCAGTGCTTAAACATCCCCAAATCAGTGTCAATATAAGAGATTGTCACGAAAATGTACGTACAAAGCTCGACCCTCTGCCTAATGAGGCTGAGCGGTTGTAAGCTGAAATCTTTCCTCACTCACTCTTGTCCCTTGGTCAATGTGTATTGCTCTTTGTCTGTCTCTATTAAATTCGCTCTATTAAAACCAACTCCAAAAATAACAATAATCGTACATTATATCATCCTAATAATTAGTAAGTTGTAGACACTGCAAGGATACACAATCATTTTTTACTTTTTAGTGCATTTTTTGTTTAAGATTTCTTATTAATTTTGAAGTCGAATTTCCTTTTTGTTATAATTTTATTTATTTCTCGATTTTTAGTGCTCTGAAGTGTGATAACTGATTTTATTTTTTTGAATATGAGGCAGCGTCGTTAAATGTTAAATGTCACTACTTCGTCCCCTTTTGCTATTAAGGGTTGAACTTTTTTGCTTTTAAATGTAATGAAAGAACTAAATGGAATACTCTTTCCAATAGAAATAAAATCATCAAAATTCGTTGATACAGTTAAACGTCACTATTTCACCCCCTATTTTCATCTTTAGGGAGTAGATTTCTTTTTCAAATTGAAATGTGAACAGTTTAAAGGTACATACGATGTACGTAATAGAAAAAAAATATCAAAATCGGGTTAGCCAGGAAAAATTTATAATTTCATCCCTAATTTTTAACCTCTTATAAGTAGAATTTAAAAAAAATAGAAATGAGATTTACTTAAAATTATGTTTTACTAAAAAAAATTATCAAAATCGAGCTTTCCAATAAGAAGTTAATATTTCATCCCTTAATTTTCAACCCTTTAGAAGTAAATGATTTACTTCAAATTAAAATGAACCACTCGAGAAGCACCAGCTTCCAAATAAAAAAATATTCATCAAAATCGGTTGACCCAGTCGAAAGTGTTGAAGTAACAAACATAACAAAAAAAATAAAAATACATAGAGTCGAATTGAGAATCTCCTCTTTTTTTTGAAGTCGGTTAAAAAAGCTCGTAACGAACAACCGATAGATGGTTCCTACGTTACAGTACGTTATAGGGACTTACGATGGAAGACTATCTGTTCACTATTTGTTTTCCTAAATGAAAACTGAGTTTTCTAATCCAATGATTCTTACTTTAATCTTATACTGCCAAAATAAAATTATATCTTTAATTTTTATATACCTTTCAAGGAAAATTTACTAACGACAATAACGCAGTTTGTTGTTTCAAATGTAGAGCGTATACAATTAATAAGAAGATTCATTAAACAATTTAATTCCCCTGGCTATTTTTTTTAACATTAAGTAGAGGTCCTCAAAAAAAGACTTTAAAAAATGTTTCAAGATAAAATAAAAGTAGAATATTCATTTTTAATTTGATTTATGTTGAATGTAAATGTAATAATTTGAATATCATAAATTTAATACACTTTGTGTTTAGAGTTTTTAATGAATTTGGCTTTTTCAACTGTACAAAACCATATTATGTTTCAGATGAGCCATTAAAAATCACAATTCTTTATTGATATATCCAAATTCATCGATGCTTTCTGTGTTACGATCAATATTAATTGATTTGGCCCGCTAATTATGTTCTTAATAATTTTTTTTAACATTTTTGTTATCATTAAAAATTGATTCAATTACAATTATTGAACGTTTAAATCGTTAAATTAAATGCATAAGAGCCACAAATTTATAATATATAAATATTAAAATAAATCGTATCAAATGTCTGATATATTGCAATATTAGGTTTCAAATGTCCTACATTATAAGTGGAACTAATCATTTAATGTATTGAGAAATGCATTGTTATTTAAATAATATTTATAAGCACTCTCTATATATAGGTATATATAAATGCACTTATATAATTACTAGCTGATACCCGCTCGCTTTGCTGAGAGTATTAATAGATTTCCTACCTTCATAGCAATATATAAAAATTATTCTATAATATTTTGGCAGAAAAAGATGATAGATACTTCCAGACTTTAGATCCTAAGTAAGTTCATCAAAATCCTTAAAACTAAAAATTGTCAGTATAAAAAATTCCTTTAAGAAAATTTGAAAATCATTCATACCAAATGTCATTTAAAACAGTTCAGCTATTTCAGTAGAAAAGATTAGGAGCTATCCCACAGGAACCGTCCTTTTTTTTAATAAATGATATTCAATAATATGTTAACATCTGAGGTATCTTTAACAAAACTTCATTCAAATTCGTTTCGTTCAGTATATGTTAATTATTTAAAAAGTTAGTATATTACTTTAATGCATTTATTTCTAATTAATTTCTTCGACAATGAACAATACAGAAATTCAAATATTTAAAAAAATTTCACTATCAATTTTATCGGGTGTTAAATTAAAATTCTTATTTATTTTTCAATAAAATTTTGTCAAATGTATAATTTGAACTTTGTAGAGAATTTTTTTCGCTGTGTAAGATTGATCAGGCCTTCTTGAGGAAAATGCGTTAAAATGCTAATTCGTAAACTTTAACGAAACTTTTTTTTTAATACACGGTTTCTGTAGGATACAATTGTTATGCTATCCTGTAATACGTAAGTCGTACAATAGCCAGCCGCTATGCCAACATAATTTTTTTGTCATTTGTAAAAGATAAAAATGGTTCCTCTGGGTTATCCTTAGGAGAGAGACATATATCGTCACGGACTTTTTTTCGGACGTTTATATTTACTCTTCTTTCACCACATAAAAAATATTTGGATATTTAAGATACGTAATAAAATCAAAAACTTATAAATAATTTTCATACCACTGGTTAAATGTAATCTTTACGTGTATTAACAGTTTAATAATTGATGAAAGTGTTACTGAATTCTTCGAAATATAAGGGAGAACTAAGAACTCTCCGGTTACTTTAGGGATCGCCCATCTTCACATACAAATCGATATCTACTATTATTAAAGTCGAGTATCATAAACATTTTGTTTGAAAGTTACAAATAAACTTGAAGTTATTTAAGAAATTTTATCGCACACAAAAGTTTGTACATCGTTTCGTATGTCTTCAATTTTCTTCTTCTTACTTATTGTTAGCTATATCTAAATGTACCTCTGCATGTAGAGTTTAGTTATAATTTAAGCTGTATAAAAGTAATTGATATTGGTTTGAGTGAATGTAAAGTTAAACTGTTTTGTATCAAATGTGGTAAATTTAAATAAAAAAAAATATGAAATAATTCAATGTGAAAATTCCCCTAAACAATGCGATATATTGAGTCGCGTGCACATAAACTGTGACGAAGCTCCGCCTTTCGAAGAAGGCGTGAATATTGAACGGGGTTGTCTGATTGGAATTCATCTCCCAGTTTCCATAGCGACGATGTCTATCACCAAAGCCACACCTCCAAATCCAAATTTGACAAGTTGCACGTTTTCTTGTTACGTTTTCCAACGGGAAACAATCACAATTTGTAATAATAAATTAAGAAAGACGAAAAAAAAATCATTTTATTGTTGCTTGTAAACGTAAATGTAGTAAGTCGTGTTGGTACGAGTATATAGTAGGTACATATGCAGTTAATCGAAATTTTTATCGTTAAAGCTTACAGTGTAAGTTGAGATTTATTAAGTAATTGGATCTGAGCGTATGAAAAAGATCAAATTAATATTGTTTCATTTGATAACGTAAAAATCAATTATTTTTCCAAAAAAATTATTTCTTTTTTTTTAATGAATTTATTTTATTTTTATTTTATCATTATATGGACCCAACAACCCTTAGACCAATGGCAGGGTCACTAATGTCTAACATAGTATTCGAAGGGTTACAATAAGTAAATAAAAATAATAATAATAGCCAAATAGATTTAGATTATATTATCGTATAATTCCATATAATTGTGGTGGCCAAACCGAATGATCACAAGTGCTGCATTGCATCCTTGCCCTCCCGCTGTCTGTTCCCTTAGATCTTTTAAACTACAAAACGGATTTTAATGTAGTTTTCAGCAATTGATAGAGTGATTAAAGAGGAAGGTTTGTAGGTATAATACATGAATATTATAGTAGAGAAAAGTTGGTAAATTCAAAGATTTGTAATATGATGTCATAACAAAAATATTTTTGTGCTCTTACATTACAAACGCTGGCTAAACCTTACGAGATAGATCAAACTAATATGCGACGAAAGTGTGTATCTTAAAAAGATTGATAAAAAAGTCCTCGACGGTATATGTCTATCTCCTAAGCATAACCCACAGGAACCATTCTTATCTTTTACATATTACAAAAAATTATTGGTTATTTACCAAGCTATTTTAAACGATTCAGTATTATTCCTTATCCAATTAAAAACATTAGATACGTTGTGCATTTCATGTAGATCAAAATTGCCCTTTACAGCATATCATAAAAATGAATATCTTAGAAGATATCACAGATTCAAAAAGCGTTGGCAGAACGGCTGGCTATTTTGTACGGCGTACGTAGTGACTGTTTTATTGCTATCTTTTTCTTATAAATATAAACATGTTATGTTGGTCCTTATTTAGGACAAAAACTCGAACTTTCTACACTAGTTAGGTATGTAAGGTACATGTACTCTTAAAATAGTACGGTTGGTCACCCTACATAGGATAGCATAACAATTGAATCCTACAGGAACCGTGCTTTTTCGGTAGTATTTTCAACAAGTTTTGTTAAAGTTTGTGAAACAATATTTTAACACATTTTCCTCAAGGAGGCCAACCAATTTGACACAGTAACGAAAGAAATCTACAAAGATTAAATTTAAAATTTACAAAGTTTACTGGAAAATAAATATGAATTTCAATTAACACCCGATAAAATTAATAATGAACTTTTTTACAAATAGTTGAATTTCTTTATTGTTCATTGTCGAAGATATTAAATAATTAACAATTACTTAACGGAACTAATTTTAATGAACTTTTGTTAAAGATACCTCAGATCTTAACGCATTGAATACTTTTTATCCTAAAACAGGCACAGTTCCTGAAGGATAGCTACGAATCGATTCTACTAAAATAGCTGAACAGTTATAAATGAGATCTGAAATGAAACATTTTCAAGTCTAAAGGAACATTTTATTTTTTAAAATTTTAATGAACCTGTAAGATAGCTAACATCTCTTCCTAAAAAGGTAGTTTTAAGGATTTTGAAGAACTTATTTTGGATCTAAAATCTGAAAAAATCTATCATCTTTTTCAGTAAAAATAGATTAATTTTTAAATTTTGTCGTGAAGGTAGGAAATCAATTTATCAATCAATTAAATTTAGATACTCTCAGCAAAGCGAGCGGGTATCAGCTAGTATTTTTATATAATAATTAAATCGTTTAAAAATGTTGATTATTCATATCACTTCACACCCAACAACATCAGTTTAGAGTTAGCTTCACCACATAGGTCCACAACAGTGATCATCCTCTTGTCTATGTGCACGAAGAAAAATAGTGGTGTAAAATTTACAACACTAAACTAGTAATATTTTTACTGTACTTTGTGTTCACTATAACCACAAATGTAACAGCAGATAACACGTTGTATTAAGCTCTAACGTAAATAGTATTTTTTACTACCATAGTGTAGTAAATATATGTAGCTGTTACAACTGCTGAGTGTTGTACAATTAACAAATTTTGGCGTTTCTGTTACTGGTGCGCATGCGCCGCGTACAACATAACCAATAATTTGGACAAATAAATACAAGTGTCAAAAATTCAACTACATTTTTACTAGTCGTGTTGTAAATAATACTACAGTTTTTTAATTGTACTTAACTGGTAAACGTTACCACACGTGGTGTCATCCTATATAATACTAGTTAATGTTGTAAAATTAAAAAGGAATGTTGTTAAATCTACCACAAATTTTTTTCCGTGTGGTTATTTCTGATTATTGTAGGTATAGATTGGGGCTCTAATAAAGTGAAGCAATTTTTATTCAAATCTTTATTTTACAACCTCAAAAAAATTGGCACATGGTAAACAAAAGGTTTGCTACCACTGGTATATAGTAAGTACTGTGTGATATTGATCATCACAATTACTGATCATTGCAATACTGGGAATTGGTAGAAATAGTTTTTAATAATAATTTTTTTTTATACATCGGTTCAATATTAATACAAAAGGGCTGTTTCAAAGATTCCATCAAGTGCCTGCTCGGCGAACGCTGCAAGGAGTGGTTCGGGATAAAGACAATATTGACGTTTCTCCTACTAAACAAAATACCATTTACGAAATTTACTTTCGTCTCTGATATTTGTTTCAACTTTGCCACTTGAAAATGTCAAAATCAAAAACTTTCCCAGTCGCTTGAGTTGGGGGCCTCCAAGAAAAACAATGGGAGAGAAGTGAAACTTTTTCTATATATATATGCTAACAAATCTCAATTAAAGTGAAACGATGGGAACGCGTCAAGGAAGGGTTATGTTCGTGAGAAATTAACCCGTTGTGTGAAATTATTCCCTTATTGTAACCCTTTTCTTGGGACATTTTTTTGAATAAAAATTGAGAATTTTACAGAAATTCAAAAAAGTTTAATTTCTTTTGAATATCAATAGTTTGTGAATTGATGTGGTTGATAGGGTTGGAAAGGGTTAATTTTTAAATTTGAGAAAATTTCTTTTGGGCCAAGGGCATATTAACAATACACTTTATTAAAGAGATTTATTTCTTTTTTTTTCTTCTAAAAATTCTCATAAAAGCTAATCGAAACTTTTATAAAAAATTCCTTTAGTTGGTGTAAGTAAGTTTTTTAGTAGGTCCTCATGAGCATTAGATATTAGAATTAACATTTGCCTTAAGTTTGATTTGATTTGAAATCAAGTCAAGTTAAAATAAAAATCAAGACCAGTAGTTAATGAACGTAGCCCTATAGACAATGATCCTAAGAGAAGGTCAATAAGTAATATATATATATATATATATATATATATATATATATATAGTGCAAATTGCAGTGAGTGTATACACTAACTAGTTGCTGCATGTTTTTACTTGTTGTTTTAGTGAAAGTATTCATTATTTCAAATGATGCATACTGTACCTAGTCAATGCATTCATTTACTAGTGAGTGTATAAACCCACTGATTCGTATTGAATGATTCTATCTACACTGGCAATATTTTTTTGATTTCATTCTATACCATAGTTTCAATGACATCGCGAAGTTTTACAGAAAACCAAATATATATTTTTTTTTTGGGTGTTTTAAGTCGCTTTAACTTCTAAGGTCATATCACGACTGTCTAAACGCAGAGATTTTCTGTTGTTCAATTAAATCTTAGGTAGAGGATCTTAAGTTTAGGATTCAACGGAGATCGAACCCAGAACCACTTGGCGCATGAAACGGAGAGAGCAATTGCTCTAACCACAGTGCCAATAGGTGGTTCAAATATATTATTTGTGTAAAACTTCGCGGTCTCAGTAAGTGTACATTCAGTCTGACTTAGTTAAATAAGTTATATCTAGTTATTTGTTTTTCTTTCTTCTTGAATAATTTTTGGTTTTTCGTTTTGAGTTAATCAATAAATAAATTTTAAAAATATCTATCATGTATTACAGTAGATTATAAACAAACCATTGAAATTCTTTAACTTATCTTTAGAAGAAGGTGTACACAATAACTAGTGGAAATATTCATAAATTTATTTGTGTACACTTTCTCTGATTAGTTTAGTTAAAGTATACTTTATCTAGTGGGTGGATACATCGACTAAGTTGATGCTTTGACTGCAGTACATATAGAAATTCTCGAAAAATTTAGAAAAGATAAAACTTTTTTACTACACTTTACATACATCATTCTAATAAAAGCTCCAAAAAATTATGAAACTGTTACATCAATAATATTTCATAGGCCTAAAGTTGTTATTCATACTCTTTTTAATACTTGTATCAAAATAACTTTCAGCTAAATTCTCCCATAGAAAAATACAACTGGCTTGCATTGAAAATCAAAATCGCAAAATTAATTTTTGTCCCGATTCAAAGTAAGTTCCTTTTTTTAAATTAAAGATATCAAATTTCATCGGAAACTTTTTTTTTTTGAGAAAATCTCCCCTTTGCAACCCTTTTTTTTGACGACTAAATAATAAATTTCTTATAACCTACCAAGTGATTTTTTTCATAAATTAAAATCCATAAATTCGAAAAATTAAACCCTTTCAGTGTAAAAGAGCCACTCTCACCCTTTCTGAAAAAAATAGGCATAATATATATATTTTTGTTATTATTTCCAATTTTAGGTTAAAGTATATAAAATCAGATTGCAAATGCTTTTACTGCACTTGTTACCCAAATTAAATTAAAAAGCTCTCAAAGGGTTGCGTTCACGAACAATGCCACTGTTAACGAACTAATAAATAATTGGATATTTTTCACCCTAAAAATTGAATTTTTTCACCAAAATCGTTATTATTAAAGATATCGAATTGCACTGGGTTTTTTATAGGATGATTTATGTATGGGTTTATATATTGGGGTCCTTGTAATTTACGTTGATTGATTTTATATAAAAATTAATTTTTATAAGCCGAAAAGCTCATGACATATGGACCATGTTTCAAATCTTTCACAAATAATTTGTTGATATGATAAAGAAAATCCCCTATTGAATTTTCAGCGAAGACATGGCTCAAGGGTGAACTGCACACGGGTGTAATACAAGGCTAAATTACATTCGTAGGGAAATTATTTTAGGCGTCTGCATCATCTAAAAGCAGCCAACGTGCATTTCTGTTTGTTCATATTGCGTCCGTCTGTCTTTCGGTTTGTCTAGATAGAAGCGCACACACAAGGACGAACTATTCAGGTGTCGTATTTCATCCCCCATGCAAACACCTTTACTATGCCATTACAATCATCCCTTCCGTGCAAATACGACAGCGAGCGCTTCTCTATTTACCCCGTTTACAATTCAACAACAACTGAAATTGTGCATCCGTCTATGTTTGTGTTTAGTGCTTAATGTCTTCAACATTACTAAGTTCTCTTTGATGCTTTGAAACGTCAAACATTCGAGCTATCGAATTCGAAATATCAAACTCGAGAACGACTATTTTAATTGGTTTCATTGTGTTTGAACTGAAATATTTCCTCTTGAATTTAGGAATTTTCCATCTTATGTATAATTAAATAAAAAGTTCGACAAAGAAAAATAAAACTACAATCCATCTAATCTGTTGTACTATGAAATAAATAATCCTAGCGGTTTTTTTCAAAATTTTATAAATTTAATGTATTATAGTTATTCACCGGGTCAAGTAGTTGGAGAATTTTTGAAATACACTTTGCTTGACTTATTGATTTGTACATTAAATTATTTGTAATAATAATGCTCGACTTGATTTGACAGTTAAATATTAATACTTGACTTGAGTTTGACTTGATTTTAAGTCCAATTAAAGTCAAGTAGCTTGAAAATCAACTCAAGTAGTGAATCTCTTTAATAAACAGTTGGAATTTGAAAATCCCAAGGTATAGCGACGTAATCCCATTGAATTTCTGAATCAAAACAAATATTGACCCTTAGGGAGCGTTCATTGACCTCATAGTTCCCCAAGGGGGTCAGTTCCGAAGGTACGCGAAGCTACGTAAGATCAAAAGTTAATCAACATAGTTTTCTTATGTATTGTATATTAACAGAAGTCTTTAAATATCTTCAAGACTTGGTATTAAAAAACTCAGTTTTATCCAGGGGGTGCATTTCCAGAAGGGCTAAAATAGAACTAAGCAGTTTATGAACTCTGCTTGCTATGAATCATTGAATATTGTAACGTTTTTACGGGTTCTTAGATTTGTGTTTGAATGACAACAAATTTATTTTTAACAAATGTTTATTTATTTACACTATTTACACTTAAACAATGATTAAATTCACTGTTACAAAAGTATCATAGTCACTAATTGTATACACTGTACTGTTTACACTTTGTTTAACACAATATTCACAATTCATTTAACACTCGCGATTTATGAATCACGTACGTTGACGATTTATTTATGACTGAACTCTTCGTTCCAACAAACCTCTTTTTATATCGTTTTGACCATTTTCGAGAACATTCTTTCCTATTATTCGTTGCCAGAACTTTCTATTGTCTTTTGTTGTACTTTTGTCCTTTTCTTATTCATAAGGATTTACCAGTAGAAAATACTAGAAGTTTTCTTTTTTTTTTTAATTCACCGAGTAATCCTTTTGGTCAAACCCTTCGCGCAACGGGGGTCCAACCTCTTGAAAACTTTCTAGAAGCTCGTAAGGTCTTTTCCATTCTACAACCATGTAGAATGGGAATTTTTAAAAAAATGAAGATGGGAAACGAAAATGAGTTGAAATGAAACTTCTTAGTTATTGAGCTCAAAAATTTTTTACCAGAAAATTGTGAGATTTTGAAATTGCATGAAATATTTAATCGTTAATATTTGTGTCATGGGGATATTTTGTCTGAGGATATTTTGTCTGGGGATACTTTGTCCGGGGATATTTTGTGGGGGGTAAAAAACGCCTGATACCGAAACCCCAGTAATCCAACAGTTTTTACAACCCAACATGTCCCCGTGCCGGACTACAGAGATTTTTCTATTATAGACAGACATTTAGTTGGAATCACAGTATTATATCTGATGTATGCTCAGCATTTGTGTCTTTCTGTAGCCTTGTATATATACCAATTATATATGGACCAGGATCAATCATGAGTGTTAAACTTGTTTTAAAATTGAAAAAAAATAATTTTTACATGCAAGGCTACAGAAAAACACGAATGCTAAGCATACATCAGAGAGTCAGACAAAACTATAATATTGTCACAATCCCAAGATGAAGACGACGCCATTTTAACGCCTACACTTGCCCGGCCCAGCGGGAGTGGGCGTCACCATCAGCCGGCCAATGAGAAAGCGGTCTGTTATCAGATTAGCGGTGGTGAGGAACCTCATACAGAGAAGGTGGGTCGAAAAGGATTACTGGATGAATTAAGAAGGAGTAAAGATTCTGGAATGATCGATAATTCAGCGAATTCTAGAAAGTGGTGTCGACAAAAATAGATTCCGAGAAAAATAGAAAGTTGAGAGACAATGGCGAAAATTCCAGAAAAAGTTCCAAATTCCTATATAAACCCGGACAAGCATAAGGCGAGCCAGTATTCAAATAATTCATTGACAGTATTCAAATAAATATTCGAGAGTTGTGAATCAACAGTGTAAATAAACGACATTACGTGCGATATAAATATTCGACAGTGTTCAAAGTGATTAGTGCTTAAATAAATTATCAGTGAATTGTTAAATAAAGTGTAACGAGTGAAATATAAACAGTGACTGTAACTATTGTAATAGTGAACTTTGTGAACATTGTAAATAACAGTGTAGTAGTATATAAGCAACAATAACGTAAGATAAATAAATAGACAATTGTGATTTTTTTCGGGAAGCGATTTTATCTTAAAGGAAAAACCATGAATGGATTCATAATTATATTTAGTTGGAACCTCAGTATTATGTTCTATTAACCGAATTTTGTCATAATTACGTTACAGGCGTATTTTTTATTTTGTTATTTCTTAGAGCTTTTTCCTGAGTCATTTTTCTATGAGCTTCTTAGAATTCAGTTGCACTTTATTCAGATTGAATAATAAGTGTTATAAATCGATAAATCGATTGGAACAACTTTTTTGTTTTAAAATAAGAGATAAAAATTAATAAAACTGTACAAGCTTTCTCAAATTTCGAGACCACCCAAAATCTGTGGTGCATGGACTCGTTTTTTTCTGTGTGGTTCCAACATTTCATGAAACAAAATGATGCAATTTGTAATGTTTGACGTGCAGACCTTCACGGAAATTGATTTCACGCAAAAAATAGCTACATAATATTTGATGATGAAAAAAATCGCCTTGATAGATTGGATTTATTATTGTAATTTTATTCCAGTATCGAGGGGGTTGCAATTTATTCAAATGAAGTAACTCAGTTTTAGTTACACTACGTTCGCGTGTGCACGTCTAGTATATTTTATCTGCGAATTTTTCTGTGGATGTACTTAGGTATATGTCGTATTAAGTTTTCTTTTTTGGGTTAAGACGTGTGGTTTATGGGGTTGAAGCTGGTACAAACTTCTTAAATTATTGATTGTGGATGCGTGTTGATGGATTTGGACGAGTTTTAGACAGATATATCGGGTTACTCGCGTACCTTCCATGCTTCGCTGCATCTTTTCTTTTGCTTCGATACACCAAAGTTTTAGAGCGGAACATGTGTTGTTTTATATTATCTAATTTAACAGGACTCTGCATGAGCACGACGGGAAGATGAAGAGGACCTTTGTTAAAGGCAGCTTTTTGTCTCATCTTCGCTGTATGTCCGCTACCATCATTTCTATGGTCTTTTTGTTTCGACTTTTCGTGTTTCATTCTTTTTATCAGAAGTAACATGGAAATAATGAAATGATATTGTCCTAAGTAGGCAGAGCAGATACAAGACACGTCTTCTGAACGAGGAATTTCCGCTTCGATGATAGCCGTTTTTTTTCCTTTGATTTGCTTTGAAATTTAGAATTTTTATCATAAACGCAATGAAACAGGTGTTTTAGAAATTTGTTAAAATGTTAATTTAACTGCTTTTTCCTTCCTTAACGTTTGAAATTCAGATGAAATTTTTTTTAAAAAACCACGACGACATAATAAGTACAGCCATCGTCTCCCATTGACCGTTTTTTTTCAAATGATTTGCTTGGAAATTTATAATTGTACTTTTTTTACTTATATTATGAACGTGAAATTTTGTAAGGATGGATGTTTGTTCCTCTTTTACTCAAAAAGTACTGAATGGATCGAAATGAAATTTGGCATAGATATAGATTATAATCCGGTTTAACATATAGTATACCTACTTTATATCCAAAAAAAAAAAAATTACGGTTCCTGTGGGATAAATATTTTTTTGTTTTTTTACAGAGCAAAGGATTAATTTCCTTTTAAAGTTATACTTCTTTAGGCGCGTTATAACAAAATGATGAGGTTGATATTTATTTTATATTTAAATTTAAAATAATTATATATATAAATGACACATATTATTAAAAAATAAGTTATTACTTTTCTCAAATTTTGCAGTAGCTGTTATACTATTTGAAATTAATTGATGAAAATGATGTTTGCATTCCATACATATTCTTAGTTATCACGAAATCTAGGATTCTGAAATGATTCAACCATCTTAGAATAATAATTTAGTAAAACAAGATAAGAATAAGATTAAGACATTTACTTTGAAAAGTAGCTACTTACTTTATTTCGCAATTTCTATGAAGCTTCGTTTTCATGACATGCATGAATTGTTAACCAGAAAAATGATCCTGACAAATTTTATAAACGTCTGGCAGCTTCCTTTGGATATTATTAATTGATATAAATTAAAAAAATATTTTCTTAATTTTATTTTTAATAATTATATCTTTAAATATATATATATATATATATATATATATATATATATATATATATATATATATATTTATTATTATTATTATCAAATATTAATTTACAATTTTTTAAAATTGATTATTTGAATGCAATTAATAAAAACTAATTTTTAATGATGCCAAAGAAGTATAACTTCTCACGCGCGTACATAAGTACACACAACCACTTTTTTTACAATGTGGTTGTTTAGGGGTCAGAGAATGATATAGGTGCCTTCTTATACCAAAATAATGAACGGTTCCCATGGGATAGTAAAACAAGTATGTAATCTATAGGAATCGAGTTTTTAAAAACAATTTCGTTAAAGTTCACGAAATCGAGTCTTAACGCATTTTCCTTAAGAAGACTTGATCTGCTTTTCACTCAGGAGAAATGTATTATTCCTGTGGGATAGATTTTTTTTTGTTTATCACAGGGTTAAAGATTGATATGATTTTTGCAATGTGGTAGTTTGCGGGAGAATGATATAGCCTACTTTTAAGGTTAGAATAATGCATGATTCCCATGGGATGGCAAAAAAATTATATCCTACAGGAACTGTACATTTAAAAAGTTTTGGTAAAGTTCGTGAAATAAAATTTTAACGCATTTTCCTCAAGAAGGCCTGACCAATTTTACACAATAACGAAATAAATCTCTACAAAGTTGAAATTAAAAAAATGACAATTTTAATTAGAAAATAAATATTAATTTCAATTTAACAGTCGATAAAATTAAAAATGATTTTTTTTTAATATTTAAATTTTTTCATTGTTCATTGTCGAAGATATCATTTAGAAATAAACGTATTTAAATAATAAACTAAAAATTTCAAAAAATTAACAATCACTTAACGGAACGAATTTTAAAAGAAGTTTTGCTAAAGATCCCATAGGATAGCTACTAATCTATTCTTTTGAAGGGACATCCATTAATTGCGTGAGGTGTTCAGGAGCCGATGGGGTCGGGCCAAATCTCATCTAATCTTACTTTGGGGAAAGGGAAAGTCTCGCAAATATCACCTTCTTTTATTTTGAAAAATATCACATTAGATTGCGGGTTGGGAGAAAAGGTTATGCCAAATCTCATGACATCTTATCAGAGGGGAGGGGATGGGACTTCAAAAATTGCAAAAATCGCCTCGCGTACTTAATAGATTTCCCCTTAAATAGCTGACCCGTTTAAATGACATTTGGTATGAAAGATTTTCATGTCCTAAAGGAAGGAATAGAGTTACTTTTTTACTAAAAATCGTATAGAAGCTGATGGAAGACGGCTAACATCTCTTTCTTGAAAAGTAGTTTTACGAATTTTGATGAACTTTCTTTGGATCTGACGTCTGAATGTATCTATCATTTTTTTCTGTCAAAATAGATTAATTTTCATATTTCGCTATGAACGTAGGGAATCTTTTAATCAATCAGTTAAATTTAGATACACTCAGCGAAGCAAACGGGTATCAGCTAGTTTTTATCATAAATGCAATGAAACAGGTGTTTTAGAAATTTGTTAAAATGTGAATTTAACTGAGTTTTCCTTCCTTAACGTTTGAAATTCAGATGAAATTTTTCTAAAAAAATCAGCAACCACAACGACATAATAATTACAGCCATCGTCTCCCATTGACATTAACATGATCGACATTACAAAAGATTCAAGAAGCATTTATCTTTTGTAAAAGGGCGTAGACGTTTTCTTTCATCAAATCCTCATGTCTCGTCTCTTATTCATTGTCAGAAGTAGGTAATAACATCGAGCACGGGACAGCATTAAATCGCCATGTATTTGTAGGTACAAATCCGATGATAATTTGCCAAAAATTTGAAATCGAATATATCTTAGTACTTTTTTACCTAAATTTTTTAAAATCCTAACAATAGAAGCAAAAAATTTGAGTAAGTATGTGATAAAAATCAATAGAACTTGGGATGCATCCACCACTTGATTCTGTTCAATGAACCGTCTCGAAAAATAAAAATAGATGAAAAAATGAACAATATTTCTTTAAGGGTCTGTCGAAGATTGTCTTTTCTATTTATACACCTATTAATGTTCATGCTTTATCTATACATGAAAGAGAGTTCACATAGAAATTTCAACGAATAATAAATAAAAGATTTTTCTTTTTGAGTGCAGAACGGATCGAATATCACAATTTAATTTAATGGATCAATAATTTAGGAGCCTACTTAGTTATTTTAAAACCGCAATAAATGTGTTTTACTATACGTTTTTTTTTTTCAAAGCCTAATAGAAGAATAGGGGAGTTAAAATTGGATTTGCGAAATATTAACAAACTTACATTTGGAAGAATGGAGAGAACTAATGGGACATACCACGTCAACCTTGGTGTTCTAATATTTATATAATGTTTTTATTATCATGACAAAATTTTTACCAAAGAATAACAAAAATCCATTAATAAGCATGGTGTTCGACTGCCTAAAGTAGGGTTGAGCGGAGCTTAAAGGGCCGCAGTAATAAGGTCCACCATAAGTATCTAAAAAACTTGTCATAGTATAGTTTAACGTATAGTTTTTTTAAGCTATACGAATGTCGATAATAAGGCTATGGGGGGGGGGGGTAAAGAGGTATCGCAAAAAGTCGAGCCATGACGCAGGCAGGAGATAATAGAAGATATATAACCACAATTTTGTGGAGCTAGCAAAAATTTTAGTTATTTTATGCGCACGTGGAGCCTATTAACCAAAACGTCAATATTGTCACAGTCTAAGGAGTAAAGAAAAGATTTTAAGGATGGGGAGTGTCGCCATTTTGTGAGTTTGGGGGCGCCTGCTCTTTAAAGTGTCTGTCTCAGTCGTTGTTTTTGTACCTCATCGTGGGTGGGCCAAGCCAATCAACCAGCCAATGGGAAGCAACGTGATTGTAACATGGAAAAGACCTTACGAGCTTCTACAAAGTTTTCAAGAGGTTTGAATCCCCGTGGCGCGAAGGGTTTGACCAAAAAATTTTTCGGTAGATGAGAAAGAAGACAAAAGAATCGAAATTTCTTGTAAACGAATTATAGGGGAGCATGTTCTCGAATATGGCCAAAACGATATAAAAAGAGGTGTGTTTGAACGAAGAGTCAGTCATAAATAAATCGTCAACCGTATTATACATAAATCGTCAACGTGGGTGATACATAAATTGTGAATTATATAGTGGAGTTTCCTCCCAACTAATCTCAACCAAAAGCTTCGTGGCACAACTAGATGAAATATGAAGGAAAAATTCCAGGTTTTGTAAAATTTGAATAAAGCTTTTGATACAATATCTCTGACACCCACGGGCATTTTTCTAAGAACTACTTTTTGGATTTTCGGGGGACTTTTTAAATGTATTATAATGTAATATAAATGTATTATTATATAGTAGCAAAAGAAAGTAAAAAGTGGCAAAAGCTGAAATATATTTACGTCTAAAACGAATTTTGTCTTAAAAGAAACAAAATACCTATATGAAATCATAGTTGTACAGTCTTGATTGGAACGACAGTATTCTTTCGCGTTAAGCGTTTTCCCTTATTCTTATTTTTGAGTTGCTAACACTTTGAGGCTTTTTATACAAGAATCAAGTTTTGACGAGGTTGCTCCTTAAGGTACCAAATTGTCCACCTGACAAAAACGTAATTAATAAAGAAATTCCCCACTCATTAGGAAGAGATATTTCAATTGTATCAAACAAGTTACCTGAATGAACAGCAACAATGAATTGATAGTTTCTTAACATGTGATTATCTTTATAATTATATCAACTCCTATTTTACAAACACGTGGCTGCACGTGTCAATTGTGTTATCTATATTTAACGCAACACGTGTATCCTAACTGATATTAGTGCTAGAATTGGAATATCTTTAATATGGGCAATGTTTTGTTAAACTTTTATCATAATAAAAGAGAGAACAAATAGTAAATAGTAAACCAGTAAATTATCATTAGCAAAATATGGTAGTTACTTACAAATAGTTAACTGTAAAAATATACTTAAATGATTTCTAAAAGATTTCTTTTATTTAATGAAACGACGTTATTTATTTTGATTCGTTGATGAATAATTTATCACCAAAAATTACTTTGAATCACTTTTTAAATCAGTCGTAATCACTTCTAATCACTTCATTAGAATTCATTCGACTGACTGTGTCTCCTTATATTTGCTTAGACAAACCATTATAAATTGGATCTTTGTGGAGAGTTCGACTGCCGAACCTTCTAGAAACTTGTAAAAACGTTGACTGTCAATAACTAAATGGTTCAAATATCCATTGTTTAAATTTTGGTAGAACCATCTAGAATGTTCCATTCTTTTCCATCGTGGTTCGTTATATCTGTCTTCTATCGTTACAATATTTTCCGTTTTATTTTAAGTTTCTTATGACTCAAAAATTCCTGAGAATGCTTTTAAATATAATCTTATGCTTCGAGAGCTAAAATAAGCTGAGAAATGAATAGTATAAGAAAATAGATGGCATGTTAGCATAGTTTCAAAATTTATCGCTTCACTTGATTTTCAAGCTACTTGACCCAATTTAACTTAAAGTCAGATCAAAGATAAATATTCAAATGTCAAATTTAACCAAGCAATGACTCCCCAAGTTATTGACAAAATGACCCACTACTTGAGAATATGCTGTGTTTATTTAATTTCAGTGAAAAATAATTATGTAGGAAACGGTTAATACGAAGTAATACTGTGGTCTCAACAAAATATGTAAATTATGGTTAAAAAAAAATTACATGCATATGTAATGTCAGGTCACTTAGTGGAGTGGTGGACTAGATAGTTGCCTTATACGACAGTGGTCCTGGGTTCGAATCCCAATGAAAATCTAAAATGTTTTTTCTGGGTTTTCGGATTCGACGGTCGCTAATGACCATAGTAGTTGATGCGACTGACTTGAAATAATCAAAAAAAAAAAAATAATAAGGCAATGTCCCACTATGACTTTTCTCAATACTATTTAATTACTATGTACTTATAATAAAGATTTAATAAATTGTCTAATTTGATTTTCGCAGGAAAAAATATTTTTTGCTTATTATTCAATGGTTATTTTATTGAGGTTTTATTAATTACCAAATATACGTTGTGACCTTAATTTGTGAACAAAACATATAAAAGCCAGATGAATGAATATTTTCCTATCCTCACTTTGAATTAATTTAAGAAGCTTTAAGCTAAAAAAGCTTATTTAATAAACAAAGTACGTCGGTTTTTCAACTTATCTTGATGAAATAGATGATGATAATAATAATGTGTAACCTGACACATCCCCCTGTGGATATTTTGAAGGGTGGACTTTTTTAATGAACTTACGGTGTGCTTAGCTATGAGGATGGGGAGGGTGATTGCCCCTGACAAGTGGTCTCTGGAGGGCTCGTTATAACACTTCAGCCATTTTCATCAGTGCCGCGGCTTAACGCTTTCCGTTATGTATATCAATTCTAAAATTAAATTAGCCACACTTTACGATGCCAAAAAGATGTAAATCATTACGATGGCTTTTTTCGATGAGGATTTTATTGTTAATAATTAGATTTTTTTTTATATGTAGGAAATTTCACAAGTTGAAGATCTTTATAGAAGATAAAAGTTCTAACGATTTGTCGCTCAGCTCTTTTGAGTTTCTATAAGGACTCTCGTCGACAAAGTTTTCGATTGATGGTTTGTTCGTGTTTCGTGAATGTAAACGGTGTTGAATTTCCACTTTCTGCATGTTTATGTTGGCATTTTTGCTTTAACATATTTTTAGCTTGGAATTTACGAATGTCGTTGGTGTTAAAAGCGAGCATGAATTTTATAAAATATTGCAATTTTCATTTCTTTTTTAAACTTTAAAGACAGCAATAACTTTTATATGTAATTTTAAATTTTCCAACTTAAAAAAAGAAATTGGTTGAAGACTTGATTATAAACTAAACAGTATGTGAGCATGTATTTGTGTGTTATCTATTTATTAATACGTGGAGCAAAAATTTGTGGTACCTTTTTACCGAATATAACACAAACGGAGGAGTATGAAATTTGGCACAATTGAAGTTTATATAAGAAAGTTGTGTACTTAGATAATATTTTTTTATAATAATGCTTCAAAATACCTTAAATTATTGAAAAAAAGTCACACACACTACCATGCGTTTGACACATACAGACACACAAATATGTAGATTTTTAACTCTCAGTTGTTTAGTTTGACCACAGACTTCAACCAAATTCCAAATGTCATTATTTAAACAAAATATTGTGAGAGGAATTTAAATTTTGAAATTATAGTTATTGAAATTGGAGGAAACAAATTTAACCGATTATTTGATTATTGAATAATATTATTAAAAATATATTCTTACATAATATGCTATAACATATTTTTAAATATTATGTTTATTTATTACAATATTTCAACGATATTTCGCAAAAAGGAGTCTATCCTCCGTTGATTGAGCTTAATTCAAACTTTCAAACAGGACTTATGCAGCCTATTTCAAATTTTTTATCTTTGGCCTTTAAATGAAAAAATCTAAACATAAAGGTACTTTTGTTTTACTTTTGAACGTAGAAAACTCACTTAAAATTACTTCTGATTTTTCATAGGCATATTTTTTTTTGTTTGTCTAAAAAATATTCCAGAATACAGTAATTTGAATTGACTTACAACATTATAAAAAGAAAAATATCTGCTGCGTGGCGTCACAGTACTTTCTTTTACTTTCATTTATGAAACTCGCTGTTGGTTAAAAGAAATATATAAGCACCTTATAACTATACATAGCAGAACTATATATGCATACAAGTATACAACATAATATATGTATTTATGAATTCTTAACCTTCACCCCAGAACCGTCCTTAATCGATTTTTCCCAGAAAAAGTTGCAAATAATAGTTGCAGCCATTAATAAGTCTAAGAACTATCATAAGCTTAAAGAAAATCTTTCCAGCCTTTTTTGAAAAAATTTAAAAAAGCTCAAAATCTCTGAGAATAACGTTGAGCTTTCGGTTAACCGATTTCAACCAAAAGCTTCGCGGCAAAACATGATATAATGTGAAGGAAAATTTCTAAGTTTGGTAAAATTCGGAGAAGCGTTCGATACGATATGGCTGTCACACACAGGCCCGCACACAGACATGTTTCTAAAAGATACTTTTTTGGACTCAGGGGACCTCAAAACATGTATGATATGAACGAATTGATATTTAGTTTTGAAATTTTTAGAGAATATTCTGAAATAATTTTGTAAAAGATTTATGGAAGAAATAAAATAAATATTTTGAAACCTCTACACCTATTTCTTTCCTTAACTAAAAATAAATATTTTCAATCATTATATGATGCACTTTCTTTAAATGAACCTTGAAGAAAAAATTAGTCAAGAAATTATTTTCCAAACATTCGCAAATGCAATTAATTATCTGCTGTAGTTAGCTGAGCAACTAAAGTTTTTGAGGCAGTTGCAAGTGAAGTGTACCATTAGGTATGTAAAAATTGTAACGAATTATGGTCGAATTTCGACCACTGGGCGACCTCTAGTTTTTTTAAAACTACTTCCTTGACTTTTAAAATTATTTAGATCAAAATACAATCTATGCTAATTTTAACAGCTTATATCCCCCCATTGAAAGCTTTAAGTGAACGCTCATTACATCTTACATACGTTTAATAGAACCTAATCAAATAAAAAATAATAATAAAAATCCTAAACAAACAACAAGCAATAGTTACCTGCACCTATGAACTACTACTTATATGTATATTATAATACAAAGATTTAATCAGTGCTTGAAATCTTTTCAAGTTCACTCACGTCGCTTCCCTTATTCAACGAGGGTGTATATTAAGAACCCACTTCTCATCGTTCTTTTCATTAAATCTTCAAGTGCCTCTATATATCTCACCGTTCAATTTTAGCACATTATGAATGATCCAATTGAAAGAGATATACAACAATAAAAAATCCAAGAACCGAGAGGGTCGTTTAATCTACCTACATGTAACGGTGTTGCATTAAAATTAACCTAGGCGAAGAAAATGTCTTTTGATTTTCATTCGAATTGAGAATAAATTTTTTTTTCGAAACGAGTAAATATACCGAGTAAATACAAATTTTAAATACACCTGAAGCCTATTTTTACATCTGAAGGGCCACTTGAAAAATGAATTTAAAAATGAACTTAAATGGTACTTGAAAAGTGTTCTCAGTACCTTTTTGTAATTGAGGTGTAATAAAAAGTCAACGAGATTTTAATAGTGACCATCTGCATATTGAAGGTGCTTGACTTTTATTTATCTTGTTTATTGGATTTGTGAGATGAATTTTGAAAAATTAGTATAAGTATTTAAAGATACTAAGTTTGTTCGCGGATGTGATACGGAATCAATAACGAATCAGTTCAAGACTGATTTAGGATCACCGCCAAGCGCATGCAAGTTTATGAGCCGAGTTACGGCCCGATATTCGCGGTTCACACGAAATGCATTCGTTACCGATTCATAATTGGTTCTAGCGATCCTCAGATTTTTGTTAGGATGAAAAATTCGATTCTCTTACTCATGCGCAGTTTGCTAAATTGTGGCTAATTCAAAATCCAGTTTCGCTGTCATGCTGCGTTCACACGAGTCAACTTTAGTATCCCGTTTTTAATTGATCAAAAAAAGTTGAATGAAAAACTTCGTGTGAGAACCGTAATCAACTTTTTATTGGATCAAAAAAAGTTTGAACGAATCATCACACTAGGTTTTTCATTCCATTTTTGATCGATCAATTAAAATCGGTTAACTAAAGTTGACTCGTGTGAACGAGGCATCAACGTCTGTCAACGTTCATTTCATATAACAATTTTCGTGGGTTCTCATTAATCCTCGTCTTAATTCCGAACATTTTCTAACTCGTTAACGGGAAAAAATCCTTAAATCTTTAATCCTTAAACTTTTAATATGATCTACTCAAACAATTATTTATACAAAATTAAAATAGTTTGAACAACGTTTAAAACGTAATACCAGTTTTTAATAGATTTCGAGATTGGTCAGAATCGCGTTATTTAACTGTCCGGAGTTTTAGTTTATTTTAGTAATAGTTCCACAATCTGTTAATTCTTCATTTTGACAATCATATTTTTCATATTCTTAAACGTTAAATATAAATTTAGATAATTAAACTTTAAATACAGTGAGCTATCGATAAGTGAAACTTTCAGAATCCAAAATTCCATAGTTATCTTATCGATAGTTCAGCTCAGTAAACGTTCAAATCAACGAGAAAGAATTTTACTTATCCATTGTTCGATTTATTGAGGGAAAAATTTAGAGTTTACAGGAAATCTTCGACAGTGAATTGGATTTCATTAGTTAATAAACACTAAGATCCCAAATGATACCCGTCAGAATAAACGATCAAGGCAAAATGTTTGACTTAAGTGATCCCGATTAAGAGTTTGACTGAGATATGTGATACTGTTAGGAGTTCATCTCATAGAGATGAAAATACACAGAGGAGTGAATTGGAACAAAAAAAGCATTAACTTATATAATGGGTTCGATTTATAGAGGGTTTACCTAAGTAAAACGCAAATTACGGCTACTATTTCATTTAAATAAGATTGGCAACTTGAGGCACCATTGGAGGACCTACAAGGCATCTGGTGCTTTGTAAGTCTGACATCTCGCTGTGTGCTCACCGAAGCGTTAAAGGAAAACAAAGTAGAAGTGGTCAGCATATGAGATGCAAGATGTTCTACAGAATTCTTTAAGGATTTAAGGAAATACTAAAAAGATAACATAAAAAATAGACTTATATAAGAATTTTATAACATTTCCGAGTCACCGCTATTATTTTTGTCAATCTTTAAACGATTTCAGTGTATAACGTTAATGTAAATTATCATGCTGTAATAAGAAAAACTTAGGGACTTACTGCTTTATTTGATTTTTAGGGTACCTTACCTAGTTTGAAGCTACGTAGACTAAAATTTATAAAATTTCAAGTCATACTCAAGCTAAAAATTTGTATTAAATGGCTCAATTAAAACTCGTGAAAAATTTAATAATTTAGTTCACAGAATCGGGTCTTGAACAAAGTCAGGCACATTCGCTAGTATTTATTTTAAGTTACATAATAGATGAAGTTGTGTAGTATGAATTAAGGAGTTACGGAGCTTCGACTCCGATATGTCGGAACTTCTGAATGTTACTTCCCCTCCTGTTCTGACTTCGTTCAGACACTCTTAAATCAGAGGTTTTAACGGACGTAAAAGCCTAGCTAATAGTCTTTTAATAATGTCGATTGCCCGCCAATATTTATCGTGTCCACCAGGGTCGGTAGCAACGGAACAACTTTTTAGTGGCGCTGATTTAATCTAAGGTCTATGGCCCTTTGAAAAATGGATTGGATAGAGACAGAGCTACAAAGCTTTTTTTTCATTAACTACGTATAAAATTTTACTTGTACTAACTATTTTAGTAAATCATGATAATTTTTAACCGACTTCAAAAAAATGAGGACTGAGGAGGTTCTTAATTCGGCTGTATTATTATGTTTGTTACCTCAAAACTTTCGACTGGATGAACCGATTTTGATAACTCTTTTTTTATTTGAGAGCTTGTGCTTCCTATGTGGTCTCATTTTAATTTGAAGGAAATCGTTCAGTTTTAAGGGGTTAAAAACTAAGGGATGAAATATTAACTTTTTATTGGATATCTCGATTTTGATAATTCTTTTTTTCTTTGGTAGAACATAATTTTAAATTAATCTCATTTACATTTTTATGAAAAAACTCTTCTTATAAGGGGTTAAAAATTAGGGATGAAATTATAAATTTTTCCTGGCTACCCGATTTCGTTTTTTTTTTTCTATATCGTACCTTTAAATTGTTCATATTTCAATTTAAAGAAACAAATCCATCCCCTAAGGATAAAAATAGGGGATGAAAAAGTGACCTTTAACTGAACCATCAAATTTTGATGATTTTTTTTTATTGAAAAAAGTATTCTGCTTAGTTCTTCATTACATTTATAACCAAAAAATGTCAACCCTTAAAAGCAAATAGAGATGAAGTAGTAGGTTTCAACATTTAAACGGCACTGTCTCATATGAGCAGCGCGTTTAGTAGGTTTACCCATATTTAAAGAAATAAATTCAGTTGTCAAACTTTAGATCACTAAAAATCTAAATAACCAACTCCAAAAATAACAATAGTTGTACATTATATCATCCTAATAGTTTGTAAGCTGTAAGCACTGCAAGGATTCGCAATAATTTTTTTACTTTTTGGTGCATTTTTTGTTTAAGTTTTTTTATTTATTTTGAAGTCGGATTTTTATTTTGTTATAATTTTTATTACGTTCATCGTCTACACTACATATTTATCTATACCTATAATAAGATTTAATTTTTTTACTATTTGAATACCTATATAATAAAAAAGTTCCATCTTTCCTGCGCGAAAGAACGAAAAACGGAATAATTTTTCCCAGCTAAGATTTTTATCTAATCTAAAAAAGTTGAGGTGTTTTGTTGAATACTTTTTATTGCCTGCATTTTCATATATTTAATACAAAAAAATAAATGCCATTTACATTGTAATTTTCCACAAAAAACAGGGTAATAACAAGGTTTGTCCAGGGTAAACTTGAAAACAGCTGAGCCAATTTCAATGGAAATTTCACAAAAAGTTATTAAATGTTATAACTTACATTATAGGCTACTTTTTATTTAGAATACTTTTCTCTGTCTGTTTGTTTGTTCTCGGCAAACTTGAAAACGGCTGATCCAATTTGGATTTGGACGAGATTTTCACTACAAGTAGTAAATATTACAAAAATTGCTTTAAAGTACTTTTTATTTCAAAAATATGTTGATTTTTAGAGCAAAAAAATAAAAACTATAAAAACTGCGCTACGAAAAACATACATCGGCAGGCAGCTGTGATAAAATGACATATACCATATCAAACCGTAGAGACGACATGATTTTAAGCTATGTAATTTGTTATTCTTATAAATTAATGTTCGCAAATTTGAAAATTATAACCATTATAGACGTATAACGATACGTTAAATTCCTAGAAACCATAACTCCATTGTGAATTTACGGGTAGTTAATATTTTATTAATAGTTCGGCTGAGTAAACGTTCCAATTGTCGAGGCAGGAAAAGGAATTCCTCTGCAGTAAATATGATTTCATTCATAAAAATAAATATCTTTGTTCAAAAATGAGACCCATAAGAATAAATAACAAAAACAGACAGTTCGACTTAAGTGATCCCGATTAGGAGTTTGATTAAGAGAGGTGAAGCCGTTAGGCAGAGCCCCCAGAACAAAAAAAAACCAAGCACAAATTATTTTTCAAGATAAAATAGCAACTTAGATGTGCTCAACGCGTTGTTTTTTACCAAAAAAACTATATTCTTAATTTTCAATTTATTTTAGCAAGATCTATAAGAATTCGTTGTCTAATCTTAGAGTCCGGGAAATAGCAGACTTGCCGATAAGACATAATAGCCTTAATACTATATCCTAGAATAATGAACCTAAGGCAACCAAACCTGATACCTCAGACTTTAAGATAACACATTAAATATTATTAATCCTAAAAAAGATACACTTCCTAAAGGAAAGCTATTAATCCATTCTACTAAAATTAATAAATTATTTCATATGACATTTGGTGTAAAAGGTTCTCAATGCTTAAAATTTTCTTAATATTTTACAATATTCAAAAAAACGTAAAGATCCTACCTAGAAGATAGCTTATATCTGTTCCTGCAAAAATAGTTGATATCATTGTCTATTGAAAATCTACACAATATATATTTAAATTATTTTGGCCTTCAGCTAAAAATCGATGCTTCCAATCAACACTAATTTATTTTTATTTTTATTTGACATAATTAGTTTTTAGAATTGTAAATGAAATGAGTGTTATTCCACAGTTTGGCGAAAATCCATTTAGCATTAACGTGGCTAGGTTTATTGTTGAGCTAGACGAGAAACTCCGAGACTTAAATTGATTCTGTCAACGAAATTTGATCCGGCATCGTTATTAACAAGTGAGACGACAATATAGCGACCGAGAGAAACAGCGTAGAGAAAACCTCATTGTCAATTCGGTACACTTTTCCTTTAGTCCTACAACCCCAACTTTTCTCGATTCACATATACAACTATGGCGAGTTTGTTGAAGAAATCAATAAGCCTTGGTGAAATCAAATTTTATATTTTTGAAATTATTAGAGATTCATTTTTAGGTAGATATTTTTAAAATGTTGTAGGGGTTGGTTTTTTTTGTGATGTATCGTTCAAATCGTGGTCATAAGTACATAAAATATGTAAAAGTTCGTTTGCTATTGTAAACGTGTCATTTGGACCCTGTTATTATGTCAGATCATAAGCATGAGGTCCTTTACAATCGGGTAGCGACCCCGTTGTGCTCTTTTGTGTGTCACCAGCAAGGGGGCTCGACGTGCCCCCGAAAAATTCAAATAAATAAACCGATCAAATGCAATTGTACATTTTGTATATAAACTCAAACAATGACGCTACAACTTGGTACGATATAAAACCGAAAAAATGAACAAGCTTTAAAAATATCGACACGCACGCCTCTGTTTTAAAATAATTATTTTTATTAATTTCTTGGGAATTTTAACGATGAGGAACTTGGCGGGTTTCGTCGAAGATGTCAAGATGCGTTCTGGTCTGATCAGAATTTTTTTGACGGAAACGCGTTTTTAGGGTTGTTTCAATATCTCACGGGATGTGGTTTTTCTTTCACATAGGTAATAATGTCAAGTCAGGGTTATGATCGTCCTTGTTAGTCGTGTTATTAACTGAAAATGTCTTCGTCGTTCTTGTCCAAAAAAAAAAACGGATATCGAATCCATAAAAATGCACACATTGAAGAAATTAAATACCACTCTATTTACCAAAGCATCAAAAATTGTCTCATACTATCGATATACTTTCCCCTGTCTATTTATAATTTAAACTTTTTTTTTTTAATTAAGACAAGTGATTTCAACCGAAGAGAAATCATAGTAAATTTTGGGGAGAACAAAACTTGTTTTTTTTTTTTAAATATTTAGTTAATCAGGTTTTTAATTAAAACGAAGCTTTTGAATTGAACTGGGTTTAGTAAAAAAATCGCCAGACTTTGTCTGGATGCGTGTTAGAAAAATTTTGACCGAACAACCAGTCCGTAAATTTTAATCTTTCTTCTTTAAGAGTTAAAAGTAAATTCGGTAAATATTTTCATTTAACCTTTTTTTTTTGTATTAGGCTTGTGTTTAGACATCTATAGGTTTTATTTACGGTTAAATGCCTTTGTGGTTGGGCCACAAAATGGGATGATATTCATAGGTAATTTGCGGAAAGTATTTGCAAATATTTACAAAAACGAGTGCTTAGCCACTCAAAAGCAGAAATAGTTGGCTTTCATTAGGTGAGAGATTGTATCTGTGGATTATAGATTTCAACCTGGCGCCAGCCCCTGTTTTTTTTTCTTTTCGAAATCTTCAAAATCTAAATGTAATTTTAAAGAAAATTATTTCAGATTGTAGAAAAAAATAAATTTTTAAATCGTTTCAATGGCATCTCTACCTATTTGTTATTACCCATATGTTCCAGCATACGCTCACCCATTATATTCAGTCAAAATAATAATTATAATTTACGAAATGCATTATCCTGTACATCCATCATTTACAATGGGAGCTTGAATAAATAATTGTAATTATTTCGTGTGGATGTGGTACGTAAACTTCTACCTAGCTTATAACAGAGCGAGGCACTCGACGTCCTTAACAATCTCTCGTTCTCCGTAAACCAAAAAGGGATGTTTGTTTTGGGGGGTTGAAGTAATGAACATATGATCTGTGTAACCACCCTTGTGATTTAATTTGATGATGACGCAATGTTCTACCAAAGTAAACCGAGCCTACCCTCCATGTTCTATTTATGATTTCAATGCATGTCTGTACACGCGGAAATATACAAATGTTACCTTTGTAAGGTATACTTGGGCAGATCGACCCCGAAATGGCCAATAAAAATTCTCAACAAGATCTATTTCAATCACTAGAACAAAATTGAAATTTGTCGTTGTAAGCAGTATACTTGGAAGAACATTTAGGTATTTACAAAAAGGAAAATGGGAAATAAAAATCTTTAATTTGAATTAATTGATATAGTTAGAGGGGCAATGGATCGGGATTTTACAATGAATGCAACAATAGTATCAGGTTGCGACGTTTCGTCATATATTAAAGCTTCATCACGCTCTCTGATGCATACTCAGCATTCTTGCCTTTCTGTAGCCTTGCACAAACCAATTAAATTTCTCCACAAACGCAACCAACTGAATATCAGTATCCGGAAACTGTGGTAGCTACTGCGAAGAAAGTCCCAAATGTCTCTGGATAGGAATTTAATCCATCTGGACATATGAAATACAACTTTTGGAAGGCGCCAGTAACTCCAATGAGGAGAAGACTCAGCACTTCCAGTCAAAAACTCTGAGTACAATAACTGAAACCCCTTGGTACGTCCTCAATCACGACATCCATCAGAACCTCAAAGTGGTTACAGTGAGATAGTCAGATTCAGTCAAAACAAGCTCATAGAATAAAGTGGAGCTTCCTGTAAACCGTATTCAACGAAAATCTTCAGGCACAACTATATGTAATAAGATGGCAAAATTTCAAGTTTGGTGAAATCAGGATAAAGCTTTCGATACGATATTGCTGTCACAGACAGACACTCAGATATTTTTCTAAAATAACGTTTATACTTTTTTAGGATTCAGAGGACCTCAAATAGTGTATTTCCAATAAAAGCTCAAAATTGAAAATTCGACCCGATTAGAATACTTCCATTCTAGTAGGAAAATAAATTTTTACTTACTTACAGTGATTTTCAAAGTGATCTATATCGACCCCCAGGGATCAATAATGACTTACAAAGGGTCCCTGTCAACGGAAAAATGGGAGTCCATGAAACAAAAATGATGGTCAATAATAATGGATCTCATATACCAGTCTAATACACGTTAAATTTAGGAGCACTAAGTATTCCAACTGTCCAAAATTCATTTGAAGTTTATGAATTTGAAAAAACATAGCAAATGGTCTATGAGACACAAAACTTTGGGAACCACTGATCTAAACTCTATTTAGTAATTTCTGGTGCTCTAAAAAAAGAAATAAATAAATAAGTAATTTATTTATATAAATAAAATGATAGCTTTTTTCCA
Organism: Sisyra nigra; assembly: GCA_958496155.1. Classification (NCBI taxonomy): domain Eukaryota; kingdom Metazoa; phylum Arthropoda; class Insecta; order Neuroptera; family Sisyridae; genus Sisyra; species Sisyra nigra. The sequence goes on from OY292318.1 coordinate 38,270,048, forward strand.
ATGTTCGCTTTTAACTCAAAAACTAATGGATAGATTTCGATAAATTTTTTGTTTGTTTTACTTCTTAAATACTTGGTCCTTATCTAAAAAACTAATTATCACGATATCTTCATTAAAACAAGGAAATTTAAGTTTTAAAAAATTTAATTTTTACAAGCAAAACGTGTTAAGCGGTGAATTTTTCGTCGCTTTTTTGATAGTGTGGGACAAACGATCTAATGCGCATGGTTGGAGAGAATATGTTTCTCTTTCCACTGCCTACTGTTTATTTCATATTTGAACGTAGAATTAATAGTTAATGCAGCTCAGCGAGATATTAGATTAATTAAGATTTTTTTTATTCTATTCTCTATTTGTTAAGCACTTTTTAAAAAAATTTTTGTAGCTTTTTTACTTGATCTTTAGATAAAAAAAGAATCATCACGATATCTTCATTAAAAGCAAAGTAATTAAAGTTTTAAAAATTGCGATTTTTCCAAGCAGTCCGCGTATGCTTTCGTTGTTCTTTCGTTGCTTTGATAGAGTGGGGCAAAGGTTGTTATGCACATGGAGATAATGTTTCTCCTTCCACTGCCTAATGATTATTTCATATTTGAGCGTACGCGGTACGACTTCATGCAGCTAAGCGAGATAATAGAATAAATAAAATATTTTTTGAATTCTTTTTTTTCTGATTTTAAAATATTTTTTGTAGCTTTTTTTTAATATTCTCTTTTAGCATTTTTTATATTTTACTGTAAATAAAAAATCAAAATACATTTTTAAGTTACAACCGTTACAATAATAAAATAACATTTTAACGCTCCCTTTTATTATTGCATATATTTTTTAACCAGAAAGTGTTAAGTTAGCAAAAAAATTTTTTTTAAATAGACCATATGCCAAAATTGCTCCCTCAGAATCCGCAATTTCTCCAAGTGTATAGTTATTGATTGATTAATATTTAATTTTTCAAAAATTTGAAAAGTAAAATTGCTGTAAAATACAAAAAAGTCAATTATTTTAGTTTTTTTTTTAAATTGCTCCTTAAATGCTCTCCCGGGTCCGCAATTGCTCCAGGTGTATAGTTTATAGTTAATTAATAATTAAATTATTAAAAAATTTCAAACTTAAAAATTAAAATCGCTATAAAATCAAAAATTTTATTTAATTGAATTTTTTTAAGCTCTATCTGCTCTTTTCACTACGCAAATAATTGATCAAATTTTTGCAATATTTTTAATAATTAATTATTTTTAACTATTTATACATGTATTGTTGTACTACGAAGTCATCAACTGCCGTTGGATCTTATAAACATGAATAATGTCAAAATTGAATTACTAATTAACTATACACCTGGAGCAATTGCGGATCCGGAAAGAGCATTTAAGGAACATTTTTTTGAAAAAAAAAATATTAAAACAGTGATTATTTTGGATGATATAGCAATTTTTATTTTTGAATTTACAAATTTTTGAAAAATTAATTATTGATTAACTAATAACTATACACTTGGAGCATTAACTGATTCTGAAGTAGCAATTTAGGAACAAATTTTTGGCATATAATTAAAAATGTTCTCCGCTAAGTTCTTTCCGGTTATTTTTAATATATTTTTGCTTTCAATTTTTAAATATTTTTCCTCTGAAATTAAATTTGTTATAATAACCTATGCAAATGACGTCGCGGGTATCAGCTAGTTTTAAATAAAACTTATTTTATAATAACTACCTATATAGTAAAAAAAAAAAGTAAAAATCACTATTAAATACAATGAATTGCATAATAAAAATTCGAAATAATTGTAGAAGATTTAATTTTTCCATTTTCCAAATGGTTATAAGTTTCATTTTACGCCATATTGAATGAAAATATTTCGTATATGCTTTTGAAATTCAAAACGGAATAAAATGCTTTTCGTTAAACGTGTTTGTTAAGCAGATGAAAGATAAAAGTCAAAATTGAATTATGGACTCATTCGTAAATGTATGCGTCTCTAAAGTCTATATATTATGTAAATACGTAGATGTATTTGTAATTCACACATTTTCTCTTTTAGTAAAATTGACTCGTTCTATTCGGTTCGGGAGCACAACGGGAACGATTGTGTATATGCATGTAAAAATAAACATACGTCGTCTTCATCATAAACGTAACGAAGGCAAATCCTGAAGTACTTAAAAGTGTCAATCACTTGTCTGCGTCACAGTTGATGGTCCACAAAACTGCCGAAAAGACGGCCAAGCCAAAAACGACTGCATCATCTTTGCATTCTCTTCAACACACTCAAACTTTGAAAGATAAAAAAAAATCTGCATTGAATAAGTTTGTATTTGGTCTCTTCAAATTTGCAATCAGTCAATCTGAAAAATTTCGTTAGAATAAATAGATGGACTGAGGCAACCGTTGCAGATCTTTTTGAAATGTTTTCTTTTGCCGTTGCTTGAACCGTTTGAAAAGTCGCCGGGATTTCTTTCCGTTTGAAACTCAACAAATTAGTGTCAATTTTTGACATTGTCAAAAAGTTGTGTCTGAACGGAAAAAAGGTCAGTTTCATCATATTGAAAGAAAGATTTACAAACATCTATTTCTATTAAAATTTAATTTTTGAATTCTTATTTTAATTATTGGAAATTATTGGTCTATCTAGGAAGTATCCAGAATTTAATTTTTCTACTAGTAATCAGTGGTAGGGCAGTAAATGTATTAACCCTTCATCTTAAAGAGAATTCGACAGCCAACTTTGTATTTTGGTAATTTTACCATAGTGAAAACTGGTACCAACATAATTAAAGTAGTGCTTATTTTTAAATACCCAAACTAATTTATTTGGAATATATGATGTACCTTTATGTATGTACTATAACCTATAACCAAAGGTTTAAGTAATAGAAAATGTACACTCCAAATTGAATATTTTACAAACCAAATTGAATACTTTTTAACCTAAGATGGTTATTATGCATAGTAATTAAAGACTTTTGATGAAAGTCATAGTGAAACAAAGATGTAAATTCAAAAATATTCTTTTGGAATAGCTGCTGGTAATATCTTAAATTCACTACAATATTTAAAAAAAAAATACTTAAATATATCTTATAAAAAAATGGTAGCGTGTACTTATGTACGAGTGTGAGAAGTTATACTTCTTTGGTATCATTAAAAATTAGTTTTTATTAATTTTATTCAAATAATCAATTTTAAAAAACTGCAATTTAATATTTAATAATAATAATAATATATATATTTAAAGATATAATTATTAAAAATAAAATTAAGAGAATAATATTTTAATTTATATCAATTAATAATATCCAAAGGAAGCTGCCAGAAGCTTATAAAATTTGTCAGGATCATTTTTCTGGTTAACAATTCAACAAAATATTTAAATTTAATAAATAAATACAACAAAAATTCAAATTACGCCCGCCAGGAAACCCAGTGGTTTTGCGACTGACTTCATTTTGTTAATTTTTCCACACAAGATGCGCGCGCATCTTAAAATTTCACTCTCATAATTTTTTCATAACGCGCCTAAAGAAGTATAACTTCAAAAATATTTTCAGATAGCATGAAACTCCCTTTGAATCCCTTCTTTCAGGTTATTGTTACGATGATCTGTACCAGAGTTATGAAAATTCAAAAATTAAAATAAAAATGTCCTGTATTTTTTAAAATTGGAAATGAAAGATGGATTGGGACAAATCTCAATATCTATATTAAGAGCTCGTTTTGGCGCCAAAATTTTTGTTTATAGGTAGGTACCTACTATCAATTTTGGACAACATACCTAAGAAAATTTTTTAAACTCTCTTATATACCTTGACATTCATAAAATAGGTATATATAACAACTAGCAGAAGTAACGGTGTCAATAGATCTGTTAATTACATTTTCCAAATTTCAACAGTTTGTTAGATCTGCCAACGAATCCCTAGCAGAAAATTAAATTTTCGAAAATACCTCTTATCTTAGATATGATTCATCGTTAGTAAATATGGGGCGTTAGTGTATGGACCTATGATTTTCAACAAAATAATCTTTATTTATTAAATATATGTGAAAAATGTCCAAATTAGTTTGTAAGATGTCCAATTTGGAGTGTAAATCCTTTTGTCTCCTGGTAGTAATTAGTTATATTTGGAAACATTTTTGAATAAAAAAAATTAAATAATTTTTTTTTATCAGTTCATGTCTTATATATCCAGACAGGTGAAGTTTTCAGCGACATAATGGACATAATGCTGGAAATCATACTTCTTAAGCAAAAACGCAAAAGCAGCATTCAGTAGCAGTTCCATAGCCAAGAGAATATAACAAAAATGAAAGGAAAATAAATTACGGTCGATCTGAGGTGGGGAAGTGGAAAAGGGGAATGTTTTTAAGAGTACAAACGGTTTATTTTGATTTCTGACAAAACTACAAGTCACATGGAAAAAAATTAAATAGCAAAATTGTAGATAATAAGTAGATCTACAACTTTTGTACTAATACTTCTTTCACCTAACCTCAAAATTTATGTAAAAAATTCAAATTACCAAGTTTTTGGTTTTTAATTTTTCTCTTTAAAAAAAAATTTCTTTAACACGAAATTTAGTGAAAAATTACCATTTAATGTTATAAACACAATTTCAATAAATTTTTAAAAATTGTACATAACACAATTTTGAGCAATTTATTAAAATTTACAATTTAATTATTGCATTTTCTGAGAACATTTAACATTGTAATATATATAGTTTTTGCACCATCAGAAAGTAGAGGTTTCAAAGAACAAAAAGTTCAACGACTTTTTAAAAAAATCAGATTTTTTGACGTGACAATTTTTGATCGAAAATTAGGGTGCTTTTCGATATTAAGTCATAATAAGGTAAAAAAAAATAATATCTTAAATAAAAAAATAATACAGTGTCTTGATTACATTAAAAGATAAGTTTTCACTAAATTTCATGTAAAAAAATGTTTTTATGTAAATGATAAAAATTAAAATCCAAAAACTTGGTAATTTGAATTTTTCACATAAATTTTAAGGTTATGTAAAAAAAGTTTTAGTACAAAAGTTGTAGATCTACTTATTATCTACAACTTTGCTTTTTAACTTTTTTTCCATAGAACTAAGATATTTACTAAGACATTTCATTATGTGTTTTGAATTTAGCAGAAATTGTTAAAGTTGAATTATTTTTTAATGTTTTGCTATTCAATCAATTGAAATAATTACCAAAAATTGTAATTTCATTTCTGTTTTACTGGATATTTTTTCTAGACGAACAAAAGGTAAATAAAGAATGCATTTAAAGAAGAAAAGGTTGAAGATACTTAGTTCTTCGTAACTTTTCAATGACTCATTTAGCAATTGATTTAATGAAAATGTATTTGAAAGAAAGCAATTACTCGTTCGTCTCTAATATTAGAAATATTGTGGCATTTATTTAGTACGATGAGAGTGAAACACGTGTAATTTCTCAAATTTCAAACGTGTCTATCTCCCGCCAGTTCTGCATCGTTCTTTCTGAAAACCAAGTCGAAAAAAGAAGAGAGAGCAAATAGAGATAAATAAGCGTTGATCGATGCGGTCTGTATTTAAAAACTAATTTTGAACAAGTAAAAAAGAAATTATTTGACAAAAAAATGTTTTTTTTTTTATGTTTTCTCGATTTGATTCTGCACCTCGGAAAAACGTTAGAGATATATGGCGACGAGGATAATTGTGAGGAATTTTTTGGAATTTATTGATTTTTTTCGTGGCTCGATTTTTAAAGGGGAGAAGCAAAACCGGTAATTGGTGTATCTACAGGAAAAAAGAACAAAAGTGCGATGGGCTGGTGGAAGGCAGGGTTGCGTGTAGTTGGATTTTTTTTTTTAATTTTCTTTTTTTATGTTCGATATAGATGGATAGACTTGTCAGATACAATTAGTGTATTGACCACGGTGTTGACTGCCGAAATCCTAAAAGTGTCTTCATCTGTACTTTTAGGTAGCATTTCCCCCATTCGACTTATATAATTACATGGTAACAGCTTCCACGATAAATTCTTTATTTTCATGTTCTTTACACAAATATTTAATTAATACTCATTAACTACTACCTACTTATTTATGCTTACCTTGCTTCTAACTAAATATTAACATTACTTTTCTTTCTTAATATTAAAATTTAAATTTCCATTTCTAAAAAAACAATTCGTCTTGGGGAAATATTTTCCTTTATTTGGTCTCAGACAGTACAATTAGCATAAAATAATGTAGCTTAGTCATTTATATATATCAAATTAAAGCTTTTCTTTGCATGCTGATATATAAGGGTGTCAATTTAAGAGTGCCCGCAAATAAGCGAAAATAGCTGTTAAAGATGCTGTAAATGCTGAGTTCTGACCTTGCGAGTTTTTAAACCCTTTGTGTGTCTCAATAAATCGAGACATGCCATCAAGATAAAACGTAAAGCGCAACACTCACTGTTCTCGTCTGACAAATATCACAGCGCATCTCCCTCACTTTATCTCATCTTTAACAGCTATTTTCACTTATTTGCGGGCACTTTTAAATTGGCACCCTTATATCATCATATATCATCATGTACAGAAAAAAAGAGCTTTTTATTTGACTTTTTTTTTATTGGCGCAGTGGTTAGAGCAATTGCTCTCCTCTCCACTTCATGCGTCAAGTGGTACTGGGTTTAATCCCCGTTGAATCCTAGACTTAAGATCCTAGATCTAAGATAAAATTGATCAACAGAAATCTGTTAAGACAGTCGTGCTATGACTTTAGATGTTAAAATAGACTTAAAACATTAAAAAAATATATACTAAAGACCTCCGCAAGAAGTAATTTTTCAAATTCCCAAAAAAAGTCATTTTAGGGATTTGAAAAAATTACTTCTTAAGGAGGTCTTTTGTAATGTACTATGAAAAATAGTGTTAAAAAAAATTTTTAGGGAACATATGATTTAAGTTGAGGAACTTTTAGCGAATTCTGAAGTCAATAATTTGAAGTCTTCAAGTAGTCTTAGTTTGTGACTCAAAATAAATTGAAAATATAATGTTTTTTCAACAGAAATTGAAAAATTAAAAAGAAATCCTCATGGTGTCCAAAAATAAATAGTATAATATATTCTTCAATAGACTTTCAATAGACAATTCATAGACTTCAATAGACTTCAGTAGACTTCTATAGACTTCAATAGATCTAAAAAAATTAGTAATAAAAAAAGGAAAAAAAATTATTGATGATGCACAGATGTAAAGCTTAAAAGGCTTAAGATGCTGTAAAAAGTATTTTTTACGATTGACTTGTTCATTTAAACAACGCAAGAAATTTTTTTTTAAGTTTTTTATCTTTGGAACCTTTGTCGTTGCAACAATCTGAGAGAAGAAATTTAAAAGAAATTTCACGCGAAAAAAAAGGTCTATCGAACAATGTTGGATAATATAAAAAAATTTAGTTAGTGTTTATTTGAACTCTGATATCTTTGAACCGATTGATCTGAGGAACTTTGTTATAAGGATCTTTTTTGAAGTTCTTGCAATTTTCTTTCAATCCCTTCTTTCAAATTATTGTTAGGTTTATTGTTTTATTGTTTGTTTAGGTGCCAATGTTTTTTTGTGTGTTTTAAGTCGCTTTAACATTTTAGGTCATATCACGACTGTTTTACACACAGAAATTTTCTGGAAATCTTAAATCTAGAGATTCGACGGGGATCGAACCCAGTACCACTGACGCATGTAGCGGAAGGAGCAAACTGCTCTAACCACTGCACCACTAAGTGGACTTTTTTAAAAATATATCCTACTAATTTTTGGACACCATAAGAAGTTTATTTTTATAAACACCCTAATGGTTTTTCTTAGGGGTTATATTTCTAAGTTTATTTTAAAGTCAAGATTTTAAACAGTTTCAAACTTGGCTGTTTCAATTTTTTGACTCAGTGTTGTACCTATACATAGAACAGCGAACAGGGAACCGGGGAAAATTACCCCAAATGGGGTAAAAATGAATCTTTTTGGAGGTAATATGAATTTTTTTTACAATGGCTACCTTATAAACGTGTCAGTATTGTCGAAAACTGTATTTAAATTGGAGCTTACATAAGCCCCAATTTTGAATTTATTGTATCAAACCGAATCTAATCACCGAAATCTAAAGGAGCAAAAGTTTTCAATAAATTTTTGTTTGTTCTAATAAACGAGTTTTATTTTGTTAGTCTATTACAAACTTACTACTTTCATGCAACTTTTTTTCGGTGTAAATTAATTCAATAAATACTGTTTTATTTAAATTTACATTGACTGTTTCTTTTTAAAAATCGGGAAGATATTGTCACAGTCTAAGGATCTTAATAATGAAGGAGTGTCGCCATTTTGTGAGGTTGGGAGTGGAAGCGCTCCTTAAACTATCTCAGTCGTGAATAGGCCAAGCCAATCAACTAGCCAGCTGGGGAGCGACGTGTTAATAGGATGGGAGAGAAATTTCCAGAAACTCTCAAAAGATCTCTAGTTCTCAAGAACCACCCGTGGCACGAAGGGTTTGACCAAGAAGATTACTCGGTGTATGAGAGAGAGTACAATCTTCAAGTACATACTGTGTGTAAGTCCTTACGAGTAAAAAAAGGACAGAATAGAAACAATAAAACGAATTGTTCCAAGAAAAATGAAAAATTCAGATAAAAGAATGGAAATTTCTTGCAACGAATAATAGAATCGAATGTTCTGGAAGAATTCCGATTTCCTAAATAAGAAGAAGACAAGCACAAGCAGTTCAGTCTTAAATAAATCGTCATCGTGAGTGAAACATAAATCGGGAGTGATAAATCGTAAACAGTGAATCGTGAGTGTTAAATAAATTGTGAACATTGTTAAAAAAAAGTGACACAGTGCAGTGGATTTATGAAAACGTAACAATATATTGACTTACGCAAAACTATTTTGGGGTAATTGTAAAAAAAAGCCCCCGACCGCTATTATAGACTATCAAATTTAATAAAATGGACAAAAACAACGGTAATGATCGCCAATGTTATCAACGCGTTGTGGAACGTAGCCATTTAGGTGATTTCATTTTAAAAAGCAAATATGGAGTCAAAATGAGTTCATTTAAAGGCGTCTTGATGACCTCTTATTAAAGCCATAAGTAGCTCAAATTTGGCATCCAAATCACAATTACTTATTATGAAGTCTAAATGTTCTTTGAGAAGATTCTGATGAAGTCGATTTCTTATCTAATGCATTTTACTCGGATTTTTGCCAGATTAAGAACAACTCATTCAAAATTTTTAATTTCAGATTTTGATAAATATTAAATACATGTCGATTACCTACTATAACAAAAAATTTTATTATAAAAAATAAAAATCTATTGACCTTTTCCTCGTCGATGCATGAACTTGGTTGACTCATAAAAGAATTTATTTTAATATGTATCCTTTCTCCCAAAAAACGAAGCGACCAAACATAAACGTCCCAAATGAAACTTTTCGACGACAGGGCTTTAAACATGAACATTTTATGATAGGGCCTCGGTATATTTTTTACGATATGATCAAAAATTTTAAATAATTAAAGAAAAATGACTTATATTAGCCATTAAATGTGAAGAGAAAAAAAAAATTAACTACGAAAAATACATTTAATTCACGCTTACTAATTTCCAAATTTGAAAATATTAAAAATAAAATGAATGTTAATTTAATAGATAATTAAGTGGATGCTTTTTTTGAAGAGTTGTTTCATTTCTTTCCTCATTTACCGGTATAAATTATTTAAATATGTCGACGATCATAAAGAATATGATGTAAATGAAACGAGAAACGTAATGACATGAGACACATTAGCGCCTACAAATTTTTCTTAATACTCCAAATTCAAGGTCTGCAAAACCCTATTAACTCCCCCGTGCAGAAATATTTGTATAAATTTTCGTAGTCTGGAAATTATTCCGTTATTAATCAAATGGGCACTAAATTAGCATTAGTTGTAATAATTATTTTTTTTATTTATAATAATAATCAGCTGTAACAATCAGATGTATAGAATGAAAATCTCTTCTCTGTTAGTCTTCATTCCGACGGGACACCAGTTGTGAATTCTCGTTTCTGGTTTCTGATCGTAAGGCGAGAGAACGAAGTGACATTGGTCTTCGTACGCCTAAGACTATAATAAGATAAAAAATAATTTGTACAAATTGTGTGTTTGAAATTATGATCTTGTCCCCGCTATAAAAATATTTGAAAACACTGATTTGTCAGGCAGATAAAACACAGAAAGAACGATTTTGTCGCGCGTGCCTGTATTCTCGACATTTGGACATTAAAATATTTTTTTTTCTTTGTATTTCTTTGGCGACTTTTTTTTTGTTTGTTTCTGCAAAATATCATAAGGAATGTTAATATATAGACAAATTTAGAAGTGTATTGCCAATTAAAGTCGCTTTAAGATAAGAAATATTAGCGAGAAGATGGTGCTGAATTTAACAACAAAGCAGCTGCTTCAATCTAAAAATTTTGCTAGCCAATAAAAAAATGAATTTAAAAAAGTCAACAATTTAATAAAACCACTTGTTTGAAGTCCAATAAATATCTAATTGAATTTTCAATAAAAGTACTTTAGAGTTTGTTAAATCAACGTTAGATCCATCATTATTTCCTTATTGATACTCCCAATATCTATACCAATAATAAGTTTTACTACTTGAATACCTATATAATAAAAATGTTCCATCTCACCTGCGCGAGCGAACGAAAAACGGAATCATTTTTCCCAGCTGAGATTTTTATCTAATCTAAAAAATTTAAGGTGTTTTGTTGGATACTCTTTATTACCTACATTTTCATTTATTAAATAGAAATAAAATAAATGCCATTTACATTGTAATTTTCCCCAAAAAAACAGGGTAATAACAGGGTTTGTCTAGAGTAAACTTAAAAACTGATAAGCCAATTTTAATGGAATTTTCACAAAAAGTTATTTAATATTGTAACTTACATTATAAGCTACTTTAAATACTTTTCTCTGTCTGTTTGTTTGTTCTTGGCAAACTTGCAAAACGGCTGGTCCTATTTGGACGAGATTATCACTACAAGTAGTAAATATTACAAAAAGTGCTTTAAAATACTTTTTATGCCAAAAAAATGTTGATTTTCTGAGCAAAAAAATAATAAAAACTATAAAAACTGCGTAACGAAAAACATACATCGGCAGGCAGCTGTGATATACATATACCATATCATATCGTAAAGACGATATGATTTTAAGCTATGTAATTTGTTATTCTTCTAAATTAATGTTTGCAAATTTGAAAATTATAACCACGATAGAAGTATAGCGATAGGTTAAATTCCTAGAAACCATAAATCCATTGGGAATTAACGGGTAGTTAATATATTATTAATAGTTCGGCTGAGTAAACGTTAGAATTGTCGAGGGAGGAGAAGGAAAACCCCTGCAGTAAATATGATTTCATTCATAAAAAGAAATATCTTATTTCAAAATTGACACCCGTAAGAATGAATAACCAAAACAGACAATTCGACTTAAGTGATCCCGATTAGTAGTTTGACTAGGAGAGGTGAAGCCGTTAGGCAGAACCCCCAGAACAAAAAGAAATCCAACCCAAATTATTTTTCAAGAGAAAATAGCAACTTAGATGTGACCATCGCGTTGTTTTTTTACCATAAAACTATATTCTTAATTATCAATTTATTTTAGCAAGATCTATAACAATTCGTTGTCTTATCTTTGACCCCGGGAAATAGCAGACTTGCCGATAAGACATAATGGCCTTAATACTATATCCTAAAATAATAACCCAAAGGCAACCAAACCTGATACCTCAGATCTTAAGATAACACATTAAATATCATTTATCCTAAAAAAGGTACACTCCCTAAAGGATAGCTACTAATCCATTCTAATAAAATTTATAAATTATTTCATATGACATTTGGTGTGAAAGGTTCTCAAGGCTTAAAATTTTCTTAATATTGTACAATATTTAAAAAAAACGTCAAAAAAGATCCTACCTATAAGATAGCTTATATATCTATTCCTGAAAAAGTAGTTTAACAGATTTTCATAAACTTTCTATGAAATAAAGGTCTAGAAATTATCTTTTTTTTGTTAAAGTAGCTGAACTTCCTATTTTGGAATAAGTTTTCTATTATTCAATCAAATTAATTTAGATATGCTCAGCGAAGCGGGCGGGTAACAGCTAGTCTACAATAAAGAAAATGAATAAAACATTTATCTGCCATGTTTTATTGAAAGTGCAATAAAAATATAAATCTAAAATACGATTTAAATCAATTTTGAAAACTGAATATATGCAAAGCTTTACATACAAGTGTTACATTTTAAAGCACCGTATAGAGCTTTCAGACTGTTATAGATTATGAAAATATAACTATAAAAACTACTTCACTGTTTTATCTATTCTAAAGACTTAGAACTTTACTAAGTGGCGACACCTGTATGAGATAAATGACTCCCAAACAGGCAAAAATCGCGAAAAAAAAGCTTAGTAAAGGGACTGCTTTTGCTAGGTAGAATGCTGAACCTAGAATAAGCAAGAATCCTTGCACAGCAGGGATACATGAGCAAAACCGGAGTACAATATGCCTAAGGCTGCAGTGCGGGGGGAACGAACCCTAACCTGATTTTCTGCTAACACGAAAAAAAAAAAAACACTTTATATGTATACAGATTCAAGCGCACCATGTAGGTGCTTTAAAGACATATATGAAGGAAAATATAGAACCAAATGATTAACTAATGTGGTTCACTGGGGGTTGGTTATGGACTGCGGATATGGCGTGGAAGTGTGAGGGTGGGGTGGGCAGAAAGGGACATCTCGGGGCCACTTGGGGACTAGATCACTATTTTTTAGGCGGAGATCACTCATGGCTATATGTCCCAGAGAAAGCTTAGATTTAGATATAAGTTGATGCTGGAGTGTCCTCAACTCCTGGAAGATCTGGCAAAGCATAACCGAGTCAAACATGGTTGGGTGCCGGGGCCTAAGAAAGTAGAAGACAATGAAGAAGCTGAAGTTTTTGCGAGGGCTGGTTCGATGACCCCACTCGTAAGTCCGGAACCTGGAGTGGAGATCACCAAATACTGCTGTCAAAAGGGCTATGAAAAATCAGCTGGACAGCATTTATATGTTATTTTAGTTACCCCAAAATGCAATGCATTAATATCCACGGACAGTGGCGATTTCATTTTGAATCTCTTTGCCAGTTAAAAGTAACATTATAAAGAACAATGCAAAAATTAAACTTTTGGCATTGATCTTAAATTATCCTTGCTAAAATGTAATAAACTTACTAAGACAAGATAACTTCAAACATGTCAAAGAAGCATTCATCAAAGTTTCTTTACTTAATAACAACAGTCATGAATATTTTGAAGAAAACTTTTGGGAAAAAGCCAATTTTTTGCAAAGCAATTTGTTGGTTTATCGATTGGATGTACAACCATAATCTTCTAGATTTTATTGCAACAACACACAAATGTGACTATATAGCTAATTTGCAATAAACTGTTGATATTATTATTGTTTAAAAAAATTAAAAAAATGTCCATTAGCTTGTTGAATTCTAATCTAACAATAAGCTCATAATTTTTCCATTAAAATCCAATAATTTTAAACAGGATTTTTTGAATGTTTAAAGAATCCGAGACCAAAATCTGGTGTTATATAGAGAAGACGTACAGATTATTTAACGTGTGTTTCACTTGACTGATTAATTAAGCCAGAAAAGCAACGTACAGGTGGTCTTTGGGACCTGAGAGATCTCACCCGCTGATAAACCACCCAACCGAACGCCACCCCTCACTCTTGAGCTATCACGGCAACCACACGACATCACGCTCGAAAAGAACGTCATCTTCTTTATCATTCCTATATATATATATATATATATATATATATATATATACATACTTGTACATATATATTAAGTATAAATAATCCAAAATTACATTTATCTCACCCTTATAGTTATAAATTTAATTGATTCCATCTCACTTCTGGATCTGGTTTTTGATCCATGATTTGGTCTCCTGGCCTCTTACCATCGTGGATCTTTGTCTTTCGTTTTTTTGAATATTAATTTTATATTTATTATTATTGTTGTTATCAGCCATTCTGATCGGTTTATCCGTCCAAATATAGAGAGCGTATCTTGTCAAATTTCATAAAGCACAGGCCATTCTTAATAAATGAACTGTGAATAAAAAAATAATAAAGCGGGACATTGAAAATTTGTCAAGTTATAAAATTCGTTGTCGAGTTGTGTTACATATGGGACATTGTATTTATTAAATTATATGGACATTTATAAAAGAAGACAGAGGAAAGTGTCAAAAAACGACATATAAAAGAATTTGTCACCGTATAATTTTTTTCAAAAAAAAAAAAAAAATTATGATCAGGGGTGGTCGTTTGTTGAAGACTAAAATTTTTGAAAAAAAAATTTTTTTTTACAAAAAAACGCACATTTGCGCGAATGAAAGTAAATACGGCGGGTAATAAAATGTAACGATTGTGACAAATTTTCATCTAATTTACGAGGTACTAATTATAGAAGACACCTTCTCAAATAAAATAAAGAGACATTGAACTAATTTCAATAAAACCCGATATCTTATTTCCGGGGAAAGTGGGAGACACGGAAAAGCTACAATTTTTCATCTTCGTCAATTGCCACCGGTTCGACTATAGTTGTATCCCGTTTCAATTAGAGAAATAGGGAAGTTTTTTTTTAGTAGGGTAAGGACTTTTTTTTCGTAATAATTTACGAGTAAAAATTAAAATATAAAAACGTAAATAAGTTTGAGACGGGAACATTTTTCGAATTCTTGTCAAACACCTTTTCTTGGTTGGAGTTTTTTTAAAATGAATGTCGTCCCCGGGGATCGAGTTATCTTATCGTGTCATTATCCTGTGCGACATCCAAAATTTATGTTAATAGTTCAGTAATGAATGAGGTTCGGGCTGTAGCTTTTTTATAGATGCTACGACAGACTGAGTGGAATCTTCGTGACGATAGCGGAACTTAAAAAGATTTTAAATCCAAAATGTTATATTCTTAGTCACCTGATAAACTTGTTAACAGTATTAAAAACTGTAAGGCACTATAATAATTACTAATAAGACATCGTTAATCTTACAAAATTAAAGGACTATAGGAATTGGTGATTCAAAGTCTTGGTCCTTATTTCATTAATAGTTCTTAAACAAATTGAAAAGTTACAAATAACTAACAATCACTTAATCTACGAAAATATACTCCATAGTAGATAATGCCAGTGTAATGGTTAGTGTCAAAAGTGGCATAAAGTATGGAAGTTAAAGGGGTCCTTAGTCTCGGACGGTAAAAAGCAATTCCTTTTACTTATCTTGTCTGCATAATAATGCGATGGCTATTAGTTAAAAATGAAAAAAACCCGTATAAAAGGTTTTCGAAGCTACGTTCCACTATATGCTAACAACGTCGTCAGAAAAGGCTGGACAACAGTTTAAAAACGTTCGTTCAAATATTTATTGTGAGAACTACGGTTGTTGTGTAGTGTTATTAAAAACGTTATTAATTATGCCATTACTTTCACTTATGCTGATCACTCCATCCTCTTAAGTATTTAGTGCTACCGGATAAAGTCGAGACTCAATTTTTTCTGATTGAACAAAAAGTACAAAGATCTATAATAAAGAGGCGCCGCTAACAACAATTTTTAGTTATAAGTTTATTTTTACCAACACAGTAAGATTGAAAGGAAATAAAAAACTAAGCTTTGTTATTAGCGTGTACTGCTGATGTGTTTCACAATCCATTTCATTTGCCTTTATAATTGCAACGTTTATAAGTTAATGCAACGAAAAAAAAATGCAGCAATGCAGATAATCGTCGCTAATGCCTTGTGGAGCGTAGCTACGCTCAAAACTAGCGTAAAATGCTTAATATATATTTTGAGCCTCCTTGAGTCGAAATTTCAGACCTCCTTTGGCCCTAAAATGGTATTTTGACCCTCTTTTGGGCCTCCAAAGACTAAAATGAGCCTCAGATAGACCTAAACGATTCCATCGTCTTCATTTTAACCTACATGAAATTTTTATTATATTTTGTGAACATATCGTCTCGTCCTTAAAAAAGTTTTATGATCATAAAACATAAAATATGGTGGTAAATTTCCTTTTTTTTACAATACCTATTGCAAATATTATTTACTAATAACCCAAATTTTTGATCTCTCTCTTTCCTTTACTTAGATGCTTAGTATAATATTGTGTATTCTTGTATCCATTACCGGTTTGTCCCTTAATCCTGTTCACTCTGGTTCATTTTTACTCAGCTTTAGTCTCTTGTTAACCGTTTGAGTGCTACACGAGTTATTATACAACAATTGAATAAACTTATTTCACTATTTGATTATTTTTCAATATTGTGTATATCAAAAGGCCTAAAAGTGTAAATGTAAAAAATTTAAAAGTGAAAAAACCGAGTTTAAAAGAAAAAGTGTGAAGAAATTTGCTTTAATTTCTTATCTTGAAAGTAATCAGAGAGATGTTATACAATTAAATAAAATTTCTAAAGAAATGCATATGGTCGGGTATATTGTGGATTATAATAAAAGAAAATCCTGGAAAAAAATAATGGCAATGGCGACAATAAAGGAGCTGGTAAACAATAACAAGGAAATTAAGATTTAAGAACTGATATTTGTAATATTCTTATTACTTTTAAATTTATCGCTAATATTAATGAAATTTGTATATTTAATGAATAAAAAAAAACAAAATATTAAAATAAAAATGTTATTCTTTTTGAAAAAAAAAACCCTACCAATAAAACAATAAGAGAGAGTGACAAAGAAAGAGTGGAGAAAAGAGAGAGAAAGGTCCATTTGAAGTTTTTTCCGTCAACCTCTCTTAGGCCTAAACATGGTATTTTGTCCGATAAATGCCACTTAGAGGTTCAAAAGAGGTCTTAAATTCAAATGCAAATGGTCATGTTTCAATCTACTTGAACCCAGATTTTGAGGTCTAAAATAGGTCTAAATTTTCGACTCGGGCCCAAAGCAAATTAAAAGAACGCACATTTTTGGTAACAGGAGTACAAATACCGACTTATCACAAGAAAATAATTTTAAAAAAGTTTTTTTTTGTGATTAAATAAAGAAGGTAACTTATAATTGAAAATAGCTCTAACAATTCCGAAGTTACAGGTCATACCAAAAGTTCGTGCGCATTAATAGCATTTCACTGTGGCTCACTACCAAATCAATAAGATTTTGAACCTCTCAAAATTTGTCGTCGATCGACTAATAGATTAGTCACTTTGTCACCAATTTTCGTAAAGATCGGGAGCATATTAGTACCCATAGAATATATCGGATTTCCAATAATTTCAATAATAATTATTATTGGAAATTGAATTAAAGCACCACATTTTTGGTTTGAAAAAAGTAAAAAATAATCGGATTATAATTCTTTGCAATGAATTTTATTATATACTAGCTGATACCCGCTCGCTTTGCTGAGAGTATCTAAATTTAATTGATTGATTAAATTCCCTACCTTCACAGCAAAATATAAAATTAATCTATTTTGATAGAAAAAGATGATAGATACTTCCAGACTTTAAATCCAAAGTAAGTTCATCAAAATCCCTAAAAACTACTTTTCTAGGAAAAGATATTAGCTTTCTTACAAGTTTATTACGATTTTAAGTATAAAAAGTTTCTTTAGACTTGACAATCTTTCATTCTTCTAGGAACCGTCCTTTTTTTTGAATAAATGATATTCAATAATATGTTAAGATCTAAGGCATCTTTAACAAAACTTTATTAAAATTCGTTCCGTTCAGTAATTGTTAAATATTTCAAATTTGGTATATTATTTTAATTCGTTTATTTATAATTGATTTCTTCATCAATGAACAATAAAAAAATTCAAATATTTAACAAGATTTCGTTATTAATTTAATCGGGTGTTAAATTGAAATACTTATTTATTTTTCAGTAAAATTTTGTCAATTGTTTAATTTAAACTTTGTAGAGAATTTCTTTCGCTACTGTATAAAATTGGTCAGGCCTTCTTGAGGAAAATGCGTTAAAATGCAATTTCGATGAACTTTAACGAAACTTCTTTTAACTACACGGTTCCTGTAAGATACAATAGTTATGCTATCCTATGGAAATCACGTGTTTCACTATATATTACTGACGCGAAATATAGATAAAAACCATTCTGGAGCCCGATTGTATATCGTAACAAAATTTGAGCTAAATTGGTACAGAATAAGGACCAATATAACATTTTTATATAATATAGAAGAAGATACCAATAACACAGGCAATACGTACGTCGCACAATAGCTAGCCGGTACAGCAACGTTTTTTTTTTAATCTGTGATATATTTTAAGATATTAATTTTGATGATATGCTGTAATGGCAATTTTGATCTAGTACATGAAATGCACAACGTATCTAATGCATTTAATTGAATAAGGAATAATACTGTATTTTGTAAATTAGCTAGATAAATAACCCATAGTTTTTTGTCATTTGTAAAAGATAAAACTGGTTCCTGTGGTTTATTCTTAGGAGATAGACATATACCGTTGCGTACTTTTTTATCAACATTTTTAAGATACACAGTTTCGATGCATATAAGTTTGATCTATCTCGTAAGTTTTAGCCACCGTTTGCAATGTAAGTGCACAAAAATATGTTTGTTATGACATCACATTACAAATCTTTGAGTTTCCTGACTTTTCTCTACTAAATTATGTATAAATTATAGCCTATATGTTACCGAGGACTAATAGCTATATAACAAAAAACGTTTCATCAAAATTCGTTCAAACAGATAGACAAAAATCTTTCTACAGTTTTATTATATGCATAGATAATATAATATATACCTAGTACATGTTTTGTTTCAAACTTTAAAAACTGTAAAATAAATAATCCTGTATATTATTAAAATATTTACACTCGAAACGGTATTATTTTGCAAGTATAATATTATGATATAAGGTAATACCATAATTTCCAGCTACAGATTATTTGCTCTAAGATATAGAATAAATTACCTTATCGATTTACATTTGACTACGCCCTTTTCCACAATTCAGCTTGATTTTGATAAACTAATAAGCTCAATTAAACCTATAGTATGTGTAATGAATAATATTAAATTTAATTAAACGTAATTAGAATTAAATATTTATATCAGTTGTAATTCAATACGATGAAATTAAATTACATCCACCAAAATATAAATGCAACAAAAATATTTTTAAATATTAAAATGTTATCTGTAAAACATTCATAAAAAAGTTTTATAATCGCAAATAAAATTGCAGTCGATTTCTTATCTTCAGTCATGCCTTAGATCATTGATAAGAAAAATTAAATTGTACTGATTTTTTTTGTATTATTTTTTACGTTTATGGTTTACTATTTTATTAGATTGAAAGATTATATTAAGTTATATATGAATAAAAAAAAATATTTGGGCTAGTCATTCTTGTTTTATTTGGAATTTAACTTTTAGGATAATCAAATCTGATTTTGTCTTAGAGGTGTCATGCGTTAAGATTATAAAATATTAACGTAAAAAATTGATATAGACCTCACACGTTTATCTTTAAAAAAAAGTATTAAAGTATTTTATTTTTTTATTAAATTTCTAAGAATTGAATTTAAAGACATAACTATTATTACTTATCAATTCATTAACAAAATATTTGAACAATGAGCGAAATATTTAACAAGTAAAAATATATTTTTTTTAATTTTTGATTAACTTATCAATTGCCTGCATGATATATGTACTTAATCATAGAGAGTTTATCTAAAACGATTTATTTTTTTTTTCTATGATATACCATAATGAAATTGATTTTCTCCAAGAAATGTTTTTTTTTTAAATACCCGCTCGCTTCGCAGAGCTTATCTAAAAACTGATTGATTAATAGATTCCCTACCTTCATAAAAAAATATAAAAATTTATCTATTTCGAAAAAAAAAAGATGATACTTCCAGACTTTAGATTCAAAGTAAGTGTATCAAAAATTGTAAAATTACTTTCCTAGGAAGAAATATTAGCAATCTCAAAGTTTCTATACGATTTTAAATATAAAAAAAAGCTAGTCCTGTAAGACTTGAAAAGCTTCCATACCAAATAACCGTTCAGTAATTTTAATTGAATAGAATATTAGCTATCCTACAGGAACAGAATCTTTTTTTAGGATAAATGATATTCAATATGTTAAGATCTGAGGTATATTAAAATTCGTTCCATTAAGCAATTGAAATTTTTTAAAAATTTTAATACGTTTACTTCTAATTAATATCTTCGACAATGATAAAGAATATAAAAAATTTCATTATTCCATCGGGTGTTAAATTGAAATTCATATTTATTCTCAAGTAAAATTGTCAATTTTTTAATCTAAACTTTGTAAAATTGGTAAGGCCTTCTTAAGGAAAATGTGTCAAAATGCTATTTCACGAACTTTAACGAAACTTTTTTTTAATACACGGTTCCTGTAGGATATAATTGTTATTCTATACTATGGGAACCGTGGATTATTCTGGCATAAGAAGCAATCGATATCATTCTCTGACTCGTTAGCTACCACAGTAAAAAATCATGTCAATCTTTTACTCTGTGAAAAACAAAAATTTATCTACCCCACGGGAACAGAACACTTTTCCTGGATAAAAATTAGGTCAAGCCATCTTGAAGAAAATACGATTAACTCTATGTCACGAACTTTTAAAAAAAACTCCTTTTATATACATGGCTACCACATTGCAAAAAGAAAGTTAATCTTTTGCTCTGTGAAAAATAAAAATTATAACTCCCATTAGAACCGTACATTTTTTCTGGATAAATATTTACTATTTATTATACAAGATTATATCATCTAAATCTATCTAGCGGTTCTAGACCAGGATCGATAATTTTTAAATCCCAAAAAAATTAAAGTAGGATGAAACCCATTAGAATAGGAAGAGCATATAACAAAAGTGAAATAAAAAATAAATTACGGTCGATCTGTGGTCGGAAAGTAGAAAAAGGGGGTGTTTTTAAAGGTAGAAATGGTTTACCTCGATTTCCGACAAAACTACAAGTTTTATGGAAAAAAGTTTAATAGAAAAGTTGTAGGTAATAAGAAGATCTACAACTTTTGTACTTTTTTCAGATAACCTCTAAATATATGTGATAAACTGCAATAATCAGGTTCTGGTTTTTTTATTTTTATCTTTTACAAAAGAAAAGTTTGTTTCTTGGAATTTGGTAAAAACTTGCCTTTTAATGTCTCAAACATACTGTAATTTTTGTATTTTAAAAAACTTACGACTTATAAATACAACTTTGAGCAATTTATTAAAATTTACATTTAAAATATTGCATTTTCTCTGAATATTTAACAACTTCAACAAACAAAAAGCCCACATACTTTTTTAAAAAGTAGATGTTTTGACGTGAGACTTTTTGATTGAAAATTAGGGTTCTTTTTCAATAATAAGTCAAAATAAAGTGAAAAAATAAATATGTTTAATAAAAAAAATTACAGTGTGTTTGGGACTTGGGAGTTTTTACTGAAATTTCATGTTTTTTTTTTTTTGTAAAAGATAAAAATAAGAAACCAAAAACTTGGTTATAGGCATTTTTCACATAATTTTTTGAGGTTATGTGAAAAAAAGTGTCAGTACAAAAATTATAGATGTTCTTATTATCTACAACTTTGCAATTTAACTCTTTTCCATAGGACTTGTAGTTTTGTCGGAAATCGAGATAAACCGTTTCTACCCTTTACCCCGACCCACTTCCCCACCTTAGATTGACCGTAATTTATTTTTTCTTTTATTTTTGTTATATTCCCTTCCTTTTATAATGAGTTATATCCAACTATAATATTTTTAGGTTCAAAAGATTATCGACTCTGGTCTACTATACGTGTACATACATACGAACTCCAACCCTTAACCTCAGAACCTTCCTTGTAGTAAAAGTTGTAGGCATTAATGAGTCTGAGAACTGTAGCAAGTTTAAAGAAAATCATTGTAGCCGTTTTTGAAAAAAAACTTAAAAACCCATTGATTAAAGCAGGGCATCCTGGCAACCGATTTCAACCAAAAGCTTTGTGGCACAACTAGATGTAATAAGAAGCCAAAATTCCAAGTTTAGGAAAAGCTTTCGAGATATCGCTAGGCAGGTAGTTTTGTAAAAACCAAATTTTTGGATTCAGGAAACTACAATATATATATTTCTGGTGAAAGCTCGAAATTGAAAAGTTGACCCAATTACAGTACTTTTTTTTTGAGCTGTGTGGGTCTAAGGATTTTCTTTCCCATTATCTCCGCGACCAATAAGGTCTATTGTGATATGACTCTATGTATAAACGAAGGGAGCATTACACGGAAAAAAATGTGTTGTAGATTTAACAACATTCCTTGTTAGTTTTACTACATTAACTAGTATTATATAGGATGACACCACGTGTGGTAACGTTTACCAGTTAAGTGTAATTAAAAAACTGTAGTATTATTTACAACACGAACTAGTAAAAATGTAGTTGAATTTTTGACACTTGCATTTATTTCTCAAAATTATTGGTTATGTTGTACGCGCCGCATGCGCAAACGCCAAAATTTGTTAATTGTACAACACTCAGCAGTTGTAACAGCTACATATATTTACTACACTATGGTAGTAAAAAATACTATACGTTAGAGCTGAATACAACACAGTGTGTTATCTAATGTTACATTTGTGGTTATAGTAAAAACAAAGTGCAATATAAATATTACTTGTTTATTGTTGTTAATTTTACACCACAATTTTTTTCCGTGTAGGCTTTTAAAGAAATCCAGCACCTGCCTGGGGGCTGCAATCGCTATCTACAGTGCCCCGTATTGAGACTAAGTAGGAGCTTTACGTTCCTTTTGCCGAATGACAATATGTGTCTGTCACAATGACAATATATTCTTGGAGTACTTTATGAAGTTCTTGGCTTGCCTCTGTCCTAGAGTATTCCTCCAGTGCAAGACCAATTACAATACTTCCTTTACTATATAGTAAGAAAAGAAAATAATAAGTTATTTTATCTATATATTAATACGTGAAGCAAAATTTTTAAACCCCTTTTACCGAATATTATACGAACGGAGGAGTATGAAATTTGGCACAGTTGAAGTTTATATGGGGACGTTGTGTTATGAGATAATATTTTTTTATAATAATGCTTCAAAATACCTTAAAATAATGAAAAAAGACGTCACACACACTACCATGCGTTTGACACACACAGACACACAATACACACAAATATGTAGATTTTTAAATCTCAGTTGTTCAGTTTGACCACAGACTTCAACCATATTCCAAATGTCATTATTTAAACAAAATAGTGTGAGAGGAATTTAAATTTTAAAATTGTAATTATTGAAATTGAAGGAAACAAATTTAACCGATTATTTGATTATTGAGTAATATTATTAAAAATATATTTAAAAGATACGTATAACTTCAAATACACAACGTTTCAACCATTTTATTTGGTCTTCATCAGGTGTTTCTTGATTATTATATAACGTATAAATAATTTATACTTTCTTTTGGCAAAATCATTCAAATAAATTACACAAAAAATTAATTTAGGTAGGTAGGTACTATTTGAAAAAAAAGCTTAGCTTAATTTGAAGTTTTAAACAGGACTTATGCAGCCTATTTCCATTTTTTTATCTTTGGCTTTTAAATGAAAAAAATCTAAACATAAAGGTACTTTTGTTTTACTTTTGAACGTAGGAAACTCACTTAAAATTACTTCTGATTTTTCATATTCATATTTATTTTTTTTGTTTGTCTAAAAAATATTTCACAATACAGTTTGAATTGACTTACAACATTATAAAAAGAAAAATATCTGCTGCGTGGCGTCACAGTACTTTCTTTTACTTTCATTTATTCATTATTTATGAAACTCGCTGTTGGTTAAAAGAAATATATAAGCACCTTATAACTATACATAGTAGAACTATATGCATACAAGTATACAACATATATGTATTTATGAATTCCCAACCTTCACCCCAGAACCGTCCTTAATCAAATTTTCCCAAAAAAAAAGTTTCAAATAAAAGTTTTAGCCATTAATAAGTCTAAGAACTATCATAAGCTTAAAAAAAATCTTTGCAGCCGTTTTCGAAAAAATTTGAAAAAGCTCAAAAACTCCGAGAAACCAAAAGCTTCACGACAAAACAAGATATAATATGAAGAAAAATTTCCAAGTTTGGTGAAATTCGGAAAAGCGTTCGATACGATATGGCTGTCACACACAGACATGTTTCTAAAAACTACTTTTTTGAACTCAGGGGACCTCAAAACATGTATGATATGAACGAATTGATATTTAGTTTTGACATTTTTAGAGAATATTCTGACATAATTTTGTAAAAGATTTATGGAAGAAAAAAAAATAAATATTTTGAAACCTCTACACTTATTTTCTTCCTTAACTTAAAATAAATATTTTCAACCATTATATGATGCACTTTCCTTAAATGAACTTTGAAGAAAAAATTAGTCAAGAAATTATTTTCCAAACATTCGCAAATGCAATTCATTATCTGCTGTAGTTAGCTTAGTAACTAAAGTTTTTGAGGCAGTTACAAGTGCAGTGTACCCTTAGGTATGTAAAAATTTTAATGAATTATGGTCGAATTTCAACCACTAGGCGACCCCTAGTTTTTATTAAACCACATATTAGCGCTGTGGTTAGAGCACTTGCTCTCTCTGCTTCATGCATCAAGTGGTTCTCGGTTCGATTCCCGTTGAATCCTAGACTTTAGATCATAGACCTAAGACATAATTGACCAACAGAAATTCTCTGTGTTTAGACAGTCGTGATATGACCATAGATGTTAAAGCGACTTAAAAACACCAAAAAAAAGTTATTTTGCTACTTATAGTTAAGTGGTTTTATAATTAATCTCTTGATAGACAGAGATTTATTTCTTTAAAGTGTGCTTACTTTTATACCAGAACAACGTCACCGAAATCATGGGTAGCAACTACTTAATAATTAATAAATTAATGAGATGGTTTTCTATCAAAAAAACTTTAATTTAAAAAAAAAATTCAATATTCTCTCTACTCCTAATTGAACAAGTTCCTTTTTAATTAATTATTGGCTTTATAAATACTGAAACCTGATATTTAATATTGACAACTATAAAAGTCAAACTTTAATTTAGTACTGATAAAACATTTAACTAAATGAGCTTCCCTTTAAAAACGTTTTTAAAGCTTTTTAATCATATTTTGAACCTTGTTTAAATACAATAAGAGCAATACAAATTTTTCAACAGGGTTTGAAAAATAATTTAATGGATTCGTTGCCAAAAAATTGTTTAATGACTTAAACTATAATTAACTACACATAATAAAACTTTTCAGTCCCAGAAAAAATTTTAAAGGTGTAAATAATGATTATTGAAAATAACCGTTCACGTCACATATATATATAATTATTTTAATTTGTATTTTTGACGGTTCTCCTGAGACTTATTTATTCCTCCTACTTAAAATTATTTAAGACGTCTGGCAATTTTAAGTTTGAAGACATCTTAAAGAGCCAAATATCAAATTTTCCTCAAATTCCATTTTTCAATTTGCCTACATAAATAAAGTGAGCATTAAGCTTTTATTTCGTTGCCCGTGTTCAGGTCGATACCCCCCGAACAAATAATAATAAAAACATTACAAACTAGTCATATTGCTTATTACAAATTAAAAAAAAAAAATCAATAATTGCGTTTTTTTTTTAATTTAAGACAAGAACGTGTTTCAGTTACAACTTCTCACATGTACTAATCTTAATTGCACTTGAAAGTCAGCAAATTGTTATTAATAATAAATTCGAGTGTTGCTTATATATATACTTATACGAAATTACAGGGTCGTTGTCAAGTGCAGCAACTGGAGACGCAAATAAAAAGGATATTTGTGTCGAGATAGACCAAATGCACTTTTCACGAGAGATGCATCCCTCAAATTGAAAATACAATTTTAGTGCAACTCTACACCTGGCGCATTCCCTTTACAATTCAAATGTATTTATTTGTTTAGATTGCACGAAAGATTTCTTTGTTGGGAGATTTTTTTTTTCAATTTTCAAATTCATTTCATGCGAATGAAAAAAAAATGGTACTCGATTCGAGATTGTATCAGCAAATCCGATCGGGGGGATAACTAGCCGTTTTGAGATCTTATCTCTAGAGGCATCGGGCGTTTATGTCAAATGTATATCCCTTCGTTAGAGGGTAAAAAGTGGCGATCTCTTTTCAAAAATGTATAGTAGTTAATACGATGATAATTTGATGATTTTTGGCAGGAGAATCAAAAAAGGATTTCTTGTGATACATATTTAATTGAGTCAATCGGTTTGTAAGCTTCATAAATGAAGGGTTAATTTTTAATTTTCACACTTCTCTATTAAAATGTTTAAATGTTTACTTTTCTTTTTCAAAATTTTGCATTTATTTTAGCATTTGTTACCAATGTGAAGCTTTTGTTTTGTAAGTTCTAATAGAATAGGTAGCAAAATTTTTAAATTTTTTTGGAACATTGCTGAAACATTTTACCGCCATGCAAAAAAAAATCTGTTTCAGGGATTTTCAAAAAATTGAAAAAAAAAAAAACTGACCACTGATTTGTGGTTATCGTCCAAAAATACACTGAACACGTCTCTATATTGCATATGTAATTTACAAGTGATGGGAATTTTCTTCAATTTTTTAAAATTTTTTTTATTAAAAAAAAAATATAAATTAAAAGAATAAGTGGGTTGTTAGGCCAGTGCCGATAGTTTTTGAACACAAAAAAATTATAGTATGATGAAACTTATTAGAAAAGAGGGATAATATAACAAAAATGAAAGGAAAAATAAATTACGGTCGATCTGAGGTGGTGAAGTGGAAAACGAAAGGGGGGTGTTTTTAAGGGTAGAAACGGTTTATTTCGATTTCCGACAAAACTATAAGTCCTATGAAAAAAATTAAGTAGCAAAGTTGTAGGTAATAAGAAGAATTACAACTTTGATGCTTACACTTTTTTCACATAGCCTCAAAATTTATGTCAAAAATTCCAATAACCAAGCCTTTGGTTATTTATTTTTATTTTTTACAAAAAAAAAAAAATTGTCATGCAATGTGGTGAAAATTTACCTTTTATGTCCCTAACACAGTATTTTTTTTTAAAAACATTTATTTTTTCCCCTTATTTTGACTTAATATTGAAAAAGCACCCTAATTTTCAATCGGAAATTTTCACTTCAAAATATCAAAGCAAAGATTTCAACGAACAAAAAGCCCACGACTTATTTAAAAAAGGAAATTTTTTGACGTGAGAATTTTCGATTGAAAATTAGGGTGCTTTTTCAATATTAAGTCAAAATAAGGTGAAAAAATAAATGTTTTTAAAAAAAAAATACTGTGTTAGGGACATAAAAGGTAAATTTTCACCACATTGCATGACAATTTTTTTTTTTTTTTTTTGTAAAAAATAAAAATAAATAACCAAAGGCTTGGTTATTGGAATTTTTCACATAAATGAGGTAATGTGAAAAAAGTGTTAGTACAAAAGTTGTCGATCTTCTTATAACCTATAACTTTGTTATTTAACTTTTTTCCATAGGACTTGTAGTTTTGTCGGAAATCGAGATAAACCGTTTTTACCCATAAAAACACCTCCTTTTCCACTTCCCCAACTCAGATCGACTGTAATTTATTTTACCTTTCAGTTTTGTTGTATTATATTCTTTTTCTAAAAGGTTTCATCCTACTATTTTTTTTTTCATTTTTTACCATTTTCAAAGGCTTTAGCTCTGGTCTATGTGGACCACACACTAGAAGTATAACTTCTTTCGCTATCTATGTGTATGTGTATATATAGCATAAATTTTTACA
Organism: Sisyra nigra; assembly: GCA_958496155.1. NCBI lineage: Eukaryota > Metazoa > Arthropoda > Insecta > Neuroptera > Sisyridae > Sisyra > Sisyra nigra. Next base: position 38,298,008 of record OY292318.1, read on the forward strand.
TATTAATCAATATTATAAGAGATAATGATAAGAGCAACGGGCAATGAGAGAATGAAAATATTAGACTTTAAACTCAATGGAAGAGTGGGGACCTGCACTGTTTATTAGATATACGAGCGTAACTCTCTCTCTTTCTGTCTTTACCAACGTATATCTCCCCTTTCAACTTCGATCACACTTTTCGTAACGCTTTTGTAACAGCTTTGCCAGTTAACTCCCCAAGTTCAGCGCTTGAAAGAATTTTTCTTTCAAAATCAACACTTACAGCGGTAAGTGTCAACACTTACAGCGTCATTGAATAGAACTGAGGCATCATTTCCAAATCAAAATAACGATTTAAATTTTATCGTTAATTAAGTATTCGTTTTAAAAAAAACAATTTTATTATCCCCCTTATCCCCAAATATAAAAAATTTCTGCGCAATGTTCTAAAAAGTACATTATAATGATTTAAAAAACGCAGTTTAAAAAATTATTATCAACTAAATGAGTCTAACAAAGTGAAGCCATTTTTAGGGATTTTCTTGAAATTTCAAAAAACTATAATAAGTGCATTATCCTCATAATTACACCCACGAAACTATTGCTCCTGGTCACTTACGAGTTTTGAATCGTCAATTCATAAAAAATTCTGAACTGTCATGCAACTTTAGTTGTGTTTGGTCACTAATGGGTTAATTAACATCTCTACTATCAAGCTCGCAAAGCGCAAGTGGCGCCTGTGCACTTGCTATTTCGTCATAAATGATCAATGTACTTTTATAAATGATAAAGTTTAACGTTTGACACGTAATTTTTATTTAAGAAGGATTTTTCCAAATTCTACCCTTAAGTGGCTTATAGAGGGGGTTCAAAAATTAACAATTTTTCAACAATGAATCTACATGCAAAAAAAATTCTGCTTCTTTAGTTTCTTAATTCATTCATGAAAAGGTTGAAGAAAGTATTATAAGTTCATTTTCTTAAGGATGTTAATTTTTGTGTCAATTTGCCAAAAAATGGATTACAACCCTAGTATAAGAATAATGCACGAAAAAAAATAGTGGTGTAAAATTTACAACACTAAACTAGTAATATTTTTACTGTACTTTGTGTTCACTATAAACTACAAATTTAACATTAGATAACACACTGTGTTGTATTCAGCTCTAACGTATAGTATTTTTTACTACCATAATGTAGTACATATACACTGCCGGCCAAAAGTTTGAGACCAGTTGTAATATATTTATGCTATCACTTATTGTATTCAAAGTTTCGGTAATAAAATAAAAATTGTTGTCCATACATATTTTTAAATTACTGATGAACATCTAAAGAGACTTTTGTAGGTATGTTTCTCAGGTACAAATAGAATTAATGGGTTCTGTTTAAAAACATCCAAGACCGCAGGGTGTCTGGCTAGTGGAAGGGTCATCATTATATTTAAAATAGCTCCGTATTAATTGTTCTTTAATTCTATTCTTCTTTAATTTTGCACTGGCTATTCTTTGTTATTATTTAGACTTTCTAAAACAGGTTATTTTAAATTTTTTTTTAAGTTATGTACCATTTTGTACGAATAATTTAATTTAGTCTTAACTTGGGGTTTTTATAGTTAAAACGTTTTAAAAATGGGAAAAGTACGAGAAATAAATATCGAAACTCGATCTGCCATTGTTACTTTACATAATGAAGGCAAATCCGAACGTGAAATTACGTCTCAACTTAAACTTTCGAAGACTTGTATTCATCGCACAATTATTCGGTTTAAGGAAACGGGTAGTTTTCAAGATTTTCCACGTTCAGGAAGACCGAGAGCTACTACTTCTAGTGAGGATCAGTTTATCGTTATTACCAGCAAAAGGAATAGACGCTTAACAGCACCAAAAATTCGTGCTGAAGTGAACAAATCTTTAAATAAACCAGTTTCGCTTACCACAGTGAAAAGACGGTTGAGGAACGCTAAACTGTTTGGTCGTGTTGCCGTTCGGAAACCTTTACTAAGGCCACAAAATAAGAAAAAAAGGATGCAGTGGGCCCTATTCCATCGAGATTGGACAGAAGATGATTTTAAAAAGTTCTTTGGACTGATGAGTCAAAATTCCAAGTATTTGGCTCAAATCGACGAATTTACGTTCGGCGTAGCACCGAAGAAAAGATGTTACCAGATTGTGTAGTGCCAACTGTTAAGCACGGTGGTGGTTCAATAATGGTCTAGGGTTGTTTCTCAGGCCATGGAATTGAAAATTTGTTTAAAATTGATGGAATTTTGAAGAAAGAGGAATATAAAACAATTCTCGAAAAAAATGCTGTACCATCAGGCTTAAGTTTAATTGGCAATGGGTTCATTTTCCAGCAAGATAACGATCCAAAGCATACTTCCAAGCTATGTAAAAATTATTTATTACAAAAAGAAGCAGAAGGAGTTTTAAAAATCATGAAATGGCCACCGCAAAGTCCGGATCTCAATCCAATCGAGCTTTTGTGGGACGAGCTTGATAGGAATGCCCGAGAGGAGTGTCCCTCTTCACTTGCAGACTTGTGGAGACTACTACAAGAAAGCTGAAACAAAATTTCTCAAGAAACCATAAATAAATTAATGAGTAGAATGCCGAGGCTAGTAGAAAAAGTAATAAAGTTCAAGGGAGGATTTTTTGATGAAAAAACAGTTTGAGTAATTAGTTGATTTTTTTTTTATAGAATAATTTTTTATGTTTATTTTCTATACTAAGTATGTTTAAAGGCTATAACTATAATATTAATAAACATTTTTACTGTATTTGTCTTTGAATTTTTTAAAATATTTCCTTTTTTTGGCTTAAATCTATATGGTCTCCAACTTTTGGCCGGCAGTGTATATGTAGCTGTTACAACTGCTGAGTGTTGTACAATTAACAAATTTTGGCGTTTGCGCATGCGGCGCGTACAACATAACCAATAATTTTGACAAATAAATTCAAGTGTCAAAAATTCAACTACATTTTTACTAGTTCGTGTTGTAAATAATACTACAGTTTTTTAATTACACTTGACTGGTAAACGTTACCACACGTGGTGTCATCCTATATAATACTAGTTAATGTAGTAAAATTAACAAGGAATGTTGTTAAATCTACAACACATTTTTTCCGTGTGGAAATTGGTGATCTGTAAATTTATTATTTTTAACCGACTTCAAAAAAAGGAGGAGGTTCTCAATTCGACTGTATTTTTTTTTATGTTTGTTACTTCAGAATTTCCGACTGAGTGAAGCAATTTTGATGATTCTTTTTTTATTTGAAAGCTGGTGCTTTCCGAATGGTCCCATTTTAATTTGAAGGAAATCGTTCACTTCTAAAGGGTTGAAAACTAAGGGATGAAATATTAACTTCTTATTGAATAGCTCGATTTTGATAATTCTTTTTTTATTTGAAAGCTGGTGCTTTTCGTGGGGTCCAGTTTTAATTTGAGGGAAATCTTCCACTTCTAAGGGGTTGAAAACTAAAGGATGGAATTTTAACTTCTTATTGGATAGCTCGATTTTGATAATTCTTTTTTTATTTGTAGAACACAACTTTAAATTAATCTCCTATCCATTTAAAAAAAAAACTACACTCATAAAGGGTTAAAAATTAGAGATGAAATAATATTATAAAGTTTTCCTGGCTAACCCGATTTTGATAATTTTGTTTCTATTACGTACAACGTACCTTTAAATTGTTCACATTTCAATTTGAAGAAAAAAATCCACCCCTTAAGGATGAAAATAGGGAATGAAATAGTTACATTTAACCGAATTTTGAAAATTTTTTTTCTGTTGGAAAGAGTAATTCACTTAGTTTTATTATTACATTTAAAAGTAAAAAATTTCAACCCTTAAGGGCAAAAAGGGATGATGTAGTAACTTTAAATATTAAACGGCGCTGCCTCATATGAGCAGCGCGTTTGGAAGGTTAACCATTTTCAAGAAAATAAAATCAGTTATCAAACTTCAGATCACTAAAACGCGAGAAATAAATAAATATTATAAAAAAATGAAAAACGGACTTCAAAATATATAAAAATTCTTAAACAAGAAATGCACTATAAAGTAACAAAATAATGGCTAACCTTGCAGTATCTATAACTTACAAATTATTGGGATGATACAATGTACAACTATTGTTATTTTTGGAGTTGGTGTCAGGCAAGAAAATAAATATTCATAGTAATTTGTAAAAATTGTAAAAAGGTTTAGTTGGTATTGGTATTTTGTAGTTTAAAGGTCGCTAGATATTGTTACAGTTCGAGTATATTGTTTAAAAGTTCATTTGAAAAATAATTTTCATAAGGTATTCTCGTTTTTTGCTAAATACCAATATAGCCGTATTTCCTTGGCTGACACCAACTCCAAAAATAACAATAGTTGTACATTGTATCATCCAAATAATTTGTAAGTTGTAGATACTGCAAGGATACGCCATTATTTTGTTACTTTTTAGTGCATTTCTTGTTTAAGAATTTTTATATATTTTGAAGTCGGATTTTCATTTTTTTATAATATTTATTTATAACTATATATGAATGAAGTCACGGTTAGTCATTTTTTATTATACTGTAATATTTTTCACAAAAATTACAACATTATAAATAAGAATGTTCTTAATATTTGCCAATCAATAAATTCTTTTCTATAAGCATTTAATTGCTATAAATTCATATAAAGGTAGCTATAATATAATAATTGAAAAAAATAGAAATTGACGCGAAATAGTGGAGACAGATTTTATAGTTAGATGTCAACTTGAATCAAGTCAAGGGAAATGATTCGTGTAATTTCCTGATAGTTTTCCGTGTATGTCGGCCAGAATAGCGCGTTATTATTGGAGTACCTGTACCGACGTCTAGCGAGAGAAAATAGATGAAAAACATTAAAGGAATACACATTAAGAGGAACGATCGGTCCCAATCATCTGTTTGAGATAAAAGGGAAAGCCACGTTCACTAATGTTGTGTAATATAAAACCGCACCACTATTTATAAATGTAAACATCATAATTTTTGGCGGATGGACGACGGAGGGCGCATTCCCCGAGTTTCGGTTTCAGGAAATTCAATCCGCGCATTCGTCCCATCTTCATCGCCATCATCTCCATCACGATCATCGTCAAGTTTTTTAACGCCATGCAGCGAGAGAAAAGAAAATTCCGTGCCGGTTATTTTTATAATAAATGCGTTAATCTTTTCGACAACGAGGAAAATATATAATCATAAAACATCGTTAATTATCGGCATCCCCTTTTTGGAATATTTTATTTTGTATTTTGTCTTTTTTAAATATTTAAAGTGTGTGTGAAGGGAGTTGAAAAAAAAAATTTTTTTACTTACGGGGTAGAATGGAAGCGATGAGTTGTATGTGGTGTAGTATGGTGGCACAGAGCTGTATTGGAGCATTTCGGCGCCCGTCGCTGCTGCAGGTAACATAGCAGTCTTCAGCGAGCACCAACTAAAATGAAAATAATAAAAATTTTAATCTTAATTATCAATGTAAGTACAAAAATTATCAAAGGTTTTTGGGAAAATTATCAAACTTGAAAATTTATTTCTTAAAAGTTTCGAGAGTACAATTTGATCTCTAAGCTACGAATTTTTGAAACTTTTATAAGAAAAAGTTTAATGCTAATGAACCAAAAATAGATGCTATATGAACATGGAATTCTTGGGAAAAAACTAAATAAGTTTTATTTCAACAAAATTCGAATAATTATTACACTTTTAGGTATACCTAGTTTAATTATAAGGTGAATCATATGGAGCTTTTTCTTTTCTTTTTTTTGAGGTGTTTTAAGTCGCTTTAACAGCTAAGGTCATATCACGACTGTCTTAACACAGAAAATTTCTGTTGGTCAATTTTTCTTGTATCTCATTATTCTTCAATGTTTTTCGCTATTTTCAATATATCTTGCAAAATAGTTCTTTTTAACAAGAATAACATTTTATAATTACTTTTGAGGGCGTATATCTCAGAAACTGTCAAAAAAATAGAAAAAATTTTGTGCAAACTTGTTAAAAATTTTATTAACTTTAATTTTAAGTAGAATAATTGTTTTCTTAAGCCCACCGTTTTTCACCGTTAATCAATAACACGATAAAAATTTTCAAAAATATTTTTTGCATTTTTCGTTTTTTTTTTGGTACCTGGTGTACCCAGATAGGTCAGGATAACATATGATTACCTAATCACCTATCCAGTAGATACTACCATAGAAAATTTCAACGTGTATAAGACACTAAAAGATAATCTCAAAAATAGAGAAACCTCTGGAGTTTCCTAAAGAAAACGTACCTAAGTTTCTTATATTGTAACTGCCTCAGAGAAAATTCAGGAACTTGACTTGAAATGTGCCCCTACTTTAAGGGCAAGACAAGAATAGTTTGACAGTTTCTTAATTTCTGATTGGTACATGTATCTGAATCAGTTGATTTTACTCAGAGTGATCATAATGGACAACTCAGTGTTAACAATTCAACTGTGTTCTGCTATTCAGGAAAGTCTGATACATTTATGTAAGGTGATCATTGGTCCCGGATTGGCCGGGACAGTCCCGGATTTCCACCTTGCGTCCCAGATTTTTCTAAAAGCAATATTTGTCCCGGATTCAGGTTTTTTGTCCCAAATTTTGAAAAGGTTCTTGTTTTTTTCTTATTTTCAATATATTTTAACTAGAATAATTTTGAAAAAAAATTGGACCTAAAAATTGTGCACATACGCGCAAAAGACCTACTGAAAAAAATTCATAGTTTAGAGAAATATAAAAACTTTTGTACTCAGTAATTCTGATTAAAAGTATTTGATTCATTTAAAAAAAAAAACTGATTTTCATTAGATCCTTAAATAGTAACTATTTGTTATGTAAAATTTTTATTAAAAAAATCTATATCTATACTAATACATAAAATTGAAGAGTTTGTTTGTTTATTTGTTTGGTTAAACGCACTAATCTCAGAAACTACTAGTTCAAATTGAAAAATTCTTTTTTTGTTGGATAGCCTAATTATTGACAAAAGCTTTAGGCTCTACAACATCACGCTATGACCAATAGCAGCAGAGCATTAATGGAAAATGTTGCAAAAACCAGGAAATTTTTTTCTTTTTGGGAGCGTTTGTTGCCTGCCCTGCGTAAATGGTTAAAGTTACGCAAAAATCATATAAATCAGAATTATTCCTCTTAAAAAGTTCCAAAGAAAAGTTCTCCACGACATTTGTCTATCTTTTAAGGTTGGCCCGCTATAACCTTTTTAATGGTTATTAAAGTTGTTTCAAAAATAATTCATTAGTTACGAAATTGTTTTTAGAAACATATTATTAATTCTTACCCAAATAAATACGGTTTTTGATAAAATTTGGTATGATGATAAATGACAATCTGAGTCATTAAATAGAATACTTTTTATTCCGGAAAAATGTCTCATTTATCCGGGAAATTAAAAAACGGGTTGGAACAAAAATTATGCATAAACTATACATTTTTAGTTGAAAATGAATATTGGTGATATTTAAGTATGATGATAGCTAATTATGCGAATCATTATTTACAATAGGTTTTATTTCGGAAAAATTTCTCATTTCAACGGGAAAATAGAAAAACTGGTTTAAAGAAAAATCATGCTGAAACTAAACGTTTTTAGCTGATTATAATGTGTTAATAGTAATAACTCATAATTTCCTCAAGACAAAAAATAATTGTCTTATCCTATAGTTTTATTTGTATCCAGGAAAAATGTGCGGTTCCCGTAGGATAGATATGTTTTTATTTTTCACAGAGCAAAAGATTACCATAATTTCTTACAATGTGGTTGTTAATTGAGAGCCAGAGAATAAATATTGACTACCTTTTATGTCAGAATATAGCACGGTTCCCGTAGGATAGGATAAGAATTGTATCCTTCAGAAACTGAGTATTTAAAAGGAGATTCGGAAAAGTTCATGGATAAGCGTTTTAACAAATTTTCCTCAAAAAGGATTGGTCTACCTTTTATCCAGGAAAAATGTACAGGCCCGTGGGCTAGATACGTTTTTATTTTTCATAGAGCAAAAAATCGACATAATTGTACTCTTCCCGTGGGATAACAAGACAATTGTATCTTACAGGAACCGTGTATTTAAAAGAAGTTTCGTTAAAGTAGGTGAAATAGAGTTCTAGCGCATTATCCTCATGAAGGCCTGATCTCTTTTTTATCCAGGAAAAATGTACTACTTCCGTGGGACAGATATGTTTTTGTTTGTCATAGAGCAAAAGATTGACATGATTTTTTTCCAATAGGGTAGTTGAAAGGTCAGAGAAAAATATAGATTATTAATTTGTATGTTAGAATAATGCACGGTTCTCAAAAGATAGCATAACAATTGTACTTATCCTGCAGGAATCGTGTTTTCAAAAAAGCTTTCCCTAAAGTTCGTGAAATAGCGTTTTAACACAATCACTTCAAAAAAGTTGAAATAAAATGACAACTTTTACTGCAAAATATGATTTTTAATTTAACATCCGATATCATCGATAAATTAATAATGAAAATTTTTGGAATATTGAAATTTCATTCATTGTTAATTTTTGAATATCTATAATGTTTAGAATTAAATGTGTTAAATTATATTCAAACAGTCAACAATTACTCCACTTACTCAACTGTTTGAACAATTGAAAAATTTGAACTTGGGAAAAAAATATATAATACATTCAACATTTTTGAATTGTATTGCTACTTAAGGAAAACAAGTATAGGTATTTTATAATATTCATAAAAACGTATAGAACCTATAAGATAGCTCTTCTAGATAGCTATATGGAATATCTTCCTGGAAAAGTAGTTTATTGGATTTTCATGAACTTTCTATGAATCAAAGATCTAGAAATATCTATGTCTTTTTTTGTTGGTGGGATGAAAGTTTTTATTATTCAATCAGTATAATTTAGATACGCTCAGCAAAGCGGGCGGGACCAGATAGTAATTAAATAAAATCTTATCTAAGTTATTCAACGTAACTACCCCTCCCCCCCTACGAGTTTCCGTCCTGGATTTTAAATAAAAAATTTGGTCACTTTAATTTATTTGTAGTGTCATAATGACTCAAAATATCTAGATACTGATGTGCAAATCGATAAAACCAATAACTATTTTGTTAAGACCATAGCTCAAAAGCTTTGTTTATAAATTTCCAGGTTAAAAATTATTAAGAAATGGAAGACCTTACAACCATTATGTCCCTACTTTTTTTTTCAAGGGTTTTTAAAACAAGATTAATAAAAGTTACAATTAGACAAGGTCGTTAATATAAATCCATGAAAAAAGGAGACTTGAACAAATTGGGTAAGAATTTTTTTTTTAAATAATCAATCCGATTTCAATGAAACGAAAGCGGTTTTTGGTCGCAAAAAAAAAATTATTAAGATTATGACAATGTCCATTATTTTATGAATGAAAAATAAAAATAAAATAGAAATCCGATATATTTACAAATGATTGAAATCTTTACCGAAAAAAAAAAAACGTGAGTCCAAGGAAAAAATGAGTTTGAGGCTTAGAAAGAAGGTTGTCCGTGGATTTTTTCAAAGGTTTATTCCTTGCTTTTTATTTTTTGACGTAATATTAATTATTATGATTGTTGTTTGTTGGTTGGTTGATTGGTTGACGTTGGTCTACGTTAATGTGAGTTGCTTTGTGGTTTTGTTGTTCGAGGTTTGATTTCATCGATCGGCCGTCATTCTCACGCGTATCAATAGATATTTGTTATGTAAGTGCTACGAGAAATAAACAAACTTAATAAATACGAGGAGCAGTATCATGGAAAAAGAACGCAAAAACGCCAGCTAGACAAAGGAAAAAACGGTGAAAAATGTGAGTTGCGGAAAAAACTTGCTGCAATTTTTTTCTGTTTACTTCGTTTGTATCTATGTATCTGTGTGATGCAACTTGAAATAGAAGCGAAGAACGTTGAGGAAAAAAGGCAAAAGAACTGATAACAGGCTTTCAGATGTTGGTTTACATTTTTTTTTTGCTGCAACAAGTTTTTTTTTTATACTAAGATAGTTTTCTTAACAATGTTCTATTCGATAGACACCTTTGGTTAATACTATCTATATTTATTTTTATTTTATTATTGAAGTTATACTTCTTTAGGCGCATTATAAAAAAATGATGAGAGTGAAATTTTAAGATGCGCGCGCATCTTGAGACAAAAATTAACAAAATGAAGTCAGTCGCAAAACCATTGGGTTTCTGGCGCGCGAAATTTGAATTTTTGTTGTATTTATTTACTTCTTTATTTACTTTTATATTTAAATTAAAAACAATTATATATATACAAATGACACATATTATTAATAAATAAGTTATGACTTTTCTCGAAATTTGCAGTAGTTGTTATAAGTACTATTTGAAGTTTAATGATGAAAATGACGTTTGCATCGCGGCGCGGTTTTAGAAGTATTAGTAGCGTTCTATTTTATCATCACAAATTAATAAGATGAAGTTGCCCGCAAAACGGCTTGGTATTTTTAACGAGACGCGCGTAATTTGAATTTTTGTTGTATTTATTTATTAATTTTTATATTTAAATTAAAAATAATTATATATATACAAATGACACATATTATTAATAAATAAGTTATTACTTTTCTTGAATTTTGTAGCAGTTGTTATACTATTTGAAATTTAATGATGAAAATGACGTCTGCATTCCATGCATATTCTTAGTTATCACGAAATCTGGGGTTCTGAAATGATTCAACCATCTCAGAATAATAATTTAGTAACACAAGATATGTTTAAGATTAAGAAATTTACTTTGAAAAGTAGCTACTTACTTTATTTTGCAATTTCTATGAAGCTTCGTTTTCATGACATGCATGAATTGTTAACCAGAAAAATGATCCTGACAAATTTTATATACGTCTTGCAGTTTTCTTTCGATATTATTTATTGATACAAATTAAAATATTATTCTCTTAATTTTATTTTTAATAATTATATCTTTAAACATATATATATTATTATTATTATTATTAAATATTAAATTACAGTTTTTTAAAATTGATTATTTGAATAAAATTAATAAAAACTAATTTGTAATGATACCAAAAAAGTAGAACTACTCACGCGCGTACAGAAGTACACGCAACCACGTTTTTATTTTTAAATCCTAGCTATGAGCTATCGATGAATCCCAAAATCTAATAAAATTTGGAAATTCGATCCTAGGGTGACTGGCGTAAAGGGCGATATTTTAATCATCAATAAGTGACCTTTTTATAAGACAAGAAAAATAACAGAAAAATTTAAATTGAACTATTGGGCTTCAATTTCTTGTGCACTTCGATTATATAAACGGTACAAATATAAGGTTCGTTCCAAGCGACTCAAAACACGACCATTTTCATGTACTAGCGCTTAGAACCCGTTCCGGACTGTTTTGGTGGTGCTTGTGCACATGTCTTGAGCGGGTACTCTTGTTAACCGGTTCTAGTTTTTGATACGGCATCGTTTAAGTTAACCCTCAGCCTAAGTTAATGGTAGACTTGCGCACAAAGTAATTGAAAATAGTTATTTCACTCTCTTTTGTCAATTTTTGTACATCACCACGATTGGATTGGAGCAAACTCTATAAACTGTTGTGTGAACTCTATGTAACGGACTTTTATTTAACAAAAAAAACTCGTTCAACCCTAGTAAGTTTTAAGCTCGTATAGTTTACATGGTTACCCATTTATTTAACCGCTTCATATAACGTAATAAACACTCCCAATAGCGAAATAATACGTCATTTTTTAGACTTCGATAAAAATGATAATAATATCACGTAATTGCTTAGCATGTGTTTATTTAGCCACTGTTTCTTATCACTGTTATCAATCACTTCTTTGTTATTTTTTCTTTACCCTCCATTTAAAGACAACTCTTTGTAAAGCAATAAATTGGCCAGTTCCTTAAGTTCCGCTTTAAAAAGCTTACACTACAAAGGCAAACCAACAAAGAGGTATATTAAAAAAAATGATATAATATAATTAACATTTTACAATCAGATGTATAATATGCCTTAATCAGCCATTTACTTGAGGTATATCGAATGAAGAAACGTTAATAAAGATTCGAAAGAGCACTTAATCTTGTACTGTGTACAGGTTTCCAATAATTTTTGTAAGAAAATAGCAAATGCCATTTGGGATAATACAAATTTTTTTTTATTGCTAACTATGCAAGCAGGTATATGTATATTGTATAAGCTTTCTTTAATTTTGACCAAGGTACTTTCAAAGGTTGTGATAAATTTTGTGTTGTTTATAAGATAAAAAGTCATTTTTCATATTAGTAAATTTCACGAGTAAAATAAAGAATAATTTATCAAACAAGTTTTTTTAATCTTTTTTTATGAATAAAAATGTTTATGTCTATTTTTAATATACTTTTTAAGCAATATAAAATATAGTTACGAAGGATGAAAACAATTTATTTTTACTCATTTTTTGCATTGCTCTTTAAGTGTTTCGAGTGCCGAGAAATCCCGGGAATACCCCTACAGTCGGCCACACACAGCAGGTACACCCGACACGTACGCCTGAACAGTTACGCCTGTCAGATGTACTTGATAGTATGTGGTAAGCTTAACCCTTGTCTCGAGTCCCGGGAGCTAAAACGGTTGAGACTACGCAATTGTAGGTTGCTTTCCAATAAAAAAAAGTCGCTCCAGTTATATGTTCTCTTAGATCTTTTAAACTACAAAACGGATTTTAATGTAATTTTCAGAAATTCAAAGAGTGATTCAAGGAAAGGTTTGTAGGTTTAATACATGCATATTATAGTAGAGAAAAGTCGGGAAATTCAAAGACTTGTAATGTGATGCCATAACAAGGATATTTTTGTGCACTTACATTGCAAACGCTGGCTAAACCTTAAGAGATAGGTCAAACTAATATGCAGCAAAATTGTGTATCTTAAAAAGTTTGATAAGAAAGTCCGCGACGGTATATGTCTATCTCCTAAGGATAACCCACAGGAACCATTTTTATCTTTTACATATTACAAAAAAATTATTATTTATTTACCAAGCTATTTTAAACAATACAGTTTTATTCCTTATCCAATTAAATAAGTTGTGCATTTCATGTAGATCAAAATTGTCCTTTACAGCATATCATAAAAATGAATATCTTAGAAGATATCACAGATTTAAAAAGCGTTGGCAGAGCGACTGATTATTGTACGTCGTACGTAGTGGCTGTTTTATTGCTATCTTTTTCTTATAAAGATAAAAATGTTATTTTGATCCATATTTAGGACAAAAAATCGAAAAATTCTATACCAATTAGGTATGTAAGGTACATGTTTTCTTAAAAGAGTACGGTTGGTCACCCTACATAGGATAGCATAACAATTGAATCCTACAAGAACCGTGTATTTTCGTTGTATTTTTGGTAAGTTTTGTTAAAGTTTATGAAATAGCATTTTAACGCATTTTCCTCAAGAAGGCCTGGCCAATTTTACACAGTAACGAAAGAAATCTTTACATGGTTTATATTAAAAAATTGATAAAGTTTACTGAAAAATAAATATTATGCATTTCAATTAACACCCGATAAAACTAATAATGAAATTTTTTTTATATATTTGAATATCTTTATTGTTCATTGTATAAGATATTAATAAGAAATAAACGTATTAAAATAATATACTTAATTTTTAAATAATTAACAACAATTTAACGAAACTAATTTTAATGAATTTTTGTTAAAGATACCTCAGATCTTAACGTGTTGAATACCATTTATCCTAAAAAAAGGCACGGTTCCTGTAGAATAACTACAAATCTATTCTACTAAAATAGCTGAACGGTTATAAATGACATTTGAAATAAAAAATTTTTAACTTTAAAAGAACATTTTATATTTAAAATTGTAATGAATCCCGGTAAGATAGCTAATATCCCTTCCTAGAAAATGAGTTTTAAGGATTTTGATAAACTTATTTTGGATCTAAATTCTGAAAGTATTTAAATTTCGTCATTTGAAGGTAGGGAATCAATTAATCGATCAATTAAATTTAGATACTCTCAGCAAAGCGAGCGGGTATCAGCTAGTGAGCAAAATTCAACTCGATTTTCGCAATAAAAATATATTAAAATATTTATTTTAACGGTTAATAAGCGTGCTAGATAATAACCTTTCTCCAATTTGCCTTTTTTACATTTTGAACCAGAAGGAAGTGTAACTTTACTAAATACGATAAATATAATGGTTAAATTTAACCAATAAACATAATTACATTAACTACTACATATACATCTAATACATTGAGTGTCAATTTAAAGAAATTCGATAGGTTTTTCGAGCCATAAAATAAATATACAAATTTGCTTATCATTTATTTATCTATAGGTTTCTATCGATAGTATTCAAATTGTTGTAGATTTTATCTTTCTTGGTCGTAAAAAACGGAAATATTTTAATAGAGTTGAACGATATGAACGTCAAGAGGAACGTTTTTTCAAACACAATTAACACGGTAAATAAAGTTTTTCATATTGTCGATATGTACAATAAGCACAGTATAATATTTCCAATTGAACCTTACTATATTCATGATACAATTGATAGTTCAGTGACTTGGTTTTATTTCATTATTTGGCTACTTATTTTATTAGTTTTATCTCTGCTCAGTTTTCGTAACAACTTCTAGCTGTTTCTTAATATCACACTAAAATTTTAGTAGTTCTTGGTTTATTCATAAAAGTAATTAAGAACTAAATTTTCTTCAAATATTTTTTTATTTTCTTTTACTACTATATAGTAAAGGGAGTATTGTAATTGAGTCAAATTTTCAAGCTTTCCCCGGAAATAGTTTTAAGGTCTTCTCAGTCCAGAAAAGTAGTTGTGTCTTTGTTATGTCAATATTTGTAATATCGTATTCACTAAGCCTTTAATTGAAATCGGCTAGTAGGAAGTTCCATTTGGGTTTTTGGGTTTTTCTATTTTTTGTCAAAAACGCTTCTAACGATTTTCTTTAAACTTGCTATAGTTATTAAACTCATCAAAACCTACACATTTCATTTGAAACTTTTTCCCGGGAAAATTCAAATTAAAGGGGTTCTGGGGTAGAGAGTGGTAATTCGTATATTACTTTCTTTTACTCCTTTATAGTAAAAGAAGTATTGTAATCGGGTCGAATTTTCGATTTCGAGGTTTCAACAAAAATTTTGAGGTCTCCTAAATCCATAATATCTACTGCGAGGCATCACAGTACTTTTTTTTCTCATTTAAAACCAACTGTTGGTGAAAAAAAACAGAAATAAAACCCTCGACTGGATAAAAAAATTGTCAATTCAAAAAAATGTAAATATCTTTATGAACCGAACTTTATGTTTACAGCCTATATGTTTTTTTACAAAATCCCACCCGTAATCTATAAACCTCCTAAATTTGAATTTTTCCAGGAAACAGTTTCAAATAAAAGTTGTAGGCATTAATGAGTTTAAGAACTATAACAACTTTAAAGAAAATCGTTAGAGCCGTTTTCGAAAATATTTGAAAAAACTCAAAAACCTTTTGAATAAAGTGAGGCTTCCTGTCAACCGAATTATTTAATCAAAAGGGGGCAATAATATGAAAGCAGAATTCCAAGTTTGGTGTAATTCGGATAAAGCTTCCATTACGATATCACTGTCACAGATATATTACTAAAAATCAGTTTGCCAAAGTTCGTGGACTCATTAATGCCTTTAACTTTTACTTGAAACTTTTTCCTGGAAAAATTAAAATAAAGAGGGTTATGGGGTAGGGGGTGGGAGTTCGTGTATACATAGATCCTGTATACATATAATAATGTTTAAATTATAGGTATTCAATTTATAATTTTTTTTAATCCAATCATGGGCTTTATTTAAATTTTTTAACCAAGAACGAATATAATGAAAAAAAAATCTGTGACGCGTCGCAGCAGATATTTTTGTTATAGGTTTTAGGTTGTTATATAAGTTTTTTGTAATAATATTTATGTTATAACTTTTAAACGGTTTAGTCAATCATTTTAAAATTTTAACAATAGATTTACGACTGACTAAGAAATAATCTAGTGAAGTTTTGGTTATTTGGCATTATTTTGATTTACCTCCCAAAAATTCTCAAAGACCTAGATTAATAATAAAATATGTTTAAAAATAAACTTGAAAAACGATTTCAAAATCAGTTTTTGTACTTTTTAACAACATTTCTTATAAAATTAACTCAAATTATTTTAAATACAATTTGTTAAGATTTTTAGCCATATAGCCAAAGCCTGAGAATTTGGGGAAATCTCAGGTAGAGTTCAATCGAAAGATGATTTTAATAACATTGCCTGATTTCTTATGCAGACCACTTTATTAGATCATTTTAGACATAATCGAAAATAAATATTTTCAAATCAAACTTTTTCAAGTTATTAAGATAAGTTTGTGATAGTTTGTAGCCAACAACATTTTGATATTAAGTCCAATGAACTAATAGAATTATTTTTTACAATATTAGAGATTACGACATATCACCATGTTCCCGTTGAAAGTGTAAATGAATATAAATGCACACAATAAGTATTATGACTACGAATTGATCAAGTCAAGCATTTATGTTATGAAATGAATCGAGCTCTTTATTATATTCTTTACATAGTATAAAAAACCGACTTCAAAATATATAAAAATTCTTAAACAAGAAATACACTAAAAAGTAACAAAATAATGGCGTATCTTTGCAGTATCTACAACTTACAAATTATTAGGATGATACAAATGTACAACTATTGTTATTCTTGGAGTTGGTGTCAGCCAAGGAAATACGACTATATTGGTACTTAGCAAAAAACGAGAATACCTTATGAAAATTATTTTTCAAATGAACTTTTAAACAATATACTCGAACTGTAACAATATCTAGCGACCTTTAAACTACAAAATACCAATTACCAACTAAACCTTTTTACAATTTTTACAAATTACCATTAATATTTATTTTCTTGACTGACACCAACTCCAAAAATAACAATAGTTGTAGATTGTATCATCCTAATAATTTGTAAGTTGTAGATACTGCAAGGATACGCCATTATTTTGTTACTTTTTAGTGCATTTCTTGTTTAAGAATTTTTATATACTTTAAAGTCGGTTTTTCATTTTTTTATAATATTTATTTATTTCTCGCGTTTTAGTAATCTGAAGTTTGATAACTGATTTTATTTCTTGAAAATAGTTAACCTTCCAAACGCGCTGCTATATGAGGCAGCGCCGTTTAATATTACAAGTTACTACATCATCCCTTTTTGCCCTTAAGGGTTGAAATATTTTGCTTTTAAATGTAAAAACAAAACTAAGTGGATTACTCTTTCCAACAGAAAGGAATTTATCAAAATTCGGTTAAATGTCATTATTTCATCCCCTATTTATTATATTATATATATATAGATATTTTTATCGTTAAGGGATGGATTTTTTTCTTCAAATTGAAATGTGAACAATTTAAAGGTACGTTTTACGTAATAGAAACAAAATTATCAAAATCGGGTTAGAAGAAAAATTTATAATACTAATTCATCTCTAATTTTTAACCCCTTATAAGTGGATTTTTTTTTAAATGGATAGGAGATTAATTTAAAGTTGTGTTCTACAAATAAAAAAAGAATTATCAAAATCGAGCTATCCAATAAAAAGTTAATATTTCATCCCTTAGTTTTCAACCCTTTAGAAGTGAAATATTTTCCTCAAATTAAAATGGGAACACACGAGAAGCACTAGCTTTCAAATAAAAAAAGAATTATCGAAATCAAGCTATCCAATAAGAAGTTAGTATTTCATCCCTTAGTTTTCAACCCCTTAGAAGTGAACGATTTCCTTCAAATTAAAATGGGACCATTCGGGAAGCACCAACTTTCGAATAAAAAAAGAATCATCAAAATTGCTGCACCCAGTCGGAAATGCTGAGGTAACAAACATTAAAAAAAAAATACAGTCGAATTGAGTACCTCCTCCTTTTTTTGAAGTCGGTTAAAAACAAAGGCGCTCCCGCTGTCTGTTCCCTCAGATCTTTTAAACTACAAGATGGATTTTAATGCAATTTTCAAAAATTGATAGAGTGATTCAAGAAGAAGGTTTGTAGGTCTAAAACATGTATATTATAGTAGAGAAAAGTCGGGAAATTCAAAGATTTGTAATGTGATGTCATAGCAAACATATTTTTGTGCACTTACATTGGAAACGCTGGCTAAACCTTACGAGATAGATCAAACTAAAACGCGGCAAAATTGCGGATCTTTAAAAAATTGATAAAAAAGTCAGTGATGGTATATGTCTATCTCTTAAGGATAACCCGCAGGAACCATTTTTATCTTTTACATACTACAAAAAAAATATTAGTTATTTACCAAGCCATTTAAACATAACAGTGTTATTCCTTATCCAATTAAATACATTAGATATGTTGTAGATCAAAATTACCTATTATAACAAATCATAAAAATGAATATCTTAAAATATATCAGAGATTAAAAAAGCGTTGGCAAAACGGCTGGCTATTTTGTACGTCGTACGTATTGGCTGTTTTATTGATATCTTATTCTTATATATGTATGTAGAAATATTATGTTGGTCCTTTTCTAGGACAAAACTCGAAAAATTCTACACATACTAAGCTCAAATTTTAATACTAAATACACAGTCCGCTTCCATGTGATAGCTAGCTGGGCAGAAAATAATATAGATGGCTTCTTATGCCGGAATAATCGATGGTTCCCATAGGATAGCATAACAATTGAATACTACAGGGAACCGTGTATTTAAAACGAGTTTTGTTAAAGTTCGTGAAATAGCATTTTGACGCATTTTACACAAAAAAAAAAATCTCTACAAAGTTTAAACTAAACAATTGACAATTTTTTTTGGAAAATATGAATTTAAATTTAACACCCGATAAAATTAAATTTTTTTAAATATTTGAATTTCTTTATTGTTCATTGCCGAAAATATTAATTAGAAAAAAACGTAATACAATACTATACTAAATTTTTAAACAAGTAACAATTACTTAACGAAACAAATTTTAATGAAGTTTTGTTAAAGATACCTCAAATCTAAACATATTATTGAATATCATTTATTCTAAAAAAAGAATGGTTCCTGTCGGATAGCTCCTTATCTTTTCTACTATAATAAAATAGCTGAACTGTTTTAAACATGTTTTGACTGTTTTGAATGTACTTAAAATCGTATCGAACCTATGAAAAAACTCATATCCCTTCTTAGAGAAGTAGTTTTAAGGATTTTGATGAACTTACTTTAAATCTAAAGTCTGGAAGTATCTATCATCATTTTTTGTCAAAAAAGAATAATTTTATACCAATTTCGCTATGAAGGTAGAAAATCTATTCTATGTATGTATACAATCAATTAAACTTAGATTCTCTCAGCAAAGCGAGCGGGTATCAGCTAGTATTGTAATAAATGCTTTAAATTGTAATAATTTGTACCTTGATATTTAAGTACCAACACTTGACTTATGTTTGATTTGATTTTAAGTCAAATTTTAACCTTTAGTTCAGGTCGAGTTGTTTAAAAATCAAGTCAAAATCATCAAGCCATCAAGTCAAACAATGAATCTTTAATAATAAATTATTTGATTATTAGAAACGATAGGTAATTCTTTAAGCTGGCAAATGTTGTACGTAAAATTAAACCAAGTCAAGTTATAAATCAAGTCAATTATTAACGTTTAAACTTTAAATATCAGATCAAGCCAAACATTGAACTTGCAATTTAGCATTTCAATTCATTGCACAAAATGTCTAAATACTTGACTTGATGAATCCTTATCGTTATAACACATTAGGTTAGGACCACAATTTTCATTGAATTAATATTTTTACAATAAAATTTGTAAAATATGTAAAAATATTTCCTTGTTTAAAGTTTCGTTGTAACCAGTTTACCCAAAAAGTTAAAAAATATATTATTTGAAAAAAAAATTTTTATAATTGTCAATGAGTCGATAAAATATCACCAATAGTTAAGAAGAAACTTTAAAGGGATGTAAATAGAAATAAATATTTAAGTATAATATCGATCGCTATTCACCATCAGAATCTAACTTTCAAGTTCTAATATAACCTCCTGTCAATAAGCTCAGATTACATCCAACGAGTCAAACGATATATAAAGAGTTAAAATATATACAAACTAAATGATAGTACTGCCCCTGGGATATAGCATATAGATAATTTTACTAACCCAAAAAAAAATTTGAAAGAAAGTTTTTCAAGTTTTAATTTTCTTGAACTTTAAGACGATTTTTATTTCGAAATATTTAATGTCAACCTTTCCCTTATCTTGTCCTAGATATCTTTAAAAATATATCCAATGTTGACATTTCTTGATACCAATTAATGAAGTAATTAATTTGAAAAAAAATGATTAATGAGTCAAAATAATATTTTTGTCAATCGTTCTCACGTTCGAGACGCCAGAAAGCATCAAATCGTTGAATTTAGATCAGAAGGTGAAGGGATTTTGGATAAGTCGCTTAGGTTTCTAGTTGTTGCTGGAAGTATTGGTAAGAATTTCGAATGGGAAAGATCAAGTGAAAAATAAATGATGAATGATCCATGAATGATCATTGAAGTATGAATGAAAGACAGATCTATTACAAAAGAAAAAAAATCTTGATTGGTGGAAATTCAATCTGACTTTTTTGGGATTGTATGCAGTTTTAGTTGGAGGTATATAAAAATGTTTACCTTGAGATTAATTAAGCAAATGTCCAAGTTGGTAGATGTTGCATTTATAATTAGATGAATTGCACCATTTTTTTTATATGTTGTCACTTAGTTCGGATAGCACGAATTTTAGAGATGTTAGTGTTTTTTTTTTTTTTTTTTTTATGAAAAACTTTCCATAGTTTCACGTGTATGGTTTGAAGAAGAAAATGGGTGAAGTGAAGCAACAATTAACGCCCGGATCGGATCGATTCTGATAACGCGCCTCGCGGAAACTAAATTGACATTAAATGCACAACTCGATCAAATCATTCCTTCATCACATTATTGTTCACCCCACCCCAAGTGCGGGTTTGACTTAATTATATTGTAAATCGTTCAAAATCGTGAATCATTCAAAAAAAAAAACTTTTCAACGAAATACACAAAACGCTTAATTTTTTACATGAAATTTTCTTAGGTGAAAACAAAACAAAAATTTAATTTTTTTAAATAATTTTTCAAAAAATTTTTTCAAAAATTTTTACGAAAAAAAAATTTTTTTGATGAAAATAAGTCAATCGTTAGTTCAACACTTTTCACGTAAAATTTAACCAAAAATTTTTTTTTTTTTTTACTTTTTTTCTGGAAAAAATCGCGCCGTTATTAGGATTGTAACGATCGTAACGCTAACGTTCGCGTGATTTTCGTAGGTGTACGTCGTCGCGTAAGAACAAGTTGGTTTTCCATCTTTATTGCTGGATTTCTTATAAGACGGGCGTGTCTTTGAAGAAGCTTTAAACAGAAGACAGCCTTCTTCTATCTGATTATTGGTAGCGCATTCACACAGGGCGTTACCGCTGTTTGTCTGGCTGTAGCTTTTGAGCGCTCGAAACGCTCAAAGCTCCCGAAGCTTTCGCACCTTGACGCAACGATAATGTGGATGGGGAAAACGGGAATTGCAAGGGTTGCTCGCCAAACACGGCCACCCTACGAAACTTTCTTCAGTACAAATACATATACGAGAGATAAAATATAGATACTATATTCAAAAGCTTTGAAAGCGTCAAGGAAAATCGAATTTTAATGAAGCTCGTTAAATGCACAAATTGAAATTGTTGTAGATTTAATCTTTTCAAACCCAAAAACTACACCCGTTTCAATTTAAATTATCAAAAAAAATATTTTTCATTTTTTCAATGTTAATAAAATGCTTTTATAAATAAAAGCTGTGGGAAGTTGAGGTGATTTTAATTGATTACATTTTAAAAGGTGTTTTGGAAAATTAAAACTTATCTTAGAATGAAGGGACAAAAGGACGAAAAGCTTTTACGTGCATCTATCTAGAGATTACTTAAGTTAAAGCTTAGAAAAATCAATTACTTGAAAGTACATCCCTATCTAAAGCTTTTAGTTATAAAGTTGTTTACTAAATTATTTGGTACGTTATATTAAAGTCCATTGTATCCCTGTACGAGTTTTTCTCTAATCAGTATTCACTACTTGACTTGATTTTCAAGTTACTTGATTTGAGTTTCAAGCTACTTGTCTAAAATTGGACTTAAAATCGAGTTTAACTCAAGTCCAATTTAGATGTCAAATCCAGCCAAGCATTAACATTGTACCTTTATTTGACTCGATGAAACCCTAATTATCTATAGATTTGAAATTATCCTACAGGAAGCTTTTTTTTAAGTTAATAATATTTAAGGTTGTTATCTTAAGACCTAAATGCTGTCTCAATTAAATAAAAATTATTTCCATTTCACGGACTTATTTAAAGATCCAAATTATTAATTTTCAGGTCTTAATAGTTTTTTATTTTAATAATTTATTTTCTTTTTACACTACGTTTCGTCGGTGTTATTCCGACTTTATCAGGTATCTAACAAAACAGACAATTTATAAAAATTAAATTAAAAAGTAATACATAAACAATATAAAAAATTTAATACCTTGAAAATAGTAATACAAATAACTATAATAAAAATATAATTTGAATATAAATTTAACAATAAAAAATTTCAGATGTCAAATTATAGATAGGCAAATGTTTAAATTTTTGTTAGAATTATCATATATTATTATTAACATGTATTTTAAATTTTTTTTTTTATAATTAATACTATTAATAATATATAAAAAAGTGGTTGCGTATAGGTACTTATGTACGCGCGTGAGAAGTTATACTTCTTTGGTATCATTAAAAATTAGTTGTTATTAATTTTATTCAAATAATCAATTTTAAAAAACTGTAATTTAATATTTAATAATAATAATATATATATTTAAAGATATAATTATTACAAATAAAATAAAGAGAATAATATTTTAATTTATATCATTAAATAATATCCAAAGGAAGCTGCCAGACGTTTATAAATTTTGTCAGGATCATTTTTCTGGTTAACAATTCATGCATGTCATGAAAACGAAACTACATAGAAATTGCGAAATAAAGTAAGTAGCTACGTTTCAAAGTAAATTTCTTAATCTTATTCATATCTTGTGTTACTAAATTATTATTCTAAGATGGTTGAATCATTTCAGAATCCCAGATTTTGTGATAACTAAAAATATGCATAAAATGCAGACGTCATTTTCATCATTAAACTTCAAATAGTATATCAGCTACTACAAAATTCGAGAAAAGTAATAACTTATTTATTAATAATATGTGTCATTTGTATATATATAATTATTTTTAATTAAAATATAAAAATTAATAAATTAGAAAATAAATACAACAAAAATTCAAATTACGCGCGCCTAGTTAAAAATGCCGAGCCGTGTTGCGGGCAACTTCATCTTGTTAATTTGTGATGATAAAATAGAACGCTACTAATGCTTCTGAACCGCGCCGCAATGCAGACGTCATTTTCATCATTAAACTTCAAATAGTACCTATAACAGCTACTGCAAAATTTGAGAAAAGTAATACCTTATTTATGAATAATATGTGTCATTTGTATATATAACTATTTTTAATTTAAATATAAAAATAAATAAAGAAGTAAATAAAAACAACAAAAATTCAAATTACGCGCGCCAGGAAACCCAGTGGTTTTGCGACGAACTTCATTTTGTTAATTTTTGTCTCAAGATGCGCGCGCATCTTAAAATTTCACACTCATCATTTTTTCATAACGCGCCTAAAGAAGTATAACTTCAATAATATATTAATTATAAAAAAAATTAAATAAAATGTAAATTGATAATTTTAATAAGTTATAACAACAAAAAACATTTGCCTATTTAATATTTGACACCTGAAATTTTGTATTGTTAAATTTATATTCAAATTATATTTTTATTATAGGTATTTGATATAACTATTTTCAAGGCATTAAATTTTTTATATTGTTTATGTATTACTTTTTAATTTAATTTTTATAAATTGTCTGTTTTGTTAGATACCTGATGAAGTCGGAATAACACCGACGAAACGTAGTGTAAAAAGAAAATAAATTATTTAAATAAAAAACTGGTCTTGAATAACCTGATAATTACTTAAAATATTATTTAAAGATATTTACATAAAATTAGAAATTTCGGCGGTTTAAGAGAGAGTGTAAGTTGTACATACTCATATACAATTTTCTATTCTATTAAATAAATCACTGGATCTGCTACCATAGAGTGTATGTATATATAGGTATATTATCCTGATAGGGCATTTCAAAGGCATTATAAATCATGGCAGAAACTCAGTTCGTCTTAACCATAGAAAATGAGATAGTAAGAAGTTAATGAGAGGCTAATTTCAAAAATCCTATTGTCGATTACTTCTATAAATAATAAAGTTTTTAAAGTTCTTATTTTGTGACCTTTACCAACTTAGATTCGTTTTGAGAGATTTTATTATTATAGAGATTCGTACATAATAAAATCTCGAGATCATCTGGTTTATAAAATCGCCGGTCCAGAAAACGTCACAGATTATATCGAACGTCATTTTACCGTTCATGTATGGAAATGTACGCTTTATCTGTTAAATGGAACGAATCTGTTGTTTAATAAAAATTAACTTCAAGTTCAAAGTGCATTAAGACACACAAATCGATTTTCGAAATTTTTAAGAGACGCCCATAAGTTATAATTACAAGTCAAACTGATGAGTTTTGCTATAATTTTTAAAACAAATTAATCTCAATTTATAATCAGAATTATTTGAAGAGATAGGTAATGGTGCCCCAAACACCCCGAATAATCACAATTCATACCAAGATGTAGTTTAAGGTCTCACTCAAGATATCGATATTAATATTTGATTTATTTAACAAATATTGTCCTATTCTATACATAATAGTTAGGTATATAATGAATAAGCCTATGTTAGAAATTTAATGTAAATGTACGGGCAACCAGCATAATAGTTTTGTGATTTTTGTTGCCTATACTCATCTTTCAATCGTTACCACATTAGCTAAGTATATCCATAGTGGTAGTAGGTACCCTTTATAACACTGCATTTTATTTATTTTTTTATAGTTTTCTGAATATTTTTCTCGACTTCAAATACTTATAGTCGTTTAATAATATTACCATTACTCCAAACATTACAGGAATGAATTTATCATTTAACTCATTCAATTCTAAGAAGTTTGTAGAAGCATTTTTGGTTGTCTTTATTTTGTTTATTTTACATAACTTCTTAATTTTGATTCAAAACTGATTAACAGTGTTGTATTAAAACATAACTCATACGAAACAATTTCCATCGTTTGTTATCATTTAGATAATATTCTTATTTTAATAACGATTTTAAGAATCAAAATAAAAGATTACCTAATGTTATCTTATTGTTAAATTCGAGTATTGGAAACATGAACAATTAAAAATGATTCATTGAGTCTAACATTTTTCAGTTTTCATCTTACGTACAACAATAAACGTGACTAAGTAAGTACATTTATAGACAAGGAAAAATAATTTTTGAAGAGAAAAAAAAATTATAGTGACTTAATATCGAAAAAGCACCCTAATTTTCAATCAAAAATTCTCACGTCAAAACATCTGATTTTTTTAAAAAGTCGGTGAGCTTTTTGTTCGTTGCAATCTCTACTTTCTGATGATGCAAAAAAATATATACATTATAATGTTAAATGTTCTCAGAAAATGCAATAATTAAAGTGTAAATTTTAATAAATTGCTCAAAATTGTCCATACTTAATGCAATTGTACAAATTCAACTTTGAGCAATTTATTACAATTTACACTTTAATTATTGCATTTTCTGAGAACATTTAACATTATAATGTATATATTTTTTGAATCATCAGTAAGTAGAGGTTTCAACGAACAAAAAGTTCACTGATTTTTTTAAAAAATCAGATTTTTTGACGTGAGAATTTTCGATTGAAAATTAAGGTGCTTTTCCCAATTAAGTCATTATAAGGTGAAAAAATTAATATTTTAAATCAAAAAATTACAGTATGTTTGGGACACGAAGAGGTTACCGAGGTAACGAAGAGGTTTTGGCCTAATTTCATGAACAATTTTTTTTTTGTAAAAATAAAAAACTAAAAACTTGGTTATTGAAATTTTTCACATAAATTTTGAGGTTATGTGTAAAAGGTGTTAGAACAAAAGTTGTAGATCTTCTTATTACCTACAACTTTGCTATTTAAATTTTTTCCATAGGACTTGTAATTTTGTCGGAAATCGATATAAACCGTTTATATCCTTAACCCCCCCCCCTTCTACTTCCTCACCTCAGATCGACTGTAATTTATTTTTTCTTTCATTTTTGTGATATTCTCTTCCTTTTCAATGGATTTCATCTTACTATAATTTTGTTCCCTTTTTACCATTTTTAAAGGCTAAAAGCACTGGTCTATTAATGTAATTCTTTCACATGACTTGTGTATTTAGTAAATGTAAAATATATGGATTGATACCTTTTTAGTAGTGTGGGTTATTTGACGCACTGGGTGCTTTGAGCCTTATAAAATGACAAGAGAATTAACCAACGATTATATTATAGAAATAAGCATTAATTAGGTCATTGATATCAAATCGGCAAA
Organism: Sisyra nigra; assembly: GCA_958496155.1. Classification (NCBI taxonomy): domain Eukaryota; kingdom Metazoa; phylum Arthropoda; class Insecta; order Neuroptera; family Sisyridae; genus Sisyra; species Sisyra nigra. The sequence continues at coordinate 38,324,737 of OY292318.1, forward strand.
TTAAGTTTATGTTTACTCTTGTTCCAATATATTGTGCTTTTTCATAATACCTAGTGCCATCTAGTACCAAGTTACCCAATCAAAAGAGAATTTAAAGAAATCTTCACCAATGTTTACTTACAATCGTTACAATCTTTACGCTTGTTGGCCTTTTATCATTCTTTTCTTTTACTCTCTAATAATTGGATATTTTCCATATTTTAACTTTGAAATGAAATATTTTCTAAATTCAACACTCGATTTGATTTGATATTGAAATTTGATTTGAGTTTGACTCGATTTTAACACAAATTAAACAACTTAAAAGCTCTAAGAAATGAATAAGGTTCGATTGACTGTTCATTAATAAGCTGCACTTTTAAGACTATAAAAATTGTTTCCCCATAAACTTTTCTATTAAATAATGGGTAAAGATTATTTATTTTCTGGGCCAGATATCGCTGGTCTTACTTATGTCCTTAATAAATAATTATTAGTTATAAGCTATGGGATTTAAACTTGAAAGTGTATTCTGAAATTCTCGCTTCGTTAATGATTAAAACTTTTAATTATATAAATTTTTTTCTTGATAAATATTTAGGAAATTAAGTACAAACCGATTTCTTTAGAATTTATGATTTAAGCAAAAAAATGATTTCGACTGATATAACGCATTTTGTAGGGGAAGAGAAAAACATTTTAAATAATCGTCTCCGGTAACTAGAGAAAGGATCTAGCCCAATGGCCATAAGCAAAGTGCCCCAGGCGGTTTTTGAAAAATGCTTCCGTGTGCTGATTCCTCTCCATGAAAAACTTATTGTCGCGTAATTTTAATCCGCTACCCCCACTTGTATTGGAGTTACGGGGGAAACTACCCCAGACGTTAAAGTTTTTTTTTTCAAGAAAACTATTGAAGATTTTTTCATGAAATTAAAACTGTACGTAGATATTGATAAAACGCATAATATATATTTTTCATTTAAAAAAAGTCGCGTAATATAAAGGAACGTCAATTAGAATTTCAATCGATGTAAAAAAAAAATTTCAATGATAAATTCTACGGGTTTATTACCAGAACTACTGAAGAAGATCTTAAAATAATATTCAACGGCACTTATCAATTAGCGCAAGCAGTTTGTTATCTTTCCAAAATAATAACTAACGCAGGCTTAAGCCTTTAATATTTAAAACATTTTAGAACAATTATAAGAGGGAGAAGTGCAATCGAAGGCATTTCAATAGAAAAACCAACAAGTAGGTATTATTCAGCAAACTTTTGTTGAATTTATTATTAGTATCAAGAATGGATAAAAGATCCCAGCAATATATTGTTAATAGGCCTATTAAAAAATTTCAAAAATCAATGTCTGTCTCAGGACATTTTTTCTTGACGAAAACCATATTATGGCATATATATACAAGCCATAAAGCAATAAATGCATTTACGAGATGCATTGACTTATGGCTGTTTTTTACAAACCTGTCTCTGGATGACCTCATTTTGGTGGTGAGCGACAACTAATTTCTTAAAGCGACTTTTTTTAAATGAAAAATAGATAATAAATGCACTTATCACATTGTTAAAAAAAGGTGTCACTTTAAGCGTTGATGTAAAAAACCACCCTCAAAAAATAAAAATAGTATTTTTCATCATTTATAGATTTACGAAAATTCTGAAAAAAATATATATTATGCGTTTTATCAATATCTACGTACAGTTTTAATTTCATGATAAAATCTTCAATAGTTTTCTTGAAAAAAAAACTTTAACGTCTGGGGTAGTTTCCCCCGTAACTCCAATACAAGTGGGGGTAGCGGATTAAAATTACGCGACAATAAGTTTTTCATAGAGAGGAATCAGCACACGGAAACATTTTTCAAAAACCGCCTGGAGCACTTTGCTTATGGCTATTGGGCTAGATCCTTTGACGCGATAACGTCTTATAATTTGATGAACTACGACAGCCAGTCTGAAAAAGTGTCACGTTCCATTTGAGTCTGTGAGTGCAAGTGAGAACGCGATACAAGCGATAGAGAGGCAATTGTTGAACCCTAGACAACGTGTTTTGTGTTTTTTTATACAATTTACTTAATAAGATTTAAAATTGATTTCCTTCATAATTTTCAATCTGATTTCATTTTGAAAAAATTATTAGTTTTCAATTAACTCCTTCTTTGTTTTATACAGAATAATGACTGTTCAGTGATAATAATTCAATGCATAAAAGTATGCAATTTTTTATCAATGTTTTTTTATGATGTTATCACGTAAAACTATCGTCCGTAAACCGACTTTAGAGACAACCAAGACAACTTTTTATCAGCGTCCATGAGACATTATGTGGATTTTTCCACGCGACCCTCATGCCACAGCATTCAGTAACTAATGTTGATTGATAGACAATTAAATATTCATCAATACAAAAATATTTTCCCATAATATAAATAATAAAAGCACTTACCTTCAAAGCAGGGTAATTGAGTAGGGAACGTTTGCTAAGCCCAAAAGAATTGAAAAAAAAAATGTTGAAGCATCTATAACAACTAGTTTATAAATAGTTAAATAATAATAACATTATATGAAAAATTGTGTACCTATTTACCTATGAGTAAATATATATTCTAATAAATCCACGCCGCTTAAATTAATATATTATTTATTTTGCAATTTGTCCCAAGACAATAAGCGAATCTGGTGAAAGAGACAGGTCACCCTAGAAGGGGTGCCTGCTGTACTGCTACCTGTAGAGCAGCTCCAGAAATGACATGCATTTCCGGAATCCTCACTGTTGTCGAGAAGGTTAACAGCCAGGTGGCTAGGATGTTCGTTTAGGCGCCTGAGGTATTGAAAACTGAACCTGGCTGTCTCCTGCCCCCTTGACGGTACCCATACTCAGGTCCTTAGGGTCCCTGTTGGTGATATACCATGGGGCATCGACGAGCAGTCGCAGTACTTTGTACTGAAACCTCTGTATGATGTCAATACTGGAGTTGGCAGCAAGTCGCCAAAGTTGAATTCCATACGTCCAGACTGGTTTCAGGACAGCTTTATAGATGATTGCGATCCTCGTCGTAACAGCCCCCACAGTTCTCTCAGCCTGATTCCAAGTTGTTAACGCTTCATGGATATGCCTCCGCCGTGTAAGTCGTCGGTTCAAATGAATTCCGAGATACTGGACCTCCGTCACCTGGGCAATTTGTATGTTCATAAATACTGGATGACAAGTATTTCTCCAGGTTGTGAAACCGACTTAGCATCATTGATCTTAATTTTTTATATACATGGAACCACCCTTGTAGAGTATTTAATGTGACTTGGAGCTTTTCGATGGCCGGCACTTGGGGAGTGGTCGCAATCGAGGACAGCCCCGGTAGATTTGTTAAGATTTTTTTATGAAAATAGGCGCTTTTAATATTTTTATGTTTTATTATTTTGGCAAAATATGAAATGTTTTATTTAGGTAGTAAATGTTTCATAAACAATTTAACTTATCGGAACTATTTTTATTACTATGCAATAACTACACATTGTTCAAAGCGACACTGTAACTAAAGCCAAAGTTGTTGTCTTCCTTCTTCCGAGTTCCAAATCGATCTGCCTTTAATCTAACTGTTTGAAATCTATCTATTTGTGAACACTAATGACATTAGTATTGTTTCATTTTACCAGTAGGTATATACATTAGTAAGATTATATTATTTTTTTTAAAAACGGCAGATGAAAAAAGAAACGATTTGAGTGTTCTAAAGTAATTCCAATCAAATACGTATCCGGTAGATGATCATAGAACTATACAAAACCGGAACGCACAACTCTCGTTCAAAGCATTCAGGAACTAGGGAATCATTGTGTCAATGTAGTTGTACATTTTTAAATGAATTATGACATCTGAATATTGAAATTATTTCATTTGAGTTTGCTTGATTTTGAGTCAAATTTAGAGCATTTCACGACTTGTTGGATCGATCTGTGGTCGAAACAATTGTAGCATTGAAAACAGGTTCAAACCTGGACCGATCCACAACCCAATTGGAACGATTGGCTAAATAATATGGCGTTCATCCCATTTTCAAGAGTCTTCATACATTCAGCATTTATACGTATCGGATTCGAGAGTTCTCAGCAGCATCATCCCAACATACATTCTAACCATCTTTATTCCTTATTTACACTTTTCATTACAATTATTGTCTTTTTCCCAAATCTTTATAAAGTCCACTCATCCATCTCCAAACAGAGCAAGTAGCTTGAAAATCAACGCATACAGTGGATCCCCAGATATTATAGGTATTTGCGATATTTGCTTATTTTTCAACATAGTATGTAAATTTGCCTATCCTTCAACATTGTATATGTTGAAGGATAGGCAATCCGTTATTCTTTCATGTCTCCTAATATTAAGGTGACCATACGTCCCGGATTTTTCTAGAAGTAATATTTGTCTCAGATTCAGGATTTTTGTCGGATTGTCCCGAATTTTTGAAAGCTTTATATTTTCAATATATTTAAACTAGAATTACCTACTGAAAAAGATCCATAGTTTAGAAAAATATACAAACTCAGTAATAAAAAAAATTTCATTCATTTAAAAGAAATGTTGTTTTTTGTTAGATCCTTAAATAGTATTTATTATGTATAGTTTTTATTAAAAAAATCATATTTAAGTTATTTAATTAACCCCCCCCCCTCTGTATATATTAACCGTATTAAGCTGTTATATTCCCCTGTAATAAATATTAATCTGAACACAAAGAGAAAACGAATTCCACTTGAAATGAGACCAGACTAAAATTGGTCCATTTTACACCCGCGGAAATCATGGTAAATTTTATCAAAATCGTTAAAGCCATTTTCGAGAATGTAATTACAAACGTCATAAGATCAAAATTTTTAAAAACTAGCGGTAACCTTAGTAATCAAAATTTGTTTTTATTGTTCCTTATATAATTACAGGATGGAATTTTTTAAAAAATTCGAACTTGCTAGACTTTTCTATGACTTTCACTTGACTAAATATGATATTTTATGATACATTAGAATCCTAGTTATTCCTGAAAATAAGTTTATTATACCCAATTTGATAATACCCGAAAAGCTTTAATTAATATCCCTATTTTCCTAACTACTCCAGAAATTGTAAATTCCCTGATTTTTCCAGGTGGTCCAGGTCCATCGCTACACTAGAAGGATAAATTTTTGTTTTGACTCAAAGTCCTTCCACTAAAGAAAACAATTAATATCTATTCAATGTAACTTTATAATGAAATAATAGCCAATACTTGTCTGAAAGTCAATTTCGTAGAATCTTTAGGGGGGTAAGTATTCAAGTCTAGGAATTTGAAAAAATCGAAAAAAAAAATTTCTCATAATCCGATAGTTTATATATTCAAAAATATCTCCCTAAAAGGATTTTTCAAAATTCGTGGCAACTGGACCGGTTAAGGCTTAACGTAAAACTTTAAACGCGTTTTTCTCGAAACTACCTTTTTCGATGCGGTAGCCCCAATATCTCAAGTTCTAATCAGCCGATTTACTTGAAATTTGGCATGAATATTCTTTAAATATCACTCTATCGCATGAACCAACAAAAAATGAACATTTTAAATTTGTTATATTTTTAAAAAATTTGACAAAGTTAAAAAATGAGTGAAAAATTCGACTTTTATATTTGAGTAGCCGCCATTTTATAAAAAAAATATTTTCAAAAAATATATATACTCAAAAATAAATTTCAAGAAATCAGAAATAATCAAGAATCCATCAATGTTTTATTTTTCAAACGATCACAAGAGTAGAAATCATGGCGACGAGAACACGGTCTTTTTGCCCCCCTCTACTTCAAAGACGCATAACTCAATGAAAAAAAAAAAAAAAATTTTTAAATTAATTTTGTGTTTTCTCTAAATATAAATAAACAAATAAAAAAAATGGATAGTAAAAATATCAAATGCTTATTTTTTATCAATTGCTAAAAAACACTCAAAATTCGGGCCTCTAGACTAGAATACCCCCTTAAGCTACACCTTGGTTGTTAAAAAAAAAAAAAAAATCTAGCTCACAATAGAATTATTAATATTGGAAAAAAATAATAAGACGAATAAACGTTATTAGATACTGTTTAATTAAAATAGCAAAAATTACATTAGGAATGTAAAACTGTACGAAAAATGCTAGCGGATGATGAATAACAAATATAAAAATTATACAAATGTATGAAAATTAATAATAAGGAAATTACAAATGCTTACAAACGCAAAAGAAAAACATTATAAATGGCGAAATTAAAATCGATATGACTATATGAAATAAACGTGAATGTTAGAAAAATTTAATTTTCTTCCACATCTTCTTGTTCTTCGTCGAATTCAGCGTCATCATCGGCGGTGGCCTCTTGATATTGCTGATATTCACTGATTAAATCATTCATATTCGATTCGGCTTCGGTGAATTCCATTTCGTCCATACCCTCGCCGGTGTACCAATGCAAGAAAGCCTTGCGTCTGAACATAGCCGTGAATTGTTCAGAGATTCGTTTGAAAATTTCTTGAATAGCCGTGGAATTACCGATGAAGGTGGCGGACATTTTCAATCCTCGTGGAGGAATGTCACAGACGGCTGTCTTGACGTTGTTGGGAATCCATTCAACGAAATATGAGCTGTTCTTGTTTTGGATGTTTAACATTTGTTCGTCGACTTCTTTCATTGACATACGTCCACGGAAAATAGCAGCTACTGTCAAGTAGCGTCCATGTCGTGGATCACAGGCGGCCATCATGTTCTTGGCGTCGAACATTTGTTGGGTAAGTTCAGGAACGGAAAGTGCTCTGTACTGTTGGCTACCTCTGGATGTAAGAGGTGCAAATCCTGTCATGAAGAAATGGAGACGTGGGAATGGAACCATGTTAACGGCGAGTTTTCGAAGATCCGCATTCAATTGACCAGGGAAACGTAAGCATGTGGTAACACCAGACATTGTAAGGGAAACTAAATGATTCAAATCTCCATATGTGGGTGTGGTCAATTTCAAGGTACGGAAACAGATATCGTAGAGAGCTTCGTTATCAATACAGAAAGTTTCGTCAGTGTTTTCAACAAGTTGATGAACGGAAAGGGTGGCATTGTAAGGTTCGACAACGGTATCGGATACTTTAGGAGAAGGTACAACGGAGTAGGTGTTCATAATTCTATCGGGATATTCTTCCCGGATTTTCGAGATGAGCAACGTTCCCATTCCCGATCCGGTACCACCTCCCAACGAATGTGTCAATTGGAATCCTTGAAGACAATCACATGACTCGGCTTCTTTACGTACGACATCCAAGACTGAATCAACCAATTCAGCACCTTCTGTGTAATGACCCTTGGCCCAGTTGTTTCCAGCGCCTGATTGTCCAAATACGAAGTTGTCCGGTCTGAAGAGTTGTCCGAAAGGACCGGATCTCACCGAGTCCATGGTACCGGGTTCCAAATCGACAAGGATGGCACGGGGTACGTATTTCCCTCCACTAGCTTCATTATAGTAGACATTGATACGTTCCAGTTGCAAGTCGGAATCGCCATGGTAAGAACCAGTCGGGTCGATTCCATGTTCATCGGAAATGATCTCCCAGAACTATAAAAGAAAAAAAAAAACTTGTAAATGATTGAATTCATTTCTATAATTTGGATTTGGAAATCGTCGCCATTTTTTAATGTGAAACTTTTTTGTCTCAAATTTTTTGGCCTGTCTTTAGCATGTCGCTAAATGTAACACACTCTCGGCAAGGAATCGGCAAGTGTTCGGCAGAGCTCGTATACATATTGTTAGCTATATACCATGTCGTTTTCCCAGGCCTGTTCCGCGAGCTATTACTGAATATAATGACCTATTTTCCTCTCCATGACAACGTTTTATTATATTATAAGTTATCATTTAATTGTCAATCATATTTGTATTGGTATTTGTATTTTGATCAGTGTATTGATATAAATGTTGTAGTTCACTTGATCGTGATAGACAAAGATACAGCTAGTGAGAATAGTGCCTAAATATCCGACGATGATGTTACAATACTCGTAAATAACAACAGGCAGATGATCGATTTAAGAATAATCAACAAATTCAATAATTCAAATAACATTCGAGTATTAACATCAATAATGGAAATTCAAAAATAGTTGCCACGGTGCGCGTTACGTCAGACAGTGAATTCGTGCCACATCCCTTTCTTTCTATTCTATTTTCATAACCTAAATCGAATAATTTTCCGAAAATTTTCAGTTACTTAAGTGTCTAAAATCCGAAAAAAAAGTTTCACTTGTATCGTGGTTTCGTAAAACCACACAATAATTTTTTTTGTTTGATTTGGAACGAATGACATCATTGCAGTATTAATAAAAATGTTGTCGCCAATGATTGCATTTGGCTGGTTTCGTTCCACATATGGCCTGTTCGTATGATTCTGTCCTTTTTACACCTGTGCTAAATGAAATAAATGACACCAGTTTCGCCTACTTGATTTGAGCATAAGGAATTTTATTAGCGATGGTCTTGAGATTTATCAGCCTCCATAAAGCATAACATACGACACATGACACCAAATCAACAGATACTGCTAATATTAATGTTAAAATTTACTTTTAATATATGATTCAGATGATATTAATGATTATAAGTAGAAGATACTTCGGAGGGAAAAGGCATTATGTCCTAATGAAAACAGTTGCATGATATTTTTAACTTTAGTTTTAAAGTAGGAGTTCCTCGTCCCACTTGATGTTAAATATCTTTAATCGCTTTAAGAGAAAATCTTTATATGACCAACGCGACCATTCATGAAAATTCGATAGTCGATTTTTTTTTTACTTCAAATACAACCATGTAGATAAAGTTCTAGTTTAGACACCCCGAGATCTAGACATAACCTTACATTTTTGATGTACTATGCAATTTTCAATTTTATTTTATGTAAATGTTATTTTATATTATATTTTATATAAATATATATAATAATAGTGAGTGACATCGAAAAGTTTTACACATTTAAGATATTTGATTTTCTGTAAAACTTCGCGTTGTCAATAATGTACACCAACAATGTAAAATCTCGGGGTGTCTAAACTTGAATTTTACCACCATTTTCATGTATCTATCTATATAAATAAAATGATAGCTGTTTTCCAATGTTCGCTTTTAACTCAATAACTACTGGATAGATTTCGATCATTTTTTTTTTTGTTTTACTTCTTATATTATCACGATATCTTTATTATTATTATCCTTCCACTGCCTACTGTTTATTTCATATTTTAGCGTAGACTTAATGCAGCTCAGCGAGATATTAGATTAATAAAGATATTTTGAATTCTATTTTCTATTTGCTTGGCAATTTTTAAAATATTTTTGTAGCTTTTTTTAAAAATACTCTTTAAGCATTTTCTTTATTTTACTGTAATTTCAGATTCAAAATAAATTTTTAAGTTGCAACCGTTACAATAATCAAATTACATTTCAACATTCCCTTTGATTATTGCATATATGTGTTGACCAGAAAGACTTAAGTTAGCGAAAAAAATTTTTTTTAACTAAACTATATGCCAAAATATTGCTCTCTCAGAATCCGCAATTTTTCCAAGTGTATAGCTATGAATTGATTAATAATTAATTTTTCAAAAATTTGCAAACTAAAAATTAAAATTGTTCTAAAATATTTAAAAAATCTTGTTTAAAGTTTTTTTTTTTTTTGATTGCTCCTTAAATGCTCTTTCCAGATCCGCAATTGCTCCAGGTGTATAATTAATAATTAATTAATAATAAAATTTTTTTAAAATTTTCAATCTCAAAAATTAAAATCGCTATAAAAAACAAAATATATTTTAATTGAAATTTTTGTTTTTTTTTTAGGCTCTCTAACTGCTCTGTTCATTACGCAAATAATTGATCAAATTTTTGCAATATTTTTAATAATTAATTATTTTTAACTATTTATACATGTATTGTTGTACAATGACGTCATCAACTGCCGTTGAATCTTAGAAAACATGAATTGTTTAAAAATTGAATTACTAATAAATTAACTATACACTTGGAGCAATTGCGGATCCGGAAAGAGCATTTAAGGGACAATTTTAAAAAAAATAAAAACTGATTATTTTGGATTTTGTAGCAATTGTTAAATTTGAATTTTTGAAAAACTAATTATTGATTAACTAATAACTACACTTGAAGCAATAGCGAATTCTGCAGGAGCAATTTTTGGCATATAGTTAAAAATGTTCTACGCTAAGTTCTTTCCGGTTATTTAAAATATATTTTTGCTTTCAATTTTTTAAATGTTTTTCCTATGTAACAATTAGTTCAATAACAAAAGAAGCGTTCGTACAGCGAGCGAACTGTTCGCAATGTTTTTTTTTTACTCAAACCAAATTTTTAGTTTAGCAATTTGGAAAATTAGGGCTACGATTAGAAGACCCCGGATGAAAATCTAAAGTTTTAAAAATGCATTGTATTAACTACAGTCGGTCAATTTTCGTTGAATTCCTTCAATTTGAAATACTCATTTTAAAAATATTCAAGAAAAAAATTAAATTAAGATCCTGAACCGAAATCCTTTCATTTGATGCATTTGACATTACTTTTATTTCCAAAAGTACTTTTCGAAATACAGTGGGTGATCGATTAACGAACATACTCTGTTTTCAAGGCTATGTTCGTTATACGAATTGTTCGTTTACCGATCGATAATAACGAGTAATTTTGAAAAAAAATTTTGATTTCTGGTACAATTTTTTCGTCATTTCTTAGAAATTTATACATTCGTGTAAACAGGTGTGCGCGAAAATTCTTCATTGTGGACCAAAAAAGTTTTGGAATCACTGATCTCAATCTTACAATGGGCGTGTGGGCTTTTATGCTCGTTCATGATCTCCACAACGTTTCCATTTTGGAACTCATTTTGCATTTTTATGTTGTTAGGGTTACAATTTTCGTACATCTGGGCCAATTTTCTCCGAATATATACTATAAAAAAAATTGGCATAAAATGGGCGATCGGTTAACGAACAGTTCGTACTGCGAACAAATCAAAAAACGAACATTTTCGCAAAAAATTTTCGAACAACGAACACATGTTAGAATAATATTCGTTCACAAAAAAATTTACGGTAAATCGATGATCGGTTAACGAACATAATCTGTATCAAGACAATGTTCGTTATACGAATTGTTCGTTTACCGATCATCGATTTACCGTCAGTTTTTTTTTTTGTGAACGAATATCGAATATTATCCTAACATGTGTTCGTTGTTCGAAGACAAAAATTTTTCGCGAAAATGTTCGTTTTTTGATTTGTTCGCAGTACGAACTGTTCGTTAACCGATCACCCATTGTATGTCAATTTTTTTTTTATAGTTTATATTGGGAGAAATTGGCCCAGATGTACGAAAATCGTAACCCTAACAACATAAAAATGCAAAACGAGTTCCAAAATGGAAACTTTGTGGGGATCATGAACGAGTATAAAAGCCCACACGCCCATTGTAAGTTTGAGATCAGTGATTCCAAAACTTTTTTGGTCCACGACACAAAAAAAAAATGAACAATTTTCGCGACACACCTGTTTACACCAATGAATGAATTTCTAATAAATGACGAAAAATTGTACCAGAAATCAAATTTATTTTTCAAAAATACTCGTTATTATCGATATAAATTAATTTTTAAAACAAAAAGATATTATTTTATATTAATAAATTTTACTCAAATAAATATAATACTCAAAATACTTAGAAAATTAAAATATTTTTTTGAAAATCTCGCGACACTTTGGAATCTCTACCGGCACACAGTTTGGGAATCACTGATTTAGATGGTTTTAATCTACGAAACATTTCATGACTGATTGATTTTTTTTAAAAATACTTTTGAATGCTTTGTACCTTCGAAAAGCAAAAAAAATATTGTCAGTGTATTTTACCTCAAATACATAAAAAAAATTTACAAGGAATAAATTCTTCGTGCCAAAACTCAACCAAACCACGCACCATCTGTTAGCAAAAACCTCACCCCGAACCATTCCTCTGATCATTTTCAACGCCAACGAAGATCTTTTCATAAAGTTTCTCCAAGGGCATTCCTCTTATATACACGATGTAAATTTCTATAAATGAAACGAAAACTTACATACTGAGTGCATAAAAATTTTTTTAACAATTTTCCGAAAAAATTTTCCTCAATTAAAAAAAAAATCTAATCAATTACAAATGCAAATGAAAAAAATTTATTTGGCCTATTGCAAAGGAAAAAAATTAAACCGGGCTTCATAAATCGATCCACAGATAAAACGCCTCGGTCAAATTACGGTTAAATTTGAACCGACTACTACGCGTCATATCGCGTTGCCTTTCTTTTCTCATTCAAACTTTATTTTTGTACTCGTTTTTACTGATTCAGAGACGGTAGGAATGTGAAAATTCAAAATTAGCTCATTGAAATGTCGGCCGAGGAACAAAACGATTTCCATGAGATCATTATGCACTTGGTGGAAGAAATATGTTCACAAATAAATTTCACACAGAAAAGAGACCACAAGACAAAAAGCTATTTTAAAATTACCGGCTTGGAATAAATTCAATTACTTAATACATGTTAACAAAAACGTTCCAACTCACTAAAATCCACATCAAATAATATAAAATGGTCGTTAAAATTGTTTAATTTGAATTTTTTTCACGTACTTTAAAACATACCGCCACACGAGGAGATAAATGCATAAGCGAGTTATAACAAGTACGGATACAAAATGGCAAATAAAATTCTTACCTTAGCACCGATTTGATTACCGCATTGACCGGCTTGGAGATGAACAATTTCACGCATTTTTAATTAATATATTTTACTTTTACTTGATATATTTAAAATAATTAAATTTCTTTATTAGCAGATTTGAAACGAACTTCGTAAGTGGACTGCTTCAATGAAACTCACAGCGGCTTCGTGCCGTTCACTGGTTTTGTAGAACCGCGCAATCTTTCAAAATCGCGACCACTGCGCATTGGACAGTTATCTTATCAACCGGTTTGAATGCACGATACCAAATAAGTCAAGTTGACAACCACTTGTAATTTTAAAAATTTCAGCCATTTTTCAGAATTTATTTATTAATACAAATGAGTAATACTTATTGTAAGAATTAATATAATGATTTTGAAATTTCAAATTTTTCTTTTTGTTTATTATTTAAATATATATACTGCACACAGGGGTGGATTTATCTCTATTGCCACGGGGCCGTTCTACTTTCTTAAATCTCCACAAAATTATACAACTCCTAAATAAATGGGCAAATGTACCTAAATTTTCAAACCTGGTTATTTTTAATCTCATTTATTAAGTTTTCTCGATTACCCAGGTTCAATCGTGTTCGATGAGAAAATTACTATCAAAACGAATTACCGTGTACACTCATAGCCTATGTAAATTTTAATTAAAAATTAAAAAAAAAATATCTGCGGCGAAGCGTCACAGTACTTTCTTTTACTTTCGTTTATGAAACTCACTGTTGGTTAAAAGAACTATAAGTACTTTATAACTATACACCTGCATATGGATATACGAATTCCAAACCTTCACCCCAGAACCGCCCTTATTCGAATTTTCCCAGGAAAAAGTTTCAAATAAAAGTTGTAGCCACTAATGAGTCTAAGAACTATAGAAAGTTTAAAGAAAATCGTTGGAGCAATTTTCGAAAAAAATTGAAAAAGCTTAAAAAACCCTAGAATAAAGTGGAGCTTTCGGTTACCCAATTTCAACCAAAAGCTTCGGAGCAGAACTAGGTATAATAGGGAGGTAAAATACCAAGTTTGGTGAAATTCGAATAAAACTTTCGATATGATATGGCTGTCACACACAGACATGTTTCTAAAAACCACTTTTTTGGACTCAGGGGACCTCAAAACATGTATTTCTGGGGAAAGCTCGAAATCGAAAATTCGACCCGACTACAATACTTCCTTTACTATCTATATTGTAGTAAAAGAAATTAAAATATCTGGTGCGAGGCGTCACAGTACTTTCTTTTACTTTCAATTATGAAACTCGCTGTTGGTATAAGTTGTACAAAATATATGAAATATAGGCACTTTATAATTATACATATAAACAGAATTAGATGCATACAACCTAAATGTACATATAACTTACGGATTCCCAACCTTTACCCCGGAACCGTCCTTAATCGAATTTTCCCAGGAAAAAGTTTCAAATAAAAGTTGTAGGCATCAATGAGTCTAAAAACTATAGAAAGTTTAACGAAAATCGTTGGAGCCGTTTTCAAAAAAAATTTTAAAAAGCTCAAAACTCTAAGAAAAAAGTAGAGCTTTCGGTTAACCGATTTCAACCAAAAGCTTCGCGGCATAACACGATATAATAATCAGGCTAAATTTCCAAGTTTGGTAAAATTCGGATAAAGCTTTCGATACGATCTGGCTGTCACACACAGACATCTTTCTAAAAACCACTTTTTTGGACTTAGGGAACCTCAAACATGTATTTCCGGTGAAAGCTCGAATTCGAAAATTCGATCCGATTACAATACTTCCTTTTCTATAATATAGTAGTAGAAGAAAGTGAAAATAATTTTTATAAGGTATTCTCGTTTATTTCTAAATACCAATATAGTCGTATATCCTTGGCTGACACCAACTCCAAAAATAACAATAGTTGTACATTATATCATCATAATAATTAGTAAGTAGTAGACCCTGCAAGGATACTCAATTATTTCTTTACTTTTTAGTGCACTTTTTGTTTAGGAGTTTTTACTTTTTTTAGTGCGGTTTTTTATTTTGTTATAATTTTTATTTATTTTTTTGATTTTCAGTGACCTAAGGTTTGATAACTGATTTTATGTTTTTAAATCTGCCGTTTAAATGGTAAAAGTTACTACTTTGTCCCCTTTTGCTTTTAAGGGTTGAAATTTTTTGCTTTTAAATGTAATGAAAGAACTAAGTAGAATACTTTTTCCAATAGAAACAAAATCATCAAAATTCGATAATTCAGTTAAACGTCACTATGTCATCCCCCATTTTCATCCTTAGGAGGTGGATTTTTTTCTTCAAATTGAAATGTGAACAATATAATATATTATAAAGAGAAAAAAAATGATCGAAATCGGTTCACCCAGTCGAAAATTCTGAGGTAACAAACATTTTAAAAAAAAACATACAGTCGAATTGAGAACCTCCTCCTTTTTTTGAAGTCGGTTAAAAATACGTTGCAAAGCAAATCAGAAATTTTCATAATCTGGAAAAAATCCCTTTTGACTAAAAATCCAAAAAAAAAAAAAAATTTACCTCCATTTTTGTTTAAAATTAATTTTTTTCTTCAAACATATTCATCGGCTTGAAAAGAAATCGATCGTTAAAGAGTTTAATGGCCTTTTTTCATTATAATTTAATATTCAAATCGCCTCTGCCAAATCTGAAAAATAAGATTTAGTGACCTTAAATTCTTCGAGACATGAAATCAATAGTAAAACTCTTATCGGATGAAGCTGAATAATTGTAAAAATCGATTTTCACTAAAATATTCTAAAAGAGAATTTATGAATACACTTATCGATTATACATATGTAGAAAAAAACCCCACTTTAATTATATGTTAAGGCCTTCATAAATGTGCGAAATAACTCGATGACTCATCTCTATACCTGTTTGTAATATATCAAAAAAGTAAAAGTAATTTCTTTTAACTAGCTTTTTTATCTATTCTTAAGACTTAATGTGATTTTAGTCAATATATATTCCAAAAATTAATTTAATTAAATTTACTTTTTTAAATTGAGATCCCATTTTTTACTTTAAATAATCATTCCAATTGCAGTCAATTTATTTATCAAGTGTACCAACAATTCAAGTTTCCTTAGCGAAAACCATATCTGGAAATGCATTTATATATAAACTTGATCCCAACTTGGTCTACTTTCCAAAAACTTAAATGATATCTGGCTATATTTGCAATATTTATATTGACGCTTGATTTTAAATTTTGGCAATTATAATTATCAAAACTGGGCCACCTATTGGCGCAGTGGCTAGAGCAGTAGTTTTATCCACTTCATGCGTCTAGTGGTACGGGTTCGATCCCCGTTGAATCCTAGACTTAAAGGGGTCATCCCATGTGACGGCCTGTTTTTTAGGGTTTTTTTAGGATTTTTTTCTACGACCAGTAAAAAGATAGAGCTTTAGGTTTATTACCATTTATTAACATATATTTCGAGAGTATAAATATAAATTTTAAGCTAAAAATATTGTGTAGAACATGAGTTATGAGCGTTCTGAACACCCCCACCTCGAAAAAATGAGCGCGCACTCCCTCCACGATTCCGGCTAATTGGCTGATCCGAAACAAAAAAAAAAAAACAACGGCGTTTTAATGTGTAGGCCTAAATGCACGGAATGAACTATTATCAAATGAATATACAAAAAATTGGACTTTTGGTAGACATTTGAAATAAAAGTTGCGAATTTTACGAAATTTTGGCAATTTTCGATTGGTAATAGTTCATTTCATGCGTTTACATGTGTTGAGTGTACCCTAAAAATTTCAAGTCATTCGGTTAAGCCGTTTTTGAGATACGATGGAGGAAAGTTTGAAAAACACGGTTTGGAGAAAAACGCGTTTAAAGTTTCAACTGCCAATTCAGCGCTCCGAGCAGCTCTTTCTTCTACCTGCTGTATCTTTAAAACGACTTCGAATTTTCAAAAATCACTTTACTACCGTATTATGGACATGTTAAGAAAGTAATTTATGAACAAAAAAAAAAAAAAAATTTTTTTTGAGACCATCACATGGGATGACCCACTTAAGATCCTAGAACTAAAATTTTATACATTATACATATATTACGATACATATAGCCAACTCCCCACTGCCACCTTACGACTAATGGGTCAAAACTTATCAAAATCATCATATTTGGAGATCGAACTACGAAAAGCCTCTCTAGAAACCATCCACTCCATGTACCCAAGGTCAGAATTTCTACACGTCTATACAGATGGTTCATCCATCTCAGGATCCGAAAAAACTGGTGCTGGTTACTACAGCGATATATTTGAAGGATGCGCCGCAGTTGGAGAACCTCTCAGCAGTTTTGATGGGGAAGTAGAAGCAGTTTTACTAGCTACATCTAAACTTCACGAAATTAAGACCTATCATAAAGCTGTTTTCTTCATTGATTCTCAAGCGGCGATAATAGCACTATCCTCTAACTACCCTACCGATTGCGTTCGTACCAACAAATGTCGAGCCGCCTTGGACAGTCTTGCTAAAACAGGTTGGCTCCTGTCACTACAATGGATTCCCAGTCATGTTGGTATCTTGGGAAATGAAAAAGCAGACGAGCTCGCAAAGTTTGGGACCGCTCTAAATCAACCGCCAACCCTTATGTCTTTAACACAAACTCAGAGCCACATTGCAATGACTATCAACTGGCATTCCTACAATATTCAAAAAAATGAAGCACAAGGAAAAAATGGGAATCCTTACTGGAATCTCCTATCTTACGACTTCTCCCCCGTCAAGTGTCAGTCGCAGTTTTCCGAACTACCACGGGGCACGACTACCTATGCGAGCACTTGCACAGTATTGGCATCCTACCGACTCCAATCTGTTCCCTCTGCAATGGGGAACCCATGAATACTATCTATCTTGGCAACTGTTCTGCACTTGCAGACGTCAGAGAGAACAACGAAAACAACCAAAACCAACTAATCTCCAACCTCTATTGGACGGCGCGGCACCGAATGACAGAAATGTCAAGCGTGGGCGTTGGATAAGAAGAAGAAGATTAAAATTGACCAACAGAAATTTTCTGTGTTTAGACAGTCGTGATATCACCTTAGCTGTTCAAGCGACTTAAAACACCCTAAAATAAATTCTCTGAAATATAAAATATGTAAATAAAAAACTGACTGGTAGTTAAAATTTTTTGTTATTTTCATTTCTTGAGACATGTGTACATAGTAAAAAAACGTTTGAAAAAATAATTTAATAAAAGCAATTTGGGAGGGGGGAGATAAAATTTTTTAGTTTTCTTCAACATCGCCTTCTTGTTCTTCATCGAATTCGGCATCTTCATCGGCGGTGGCTTCTTGATATTGCTGATATTCACTGACCAAGTCATTCATGTTAGATTCGGCTTCGGTGAATTCCATTTCGTCCATACCTTCGCCGGTGTACCAATGCAAGAAAGCCTTGCGTCTGAACATAGCCGTGAATTGTTCGGAGATTCGTTTGAAAAGTTCTTGGATGGCGGTGGAGTTGCCGATGAAGGTGGCGGACATTTTCAGTCCTCGGGGTGGAATGTCGCAGACGGCTGTCTTGACGTTGTTTGGAATCCATTCAACGAAGTATGAGCTGTTCTTGTTTTGGATGTTTAACATTTGTTCGTCAACTTCTTTCATTGACATACGTCCACGGAATACAGCAGCTACCGTTAAGTACCGTCCGTGTCGTGGGTCACAGGCGGCCATCATGTTTTTGGCGTCGAACATTTGTTGGGTTAGTTCAGGAACGGTAAGTGCTCTGTATTGTTGGCTGCCTCGGGATGTGAGTGGCGCAAATCCTGGCATGAAGAAGTGAAGACGTGGGAATGGAACCATGTTAACGGCGAGTTTTCGGAGATCCGCATTTAATTGACCAGGGAAACGTAAGCATGTGGTAACACCAGACATTGTAAGGGAAACTAAATGATTCAAATCACCATAGGTGGGTGTGGTCAATTTCAAGGTTCGGAAACAGATATCATAGAGAGCTTCGTTATCAATACAGTAGGTTTCGTCGGTGTTTTCAACAAGTTGATGAACGGAAAGGGTGGCATTGTAAGGTTCGACAACGGTATCGGATACTTTAGGAGAAGGTACAACGGAGTAGGTGTTCATAATTCTATCGGGATATTCTTCCCGGATTTTCGAGATGAGCAACGTTCCCATTCCCGATCCGGTACCACCCCCTAACGAATGTGTCAATTGGAATCCTTGAAGACAATCGCATGACTCGGCTTCTTTTCGTACCACATCCAAAACTGAATCAACTAATTCAGCTCCTTCCGTGTAATGACCCTTGGCCCAGTTATTTCCAGCTCCCGATTGTCCGAACACGAAGTTGTCCGGTCGGAAGATCTGTCCGAAAGGACCGGATCTCACCGAGTCCATGGTACCGGGTTCCAAATCAACAAGAATGGCACGGGGTACATATTTTCCTCCACTAGCTTCATTATAGTAGACATTGATACGTTCCAGTTGTAAGTCAGAATCACCATGGTAAGATCCAGTCGGGTCGATTCCATGTTCATCGGAAATGATCTCCCAGAACTGTAAAAGAAGAAAAAAATACTTAAGTGAAAATGACGGGAAAACTTCAATTACTCGCTATAATTTGCATTTGAACAAATCGTCGCCATTTAGTATTTGATGTGGAACGAATGACATCATTACATTATTTATAAAACAATTCTCGCTAATGATTGCATCTGTCTGTCTTCGTTCCACATATAGCATGCTCGTGTCATTCTATCCTCTACACCTGAACAAAAAAAAAAAAAAAAATAAACAAAATAAATGACACCGGTTTCGCCTACTTGATGTGAGCATAAGAAATTATCTTTTATAGCGACATCCTTGAGATTTATCAACCTACATACAATACACATCAAGTTGGCGGATTAACCTTTCTAATGATGAAAACTAAAGTCATAATTTTCATTTTTTTTTCCGTTTAAAATTTGGGGTCTTATCCCAAGTTCAATGTTCAAAAATTTTTGGCAATGCCAATTACTTAAATTCATTTTATTTCCGTATGTTATCCAAGCTTATCTTAAAAACATTTTTAACTGATAATACACCGACATAATGTAATTATGCATTAATGAGTAACAATACGTTTTCAAAGTGCATTTTCAGAAAAAAACTTCGTGATTAATATAATAATATAGATACAAATAAGTTTTAATTATGTTCGAAAAACATTTAATGAATCATGAAGGATAATTCAACATAAACCTTTCGACTATTTAATACACTATTAATTATCTAGTTTAAGTACATTAAAAGATTTTTTTTTAAAATTAATTTCACTGACGTAGTCGTTTCTAAATAATAAAGTCCAATTCAATTAAGTCACTATCTAGCAAATAAGATAGCGTAAGTTCAATTTGAATGAAATTTCAATTGAATTTAATCAATTTTTTTTTTGTATTATTATACTTTTTATATCAAAGTTTTAATTGTAAATAATGAAAAGACCAGATCGGTGATTATTATTTGCTAAAAATCATATAAAATTGATCTCTTTACAAGTTTATATGCAAAGATCAAGATAGTGTTAATTTTTAAAGCTATATAGTAGGGATTCTTAAAGTCAAGTAGTTGGACATTTTTTTTTTAAATGAATGTGGTTGATATTTTTACTTGCACATAAATGAAATATTTTCAAGCTACTCGACTTAAATTTGGCTTAAAATCAAGCCATAGGTATATTTAAATAGCAAGTCAAGTCAAGTATTGGACTGGTAAGTTATATTATATCAAAGTTTGAGCTTTAATCATTACACAAAATGACCAATTACTTGGTTTGAGATTTCATCAAAAATATTTAACAAACTTTGTAACTGTTGCTTTTAGGAATGGTCAAAAGTTTCTGAAATCCTCCATTTTAGATATAAGAAAACAAAAAAAAAAATCGATTTTTGAGTTTCTGATAAATGTATCATAAGTTATCTTAACCATCGGGAGTATACAGTTCTCTTTCATGCCCAGTTTCACAGTGGACGTTTAAAATACACGTTTAGTTTAAACTTTAGTTCAACAAATAATTCGGTTAAATAGTTTCATTTAAACCCTGAGTCGTGTTCAATCCATCGTTTAAATTAAACCACAGAATTCTTTCGTTTAACCTTAAAAGTTAAACGTTTGATAACTGCATTTTTATACGTAACCAATCGACCATTTTTAACCGACTTTAAAAAAAGGATGAGGTTCTTAATTCGACTGTGTTTTTTGTTTGTTTGTTCCCTCAGAACTTTCGACTGGGTGAACCAATTTTGAGGATTCTTTTTTTATTTAAAAGCTGGTGCTTCCCGTGTGGTCCCATTTTAATTTGAAGGAAATCGTTCACTTCAAAATGGTTGAAAACTAAGGGATGAAATATTAACTTCTTATTGGATAGCTCGATTTTGACATTTTTTTTCTTTTTGATAAAACATAATTTTATATTAATCTTATTTCGATTTTTATATTATAGAAAAAACATACATCGTACAAGGTACATTGTACCTTTAAATTGTTCATATTTCAATTTTCAATTTGAAGAAAAAATCCACCCCCTAAGAATGAAAATAGGGGATGAAACAGTGACGTTTAACTGAATCATCGAATTTTGATTATTTTTTTCTATTGAAAAGAGTATTCCACTTAGTTCTTTCATAACATTTAAAAATGTTAACCCTTAAGAGCAAATGGGGATGAAGTAGTAACTTTTAACATTTAGACGGCGTCGTCTCATATGATCAGCGCGTTTATTAATTATATAATTATATATTCAAAGAAATACAATGAGTTGTCAAACTTTATATCACTAAAAATCGAGAAATAAATAAAAATTATAACAAAATGAAAAGCCGACTTCAAAATAAAAAAAAATGCACTAAAAAGTAAACAAATAATTGCGTATTCTTGCAGTGTCTACAATTTACAAATTATTAGGATGATCTAATATACAACTATTGTTATTTTTAGAGTTGGTGTCAGCCAAGGCAATAAATATTAATGTTCATTTGTAAAAATGTTTAATTAGTTATAGGTATTTTGTAGTTTCAAGGTCGCTAGATATTGTCATAGTACTAGTATATTGTATAAAAGTTCATTTGAAAAATAAATTTCATAAGGTATTCTCGTTTATTGCTAAGTACCAATATGGTCGTATTTTTTTTGGCTGACACCAACTCCAAAAATAGCAATAGTTGTACATTATATCATACTAATAATTAGTAAGTTGTAGACACTACAAGGATACGCAGTTATTTTTTTACTTTTTAGTGCATTTTTTGTTTAAGATTTTTTTATATTTATTTTGAAGTCAGTTTTTCATTTTGTTATAATTTTTTATTTGGTAAAGTCACATAGAATCCATAAAAACTATACAAGCTACATGCAGTGGTACCACATTTTTAATAAAATTATCATTTAAACGACGTTCAATTGAACTAAACTTTAAATTATACTGTAAAACTGAATGATTTAAATTTTAAATTTGAACTCCAGTTCAGGTTTGACTTAAGTTTAAACGGCCATTGTAAAACTGGACATCAATGATTTAAAGGTCGAATTATATAAGTAAATTATTTATAAGAAATAGTTGGTCCCCGCCCGCTTCGCTGAGCGTATCTAAATTATACTGGTTGCATAATGGAAACTTTCATCCCATCAACAAAAAAAGACAGATAGATATTTCTAGATCTTTGATTCATAGAAAGTTCATGAAAATCCGATAAACTACTTTTCCAGGAAGATATTCCATATAGCTATCTAGAAGAGCTATCTTATTGGTTCTATACGTTTTTATAAATATTATAAAACGCTTATACTTGTGTTCTTTAAAAAGTAATACAATTCGAAAATGTTGAATGTATTATATATTAAACTGAGTTTTTCACCAAGTTCAAATTTTTCAATAGTAATTTAACACGTTTATTTCTAAACATTATAGACATTCAAAAATTAACAATGAAAGAAGTTTCAATGCTTCAAAAATTTTCATTATTAATTAATCGATGTTATCGGATGTTAAATTAAAAATCATATTTTGCTGTAGAGATTGTAATTTTTATTTAAACTTTTTTGGAATGATTGTGTTAAAACGCT
Organism: Sisyra nigra; assembly: GCA_958496155.1. NCBI lineage: Eukaryota > Metazoa > Arthropoda > Insecta > Neuroptera > Sisyridae > Sisyra > Sisyra nigra. Next base: position 38,347,617 of record OY292318.1, read on the forward strand.
ATTTCCTGAACTTTAGGGATGGCTTTTTTAAAAACACGATTCCTGCAGGAAGATAAGTACAATTGTTATGCTATCTTTTGAGAATCGTGCATTATTCTAACATACGAATTAATAATCTATATTTTTCTCTGACCTTTCAACGACCCTATTGCAAAAAATCATATCAATCTTTTGCTCTATGACAAACAAAAACATATCTATCCCACGGGAGTAGTACATTTTTCCTGGATAAAAAAAGATCAGGCCTTCTTGAGGATAATGTGCTAGAACTCTATTTCACGTACTTTAACGAAACTTCTATTAAATACACGATTCCTCTAAGATACAATTGTCTTGTTATCCCACGGGAAGAGTACAAATATGTCGATTTTTTGCACTATGAAAACTCTCATTGCTTGTCAAGCAATGTATCACGCACCGGCGCTATCTACTTAAAATATTGGTTTGTAGTACATGCTATGGATCATCAGAGATAGCGTTGTATGTGGAAAAAGATTTTCCCGCTTTTCTGTTTAACTTTTTCCTGAATTTTCTTTGCTATAAACCTCACACAGCCCGAGACCTTTCCAACGAATGCAAAACCATGGAAATCGGTTCGTGCGTTCTGGAGTTATAGCGTCAGGAAGGAAAACCCGACTTATTTTTATATAATAGATAGATATAGAAAATTTTCTTTTAATCGTACATAAATCTTCGTTTCTAATGGTTTTTAACTAGGTGTTAGTTCAAGTGTTAACATAGGTTAATCATTAAGATCGGATTTAGATAAATAGACATGGAAACATGATGGGTTTTCTACTTAGAGCTCAAGTACGAAGAGTGAAAGTAAGGGCTAAGATAGGGAAAGTGTAAAGGGGCGTTAAAACTAGTTTAGGTATCAACTACCTATCTTATTTCATGCTTAAACAGAGTGTAAATTTTACTACTAAAAACAATTTTAGTTACATGTTTCAAGATTTTAAGAATGAATTTCTTTAAAAATTTTATATACAAGGCGCGTCATTTGAAAATTAAATTTGAGTTAAGGTCTATGACTGATTCACGAGAATAGTAATTGAGAAAATGTAATTTTAATTTAGCCAAGTCGTTAACGACTAGAATAATATTATGTTTGAATGACTAATTTTGCTTAAAATTGATATGATATGATATTTATAAACATTGTAACTATACAAGGAAAAAATCGCTTCGTACCGAAACTTAATCAAAGCACGTACCATCTGTCTACATAAACCTCACCCCGGAACGTCCCTTTTCTATCGTGTTTCTAACACCAACCGAGATCTTTTCAACGGTTTTTTTCAAGGTTATTCCTCAGATATGCGATAATAATTTTTATAAAAAAAATACAACTTATACTAATGTAAGTATAAAATTTAAAAAAAAAATTCAAGGCGTTCTAATAATAAAATATTATTATTAGTAAAAAATAAATTAAGACCAAATTAATGAGCTCGCAAGTACAGTTGCGAATGCAGTTAGAAATACTGTAATAAATTTAAAAATATTTTATTGTATTGAAGAGATAAGCGAAAAAAACTCATTTAATTTAAACCGGGCTTATAAATCGATTCACAGATAAAACGGCTTCGGTCAAATGACGGTTAAATTTCAACGACTCTTTGGCGTCGCGTCGCGTCATCTCGTTGCCCTTTTTTAAATTCATTCAAACTTAATTTGTGTAGTGATTTTTTGTACTGAGACGATAGGAATTCGAAATTTTAAAAATAGCTCAATGGAATGGCGCTCGAGGAAGAAAACGATATCTTCGAGATCATCATGCACTTCGTGGAAGAAATATTTTTTCACAAATATAAATCACACAGACAAGGAAGAAAGAACGCATAAAATTCTATTTTAAAATTGCCGGTTTGAAATATAAACTCAACAACTTAATCCATGCTCGTTGAAAACTTTCAACTAAACTTTTCACTGATTAAATTAAAAAAATTAAATTGCTCCTTGATTTTTTTAAGTTCATCTTAATTCTAAAACATGCCACCAAATATGAGGGGAAAAAAACACAAAGGAATCGAATCTTAGGGAATACTGATGGGTATAATATAGCGGTAAAAATATTCTTACCTTAGCTCCGATTTGGTTACCGCATTGACCGGCTTGGAGATGTACAATTTCACGCATTTTTAATTAATATATTTTACTTTTATATATTAAAAATAAAAATATTTTCTGTAGCAAGTTAACGAAGCTCTTTGGTGAACTACTTGTGTGAAACTCAGAACGGCTCCCTAATGCTGATTGGTTTTGTCTGTCGAACCGCGCGATCTTCAAAGCCCGACTGCGCATTGGACAGTTATCGTATCAACCGGTTCGAATACAAGATACACAAAAGTCAGGTTGACAACCAATTAGAATCTTAAAAATTTCATCTAATTTATTTCTGAATCTATTATTTAATGCAATTAATTAATAATATTAATTAAATATATATAAATAAGAAAAATAAATATTCAAAATTCCATTTTATTTATCTTTTTACCCTTCACCAAAATACATGCGATAAACGATATATTATTATTTTTAACTAGCTGTTACCCGCCCGCTTCGCTGAGTAAATCTAGATTAATCTGATTAAATAATAGAAGACTTTATCCTAAGTAAGAAATTCAGCTATTTTAACAAAAAAAAAAAAAAAATAACTAGGTAATATTTAATGTATTATCTTAAGATCTGAGGTATAAGGTTTGGTTGCCTTAGATTCATAACTCTAGGATATAGTATTAAGGCCATTAAGTCTTATCGGCAAGTCTGCTATTTCCCGGGGTCCAAGATTAGACAATGAATTCTCATAGATCTTGCTAAAATAAATTGAAAATTAAGAATATAGTTTTTTGGTAAAAAAACAACGCGATCGTCACATCTAAGTTGCTATTTTCTCTTGAAAAATAAGTTGGGCTGGATTTCTTTTTGTTCTGGGGGCTCTGCCTAACGGCTTCACGTCTCTTAGTCAAACTCCTAATCGGGATCACTTAAGTCAAACTGTCTGTTTTTGTTATTTATTCTTACGGGTCTCATTTTTGCACTAAGATATTTATTTTTATGAATGAAATCATATTTACTGCACAGGATTTCCTTCTCCTCCCTCGACATTTCGAACGTTTACTCAGCCGAACAATTAATAATATATTAACTACCCTTAAATTCACAATAAATTTATGGTTTCTAGGAATTTAACCTATCGCTATTTTAAAATTTATTTTTTTATTTGATAAACGTGGTGTTATAAGTATTTTTTTAAAATTAGCCTTATTCGACGCTCCTTACAAAAATCATCAACAACCGCATCATATAATGTATTTAAAAACCACGAAAATAGTTCTTATCCTAAAGAACAGAACATTTGTATGGGCTTTGGGTCAATAATTCAAAATAACTCACAAAAAATATCAGTAACAATTAAATTCACTGTTTAGATTCAAAACGGAAAACACATCTGCTGGCCGTTAATTGGCTATGTGAAATGCTGAGAGAGATAGTATTCGACCGTACTAGTGCGCATGCGCGACCAATTTGAAGCAAAGAATCGCATGCTACTGTCGCCAACGCATTCATTCGGCTTTTGCCGTTCATTTGATTTTGTAAACTATGCCAATTTTAGTGATACCTTTCATATTATTACGTAAATTAAAAAGTTTATAAATGATAAAAATATATCATTTTTAGAATGATTTTACAAATGCAATTACGTAAATTAAAAATGAAATGAATAAATCATAAAAAATATTCAATTTTTAAAATCGTCTTACAATCCAAAGGCATGCGCCACATCTACAGCATGTATGGACCGCACGCCTCTGGTTAGTATATGTAAATTGTATCACAACTGCCTGCCGATGTATGTTTTCGTTGCGCAGTTTTTATAGTTTTTATTTTTTTGCTCAGAAAATCAACATTTTTTGGAATAAAAAGTATTTTAAAGCACTTTTTGTAATATTTACTACTTGTAGTGAAAATCTCGTCCAAATCGGGCCAGCCGTTTTCAAGTTTGCCAAGAACAAACAAACAGACAGGGAAAACTATTCGAAATAAAAAGTAGTCTATATTGTAAGTTACAATATTTAATAACTTTTTGTGAAAATTCCATTGTAATCGACTCAGCTGTTTTCAAGTTTACCCTGGACAGACCCTGTTATTACCCTGTTTTTTTGGGGAAAATTACAATGTAAATGGCATTTATTTTTTAGTATTAAATATGTGAAAATGTAGGCAATAAAGAGTATTCAACAAAACACCTTAAATTTTTTAGATTAGATAAAAATCTCAGCTGGGAAAAATGATTCCGTTTTTCGTTCGCTCGCGCAGGTGAGATGAAACATTTTTATTATATAGATATTCAAGTAGTAAATTAGATAAGATTTTGATGAACTTACTTTGGATCTAATGTCTGAAAGTATCTATCATCTTTTTCTGTCAAAATTGATTAATTTTTAAATTTCGTTGTGAAGGTAGGGAATCTACTAATCAATCAATTCAATTTAGATACTCTCAGCAAAGCGAGTGGGTATCAGCTAGTTTACTATAATAATACGAATGCGTTTCCTTCTCCCAAAGTGTAAATCAGCATCAGGAATTCTAAGGGACCGTCCATAAGTTACGTAAGACATTTAGAAGGAGGGTGAAGACTGAATATTATCATAGTTCTTAATAGAGGCAAGAGGGTAGACAATCTGATTTTAGATATCGCGCTAAGAATCGCTCTGATTAAACTATGTCTTCTTTTATTAATATGTCCATTTTTTACAAAAAATTCTTACTAAAGAAAAGAAGGAGTATTTGTAATTTTATGATGTTTTACAATAAGGGGAGAAGGGCTTAATAAGCCTCAAAAATTAGGTCCGAATTTACTATTTTAACTATTTATAATATAATTTACACTTACAGTTTTGGGATTTTTACTTAATTTGTATCCAAATTCTCCTCAAATTTTAACTGGCATAAAAAAAGGAGGAGGTTCTCAATTCGTCCTTATTTTTTAAATGTTTGTTACCTCAAAACTTTCGACTGGGTGAACCGATTTTAATGATTCTTTTTTTATATGAAAACTAGTACTTCCCATGTTGTCCCATATTCGTTTAAAGAAAAACGTTTACTGCTTATAAGTTAAAAAATAAGGGATAACATATTTACTTTTTACGGGATAACTCTATTTTGATAATTTTTTTTTTCAATTACCTACATTGTACCATTAAATTGTTAACATTTAACCTTTATCTTACCTTCTAAAGATGAAAATTATAGGATTTTAAAATAAGGGATGAAATAGTGACGTTTAACTGAATCATTGGATTTTGATGATTTTTTTTTCTATTAGAAAGAGTATTCCTCTTAGTTTCTTTCATTACATTTAAAAGCAAAAAATTTCAACCCTTCGGAGTCAAAGGGGATGAAGTAGTAACTTTTACCATTTCAACGACGCTGTCTCATATGAGCAGCGCGTTTAGTAGGTTTGGCCATGATCAAAGAAATAAAATCAGTTAGCAAACTTCAGATCACTAAAAATCGAGAAATAAATAAAAATTATAATAAAATGAAAAGCCGACTTTAAAATAAATAAAAAATCTTAAACAAAAAACCCACTAAAAAGTAAACAAATCATTTCGTATCCTTTCAGTGCCTACAACTTACAAATTTTTAGGATAATATAATGTACAACTGTTGTTATTTTTGGAGTTGATGTCAGTCAAAGAAATAAATATTAATGTTCATTTGTAAAAAGGTTTAAGAAATTAGTTATTAGTATTTTGTAGTTTTAAGATCGCTAGATACTGTCACACTTCGAGTACCTATATTGTACAAAAGTTCGTTTGAAAAATAGATTTCAAAGGGTATTCTCGTTTATTGCTAAGTACTAATATAGGTAGACGTATTTCCTTGACTGAAACCAACTCCAAAAATAACAATAGTTGTACCTACATTATATCATTCTAATAATTTGATTGTCTTTTAAGCAGTCTTTACATATATTTAGAAAATTTTGCTATGGTGAACTCTAAATAAATATTGTGGTAATTGTTTGTAGTAGATATATATTGGTTGTAAGTTGTAGACACAAGAATACGCAATTATTTTATTCCTTTTTGGTGCATTTTTTGTTGAAGATTTTTTTTTTTAAGTTATTCTTCTTTAGGCGCGTTATGAAAAAATGATGAGAGTAAAATTTTAAGATGCACGCGCATTTTCAGCCAAAAATTAACAAAATGAAGTTAGTCGCAAAACCGCTGAGCTTCCTGGCGCGCGTAATTTGAAATTTTTGTTGTATTTATTTTCTAATTTATTTATTTTTATATTTAAATTAAAAATAATAATATATATAAATGACACATATTATTAATAAAGAAGTTAATACTTTTCTCGAATTTTGCAGTAGCTGTTATACTATTTGAAATTTAATGATGAAATTGACGTCTGCATTCCATGCATGTTTTTAGTTATCACGAAATCTGGGATTCTATAATGATTCAACCATCTTAGAATAATAATTTAGTAACACAAGATATGAATAAGATTAAGACATTTACTTTGACAAGTAGCTACTTACTATATTTCGCAATTTCTATGAAGCTTCGTTGTCATAACATGCATGAATTGTTAACCAAAAAAATGATCCTGACAAATTTTATAAACGTCTTGCAGCTTTCTTTGGATATAATTTATTGATACAAATTAAAATATTATTCTCTTAATTTTATTTTTAATAATTAAATCTTTAAATATATATATATATATATATTATTATTATTATTAAATATTAAATTACAGTTTTTTTAAATTGATTATTTAAATAAAATTAATAAAAACTAATTTTTAATGATACCAAAGAAGTATAACTTCTCACGCGCGTACATAAGTGCACGCAACCACTTTTTGTTTGTAAGTCAGTTTTTCATTGTTGTAATTTTTATTTTATAATTTTAGGTCCACGGAATTTTCCCTATAATTTTTGTTAGCCCAAAAATATGTGATATAAAGGCTTTTATCTTTTAATTTGATTAACATAGGAGGTTGAATCAGTTGAATATTTCACAATTCTTAAGCACGACAGAAAGAAGGTTTTAGAAGCCACTCTTGAAGGTCTTAAGAAATTTATTACAATTTCAGTTAATTTTAAATTTTTTAGGAAACATTCATCTTTGAGGAAATACAGTAGAAGGTGCAAATAACCACATCGTTTGTATGCAAATAATTTTTAACGTTAAACTCCAAAAGATTACCTATAGGTACTCATTTATTATAACAGAATCTAATTAATTGTTGAGAAAAACCTTATAGTTTGATACCAAAATTATCAACAGGGTTTTTTGCAAATTTTCAATTTCTGTGAGATGACGATCTCGATCTGAACAGTTAACAAACTCTTATATTAATAATGAATATTATCAACAAGTTTCATACGGAATCTCCATCAAATACCCGCCGTTGCTGATTGACAAAAGTCTCTGCTAATATTCAAACAAAACGACAAAAATATTTCATCTTCTTTCAACTTGTGAATACATGCACTTCATTGCTTATTACCTTCGTCGTTTTGTAAGACATGATAAATCCAAATTTGGCAAAATAAAAGAAAAAATTTCTTGGAAATCGATTAATTAAGTCGAGTCTTATTGATGGACATATGAACGAGTGCAACATTTACTCCGACACGTCATGTCAATCGATATATATTCGATAGAAATAGTCAGCAAAATGAATTCCAAGTACTCTTAGTTGGAATTAAGTAAAAATATATTGCAATACAAATAAGAAATTGCAACCATTAGAAAGCATAATCTATATGAAAATAATTTTGAAAACCGTGAGAAGTATTTCATTTGACTAAGATTTCACTAGAAATTTAAAAAAAAAATGATAAATAATGTATATTTTAGGGGACATTAATAATTTTCTTTCAAAATACACATTTTCCGTGAAAAAAAAAAAAATTATTCAAGGTCTTGAAATGAGCAATCGTTAACTAGCCATTGCCCTTACGTATGGTTCACTCTTAATTAATATTCAAATCGCTATTTTAAAATCTAAAAGATTTAATGACTTTAATAAAAATAATACAAAATTCGACCTGGACATTTGAAGCGAAATAATTGACAAAATCGAATTTTTTTTAAAAATTGTACCTAACGGAGAAAAATTTATTTAGATATTGATTTTATATAGAAAAACCGGGTGTATATCAGTGGCGTGCGGTAACTTTTGAAACAGAGCATACGGTAAGAAGGGGGGGGGGGTAATATAAACCAAAATTTTTAAATTTATTTTTTTAATTGGTAAACATGGTATTATACTATAAATTTATTTTTAAAAATTAACCTTATTCAACGCTTCTTCTTACAAAAATCATCAATAACCGCATCATATAATGTATTTAAAAACCACGAAAATAGTTCTTATCCTAAAAATTAGTTGTCTGTAAAGTCGGTTTAGGGACGATAGTTTTACGTGATAACGTCATAAAGAACACCTAATTGATGAAAAATTTCGTACTTTTTTAAAAATGAAATCAGACTAAAAATTATGAAGGAAAAATTAAATTAAATCTTATTAAGTAAATTTAAAAGAAAAACACAAAACACGTTGTGTTAGGTAAAGGCAACAACTATCGATATATCAAAATATCGATAGTTGATATTTATTTCCGAATATCAAATTCGATATTTTTTTAAGAGCTTTATTATATTTTATAGTTATTGACAATTTTTCAAGTAATCGCGTTGTGAGATGAAAATATCGATATATCGAAGTATCGATATTTTTAACCGACTTCAAAAAAAGGAGGAAGTTCTCAATTCGACTGTATTTTTTTTTTATGTTTGTTACCTCAGCATTTCCGACTGGGTGAAGCGGTTGATGATTCTTTTTTCATTTTAAAGCTGGTGCTTCCCGAATGGTCCCATTTTAGTTTGAAGGAAATCGTTCACTTCTAAGGGGTTAAAAACTAAGGGATGGAATACAAACTTCTTATTGGATAGCTCGATTTCGATAATTCTTTTTTTATTTGAAAGCTAGTGCTTCTCGTGTGTTCCCATTTCAATTTGAAGAAAATCTTTCACTTCTAAAGGGTTGACAACTAAGGGATGAAATATTAACTTCTTATTGAATAGCTCGATTTTAAAAATTCTGTTTTTATTTGAAAGCTAGTGCTTCTCGTGTGGTCCCATTTTAATTTGAGGAAAATCTTTCACTTCTAAAGGGTTGAAAACTAAGGAATGAAATATTAACTTCTTATTGGATAGCTCGATTTTGATAATTTTGTTTCTATTACGTACAACGTACCTTTAATTTGTTCACATTTCAATTTGAAAAAAAAATCCACCCTTTAAGAATGAAAATAGGGGATGAAATAGTGACATTTAACCGAATTTTGATAATTTTTTTTTCTGTTGGAAAGAGTAATCCACTTAGTTTTGTTATTACATTTAAAAGTAAAAAATTTCAACCCTTAAGGGCAAAAAGGGATGATGTAGTAACTTTTAATATTGAACGGCGCTGCCTCATATGAGCAGCGCGTTTGGAAGGTTAACCATTTTCAAGAAAATAAAATCAGTTATCAAACTTCAGATCTCTAAAACGCGAGAAATAAATAAATATTATAAAAATATGAAAAACCGACTTCAAAATATATAAAAATTCTTAAACAAGAAATGCACTAAAAAGTAACAAAATAATGGCGTATCCTTGCAGTATCTACAACTTACAAATTATTAGGATGATACAATGTACAACTATTGTTATTTTTGGAGTTGGTGTCAGTCAAGAAAATAAATATTAATGGTAATTTGTAAAAATTGTAAAAAGGTTTAGTTGGTAATTGGTATTTTATAGTTTAAAGGTCGCTAGATATTGTTACAGTTGGAGTATATTGTTTAAAAGTTCATTTGAAAAATAATTTTCATAAGGTATTCTCGTTTTTTGCTAAGTACCAATATAGTCGTATTTTCTTGGCTGACACCAACTCCAAAAATAACAATAGTTGTACATTATATCATACTAATAATTAGTAAGTTGTAGACACTACAAGGATACGCAGTTATTTTTTTACTTTTTAGTGCATTTTTTGTTTAAGATTTTTATATATTTTGAAGTCGGTTTTTCATATTTTTATAATATTTATTACACGATAAACATGAATAGTTACTGTGAATACTGAACAGGAGAACATCTGCAAAACCGTCTCTAGTGGACAAATTCGTTCAGTCGTGTTACTTATCGGCCGTTGATGACCGTCAAACGGCCGAAGGACGGCTCCAGTGGACGACTACAGCCTACAGCATGTATGGACCGCACGCCACTGGTGTATATATATATTCTGATAATACTATGATAGGTACACGAATCATTCTATGACTCATCCTTACCGGTTTGTAATGTATCAAAAAATTTCTAAGTCAGCTCTTTTTTTATATAATTTTACCACAAAACCTCTAACAATTAATGTCAATATAGGCGTAATAAAAAAAAGTAATTACCAAAGATTTATCTGCAAATTACGTTATTATTACTTATTAAAATTGCGTAAAGAGCATTTGAGATCACCACATCGAAATGTCACTGCAATCATTCCATAAAAAATTAACTTTGTTAAATACTATTTTCATGAGTTAAATTTATAAATAGTATGCATTTAAAACCTGTTTCCTTTGCCAAATCCTTATATGGAAATGCACAACATATGGTCATGGTCCACTTTCCAAAAAGTTAAATCATACCTGTTTATAAACATCTACATAAATGGCATGATTTTCAGATTTTAAGTCCTGTTAATTTCAATTTTCAAAAATACTGAAAGAGAAAATATGGAATAAGTAAAAATGATTTTTAATTAATATTCTCATTTTTTTTATTTGTATATAGGAATGTGAACATAATATTTTTGTAAAAAAACGTTTGAAAAAATAATTTAATAAAAGCAATTTGGGAGGGGGGAGATAAAATTTTTTTAGTTTTCTTCAACATCGCCTTCTTGTTCTTCATCGAATTCGGCATCTTCATCGGCGGTGGCTTCTTGATATTGCTGATATTCACTGACCAAGTCATTCATGTTAGATTCGGCTTCGGTGAATTCCATTTCGTCCATACCCTCGCCGGTGTACCAATGCAAGAAAGCCTTGCGTCTGAACATAGCCGTGAATTGTTCGGAGATTCGTTTGAAAAGTTCTTGGATGGCGGTGGAGTTGCCGATGAAGGTGGCGGACATTTTCAGTCCTCGGGGTGGAATGTCGCAGACGGCTGTCTTGACGTTGTTTGGAATCCATTCAACGAAGTATGAGCTGTTCTTGTTTTGGATGTTCAACATTTGTTCGTCAACTTCTTTCATTGACATACGTCCACGGAAAACAGCAGCTACCGTCAAGTAGCGTCCGTGTCGTGGATCACAGGCGGCCATCATGTTTTTAGCGTCGAACATTTGTTGGGTAAGTTCAGGAACGGTAAGTGCTCTGTATTGTTGGCTGCCTCGGGATGTGAGTGGCGCGAATCCTGGCATGAAGAAGTGAAGACGTGGGAATGGAACCATGTTAACGGCGAGTTTTCGAAGATCCGCATTTAATTGACCAGGGAAACGTAAGCATGTGGTAACACCAGACATTGTAAGGGAAACTAAATGATTCAAATCACCATAGGTGGGTGTGGTCAATTTCAAGGTACGGAAACAGATATCATAGAGAGCTTCGTTATCAATACAGTAGGTTTCGTCGGTGTTTTCAACAAGTTGATGAACGGAAAGGGTGGCATTGTAAGGTTCGACAACGGTATCGGATACTTTAGGAGAAGGTACAACGGAGTAGGTGTTCATAATTCTATCGGGATATTCTTCCCGGATTTTCGAAATGAGCAACGTTCCCATTCCCGATCCGGTACCACCCCCTAACGAATGTGTCAATTGGAATCCTTGAAGACAATCGCATGACTCGGCTTCTTTTCGTACCACATCCAAAACTGAATCAACTAATTCAGCTCCTTCCGTGTAATGACCCTTGGCCCAGTTATTTCCAGCTCCCGATTGTCCGAACACGAAGTTGTCCGGTCTGAAGATCTGTCCGAAAGGACCGGATCTCACCGAGTCCATGGTACCGGGTTCCAAATCAACAAGAATGGCACGGGGTACATATTTTCCTCCACTGGCTTCATTGTAGTAGACATTGATACGTTCTAGTTGTAAGTCGGAATCGCCATGGTAGGCACCGGTCGGGTCAATTCCATGTTCATCGGAAATGATTTCCCAGAACTGAAATAAAAATAATGCACTTAAAATTTTCACCGTACATATTTTGCTTTTAACTAAAAATACAGTTACATTTGTGATGTGGAAAAATGACATCATCGCCATTAAAAAAAATATTTAATGATCAATGGTGATCTCATGATTTTCATCTTTTCTTTTCTAACACAAGACAAAATTCATTTTTTCATTGAATTTTCGCCCACGAATCGAATTAACTGATTTATTCTCTCAATACGTTACAAAGCCTTGTTTGAATCAGACAATTACTTAATAGGGAAATAGATTGGTCATCCTTGAAAAGCCTACTGTTAAGTAACTTTTAAATGTGAATTTATACAAAACTAGCTGATACCCGCGACGTCGTCTGGGTAGGTTATTTTGTTAAAAGCATATTTAGGTTACAGAGGAAAAACGTTTAAAAAATTGAAAGCAAAAATATATTAAAAATTAACGGAAAGAACATTTTTAATTATATGCCAAAATATTGCTCCCTCAGAATCTATATATTAGATAACCAATAATTAATTTTTCAAAAATTTGTAAATTCAAAATAAAAATTGCTATATAATCTAAAAAAATCACTGTTTTCCATTTTTTTTTGAAATTCTTCCTTAAATGCTCTTTCCGGATTCGCAATTGCTCCAGGTTTATAGTTAATTAGTGATTCAATTTTAAACTGTTCATGTTTATGAGATCCAATTGCGTGTATAAATTGTTAAAAATAATTAATTATTAAAAATATTACAAAAATTTGATCACTTATTTAGCCAGGGGAGAACTTAAAAAATAAGAAAAACAAAACTTTCAATTAAAAATTATTTTGCATTTTATAGCGATTTTATTTCTTTAGTTTGAAAATTTTTAAAAATGTAATTATTAATTAACTATAAACTATACACCTGGAGCAATTGCGGATCCGAAAAGAGCATTTAAGGAGCAATTAAAAAAAATGACTTTTGTATTTTTAATTTACAAATTTTTAAAAATTATGCATCAATTAATAACTTTACACTTGGAGAAATTGCGGATTCTGAGGGAGCAATTTTTGTCATATAGGTAGTTTAATTAAAGAAAAAAAATATTTCTCGCTAACTTAACTCTTCCTGGTTAAAAATATATGCAATAATAAAAGGGGGTGTTGAAATGTAATTTGATTATTGTAACGGTTGAAACTTAAAAATGTATTTTGAATCTTTATTTACATTAAAATATAAAAAATGCTAAAAGAAAATTTTTAAAAAAGCTATAAAAATATTTTAACAACTGCTTAAACAAATAGAAAATAGAATTCAAAAAATCTATATTAATCTAAAATTTCGCTGTACTATATCAAGTCTACGCTCAAATATGAAATAATCAGTAGGCAGTTGAAGGAGAAACATTCTCTCTCTAGCCCATGCGCATTACATCGTTTGCCATACTCGCGACCAAAGCGACGAAAAATGCACCGCTTCACCCGATTTGCTTGTAAAAATCGCATTTTTTAAAACTTTAATTACTTTGTTTTTAATGAAGATATCGTGAAAATTCTTTTTTTAGATAAAGACCAAATAGTATTTTATTTAAAAGCGAACATTAGAAAATAGCTATCATTTTATTTATATAAATAGATATAAGATCGTTGAAGTTATCTTAACGTTTTCAAGAGAAAATTGCACCGGATACAGCTGTTGCTTCCTGTCCCTATGTCCCTGTGTTCACGTTGAAATAATGAAGCCTTTGTAATTAGAACATGCATGTTAAAACGTTAACTTTTTCGTAAAATTTCTATCGATTTTACTGTCGTCCACAGTGGGAACGAAGACACTAATCGAATGAAAGTCTCGTGTGAAATGATATAGAAAGTCGTTGATTAATATGAATATTCAAATTAGTCATTGTTGGTGAAATATGTAGGCTTGGCAAACGTTAATTACCAATTAACAGCCGAGGAAGCATAAATACAATAAAGTTTTGAAACGATGCGCTCCGGTGTTCGTCCCAGTCACATAAGTTCAATGCCCCGCTGAACTTCCACAGTTAAATAATTTCGAATCAATGTAGCAAATATCCGATACTTAAAATTTTGCATTGAGATAATCGAAAATTTCATATAATGCGGTTATTTGCTATTTTAATATTGCAAGATGTCTGATCAGAAAACATTGGAATTCAGTGATCTGAAATTCGTCTTGCTGAGGTGATGCGCTTATGAATATTTATCGTGTGTTAAAAAACCTTGACTTTTATCAAAAATTAACCATCGCATAATAAAGATATACAGCTGACATTAATTTATTTTATAATAATTATTTAACTAGTTTTTCGTTTATATAATATAGCTTCAAGTTTTTTTTTCCTATTTTATTAAAAATGAAGACGAGTTTAAGGCAGTCTGAGTTAATGAGATTCGGATACGGTCAATACGTTTCAGCCATGTTTGCGTTCCGGTTAATTTTCAAGAACAAAACGGTTCATTATCAATGAAATAAGTAAAAAAATAATTGTTCATAGTTTCATATTCTAAAAGATGCAAATTTCAAGTTAAGAAAAAAAAATTATGAAAAGGGGTGCGGTCTATTTTGGGTTACGGTGACCCCGTTGTTTTATTGATCATTTATAATATTTAGCTGACTAAAACTTTTTGGGAGATTAATTTTTACAATTTTATGGTAATATCTAGTCTAAATTTTATAAAAATTAATTTTTATAAAAATATCTAGTCTAAATTTTATAAAAATTAAATTTTTTGTGTAATTTTATTATTTAGTACTCTACTACAGGTTTTACACTTCAAATTCGACATTTTACAGATCAAATAGGACATTTTACTTATTAGATCCACGGTCCCCAACCCTATGCCCGCGGGCACCATAATGCCCGGAGACCCTTTTATGTGTGCCCTTCGCTGTGAGACCACGATAAAAAATTTTTACTCCAAAATACAAAAAAAAGCATAAAGAACAACGACCTATAAATTTATCTTGCAAAAATTAAATGGTGCCCGGCGCCCGACCGGCATTCTAGATATATGCTCTTAGGCGCAAAAAGGTTGGGGACCCCGGCATTAGATGTTTATTGTACATTGTAATTAAAAAATTTTGATGAAAGTTATAGTGGAACAAAGATGTAAATTTAATTTATAAATATTCTTTTACGGTGACTCCTCGTAATTTCGTATAAATATTTATAACAATCAGTAAAAATTACGGTGGCAAAACTGATTTATTATATCTTGAATTTTGAACATTTTGTTGGATCCGCCAATAAATTCCTTGCTAAAAATTTATTTTCGAAAATATCTCGTTATTAAGGTTCATCATCATTGGTGAATATTGTTGTAAAAAAAATGCATATACCTATCAATATTCGTTCTATAACGACTTTCATTAATAATTTTGGTAAAGTTCCACTTTAGACCCTGTTAGAAGTACATTGTTGGTGTAGAATGTAGTTTTCAATCAGTAATTAGTATCATTGTAACGAAAATAACTAGATTTAAACTTATTTGACTAAATGTGCACTTACTGACACCGCAAAGTTTCACACAAAACCAAATGTCTTAACCACCAAATTCCTATTTCTATAACCTTAAATTCTAACAGGGTCTAAAGTGGAACTTTACCAAAAAGAACTATAAACACCAAAAAAAAAAAATCGCTATGTATAATAAACATTTAATGATTAAAGTGTTCAATTTGACTTGTAAAATGTTCAATTTGGAGTGCAAAAGTATATAAAAAAAATTAACTATATAATGAGTAGGTCTTGCCTCATTTGCTTTCATAGATGAACTGGCTCTAGTTATATAGCACCCCCCTCCCCCAATGAAAAAAAAAAACCTTCAAGAGAATTAAAAGGTAATCAACTAACTTTAAAATTCTAACAGGGTATAAAGTGGA
The DNA here is from genome assembly GCA_958496155.1 of Sisyra nigra. Taxonomy (NCBI): domain Eukaryota; kingdom Metazoa; phylum Arthropoda; class Insecta; order Neuroptera; family Sisyridae; genus Sisyra; species Sisyra nigra. The sequence goes on from OY292318.1 coordinate 38,363,736, forward strand.
ATTTTACCAAAACAAACTATAAACACAAAAAAAATCGCTATGTATAATAAACATTTAATGATTAAGGTGCCCAATTTGATTTGTAAAATGTTCAATTTGGAGTGGAAAACTTTACAATAAAAATTAATTATATAATGAGTAGGCATTGCCTTCTTTGCTTTCATCGAGGAACCGGCACTAGTTATATAACAACCCCCCCCCAATAAAAAAATAAACGCTAGAGAATTTATAATTAAAAGGTAATCAACTAACTTCAAAGTTCTAACAGGGTCTAAAGTGGAACTTTACCAAAAAGAACTATAAACACAAAAAAAAATCGCTACGTATAATCAACATTTAATGATTAAGGTGTGATTTGAATTGTAAAATGTTCAATTTGAAATTAATCGCTAAGTATAATAAATATTTACTGAATAAGGCACTGCCTCCTTTGCTTTCATCGAAGAACCGGTACTAGTTATATAACAACCCCTCCCCCAACGAAAATAAAAACGCCAAAGAGAATTAATAATTAAAAGGTAATCAACTAACTTCAAAATTCTAACAGAGCCTAAAGTGGAACTTTACCAAAAAGAACTAAAAAACACTAAAAAAATACTATGAATAATAAACATTTAATGCATAAGGTACCCAATTTGATTTGTAAAATGTTTAATTTGGAGTGCAAACCCGTAAAATAAAAATAACTATAATTTTAAGTAGGCACTGCCTCCTTTGCTTTCATCGAGGAACCGGAACTAGTTATATAACAACCCCCCCCCCCAATAAAAAAACAAAACGCTAAAGAGAATTTATAATTAAAAGGTAATCAACTAAATTCAAAATTCTAACAGAGCCTAAAGTGGAACTTCACCAAAAAGAACTATAAACACTAAAAAAATGCTATGAATAATAAACATTTAATACATAAGGTACCCAATTTGATTTGTAAAATGTTTAATTTGGAGTGCAAATCCGTTAAATAAAAATAATATAAATTTTAAGTAGACCTGCCTTCTTTGCTTTCATCGAGGAACCGGCACTAGCTATATAACAACCCTTCCCCCAACGAAAATAAAAACGCCAAAAAGAATTAATAATTAAAAGGTAATCAACTAACTTCAAAATTCTAACAGAGCCTAAAGTGGAACTTCACCAAAAAGAACTATAAACACTAAAAAAATGCTATGAATAATAAACATTTAATACATAAGGTACCCAATTTGATTTGTAAAGTGTTTAATTTGGAGTGCAAACCCGTAAAATAAAAATAACTATAATTTTAAGTAGGCACTGCCTCCTTTGCTTTCATCGAGGAACCGGAACTAGTTATATAACAACCCCCTCCCAATAAAAAAACAAAACGCTAAAGAGAATTTATAATTAAAAGGTAATCAACTAAATTCAAAATTCTAACAGAGCCTAAAGTGGAACTTCACCAAAAAGAACTATAAACACTAAAAAAATGCTATGAATAATAAACATTTAATACATAAGGTACCCAATTTGATTTGTAAAATGTTTAATTTGGAGTGCAAATCCGTTAAATAAAAATAATATAAATTTTAAGTAGACACTGCCTTCTTTGCTTTCATCGAGGAACCGGCACTAGCTATATAACAACCCCTCCCCCAACGAAAATAAAAACGCCAAAAAGAATTAATAATTAAAAGGTAATCAATTAACGTCATTTCAATTCTATCAATTGTTGATAATTTCTTGATTCAATGTCAATCGGGTAAAAGAAAAGTCGCATTGCAAAAAAAAATTAAATATTCGAACATGTGAACTGCAATGCAGGTAATTTCGAGTTCAAACCAATTTAAAAAAAAAAAAGCCAAAATGTCGGCCAATTTACTATTGAGGTAGAGCCAACAAAAGGTGTTTGGAAACCACCAAACAGATGTCTAAATGGAACAAAATTGTAAATAAATGCGTGAGCATCTTAATTGGATTATGTGTCAAAAGAAACTCGAGTCAATACTTTTAATTCTATAATACATATTTTAAGGTCATGGTATAGTAAAATATTTGACAGATAATTAACGTAAGAATTTTTGACGTTTACAAAAGGAACGATGAACTTTGATGTGTTATAGGACAGATGAAAATTCGAATGTATGACCTACGTGATGGAATAATTGACGCATTCAAGCCGGTGCATTTTATCAGAAAAAAATCACTTAAACCTAACCTAAAATCGCATCATATCATATACGATCACTTGTTGATAAACCGGTGAAAATTTATTGTGTAAGATCAGCATTGAATTGATTTAATTTTCTAGGTGTCACCCACACATGCACATTCACGTTTAGACAAGCAACGAGATAAAATGCCTCGGCTTGGACAGGAACATTTCAGCAATTTTCGCCACTTACCTTAGCTCCAATCTGGTTTCCGCATTGACCGGCTTGAATGTGAACGATTTCCCTCATTTTTCCAAGTTTTTTTTTTTGAGAATTAATACAAAATGTAAAACGCCACGAACGTGTTTCGTACGACTGCTGCTTTCAATCTAACGGCACATTATAATAGTGCTGGGTTTTGTACCGAAACGACGCCCAATTCTCAGCCGCTCATTGGTCCTGCTGTTAGATGCCTCTTATACCAACCTTGTAAACCGTACGCGTTACTATATTCAAATTTTAACGTACACAATTCGTTTTAATTTCATTGATAATACCATTGGCACTATTATTCAAGTAGTTTTCTCATAAAACAAACTTTCAAAGTATCACATTAATCTCCACATAATCTATGTACCGGCCATTAAATATTAATTCTAATACAAGCCTTAAAACAACGCTTCATAAAACCCTTTCAGAATAAGCCAATTACCTATTTACAAAAAAAAAGTAAAGTTACCTATTATCAATTATAATAATAAATATTAAAAATAAATTTATACAAAGTGCATTGAACATGTTGTTTATTCATTAAATCGATTATTTTCCTACTATAGTCAAGGAAATAGTAACTAGACCTGCTCGTTTAGGTTGGCAATTTCAGGCTGGGAAACAGCCGGCCTACATTCATCGAAATCGAACAGAATATGACCGTTTTAGGATGATTTATGCCGGCATCAGATACGAGTTTAATGTTTTCTGTTTTTTTATTTTAACAAATAAACGCAAGGTTCAATTATGATTTTATTCGATTTTTTTTTTGTAGTTGATAAAGATGCGATAAAAATATTTTGAATTTTTTGGCCCACTTTATATGGGAAATTTTAGTATTAAAAAATAACGTTATTGAACTTAAAACTTTTTTATCAGCGTATATTGGCGACTTATAATATTTTTTGGAATTATGTATTATAATTTGTATTGTTATATAGGTAATTGTTCACTATTTAATAATTTTTAAATGTAATAAATTATATAATTCATGGAATAATTAATATTAAATCAAACGAAGCATATTTATTGTATGTACTTTATTTATTAACACGAAAAAAATTTAAGTTGTAACCCTAAGGTCGCTGGTATCAGTGCCATAGTGACCTTACGCAATTTAAACAGCAGTTCACCCTTTTTAACCGACTTCAAAAAAAGGAGGAGGTTCTCAATATATATTTTCGACTGTATTTTATTTTTTTTTTTTATGTTTGTTACCTCAGTTTTTCCGACTGGGTGAAGCGATTTTGATGATTCTTTTTTTATTTGAAAGCTGGTGCTTCCCGAATGGTCCCATTTTAATTTGAAGGAAATCGTTCACTTTTAAGGGGTTGAAAATTAAGGGATGAAAAACTAACTTCTTATTGGATAGCTCGATTTTGATAATTCTTTTTTTATTTGAAAGCTGGTGCTTTCCGTGGGGTCCAGTTTTAATTTGAAGGAAATCTTACACTTCTAAGGGGTTGAAAACTAAGGGATGAAATACTAACTTCTTATTGGATAGCTCGATTTTGATAGTTCTTTTTTTATTTGTAGAACACAACTTTAAATTAATCTCTTTAAATCTTTGTTTCTATTACGTACAACGTACATTTAAATTGTTCACATTTCAATTTAAAGAAAAAAAACCACCCCTTAAGGATGAAAATAAGGGATGAAATAGTGACATTTAACCGAATTTGATAATTTTTTTTCAGTTGGAAAGAATAATCCACCTAGTTTTGTAATTAAATTTAAAAGCAAAAAATTTCAACCCTTAAGGGCAAAAAGGGATGATGTAGTAACTTTTAATATTAAACGGCGCTGTCTCATATGAGCAGCGCGTTTGGAAGGTTAACCATTTTCAAGAAAATAAAATCAGTTATCAAACTTCAGATCACTTAAACGCGAGAAATAAAAAATATTATAAAAAAATGAAAAACCGACTTCAAAATATATAAAAATTCTTAAACAAGAAATGCACTAAAAAGTAACAAAATAATGGCGTATCCTTGCAGTATCTGCAACTTACAAATTATTAGGATGATACAATGTACAACTATTGTTATTTTTGGAGTTGGTGTCAGTCAAGAAAATAAATATTAATGGTAATTTGTAAAAATTGTAAAAAGGTTAAGTTGGTAATTGGTATTTTGTAGTTTAAAGGTCGCTAAATATTGTTACAGTACGAGTATATTGTTTAAAAGTTCATTTGAAAACTAATTTTCATAAGGTATTCTTGTTTTTTGCTAAGTACCAATATAGTCGTATTTCCTTGGCTGACACCAACTCCAAAAATAACAATAGTTGTACATTGTATCATCCTAATAATTTGTAAGTTGCAGATACTGCAAGGATACGCCATTATTTTGTTACTTTTTAGTGCATTTCTTGTTTAAGAATTTTTATATATTTTGAAGTCGGTTTTTCATTTTTTTATAATATTTTTTATAAATATCAGAAGCGTGGCTACCGGTGCTATCTCTAAGGCCGCGTTCAGACGGATCAACTAAACTCGCCCGACTATTTTCAATCTTGTAGACTGTAGCAGGGTAAGCGACGCGGGAAGTGAAGTACAAGCGAGTTGAAAGGGAAGCAAATTGAAAGAAAACTGATCAACTAAACTCGTTCAACAAAAGATTGACTGAATCAAACTTTTGTTGAACGAGTTTTGTTGATCAGTTTTCTTTCAATTCTGCTCAATTTGCTTCCCTTTCAACTCGCTAGTACTTCACTTCTCGCGTCGCTTACCCTGCTGCAGTCTACAAGATTGAAAATAGTCGGGCGAGTTTAGTTGATCCGTCTGAACGCGCCCTAAGAATTAAAGGTTTTAAGTACCTACTTGACAGGCATGATAGAACTATTATTTTTAGCATAACAATTAATTGTAGTTTATAGTGAAAGATAACAACAAAGATAACAAGTATGGACTTTTTTTAAAATTTATTTTAATTTAGCACCGATTTTCTTGCGAAAGGTTCTTCTTAAAAGGCCCCTTGAGGTCTAGAGGAGTTAACAGATATTATCTTTTTTTTTTTCATATCAGGTGAAATATTTTGTTTTAAAAATTAGCATTGTTCGTTAAGAATAACGACAGTTTCTTAATATCGTAACATATTCGTAACATCTTGGTCGAAATTCATGGTATTTTCATCGTTATTCAAATCAATTGCCGTACTGCTTCTGCTATCAACATGCTCAAATTGCCCTTCATCTTTAAGTGTAATACCTTGATTTTTTAGTTTTAAGTCAGTTTAATTAATTTTTTTTACTATAGACTTGTTCAAACACCTGTTCATATTTAGAAGTACCTACTTTAATTTTCTGTAGTCGTAGCAAACGATTTATGAAAATGGGATAATTTTGGTATTTTTTTCAAACGTTCCTGTTCCTTTTTCAATTTCTCTTTTTTACTGCACCCTCTCTGCAGAACCACTAGTACTAATTTTCTCAAAATTTTCGGGCCCCTCAAAGCTTTGGGCCCCCCGCGTCGCGGGGTCTAGCGATATGGTAGTTCCGCCACTGAGTATGGATAAATATTGATGCCTGTTCAAAATTCCAAACCTGCAACACCCCATGAGCTTCTAAAGTTGATATTCTGCTGATGCAAAGGAAACTGTGGAGCAATGGGTGGATATTGGAAGGCAGGCCTCAACGGTTTTGCAATGTTTCTTAATTGTTCTGGATACCTGCAGCAACATAATGGAGATACCAAAATTGTCCCCGTACATGTAGAACAAAATAATTGTTTGGCTGTACGCGCTTTCAAAAAAAAATGATAATGTTTTCTTCCAAGTGGATATATCAAAACTTCAGTGGCGTAGCGATGGGGGGGCAAGGGGGAATCATGCCCCGGGCGCTAATCACAAAGGGGAGCTAAATGGTCCGCAAAACAAAAAAATTATTGTGTGGTTTTACGAAACCACGATACAAGTGAAACTTTTTTTCGGATTTAAGGCACTTAAGTAACTGAACATTTTTGGAAAATTATACGATTTAGGGTATAAAAATAGAGTAGAAAGAAAGGGATGTGGCACGAATTCGCTGTCTGACTTGACGCGCGCCGTTGCAACTAATTTTGAATTTCCATTATTGATGTTAATACTCGAATGTTATTTTCATTATTGAATTTGTTGATTATTGTTAAACCGATCATCGGCCTGTTGTTATCTATTATAACATCACCGTCTGATATTTATATTTATATTATATTTTATATTTTTGCACTATTCTCACTAGCTGTATCTCTGTCTATCATGATCAAGTGAACAACATTTATATCAATACACTGATCAAAACACGAATACCAATAGAAATATGATTGACAATTAATGACTACTTATAATATACTAAAACGTTGTCATGGAGAGGAAAATAGCTCATTACATTCAGTAATAACTCGCGCAAGAGCTCTGGTAAAACGACATAGTATATATCTAATAATGTATATACGAGCTCTGCCGAACACTTGCCGAGAATGTAACACACATTTAGCGACATGCTTAAGACAGGCCAAAAATTTGAGACGATGTATAAAAAAAATTGCTGGATATTTTTTTTATTATAATTGATTTCTAAAAATATAACTTTTGTCCGTGTCTGTTCATATCCGTGACACTTGCAAGAGGCAGTGCAGCTAGATCGTGGGATTTTTAAGTGTTGAGAGAGAAAAATTTGAAATTATCAACTTTGATGATATTATTGAAAAATTTGCTTTATCAAAAGCAAGAAAAATTTATAAAAAGTAAATAGATTTTTTTGGATTGGGGGGGGGGGTTTAGCTAAAAAGTATTGTGCTCCGGGCGCGAGTTAAGCTCGGTACGCCATTGCAAAACATATCTATAAAAATAATTTTGAAGATGAGCAGCCAAAAATTTGGATTAGTAGGAAACATCTCTTATTTAGACCCATTCTGTTAATTGGACCCATTAGGTCTATGCATTCTCAAGTTTGCAACTCTCAAAAAGTTGTGGAAAAATTTTTATACAGGAAAAACCGTGAAATTTTTGAACTTGTTTCAGATTCTGCTCGTTATCTCCTAATTCATCCATTTTTCTTCGAAAGCTATTCTGTACGTTTTTTAAGAACATTTACAATAATTTGACATGACCTCGGCTGGACTCATCCACATTGCTAGTCAGCAAGCTTCTGCCCCTGCAGAGCTCCTAAATCTCCTCTCTTGTGAATGCAAGAAGAGGTGCAGAGGTGGCTGCACTTTCTTGAAAGGAGGGTTTAGAAGTTCTGTGATGTGTGCTAACTGCTCTGTGAAAATGTGCAGGAATGCCGCCCTTATCATCATTGAAGAGGACGACGGTGACGAGCTTCAAGACAACCCTGACGATCCACCAATACTGGAGGACCCAAACAAATGTGATTTAACTTATATATGGGTTCTCTTAGATTTTAAGGTGAACTACAAGACTTAAAGACCCCAGTCTGCGCTCAATTTAAAGCTAATTAAGTTGCCTACAAATTATATTTAACAAGTAGGTACTGCTCGTGGGATCAATGGTTTCAACGCAACTAAGATCCAAAAAAGATCTAAAACTAAAATTTTCAATTTTTGAAAAAACTGGCCTATTTTCAAAGTGCCGTAACTTAGTGATCCATCAACGTGCAGAGCTCCGGTTGGGCTTAATTTGTAACAAATTTAATGTTCTTAAAAAACGTACAGAATAGCATTCAAAAAAAAATTCATGGATTAGGAGGTACCGAGCAGAATCTGAAACAAGTTCAAAAATTTCATGGTTTTTTCTGTATAAATAATTTTCCACAACTTTTTGAGAGTTGAAAACTTGAGAATACACAGACCTAATGGATCCAAATAACATACTAAAAAATCAGAGATACATCATGTTTGGCAAATCTAGCGATTTTTTATGTCGATTTTGACTGGCCTATTTTGTCTGTTGAATATTTAATTATTTCATTAAACGTATAATACAAAAATAAATTGCTAATAATGTCTTAAAATTTTGAATCAAATTTTATTAAAACTTCTTGGATTTCATTGTATGACACTAAATCAATAATTCAGTAAAATTTTTATTTAAAACTTTAAGAATACCTATACCACGACGCTTGTTTTCCTTGTAGAATCATAAAAAAAATCTTAAACTTGAACTTCCGTAGACATTTATATTTAAAACTCCATTACATCGTGGTACACCGTTAATTTTAAAATGAAGATTTTAAAAATAGAATCTCTCTATCTAAATAGGTATGTATAGAGCTACCCGGTACCCTTATGAGACAAACTTTATCCATCTAAACATAAATATTTAAAAAAAAATACTTTGAAAAATTACATCCATAACCCATATGATGAATATATCTTTTAAATTAACATTTTATGTTTCATATACCTATTTTTTCGTAGCTGGTACAGGCTTTTAGTCATAAAATTTGAATATATAAGACAAATTGAATTAATTGTTATGCTTTTTTTTAATAATAAAGGAAACGGAATTATAGAGTAAGCTACGATGATTAACATGCAATTTGCTGATATAATGTAGGCAAATCTAATTATTAATATCGAGACTTCAAGGTTTTAAATTCTGAACAATTCGACTATTTCAAGGTACAAGTAAATTTTTATATTCGTTCAGGTTGAACCCACGTTGACAATATAAATATGACCGAATGTACTAAGGTAGTATTTTAACCATGGACTTAATCGCTCGTATTTTTTTTAAGTTGAATTAAAATAATATCAGATAATTATTGCAGAAAAAAATCAATACCTACTCAAATTGTTCAAAAATAATATTTTGAAGCTTAATAAATTTTGGTTGTAAGAATTGAACACATAACAGTAATGAAAATTTCCTGGCATTAAGCCAAATGTTCATAGACAAACAGACTCGAAAATAGCGACTGGATATAATTTTTATTTTGTCACATACCCCCTGGTTTATATGCGTGACAGGAAGTATTATTAACTATATTTTTGGAGACATTCTCTCAAATATAAGGCAACTCATGGTCTAAGATATTTTTGGCAATGCTTACGCCTAAGGGCTAAATACTGATATATTTGTGCATATGAAATTATTTAATCGCTTTTATTGAAGTTGTAAGGTGGGAATGGTTACCCACATTTATTTACATATATATTTACAATTGCATAGGCCAGCACTGGCCCCGAACAAATCGAATTGCTTAAGCTTTATAATGTCTTTCCGTTAAGGCAGCTGCGAGAGACAATCACTGCAAGTTCGAATTTATATCCTACTGACTTGATCACGATTATTGCCATCGTTGGGCCGTGGGAGTCAGGGCTGCTGGAGCCGGGGCCGCTGGGACGAGCTGCTGGGTTCGAGTCCGAAAACGACGTGGGACATGTATGAAGTAGCTCAACCGAAGCCTAGGATGCCGCTACTCCATAGTTGAGTCCTTCGTGAGGGGGCTCCATGTATGTAGCGACTGCACGGCGTCCAAAATATGAGGTAAAACTTGTAGGTTCAGGCAGTATGACCGTTCCTCGCTGCTGCTTGCGTGCTGCAATTCGGGGTCACCAGAATGTAAGGTGGAAGAGGTTACCCACATTTATTTACATATATATTTACAATTTCATAGGCCAGCACTGGCCCCGAACAAATCGAATTGCTTAAGCTTTATAATGTTTTTCCGTCAGGGCAGCTGCGAGAGACAATCACTGCAAGTTCGAATTTCTAGTCGCCAAAAAGCTATAAGCTTTTTAATAAATTCGGATTACTAATAATTGTATACGTCTATACTCTATATGTTATGCAAATACTTAGAGATATTTAGAAGTATTATATGGTGATTTTTGAAATAACTCTAAGCTCTCTATTGTAACTGGAAAGTAAATTTTTCCAATAGTGTAAGTGTGACTTGGACGCATTTGGTGTTATTGATTTTTATCTTCCACGACATGGTTCAGTCTTCCACATGGCTAAGATGATTTTGAAGTTTATGGGAAGCTTGTTTTGGCCCCTTTGCTGTTACTGAATTGTCTGCAAATATGACTAGTAGTGTGTAATCATAAAAAGGCAAGCCTGAAGGGAATATTGAGTATAGCAGTGGTCCAACCGTGCTCCCCTGGAGTATCCTTGCTTCGATTTTCTTAAGTTATGTTTTGTCTATTCTGAGTTTAACTTGGAAATAGCGATCTTCCAAGTACGACACTAATATGTTAAAGAATTCAGAAATCTGAGTTTTTACTCTGCAAAGCAGTCCCAGATGCTAGACTTTATGAAATACCAATATAAAAAAATGTTATACTGAAACGTTCATAGTTAACAGAATGGCGGAGATTTAATTTTGACATACATATAAGCAAAGGCAACGGGAGAAGATGCAATCCGTGTCTTTTGTGATGGACTCGAACTTTGGAATATTATCAACAAAGGGAGGAGGAGAAAGATCACCACACGAATAGGTAACAGTTATGGAAATTCTTCTCAGCGGTAAGTACTGTTGACTGGTTTACCAAGAAAAGATGGATAACTAGGAATACTGGTTCTTTTCAGCTAAGATTAACCCATTTTTTCTCCCCAGTAGCAGAAAGCCAGGTTAAGAGTCCTTCCCAGTTAAGTTCCTTCGGCACTGCAGCCTTAGGCTTATTATACTCCTGTTTTGCTCATGTATCCCTGTTGTACAAGGATTCTTGCATTTTACCTAACAAAAGCAGTTCCTGTATTAAGCTTTTTGTGCGATTTGTACCTGTTTGGGCGTCATTTATCCCATACAGGTGTCACCATTTTGTAAGGGTTTTGCAAAAATGACATGGATTGCGTCTTCCTCCCAGTCCTCACACAGTCTGCAGTTGGGGTTCTGTTGAGGCACCCCAATAGTTTGCAGATGCTTTTTCAGTCTACAGTGCCCGGTTTCAGTCCCGTTACTGTTCTGAGTTGGTTCCTTCCCAGCCGTAAAACCTCAGAATTGAGCGAGGGGTAAATTCTCCCCATAATTCCTTTTCGAAGCTTCTGACTGGAAATTTCTAGCCAGAATTTGTTTTGCTGCTGCCTCAGCCGAATTTTTATCACCATTTTGACAGCAGATTTGGTGATCCCCACTCCAGGCTCCGAGCCCATGAGTGGGGTCATCAAACCAGCCCTTGCGCAAGCATCAGCTTCTTCATTTCCCTCAACTCTCTTATGCCCCGGCACCCAACCAAGTTTGACTCGGTTGTGCTTTGCCAGGTCCTCCAGGAGTTATCGACACTCCAGTACCAACTTAGAGCTGATCGTTGTATTGGCAATCGCTTTTAGCGCTGCCTGACTGTCAGAGAGGATCTGTATGTTCTTATTTTGATAGCACATATCTTAGTTTTCTTTGGCACATATGGCAATGGTCGTGATCTCCGCCTGAAAAATAGTGGTCGAGCCCCCACGCGGCACTGAGATACCTTTTTGGTTCTCATCCCACTGTTCCCGCACTAGATTCTGCATCCATAACCGAGCTATCTGTGAACCACAGATTTTCCCACAAAAGTTTAATTACAGTTTTAAAAAATAAGAAAAGATTTCTTATTTACATCTAGGATGGTCACATAGTGGCGTGGTGACTAGATTGTTGTTCAATATACGCCAGTGGTCCAAGGATCGAATCCTAATGAAAGCCTAAGAATAACAAAGAGTTCATCCAGTCAAGTAGTTAAACATTTTATAAAAATAAATTATGCTTGATATTGTCACAAGTCTAAGAATGTCACCATTTTTACCCTGGAGTTGGTCTCACCCACTCCCAGTGGGGGGTTGTTTTCACCCGCTATCAACTTGGGTGAGATTAATCAATCACCAGCGATAAGAATTGAACAAAAGAATGGACGCCGTGGTGCCAGTTTTATGACTGGGGATGGAACCATTTTTGCAGGATGGCGAGAGCTCCTGCTGCGAGGATTAATATAACAATAAAAGAGCAGGATAGCATGTTGTTTCTAGCCATTTCTCCATTGATTTATCAATAGATGAGAAAAAGACAGATATCAAAACAATGGATCGAAAATTCTGGTAAATGGAGAATTTATGGCTTGGAAAATTCTAGAACGATGATTGATTAATTCTACCCAAGTTGACAGCGGGTGTCCATTCACAAAATGGTGTCTCGTCTTAGATTTGTGACAATATTATGACTTAGAAATGAACTAATCTGCGATGTCTATGCTTGTCTTCATTCGACGTTTAAATATTACTATTTGTCTTGAGTTTGACTTGATTTTAAGTCAAATTTAGTTCAAGTAGCTTTGAAATCAAGTCAAGTAGTAAATCTTTACTAAAAACCGTAGCAATTGATGCGATCTTAATTTAAAAAAAAAAAGATAAATGAAGGGATATTTAAACTTTAGTTACGAAATATTTAAGCAACTAACATCAGATCTAAGTAAATTACCTTCCCTTAAATATTTCTAATTAAATTATTAGACCTAAACAACCCTTGTTACAAGCCCTTAATTTAGTTAATAAATAAATTTAGAAATAAAATCAAAAGAAATTCTGCTAAATTATCCATAGTTCTAAAATTATGGTTGCTTTACCTATTCTGTTTTCAAATTCTTAACTATACCTGTAGATTGATTCTTTTAAAAACTAACTATTTGTACTTGTAAATATCCCTATCTATTGATGAATAATAAAAAGGGGTGTCATATTTAATAATTCATCGTATTTTGGTATTTAATCTGTTTGATCAATAATATTAAACAGATAAATAACTAACAGCTTAAAACAACTAACAAAAGCTATTAAAATTAATGAATTGATTAATGGCAATTAAATCGAATAATTGGACGAATTAACGATGCCTCACACGTTTCGAGCAAACGAATCCATCTTTAAACGTTATTCTTTCGATAATGCCTCGATTAATGTTAATTTAAAAGACAATAACGGACGGTACAAAGTAGAAAAAAAATTTGCTTTTTAAAGCAATTTTCTCGTCGCTTGCCACATGAGTGGGTGTGAGAATATTTGATCAGACAATGCCGGCGTACTATTTGCAAATATACAATCAATCATGTGGGACATCGATCTTTTTGCTGAAATTTTCAATAAAGGGGAACGTGACGAACGAGAACAATAACGTAATATTAAGTTTTGTCTTTAATCTAGTTTCGGATGCTTTTGTATTCGTTTCGTTGAAGAGAATTTGAAAGCTTGTCACGCCTCGAACACAATCTTTAATATTTATGATAACTTTTGTTGAAAAAAAAACAGATTAGATAAAATTGCCAAATGTTGCCCAATGTATTGGTAACCCTTCGGGACCCTTATATCATCATACGCAGCTCAAAACAGAGCTCTAATTTGGTATATAAATTATTAAAGTTCATTATGAGTGTAGTAATCATGCGGAGGCATCTTAGGCTATTAGCAAAGTTCGATTTAAATAACATGAGAAAAGCATTCTCTTGCAATTTTTTGAAATTTCCGCACAACCTACCTGTCCTAATCATAAATGGATATCGAGCTACGGAAAGCCTCTCTAGAAATCATCCAATATATTCAAAAGAAATTCTGTCCATCTATAAAGATCTTCTTCTTATCCAACGCCCACGCTTGACATTTCTGTCATTCGGTGCCGCGCCGTCCAATAGAGGTTGGAGACTAGTTGGTTTTGGTTGTTTTCGTTGTTCTCTCTGACGTCTGCAAGTGCAGGACAATTGCCAAGATGCATGGAATTCATGGGTTCCCCATTGCATAGGGAACAGATTGGAGTCGGTAGGATTCCAATACGGTGCAAGTGCTTGCATAGGTAGTCGTGCTCCGTGGTAGTTCGGAAAACTGCGACTGACACTTGACGGGGGAGAAGTCGTAAGATAGGAGATTCCAGTAAGGATTCCCATTTTTTTCCTTGTGCTTCATTTTTTTGAATATTGTAGGAATGCCAATTGATAGTGCTTGAGATGTGATTCTGAGCTTGTGTTAAAGACATAAGTGTTGGCGGTTGATTTAGAGCGGTGCCAGACTTTGCGAGCTCGTCTGCTTTTTCATTTTCCAAGATACCAACATCACTGGGAATCTATTGTAGTGACAGGTGCCAACCTGTTTTAGCAAGACTGTCCAAGGCGGCTCGACATTTGTTGGTACGAACGCAATCGGTGGGGTAGTTAGAGGATAGTGCTATTATCGCGGCTTGAGAATCAATGAAGAAAACAGCTTTATGATAGGTCTTAACTTCGTGAAGTTCAGAAATAGCTAGTAAAACTGCCTCTACTTACCCATCAAAACAGCTGAGAGGTTCTCCAATTGCGGCGCATCCTTCAAATATATCTCTGTAGTAACCAGCACCAGTTTTTCCGGATCCTGGAATGGATGAACCATCTGTATAGATGTGTAGAAATTCTGACCTTGGGTACATGGGGTGAAACCATCTATAAAGATGGTTCATCTATCCCAGGATCAGGAAATACTGGTGCTGGTTACTACAGTGATATATTTGAAGGATTCGCCCCAGTTGGAGAACCTCTAAGATGTTTTGATGGGGAAGTAGATACAGTTTTACTAGCTACATCTAAACTTCACGAAGTTAAAGCCGCGATAGCAGCACTATTCTTTACAACCCCACCGATTGCGTCCGTATCAACAAATATCAAGCTACCTTAGACAGTCTCGCTAAAACAGATTGGAACTTGTCGCTACAATGGATTTCCAGTCATGTTGGTATCTTGGGAAATGAATAAGCAGACGTTCTCGCTAAGTCTGGCACCTCTCTAAATCAATCGTCAACCTTTATGTCTTCAACTAGGATTCCTATAACAGCCAAAAAAATGAAACACAAGGAAAAAAATGGAAATCCTTACTGGAATCTCTTATCCCACGATTTCTTTCCCAGCAGGTGTCAGTCGTAGCTTTCCGAACTACCACGGGGCACGACTGCCTATGCGAGCACTTGCACCGTATTGGCATCCTACCGACTCCAATCTGTTCCCTCTGCAATGGGGAACCCATGAATGCTATGCATCTTGGCAACTACTTTGCCCTTACAGACGTCATGGAGAAAAACAAAAATAACAAAACCAACTAGTCTTCAACCTCTACTAGACGACGCGTTACCGAATGGCAGAAATGTCAAGAGTGAGCGTTGGATAAGAAGAAGAAGAAGGAATTTTATAGTTCACGGATCGAACAAAACATATTCTTATAGGAAAATTAACGTTCTACAAAAAAGGTGTCCAATAACTTTTTGATATATTTATTTTTTCAAAAGTTATTCAAGGTTCAAGTTGGATTGATGGTAAATTTTTACAGTTTTCCAATTTTTTGGCACAATTATTAACTTTATGAAAAATTTTAAAGAATATTTTTCCTAAAGCACATTCTCCAAAGCTTTCATCAGCAGCCAAAAAGTTGATATCTTTTTCAACGAAGTCGTCAGGCAAATCAAAGTTTTTGAAAATATATAAACAATCCATCGAGGCAATATCTCTTATATCTTATCTAAGAAGGTATTTGAATTTTCTATCCCAATTTGTAATTTCCGTCTTAAATTTTAAAGAGTTAAATTTTCTACCAAAAATTTCCGAAGGTATTTTCCCACTAAGTTGATGGTTGTGTCAAAACATTGGAAAAAATGTAAAAATTTATCGTCAATCCAACTTTAACCTTGAATAACTTTTATTTTTTTATGTTTTTTTGGCTTTCAGGGCAATGGTCCTTTTATCCAATCTGCTGTCTGGATCGGGAATACCTACTACCAAAAGAGTATCTCGTTATACCATAACCAGGTGATGGGGCACCTTTCTCTTTAATCGCCTACTATTTTGAGGCTCCAGGGCTGGTAACATTAGTGGGTTTGGGTGTTGGTGGAGCTTTTCATAGTAATTGGTGGCACGAGTTTCAATCTTACTGACTACTGATGTTATTGTTAAGTCCCTACACAGGGCTTTATTGGTCATGTACCATGGGGCGTCGGTCAGCTCTCTGAGAATTTTTGGTTGGACTCTTTCTAATAATGTTAGACTTTTTGGCAGAGCCCCATAGTTCCATCCCGTGCGTCCAGATTGGGACTATTATAGTTTTGTACAAAATATTTTTGTGGGAAAGTTTGGAGCATTTTCCCAAAAGCCAGTGTAGATTTTTAAGCCTGTTGCACATCGTTTTCCTTTTTTGGGTAATGTCGTATTTCCAAGTAAGCCTTCAGTCTAGATAGATCCCAAGGTGCTTAAGACTTGATGAGGGGATCTCAACTGAATTTAGTAGTATTTAGTCACCTGTACTAATTTGGCATAATTTAGAGTGATTTTTCATCTGTTGGCCCACTTGCTCAGCAAATCCAGGTGTTGTTGAATATGCTGAGAGGCAATGGAAGCATCAGTATGAGTTGCCATGATTACCGTATCGTCCGCGAAAGTCGGAGTGTCGTCGCTTGTAGGCAAATCTGAGGTATACAACAGGTACAAGAGGGGCCCCAAAAAAATCTCTTGAGGTGTTCCAGATTTTATATCATAAATATCAGAGTGTAATGTGTTGACTCGTGCTTTAAATTTTCGGTCTTCCAGGTACGATTGTAAAAGTTTCCATAGGTGAGGTAGATTTATTTTTATTTTATACGGAAAGCCATCGTGCTATACTTTAAATAACTTTTAAAAGAAAAAATGTAATAATAACTTGCAAGAGACCTTTTTTGTGGAGCGTGAAATTTTCCATAAGAATGTATCTTAGTTATTTCAAAATATTGTTCTAGACGTGAGCTATAAAATTCTAAAGTGCAAGTGAGGTCTAGGATCTTAAGTTTAGGATTCAACTGGGATCAAATTCAGTACCACTTGAAGTATGAATGGGAAAGGTACCATAGGTGGTATTTTTCATGTTATTTAACGAAAAATGACAAACTGCGATTCGGTACCTCTTAATATCTATATAAATAAATTGATAGCTGTTTTCCAATGTTCGCTTGGAACTACTTTAAACTACTGGGTAGATTTCGATCAATTTTTTTTTGTTTTACTTCTTAAATTCTTGGCTTTTATCTAAAAAGAATTATCACGATATCTTAATAAAAACTATAATAAAAACAAAGTAATTAAAGTTTTAATAATTGCGATTTTTCTAAGCAGACCGCGTATGGTTTCGTTGTTCTTTAGTTGCTTTGATAGAGTGGGGCAAACGGTGTTATGTCTGCGCATGGAGAATGTTTCTCCTTCCACTGCTTAGTGATTATTTCATATTTAAGCGTACGCGGTACGACGACATCCAGCTAAGCGAGATATTAGAATAAATAAAATATATTTTGAATTCTATTTTTTTCTGTTTATAAATATTTGTTTAAGCTTTTTTTTTAAATTCTCTTTTTGCATTTTTTATATTTTACTGTAAATACAAATTCAAAATACATTTTTAAGTTACAACTGTTAAAATAATCAAATTACATTTCAACACTCCCTGTTATTATTGCATTTATTTTTTAACCAGAAAGAGTTAAATTAGCGCGAAACAATTTTTTTTAAATTAAACTATATGCTAAAAAATTGCTCCTTCAGAATCTACACTTTCTCCAAGTGTATAGTCCATTAATTGATTATAATTAACTTTTCAAAAATTTGCACACTAAAAATTATAATAGCTGTAAAATACAAAAGGTCACTTTTTTAAGTTTTTTTTTTTTTTAATTGCTCCTAGCATGAGAAATTGAGCTTATTACACCTAGATGTAGATTGTGCAAAGTTATAAAAAAAAATTGATCTCTAAATGGTCATTCTGGATCCGCAATTGCTCCAGGTGTATAGTTAAAAGTTTATTAATAATTAAATTTTAAAAAAATTTTTCAAACTAAAGAATTAAAATTGCTATCAATTTCAAAATAATATTTAATTTAAGTTTTTGTTTTTTTTTTTAAGTTGTCTATCTGCTCTTTTCATTATGTAAATAATTGCTCAACTTGTTGCAATATTTTTAAAAATTAATTATTTGTAACGATTTATACATGTAATTATTGTATTATGACGTTATTAACTGCTGTTGGATCTTATAAACATGAATAGTTTAAAAAATTGAATTACTAATTAACTATACATCTAGAGCAATTGCGGATCAGGAAAGAGCATGTAAGGAACAATTTTAAAAAAAATTAAAAAAAGTGATTATTTTGGATTGTACCTATAACAATTTTTATTTTTAAATTTACAAATTTTTGAAAACTTAATTATTGATTAACTAATAACTATACACTTGGAGCAATAGCGGATTTTGAAGGAGCATTTAGGAGCAATTTTTGGCATATTGTTAAAAATGTTCTACGCTAAGTTCTCTCCGGTTATTTTTAATATATTTTTGCTCTCAATTGTTTAAATATTTTTCCTCTGTAAATTAAATTTGTTCTTAACATAATAACCTACGCAGACAACGTCGCGGGTATCAGCTAGCTAATAATATAAGAACTTTAAAAAGTGTTGAAACACTGTTTTTAAAGAAAAGTGTCTGGATCTTGGTTTGATAATCTTAGATCTTGCAAATCACGATCAAAGTAGTTTAACAGATTTTTCACCTCGCCCACTTTCAATCAAAAAACGTCAAAAATATAAATAATTTAAACATCCGGAAAAACATTGACAACAATAAACGGTATTGCCTTTTTCAAAAGGTATCCAATTCAAATCGACAGTGTCGTAAAAGAGTAACGACCCTAAGAAACATCAACATTATATATTAATAAAAATGAGCACGTCCCTAAAAAAACTTCTTTCAAGTTGAAATATTCGAAATGTATTTAAACAAATCGTACACATAGAAATTAATCGCGTGCATTTTCATTAAATTTTTATGAAAAAGGTTTATTTCAAATCGCATGTTCGCCCCAAACAGACTAATCAATAGTTTTGACCAAAAATAGTTAGCACGTAGCGAAAAAAAAAATGTGTCGGTTGAATAAAAAAAAATAAAAAAATAACAGATAGCTTTATTTCGTTTTAATTTGATAAAATAAGTGGACGAATACAATTTAATAAATGGAAAAAAAGGACATGTTGAAACGATTTGCGTTTTGGATTAGTTTTCATTATCAAATAATAGAATTCCATTGTGAGTTTAATTAAAACGTACAATACGAATATTAATTTTATTTGCCAAACAATTTCGTTCTGTTTCATTATCGTTCATATATTTAAGTGTATATAAACAAATAGTCAGCTGATTGAATATTTTCTTGTTATGGCGAGAGTTTTATGATGTTTGCATTGAAAAAAACCAACGCCCTGTCGCCATCGATGATATTGTAGACGTCGCGGTGACGTAATATTCGACGTGAGTCATCCGTTAATGCCTAGTTTGTAGTGTTTTCTCCCGGATAAACGTTGTTCACTCCGATATTGCGTTATTATTATACAAGTGGATAAACACAAGCCTGATGCTATCAGGGAGCGATCATTGATCCAGAAAAGGGAGCGTATTGTCGTATCAGGATAGCATATTTGAAACAGCTGAAAATAGAAAACTTTCGCCTTACATTAATGAAACCTTTATTATTATATAATATTAATTACACAGAATTTATTTTCATACAACATAAAATATTTCTGACTTAATTCTGTGTTTCCTTTTCAAGCTTACACTTGCATGTATTAAGCGGAAATAAAACTTAATTAATGATAATTGAAATTATTATGCAATGCAGTTCTTGTGAATTATTATCCAACACTTAAGATGTGTTTATGATGAATATAAAGTTTAATCTATACAGCTAAGAAATTAACATCAGTCAAAAATGTTAAAACCTTTAATAAAATATTTATTAGTTTTATTGTATTATCTTTAACTGTACCCTGAAGAAGTCTAAAAGTTGGCGGATTTAACATTAGGTACCTATATAGTCGAAAAAATATATCAAATCATTTTTTTAATGTACTAAAAAGCCACAAAAAAGCATTTCGTGATTTTAACGTATTTGTATCCTTTCTTATGAAAAATGGTAATTATTATTACACCTATTATTATACTTGGTGGGTTGAGGTTTTTTTTTATCATACTTTCTCTTTTATATAGATTTTATCAAAATAATTAGAAAAAATAGCAATATTTAGGGAAAAATTAAGGGAAAATTAGGGAAATTATTAAATTTAATGTCGTATCATTTCGTGTTGAAAGTGGGGATGAAATGGTATTGATTCTATGCTATCTTATTCCTTGTATCACTTGAGTGATTTCATATGACATATTTGATTTCAGACAAATATAGGTAAATAAAGGTATGCAGTATACTCATAAAGAGATAAATGTACATAGGTGTATTAGGGAATATTGTAGAAAACAATTCTTTGTTAATCCATCAATCAAAAATAAACAAAGAAAAATAAGTTTATTATTGAAAGGGATGTTCGTTTTCATTTTCAAACCTCTGCTACGAGGACTTCCAGTACTTTCTTTTATGGAACTCGATGTTTGTCAAAAGAACTACTACAAGCACTTTATAACTGTACTAGCTGATACCCGCGACGTCGTCTGTGAAGGTTATTATGTTAAGAACATATTTAATTTACAGAGAAAAACATTTGAAAATTGAAACCAAAAATATACTAAAAATAACCGGAACAAATTTAGCGTAGAACATTTTAACTATACAGATGACAAAAAATTACTCCTGCAGAATCCGCTATTGCTCCAAGTGTATCGCTATTAATTAATTAATATTTAATTTTTCAAAAATTTGGTAATTCAAAAATAAAAATTGCTATATTATCCAAAATAATCACTTTTTAATATTTTTTTCTAAAAATTGTTCCTTAAATGCTCTTTCCGCATCCGCAATTGCTCCAGGTGTATAGTTAATTAGTAATTCAATTTTTTTAACTATTCATGTTTATAAGATCCAACGGCATTAGATAACGTTGCAATGGTGGGAGTTGTTACCAATATATGTATATTATATACCATTGTGTAGGCCAGCACTGGCCCCGAACAAATCGAATTGCTTGCTAACTATAGTTAAAGTTAAGCAACTGCATTGGCTTCTTGGAAAAAAATCTTACTTATCTATCGAGAACAAACTCTTGGTATACAAAGCAGTTTTAAAGCCAATTTTAATTTACGGGATCTAACTACGGAGAACAGCTCCAATATTGAAATCCTTCAAAGATTCCTGGCAAAAACTTTACGACAAATTATTATCAATGGCTCTTGCTATGTAAACAATATCATAATACACCAAGACACAAAAATTTCAACAGTAAAGAAAGAGCTTTACAGAATTAGCGATAAAAATTTGAAAAGATTGGATGAACATTGAAACGACTCTGTATTGAATTTGTTGGATAATAACGAAGCAAAGATACGGTTAAAAAATGAGGCCCAATCGATCTACCTGATAGATTCCAATAGAGAAATCATCAATATGAAGTAGTCCAGAGTCCATTCCAAACTGAAGTACACCATGAAAAAACTTTTTAAATAAGGAACAAAAGAACTTTAAAGCTATTTTTTGTAAGCAGCAGAACAGCAGGGTTCTTCCCTCCACACTGGAGTCTTAAGTTTATTGTGATCTTGGTTTTTATAATCTTGTCTATATATTATAAAAAATTGCTTCTCAATACTCCTTCTGAATCCGCTATTGCTCCAAATGTATAGTTATTAGTTAATTAATAATCAATTTTTCAAAAATTTGTAAACTCAAGAATAAAAACTGCAATATATCCAAAATAATCACTTTGTAATTTTTTTTTTCAAAAAATTGTTCGTTAAATGCTCTTTCCAGATCCGCAACTGCTCCAGGTGTATAGTTAATTAGTAATTCAATTTTTTAAACTATTCATGTTATTCTATAAGATCCAACGGCAGTTGATGATGTCATAATACAACAATACATGTATAAACAGTTAAAAATAATTAATTATTTAAATATTGCAAAAATTTGATCAATTATTTACGTAATGAAAAGAGCAGATTAAGAGCTTAAAAAGCAAAAACTTACATTAAAAATTATTTTGGATTTTATAGCGATTTTAATTCGTGAATTTGAAAATTTAAAAAAATCGAATTTCTAATTGGAGCAATAGCGGATCCGGAAAGAACATTTAGGTAAGGAGTAATTTAAAAAAACTTTAAAAATGGTTCTTTTGTATTCTACAGCGATTTTAATTTTTAGTTTGCAAATTTTTGAAAAGTTAATTATTAATCAATTAATAACTATACACTTGGAGAAATTGCGGATTCTGAAGGAGCAATTTTTTAGCATATAGTATAAATAAAAAAAATGTTTTCCGCTAATTTAACTCTCTCTGGTTAAAAAAATAAATGCAATATTAAAAGGGAGTGTTGAAATGTAATTTGATTATTGTAACAGTTGTAACTTAAAAATGTATTTTGAATTTGTATTTACAGTAAAATATAAAAAATGCTGAAAGAGAAATACAAAAAAATAAAAAATATTTTAAAAACAGAAAAAAATAGAAAACAAAAAATATTTTATTTATTCCAATATCTCGCTCAGTTGGATGTTGCCGTACCGCGCTTAAATATGAAATAATCATTAGGCAGTGGAAGGACAAACATTCTCCAAACGCATAACCAGCCTCCTACAACTTCATGTTACAAAAATGTGACCATTTTTACTGGATTTGCAGTAAATTAGTTGAAATATAGTTGAAAACGAGTTGAACGAAGACCACAAAGACTGACGAAGAACAAAGAATTTATGAAGGTCGGAGGTTAGAAATAATTTTTTTTAAACGTCAGGCAAGTTATTCAAATGAAACTCTTTTAAATGTTTTCATTATTATTGTTATTATATGAGAATAATTATGATAAGTATTTTTATATAATAAGTATAATAACTCTGATAAGTTTACGTGGAAGGGGGCTGTTTGAGACGTATGACTCTTATAACAACACAAATAGTGAACAGCTGTTTTTCCGCTAGATACTAGCGCCGCCAAAAGAGCTTAAAGGTACTAACATTTCCGTAGAAATCGGCCACGTTTTTTAGCCTTTCTCGTATCTAAGTGACAAGGGGCTGCGCATAACATCGTTTGTCCCACTCTATCAAAGCAACTAAAGAACAACGACAGCATACGTGATCTGCTTATAAAAATCGCAATTTTTAACCCTTTAATTACTTTGTTTGTAATGAAGATATCGTGATAATTCTTTTTTTAGATAAGAACCAAGTATATAAGAAGTAAAACAAAACAAAAATTGATCGTAATCTATCCAGTAGTTTTTGAGTTAAAAGCGAACATTAACAGCTATCATTTATTTATATAGATTGAATTTATTGTCCCTAGAAACTATCAAAGCGATAAGATTACATAAAACAACAAACAAAATTTCAATTATCAGTTCACATATATCTGATTCAGATAGCGGTACCTTTTTACTTATTCGAATATTTTTACAAATAATATTTATTTTAATCAATCATTTTAATTGCTAATAGTTTTAATCGATCAAACTTTAAATGGTCGGCAGCTGCTCACTTAGTCAACCATTTCAATTTCGACTCCCCCATTTCTCTAAATTCCCTATTATAATTTCTAAAAATAAATCACCAAATTTATATCTATACTTATTTATAGCTAATAAAAACTTTTTTTTTATCGAACCAAATTTACCAAATATATTTAATAGGAACTTAGAATAAATTTTAACAATACCATATGCTGCTAATTTTGGTCATACACGTTTAGTTTTATTATATAACTGGTCATAACGTGAAGAAATTAAGTCCTCGAAATGGAAGATTGAACTGACATGAAATTTTTACAAAGGCGTGTTTTCTTATTCGTGTTGAAATGGGATCGTGGCTACAATTTAAACAAAGCATTTTATTAATAATAATTTTATCTCACTGAATTTTTATATTTTAAATATAATAATTATGAAAAATTACTTTATACCAGCTTATGGGGGCTATTTTTTGTTATTAGGATAATTACATTGCTTTGGTCTAATGAGATTACTTTTATTTGTCTCTGATTTTAAGCATTTCGTGTTTTTTAATTACTGTAAACTAAATCATGGATGGTCATAACTTTTCTGCGAACAGCATGCAAAT
Organism: Sisyra nigra; assembly: GCA_958496155.1. Classification (NCBI taxonomy): domain Eukaryota; kingdom Metazoa; phylum Arthropoda; class Insecta; order Neuroptera; family Sisyridae; genus Sisyra; species Sisyra nigra. Next base: position 38,388,041 of record OY292318.1, read on the forward strand.
GTCAAATTTTATTTACATTTTTGATTTAAGGCAATTAACAACTTTCATTGCCACATACATTTTAGCCTATTGCATATTATGCAAGTTTTAATTTTAGACTTGTTTCTGAAATGTTGATAAATCGCATATATTTGGTATGAAAATGATTTTTTTATTGTCAATAAATGTTCTTTCGGACGATAATAATTTACCATCAAGTTTATTATACCTATTATACTTAATTATGGACTGCTTTTCTATAGAATGACACAGAATTGCCGTTGGCGCCTCTCACGTAAAGCCTATTATATAATCAAGTCTGAGAGGTGACAAATTTACATTTTTTCTAGACAAAAACGAAATTTAGGATATAAATTTTTCTTTTGTAATTTTTTTCTTAAGCCTTTTCTAGACTTACTGATCGCTATGTGTAATGTGCGGACTATGTATGTGCAATGTATGTATGTCGTCGCCACAAATTTCATAGACTTCAATAGATTTCAATAGACTTCTATAGACTTCAATAGATCTAATAAAATTAGTAATAAAAAAAGTAACAAAAATTATTGATGATGCACAGATGTGAAGCTTAAAAGGCTTAAGATGCTATAAAAAGTATTTTTTATGATTGACTTGTTAACTTAACTGTAGTTTTAAACTGATTTGAATTACTGTTAGCTAAAAATTGTACAACAAGATTATATTGATCTTTATGAAATTATTATAGACTTTATTATTCAAACATTCCCAAATAAAATTTTTTTGAAGGAATTTGACTTTTCTATTATCAATATAAACGTAAAAGTTTGTAAGGATGGATGTATGAATGTTTGTTACTCTTTCACTCAAAAAGTACTTAACGAATCTGGATGTAATTTGGTATAGATATAGATTATAATCTGGTGTAGCATATAGTATACTGTACGGTTCCAGTGAGATAGATATTTTTTGTTTTTTACAGAGCAAAAGATTAACTTTCTTTTTGTGGTAGTTTAGGGGTCAGAGAATGATAAAGATTACTTCTTATACTGGAATAATAAACGGTTTCCCTGGGATAGTAAAACAAGTATGTATTCTATAGGAACCGAGTATTTAAAATCAGTTTCATTAAAATCCACGAAATAGAGTCTTAACTCATTTTCCTTAAGAAGACTTCATCTACTTATTACTCAGGAGAGATGTACTATTCCCTTGGGATGGATATGTTTTTTGTTTATCACATAGTTAAAGATTGATATGATTTTTGCAATGTGGTAGTTTGGGGGAGAATGTTATAGCTTACTTTTAAGGCTAGAATAATGCATGGTTCCCAAAGGATGGCAAAACAATTATATCCTACCGGAACCGTACATTTAAAAAGTTTCGGTAAAGTTCATGATAAAGAATTTAGCGCAATTTTCTTAAGAAGGCCTAACCAATCATACACAGTAACGAAAGAAGTGCTCCAAAAAGTTTAAAATAAAAAATGACAATTTTTACTGGAAAATAAATATGAATATAAATTTAACACCCAATAAAATTAATAATGAAATTTTTTCATTGTCAACGATATTAATTAGAAATAAACGTATTTATATAATAAAATCTGAAAATTTCAAAAAATTAACAATTATTTAACGGAACGAAATTTAATGAAGTTTTGCTAAAGATCCTATAGGATAGCTACTAATCTATTCTTTTAAGGAAACATCCATTACGTGAGGCGTTCAGGGGCCGATGGAGTCGAACCGAATCTCATCCAATCTTACTTTGGGGAAAGGGAAGGTCTCGCAAATATCACGTGTTTTTTTTAAAGAAACACATGTTTTGAAAAATATCACATTAGATTGCGGGTTAGGGAAAGGGTTATGCCAAATCTCATGACATCTTACCAGAGGGGAGGGGGTCGGATTTCAAAAATCCATATCATATTAGAGGCCATCCAAAAACGCTTTTTCCCTACGTTTTGAACAACCCCTTATTATAACTATTATCCAATTGGCGAAATTTATTAATTCTGATATATCTATATAATTTCTTACATTCTTTTTATTAAAACGTTATTAAAACATAATTTTACGGGTACTTAAAAACGGAATATTTGTAGGTTTATTTGGTTCTGATTCCTAGTACCTAGTTTCAAGACTCGACTAGTTAGGTTCTTGGTTCTGTTTCAAGCCTAGTTCAAGTAAAATAGAATAAAAAGCTTTAGTTTATAATTCTACCAAGAGGTTTTTTGTTATTGGTATTGATACGTTTTATGGGTTCTTAAGTTTGTGTTTAATGACAACAAATTTATTTTTAGCAATTGTGTTTTGATTTATCTTACACTTTATACACTTATAAACTACAAGTTATCAATGATTAATAAACACTTTAACAGTTATTTAGTTCACTATTCAGTTTTCCCAGTCACTTATACACTAATTATTGTCACCCACTATTGCATTGTTTCACTTTATTTCACAGTGTTCACAATTTATTTAACACGGTTCACTTTCATTATTTATTTTAGCACTGATCACTTTCACTATTTATTTTAATACCGGTCGAAGATTTATTTCACACTGACTCGCCTATGTTTCTCCGAGGCTTATATAGGATTTCGGAATTATTCTCGAATATTCGGTTCTATTATTCCTTGGTCGATATTTCCATTCTTTTGTTTAATCCTTCGTGCCTGGTGGTCTAAAAGACGAAACTCTTACAGAGAGAATCTTTGGAATTCCTAGAATTTCACAAGGTTTCTCCCCATCCTGTGGTAACGGTGTTCCTCCTTTGGCTGGTGATTGGTTCGGCCCACCCACGACTGAAGTGATACCACCCCCAGAGTCGTAAAATGGCGACACTCCCTTAGACACATGGCGGCACACTCTTAGACTTGTGACCATATTTAAAGCTTGATTCAGTAGTAATCTTGATTTTATCAAACTTAACAGTTTCTAGACAAACTGAAAGTGTGAAATTAATGTTTTAATCATACATTCAAAAAGAAAAATAGCGAAAGGTTACCAGTTGTCAGCTGTTAATCGTAAACTTAACTTTATTGATAGTAAATTATTTTCATAGTAAAAATAATTTTAGTCATCAATAGAATTGGGGCCACCTATTGGTGCAGTGGCTAGAGCAGTAGTTCTCTCCACTTCATGCGTCAAGTGGTACGGGTTCGATCCCCGTTGAATCCTAGACTTAAGATCCTAGAACTAAGATTAAAATTGACCAAACAGAAAATGTCTGTGCTTAGACAGTCGTGACATGACCTTAGCTGTTAAAGTAACTTAAAACAAAAAAAATTCGAACATTTCTTTGATTTTCACTGAAACACAACTGCAAGGAATCTACAATGAAAGCATTCCAAAATTCCAATTTCTTAAAAAATTTCTTTCGTATACTTTATAATGAGAGGGAAGTAAAAAAATTGTATTATGTTAAAATTTAACCTCCCCCTATTTTATTTTATTTGGTTGAGACTTGATAGGAGCTTTTTTCCCCTCACATACCACCGAATATCTGTCCCTGGACGTATATAATAAAAACTTATACCCGTTTACTTAATTAAATAAGCGTATAAATTGTACCTTACATTCTATCTTACTCCCTCTCTTTCACCGCTGATATTTATATTTTTATTACTATTTTTCAGTACAATTACACCTTAAGTGCTTTTAATTATTTAAGAATATTGGGTAAATGTTAGCTTATTCGATAGGTACCTAACCCGGTAACCAAAATCGCTCACAGGGATGAAATTGATATTCATTTTATTTTTTTAATTAGTTTATTTGTACACTTACAGCTATTTAAAAAAATTTACCTCCTTTTGTGTTTAAACATTAACTGCATAAGTACTACAAGCATTTAAATGCCTAGATAATTAAATAATTACATAGCCAGGTCACCAGATTAAGTAATCAAACTCAAAACCAAACCAAACATGCATTTTCAATTAATATAAATCGATATTTCAACTTATAATATTTTCAAATTAGTACACTTATGCCTAATATATTTAGTTTGCTAATCAAAAAGTTCAATGGAATTAATCTTCGTGTTTAATTTCAAACAAGTGGATTTTTTTTATGTAAGTTTAAAACGAAAAAAATCGCTTGAAGTAATAAAATAAAATAATTTACAGTTATCCAACAAATATCAAGATAATATAAATGGTAGAAATGGTGCATGTCTTACGGCCATAATTGTATTGTTATGGATCATCATGTTAATACGAATACCACTATGATTACAGCGACATGCAAAACCTTCATATTCGTAAAATATTAATAAAGCAAATTTTAATAAAATGAACATTTAAGATTGCATTATTCTTCACTAAAGTAGGTACAAATAGTGAAAAGCAAACGGTGTAAAGTAAATTCAGTTCAAGTCTTTAAATCGTGACTCATTTCACGTATTTTCTTTTCAGTTTCTATAAACGCATTGTAATTGAGATTCTTTTTTCATCGTATTTCTTTTTATGTAAACAAATGATCTCATAATGAGATTTTCTGGGTCTAATGGCAATTTTATTGGTAAATGACTTTGTGAATTGTATTTCAATGAGTTAAATTTATGCAATTTTTTCTGGTATATTTGTAGGATAACGACTAAGGCGGATTGTAAGGACGTACCTACATAAAAAACTGGTGGGACGTTTGTACTAACATTCAAAAATAGAAATTGCGTTTTTTTTTTGGATTGATTAAGATTTGAAGGATTTAGATCTCAAAATATAAATTACTAATTAGTTAAATATTAAATTTAAATTACAGGGTTAGATTCGCGTAATTATTGTTTATTTAAATGTGAGATATTTTAATGTAAAATAAGAATATACAAAGAGTAGAGATACAAAAAAAAAAGAAAATTTATTTTTTCATCTTAAGATGAAATTTCTGACGCTTGAATTTCTAAGAAATAAATGTTATGACAAGATTTTACGTTGATCGAACAAAAAAGAAAGTTTTATCATGCCAAATTCATGAACAACGATTATGTATTCACTATTCAGTGTTCCAAAATTGCAAGTTCCTTTTTGGGTATAGTTTTTATATAATCAGTTTTTACAATATAAAAGGAAAAGTTTTGCTTTAATAAACAGATATTTAGACGTTAAAAATGTCCGATTATTAAATAACTATTAACTATGTCCATTATTTTTTTAACAACTTACAATTTTTTACTTAAAAGTATTACTTTCAATAAGAATTAGGGATTCACTAATTGACTTAATTTTCAAGCTGCTTGTCTTAAATTCGACCTAAAATATAGTCACACTCAAGTAAAACATTTTAAATTGCAGTAAATGTATACATTAACTAGTTGATGCATGCTTTCACTTATTGTTTTAGTGAAAGTATACACTAGTTCAAATGATGCATACTAAATCTAATCAATGCATTCATTAACTAGTGAGTGTATGCATCTACTGATTCGCATTAGTAATAGTATGAGTTTAATGATTCTATCTACACTGGCAATATTTATTTGTATTCATTCTATACCCTAGTTTAAAATACTGAATGTGCACTTACCGAAACCGCAAAGTTTTACAGAAAACCAAATATCGTATCTGTGTAAAACTTCGCGTTGTCAGTAAGCGTGCATTTAGACTAATTCAGTGAAATAAATTAAATTAGGTTATTTTCGTTTTTTTTTCTTTTTTCTTGAATTATTTTTGGTTTTGCCTTTTGAGCTTTTTAATCCTTACTAATATTATAAACGTGACAGTTTGTATGGATGTATGGATGTTTGTTGCTCTTTCACTCAAAAAGTACTTAACGAACCTGGATGAAATTTGGTATAGATATAGATTATAATCTGGTGTAGCATATAGTATATTTTTTATCCAGAAAAATGTACGGTTTCAGTGGGATAGATATTTTTTGTTTTTTACAGAGCAAAAGATTAACTTTCTTTTTGTGTTAGTTCGGGGGTCAGAAAATGATAAAGATTACTTCTTATACCGGAATAATGAACGGTTTCCCTGGGATAGTAAAACAAGTATGTATTCTATAGGAACCGAGTATTTAAAACCAGTTTTGTTAAAGTTCAAAAAATAGAGTCTTAACTCATTTTCCCTAAGAAGACTTGATCTACTTTTTACTCAGGAGAGATGTACTATTCCCGTGGGATGGATATGTTTATTGTTTATCACAGAGCTAAAGATTGATATGATTTTTGCAATGTGGTAGTTTGGGGGCGAATGATATAGCTAAATTTTAAGGCTAGAATAATGCATGGTTCCTATGGGATGGCAAAACCATTACATCCTACAGGAACCGTACATTTAAAAAGTTTCGGTCAAGTTCGTGAAATAGAATTTTAATGCATTTTCCTCAAGAAGGCCTGACCAATTTGACATAATAACAAACGAAATCTCTACAAAGTTTAAATTTAAAAATTGACCATTATTACTGGAAAATAAATATGAATTTCAATTTAACACCCGATAAATTAATGACATTATTTTAATTATTTGAATTTTTTTATTGTTCATTGTCGAAGATATTACTTAGAAATAAACGTATTTAAATAATAAACTAAAAATTAACAATTATTTAACGGGACGAATTTTAATGAAGTTTTGCTAAAGATATCCTGTAGGATAGCTACTAATCTATTCTTTTAAGGAAACATCCATTAATTACGTGAGACGTGCAGGGGCCGATGGGGTCGAGCCGAATCTCATCTAATCTTACTTTGGGGAAAGGGAAGGTCTCGCAAATATCACGTATTTTTTTAAGAAAACAAATGTTTTGAAAAATATCACATTAGATTGCGGGTTGGAGGAAAGGGTTATGCCAAATCTCATGACATTTGGTATGAAAGATTTTCAAATCCTAAAGAAAAGAATACAGTTACTTTTTTACTAAAAATCGTATAGAAGCTGATGTGAGACAGCTAACATCCCTTGAAAAGTAGGTTTACGAATTTTGATGAACTTTCTTTGGATCTAAAGTCTGAAAGTGTCTATCATCTTTTTCTGTCAAAATAGATTTATATTTTTTATATTTCGCTATGAACGTAGGGAATCTTTTAATCAATCAGTTAAATTTAGATACACTCAGCGAAGCGAGCGGGTATCAGCTCGTACCTAAATACATTTTTAAAATATCTATCATGTGTAACAGTAGATAATAAAAAAACCATTGAAATATTTTAACTAGACTACAGTAGAAAGTGTTTACAATAACTGGTGGAAGTATTCAAAAATTTATCTATGTACACTTTTACTGGTTAGTTTAGTTAATGTATACTTTAACTAGTGGGAGCATACATGGACTAAGTTGATGTTTTAACTGTAATATATACATCTGATATCCCAACCCATCCAGGCATAAAGAAAAATACCAACGCAGAGGACACTGCGATCCTTGCCTCCGATCCAAACCCGTTTCAAGCCACCAATAAAATACAGCAACACCTTGACCTTATATCCAACCGGTGCCAGAAAGGGAAAGTAAAAATAAACAAAAGTCAATGCGTCAATTTACTCTTAACAGGCAACAATGTCCACCGATAACGTACCACAACGAACCACTAACGACTTCGACGGAGGTTCTCTATCTAGGGTTTTATCTGGATAGTCGACTTACGTGGAACCCACACACAAGACTGAAACGACAAGGACTTTGGACTTTTAAGAAGAATTGTAGGACCACAATCTTCCATAGACGGACCAACTAAATTGATTTTATATAAATCTCTCATTCGACCTATTTTGACTTATGGAATAGAATTATGGGGCTCCACTATACCTTCTAATATCAAACGTATCTAATCATTTCAGTCAAAAGTCAGAGTCAAGAGTTTCAGTGCTGGAACTGTGACTGATGGCTTTCATCTACATACACATATTTTATTTGACCATAAATTTAAAAGTTTTTTGAAGTTATACTTCTTTAGGCGCGTTATGAAAAAATGATGAGAAATTTTTAGATGGGCGGCCATCTTGAGAAAAAAAATTAACAAAATGAAGTTAGCCGCAAAACCACTGGGTTTCTTGGCGCGCGTAATTTGAATTTTTGGTGTATTTATTTTTATATTTAAATTAAAAATAATTATAAATACAAATGACACATATTATTATTAAATACAAGTTATAACTTTTTTCGAATTTTGCAGTAGCTGTTATACTATTTGAAATTTAATGATGAAAATGACGTCTGCATTCCATGCATATTCTTAGTTATCAGAAAATCGGGGATTCTGAAATGATTCAACCATCTTAGAATAATAATTTCGTAACACAAAATATGAATAAGATTAAGACATTTACTTTGACAAGTAGCTATTTACTTTATTCCGCATTTTTTATGAAGCTTCGTTTTCATGACATGCGTGAATTGTTAACCAAAAAAATGATCCTGACAAATTTTATAAACGTCTTGCAGCTTTCTTTGGATATTATATATTGATACAAATTAAAATATTATTCTCTTAATTTTATTTTTAATAATTATATCTTTAAATATATATATTATTATTATTAAATATTAAATTACAGTTTAAAAATTGATTATTTGAATTAAATTAATAAAAACTAATTTTTAATGATACCAAAGAAGTATAACTTCTCACGCGCGTACATAAGTACACGCAACCACTTTTTTTAATTTGTTTCTTATAGCCTATTTACTTATTGTATGAATGTGGGTACGGATTCCAAATAAATAATAAAGAAAAAAATTAAAATTCGTTTAAATTTGCAAGTTTATGTACAAGTCAAAATATCAAGCACAAGTTATTTAAAAATCAAGCTATTTGACTTGCTGAATCCCTAATAAAAAGTGAGATGTTCTAACCACGAAAACTTATATATCTATAGCATTGAAATTTTTTGGGTTTCGAATCTTCCATACATTTTTTGATCGGAAGTCTGAATTCCAATCGAGCCAAATCATTTCTATAATCCTATTGTGTTTGTTCGTGAACTGTAACATTAAAATTAAAACCGAAAAAAATTATTCCGTCTATCGAGTGTGAGATATGTAAATGCTTCTTCAATTTAATAACAATATATCTTTGTATATTTATGTTATTATTACGATTAATAATAATATTCCCATTTACAATTATCGTCATGATCTCCATACTAACAATCATAATCTAACGATAGGTATATACCTTAATAATAATAATAATAATAATATGGTTCATTACTTTTCTAAAACTAGGTCGTATCATGTAAATTATTCCATAAATGTACTTAATATACCTACACGATTTCAAATTGAGACTGATCGAAAGATATGAAACGAACAAAGTGTTTAAGAAAAATTAAAAAAATAAATAAAGAAATTATATTTTTAAAAAATAAATATCAATTTTTACGGAATTATTGATCAAACATAACTTGCTAATAGATTTTGTCTGATATTGTACCTTCCTATTACCGTAATCTATGCTATTACTATGCAAGAAATCTTCAATATCTTGGCTTGTATCTTTAAAAGTTATTTTATTGGAAAGAACATTAAATGATTTTGTTTGTTTGCCACAAGTTTGGTCGTAATTCGTTTATAATGGATGGTAATTTTGGTGTTGGAAATTAAAACAATTATGGTTCTGGTAACATATTTTTAAGGTTTTATATCTACGTAAATTGGAAAATAAAATTACAACTGGTAATTGTTACATTATTGTATCATGTACATACAGCGCCTAATTATGGTGGCAGATGAATCATTAATTGATATAAAAATATATATTTAAAATAAATAGCGATGGTAAATGCGGTAAAAAATATTTTACTGGTTTGTTAGAAAAATATTTCTTCATAAATATTTCGTTTTTATATCGTTAATGCAATATTTCTGTTGTTTAAAATAAATGTGGATTAGATACGATGCAAAAGATGAAGAGTATTTTAATATTTAAATAATATTTAAATAATCTTACTTATATTATAAACGTGAAAGTTTGTGAGTATGGATGTTTGTTGCTCTTTCACTAAAAAAGTACTAAATGGATCTGGATGAAATTTGGCATAGATATAGATTATAATCCGCTTTAATATATAGTATACTTTATATCCAGAAAAAATGTACGGTTCGCGTGGGATAAATATTTTTTTGTTTTTTACAGGGCAAAAGATTAACTTCCTTATTTGTAATGTGGTAGTTTAAGGGTCAGAAAATGATATAGTTTACTTCTCATACCAGAATAATAAACAGTTTCCCTGGGATAGTAAAACAAGTATGTATTCTATAGGAACCGAGTATTTAAAAGCAGTTTCGTTAAAGTTCACAAAATAGAGTCTTAACTCATTTTCCTTAAGAAGACTTGATCTACTTTTTACTCAGGAGAGATTTATTATTCCCGTGGGATAGACATGTTTTTTTTTTTATCACATAGTTAAAGATTGATATGATTTTTGCAATGTGGTAATTTGGGAGAGAATGATATAGCTTACTTTTAAGGCTAGAATAATGCATGGTTCCCAAAGGATGGCAAATTAGTTATATCCTACAGGAACCGTACATTTAAAAAGTTTCGGTAAAGTTCATGATAAAGAATTTAGCGCAATTTTCCTCAAGAAGGCCTGACCAATTTTACACAATATCGAACGAAATCTCTACAAATTTGAAATTAAAAAATTGACAATTTTTATTGGAAAATAAATATGAATTTCAATTTAACACCCGATAAAATTAATAATGAAATTTTTTTAGTTATTTGAATTTTTTTATTGTTCATTGTCGAATATATTACTTAGAAATAAACGTATTTAAATAATAAACTAAAAATTAACAATTACTTAACGGGACGAATTTTAATGAAATTTTGCTAAAGATCCTGTAGGATAGCTACTAATCTATTCTTTTAAGGGAACATCCATTAATTACGTGAGGCGTTCAGGGGCTGATGGGGTCGAGCCGAATCTCATCTAATCTTACTTTGTGGAAAGGGAAGGTCTCACAAATATTACGTATTTTTTTGTTTTGAAAAATATCACATTAAATTTCGGGTTGGGAGAATGATATATGCCAAATCTCATGACATCTTACCATTAAAATTCGTTCCGTTAAGTAATTTAAATTATTTAAAAATTTAGTATATTATTTTAAGACGTTTATTTCTAATAAATTTATTCAACAATGAACAACAAAGAAATTCAAATATTTAAAAAAAATTACATTGTTGATTTTATCGGGTGTTAAATTGAAATTCTTATTTATTTTTCAGTAAAATTTTGTCAATTGTTTAATTTAAAATTTGTAGAGAATTTCTTTCGCTACTGTGTAAAACTGGTCAGGCTTTCTTGAGGAAATGGAAAATAGGATACAATTGTTATGCTATCCTATGGGTTCACGCGTTTTTCACTATATATTACTGACGCGAAATATAGATAAAAACAATTCTGAAGCCTGATTGTGAATTGTAATAAAAGTTGAGCTCAATTGGTACAGATTAAGACCAATTTTATATAATATAGAAGAAGATAACAATACAACAGGCAATACGTACGTCGTACAATAGCCAGCCGCTATGCCAACATAATTTTTTGTCATTTGTAAAAGATAAAAATGGTATCCTTAGGAGATACACATATACCGGCGCGGACTTTTTTATCAATTTTTTAAGATACTCAATTTCGCCCCATATAAGTTTGATCTATCTTGTAAGGTTTAGCCAGCGTTTGCAATGTAAGTGCACAAAAATATACTTGTTATGACATCACATTACAAATCTTTGAAGTTCCTGACTTTTCTCTACTAAATTGTGTATAAATTATAGCCATTATGTTACCGAGAACTAATAGCTATATAACAAAAAAAGTTTCATCAAAATCCACATTTTCGTGCATGCCGCAATGATCGCTTATATTGACACTGTTTCGGCGATACTTATGCACTGGTTGTTAGGTTTGTAACTCAAGCGAACTTGTCACTTGATGATGGTCGGATCTAAACACATGCTGATCGATTCTAGTTTTTGACGTGGCATCGTTTGGGTCGACCCTCGACCTAATGCAGCCTAAGCTGAAACAGTTCTTCACTCTTGTCTGCTCTTTGTTTCGGTCAATGTTTGTGCATCACCATAGCAGGATGCTTGGAACAAACCTATTGTTAAAACATCCTAGTCTGTAAAAAAATCTTAAGCTCCTATTTAAGCAATTCAGACAGTTGGTCCTTATTTTTAAAAAGGTACAAACCTAATAATTAATTTCCTTTTTAATAAAATATATGGTCTACTTCCTAAGTAAAACTAATGAAAACTTTTATTCTGGCTTACACCAAACTCGTTTTCAAAGAGGATTTGTGCACGTTAAGGAAATGGTTCAATACATATTGGCGACGGAAGTGTTTTATGAGAGCATTACAAACGATTATCAAAAAAAAAAACTTTGGCAATATCTTATCGAAAAACTTAGAAAGTTTCGTCACTAAATCTTAACTTTAACACGGCAAACCCTTTAATTATTAAACAAATACACGAACGTAAAACTGAAGAAAGTCTTCTTTCTAACTTGAGTAAATTAAGAAAATTTTCTGTTGAAAAAATTAATACGTAAACTTGAAAAAATCTCATGAATCACAAGAAAATTAATGTCATGTCAAATTTTCTTTAAGATATTGAAAAAGTTTTTCTTAAAAGTGTAAATGCTACTGAAAGGGTCTAGCCCAATAGCCATAAGGAAAGTGCCCCAGGGGGTTTTTGAAAAATGCTTCCGTGTGCTGATTCCTCTTCATGAAAAACTTATTGTCGCACAATTTTAACCCAATACCCCTACTTGTATTGGAGTTACGGGGGAAACTACCCCAGACGTTAAAATTTTTTTCTAGAAAACAATTGAAGATTTTTTTATGAAATTAAAACTGTACGTAGGTATTGATAAAACGCATAATATATATTTTTTTCAGAATTTTCGTAAATCTATAAATGATGAAAAATATTATTTTTATTTTTTAAGGGTGGTTTTTTACATCAACCCTTAAAGTGACACCTTTTTTAAAAAATGCATATGTATATATGTAATGTATAGAAGAAGAATCTTATAGCGACTAAGCACAGGTTATATTCAAATTTAAATTACTATTAATTCCAATAAATTATAATTCTAATTATTTTTAGTTATAACAAATAAAAATATTACTTGATTCAAATAATAATACTAAGTAACAATATTTGAGTATGCGTATGTAGGTAATCTAAAATACAATATAATTTCGAGTAGGTATTATTTATTAAACTTTTTTTGAACTTATTATTAGTATAAAGAATGGATAAAAGATAAAATTTTTAAAAAAAGGTGTCACTATAAGGGTTGATGTAAAAAACCACCCTCAAAAAAAAAAATATTTTTCATCATTTATAGATTGACGAAAATTCTGAAAAAAATATATATTATTCGTTTTATCAACATCTACTTACAGTTTTAATTTCATAAAAAAATCTTCAATTGTTTTCTAGAAAAAAAATTTTAACGTCTGGGGTAGTTTACCCTGTAACTCCAATACAAGTGGGGGTAGCGTGTTAGAAATTGTGCAACAATAAGTTTTTTTATAAAGCGGAATCAGCACACCGAAGCATTATTTCAAAAATCACCTGGGGCACTTTCCTTATGGCTATTGGGCTAGACCCTTTGTACATGCTATTGAAATATACCTAGTCGAAAATTTACATAATATATTAAATTTAAGACGACAAATTCTTATATTAAATCTAGTAATAGAACGAGGTATGAATCATTTAACTTACATATATAAAAAAATATTAAGTTATATTTCTCGTAAAAATAATTAGATAATTTTAATTTTAGGACTCTCAAACACTAATTTCACTAACTATCATTATGAATATGAACGCTGATTCAATTTAGAATGTGACAAAATGTCATCGTTGTATTAAATATTCAAATTATCTCGACATATCTATTACGAGAAGCTTCCATCTAAGCATTTTATATTTACGACTACGTGCTATGATTTGAATATAATGCAAATCTCTCATGCCAATTCGTTCTCACATAAACTATTTAAAAATTCTTGCCTTGTTTTTATTATTTTTTGAATGGCGAATACGATTGAATATGGCAAACTTATATGGGACGTTCTAGCCATAAATATTTACAAACTGAGACAATCGGAAACATACATATGAGGAGTTGAAAATGATTAATTTTCGAGATTTTATAAATTGATATTGAGCTGGGCTTTCATAGTATATTTATTGAATGATAAAATATTGTGTGCATTTCAGAATCACACGGTCTCTTAAAAAAAATAATCTACATGATGAAATTGTAAAATGCACGGAAAAAAATGTGATGTAGTTTTAACAACATTCCTTGTTAATTTTACTACATTAACTAGTATTATATAAGATGAGACCACGTGTGGTAACCAACGTTTACCAGTCAAGTGTAATTAAAAAACTGTAGTATTATTTACAACACGAACTAGTAAAAATGTAGTTGAATTTTTGACACTTGCATTTATTTGTCAAAATTATTGGTTATGTTGCACGCACCGCATGCGTAAACGCCAAAATTGGTTAGTTGTACAACACTCAGCAGTTGTAACAGCTACATACATTTTCTACACTATGGTAGTTAAAAATACTATACGTTAGAGCTGAATACAACACAGTGTCTTATCTAATGTTACATTTGTGGTTATAGGAATCATTTTTCCCAGCTGAGATTTTTATCTAATCTAGAAAATTTAAGGTGTTTTGTTGAATACTCTTTAGTTACTACATCTTCATATATTTAATACAAAAAAATAAATGCCATTTACATTGTAATTTTCCCTAAAAAAACAGGGTAATAACAGAGTTTGCCCAGGGTAAAAAACAGGTAGAAAACAGCTGAACCAATTTTAACGGAAGTTTCACAAAAAGTTATTAAATATTGTAACTTATATTATAGGCTACTTTTTATTTCGAATAGTTTTCCCTGTCTGTTTGTTTGTTCTTGGCAAACTTAAAAACGGCTGGCCCGATTTGGACGAGATTTTCACTACAAGTAGTAAATATAACAAAAAGTGCTATAAAATACTTTTTATTTCGAAAAAATGTTGATTTTCTGAGCAAAAAAATAAAAACTATAAAAACTGCGCAACGAAAAACATACATCGGCAGGCAGTTGTGATACAATGTACAACTATTGTTATTTTTGGAGTTAGTGTCAGCCAAGGAACTACAACTATGTTGGTACTTAGCAAAAAACGAGAAAACCTTATGAAAATTATTTTTCAAATGAACTTTTAAACAATATACTTGAACTGTAACAATATCTAGCGACCTTTAAACTACAAAATACTAATTACCAACTAAACCTTTTTACAATTTTTTCAAATTACCATTAATATTTATTTTCTTGACTGACACCAACTCCAAAAATAACAATAGTTGTACATTGTATCACCCTAATAATTTGTAAGTTGTAGATACTGCAAGGGTACGCCATTATCTTGTTAATTTTTAGTGCATTTCTTGTTTAAGAATTTTTATATATTTTGAAGTCGGTTTTTCATTTTTTTATAATATTTATTTTTTTCTCGCGTTTTTGTGATCTGAACTTTGATAACTGATTTTATTTTCTTGAAAATGGTTAACCTTCCAAACACGCTGCTCATATGAAACAGCGCCGTTTAATATTAAAAGTTACTACATCATCCCTTTTTGCCCTTAAGGGTTGCAATTTTTTGCTTTTAAATGTAATAACAAAACTAAGTAGATTACTTTTTTCAACAGAAAAAAAATTATCAAAATTCGGTTAAATGTAAATATTTCATCCCCTATTTTCATCTTTAAGGGGTGGATTTTTTTCTTCAAATTTAAAGGCACGTTGTACGTAATAAAAACAAAATTTTTAAAATCGGGCTAGCCAGGAAAAATTTGTAACATTATTTAATCTCTAATTTTTAACCCCTTATGAGTGGAGTTTTTTTTTTAATGAATAGGAGATTAATTTAAAGTTGTGTTATACAAATAAAAAAAGAATTTTTTAAATCAAGCTATCCAATAAGAAGTTAATATTTCATCTCTTAGTTTTCAACTCTTTAGAAGTGAAAGATGTTCCTCAAATTTAAATGGGAACACACGAGAAGCACTAGCTTTCAAATAAAAAAAGAATTATCGAAATCGAGCTATCCAATAAGAAGTTCGAATTTCATCCCTCAGTTTTTAACCTCTTAGAACTGAACGATTTCCTTCGAATTAAAATGGAACCACACAAAAAGCACTAGCTTTCAAATAAAAAAATAATTTTCAAAATCGAGCTATTCAATAAGAAGTTAGTATTTCATCCCTTAGTTTTCAACCTCTTAGAAGTAAACGATATCCTTCAAATTAAAATAGGACCATTCGGGAAGCACCAGCTTTCAAATAAAAAAAGAATCATTAAAATCGCTTCACCCAGTCGGAAATGCTGAGGTAACAAACATTAAAAAAAAAAAATATAGTCGAATTGAGAACCTCCTCCTTTTTTCGGTCGGTTAAAAAAACGTAAAGATCCTACCTATAAGATAGCTTATATTTGTTCCTGGAAAAGTAGTTTAACGGATTTTCATGAACTTTCTATGAAATAAAGGTCTAGAAACACCTTATTATCTTTTTTTTGTTAAAATCGCTGAATTTCTCATTTTGGGTAGTTTTCTATTATTCAATCAGATTAATTTAGAAACGCTCAGCGAAGCGGGCGGGTAACAGCTATTTGATATATAAATAATTAAGCTACATTATGAGTGTGGAAATCATGCAGCGGGATTTTAGGCTCTAGTTTTTTCAGCCAAATTGAAAACAGGCGGCTTACTACAAAAAAGGCACATACAGTTTTCTGATCGGCACGTTAACATAGGAAAAAAAAATCATCTGGAACAAACCTATAACCACATTATTTGGGTAAATGTACCAAAAAATAGTAAACCAATTGTTGTTCTGGTTTATTATAAGAATCAATAAATAGAAGCTTGCTTAGATAATTACTTTAGAATATCCAGTTTTGATTTTTTTTGTCGATCTAATCAATTTTATAAGGTGTCAGCTCTTTTTACGAAGCATATAAACAGAGTGACAATAAGAAATGTGTACTTAAAACTTTTAACTTTGATGTTAATATGGGTTTAAATATTTAAACTATCTCAAATGTCGTTTAGTAAATATTTGGTTTTGTGACAAATCTTGGCTTAGAATAAAATATCGTTTGATTGGGAAAGTGTGGGTATTAAACTTGTCACCAGAACTTCTGGTTTGTATTGAAATCGAGGGTCTGGTTAATGTAAACGATTGAGAAGATTTCTTTCGTGAAATTTGGAGAATATGTCTGATAAATAGGGGAATCGTAATTGTTCGTAGGTGGATATTGGAAATTATGGAATATTTGGCCAAGAAATTTACGGTGACGTCGTGGTTATGCCTCGTACATCTCAATAATAAATAAATGCAATGTGAATGGGCGCCGGGGGACTGGTTTTTAAGACGTTCGATTTAACAAGCCTTATAAGGAAACTGTGTAAAAATATCATATGGAAAGTAGGTATCTCTCTATTTACGTATAAAGTCGATTGTAGATCTTGGATCTGGACTGACACAAGGCCTACACATTCGAAATGTTACGTGGGCTGATGTAAGAAATTCAAACATGTCCAAAAGCAACCAAGCACCAAAATCACCCAAGATTTCCAATTACATCCGAACAAATGTTCAAAAAAATTAGAATATTACATTAAATTCAAATCGATTTCAACGACAAATGCTACACTTAGTCTATCATGATCGTAATGAATCATCGAAGAAGAAAACTTCTGTGAAGTTGAGGTCAAGAACACATTTACTTTGAATGCATTTAAATATAATGCTTACACTTCACTTGAAAACTTCCAATAAATTTTTAAAGAGATAATTGGATTAATTGGGTCACCAATTTATCAGACAGAAGAAATTGTAATAAATTTAAGTTAAAATTGGAGGGCGTCAATTTTCAAACTTTGTCATTGATTTATGTTTTTATTCCTATTGTAATACGTTTAGAAGGAATAGATTTTAGGCGCAGCTTCCTATTTGAGATCTTCAAAAATTTTTTTTTTCATCAGTTGAAAAAATGATTAAGATTTATCTTGAAAGGAAATTTATTCTCAGTCTAGCATATAACGCCTATTTTTCTTTTAATGAATAAGCCATATGCTGTTGTATCATTTCTAAATTTAGATCCGGGGAAATTGAAAGTTTTCACATAAACGTATTAAGTTCATATATTGTATATGTAAGCAAGAAAGTGGCATTGAAATGATTAATTAAGAAATGATATAATAACGATTAAATTTTTAATGATTAATCATTGTTTTTTTTTTAAAAGATAACCAAGAAATGGTGATTTTAAAAAATCAATATTTGCCGCCTCAAATTTTCTTATAATTTCGTTTTTGTATATCGGTTCCATGGTGTAATGGTTAGCACTCTGGACTTTGAATCCAGCGATCCGAGTTCAAATCTCGGTGGAACCTGAATTTCTTTTTTTTTTTTTGTTAAATCTAATTTTAATGAAAGGAATACTACATTAAAACTAAATTTTAAAATTGTAAAAATAATATTTTTTTTTATCATGATTATAGTTGAATGATGATAGTGAACTGTATACTAATCTTCTTTAGAATAGAAAATTGAAATGCACAATTTCAGTTATTAATGTAATTGAAAATCCAATCTTTTCAAATAATATATCTGAATGACTAATTTATTTTTGTCTTGTAGCTTAAAAAATCTTTAAAAACTAAGAAAAAATGTATATCATTGTATTTTCATGAATAGGCTTAGGTCATGAAAAAATTAATTCGATCATTAACGCCTTAATATTTGCACGGAAAAAATGTGTTGTAGTTTTAACAACATTCCTTGTTAATTTTACTACATTAACTAGTATTATATAAGATGACACCACGTGTGGTAACCAACGTTTGCCAGTCAACTGTCATTAAAAAACTGTAGTATTATTTACAACACGAACTAGTAAAAATGTAGTTGAATTTTTGACACTTGCATTTATTTGTCAAAATTATTGGTTATGTTCTACGCGCCGCATGCGCAAACGCCAAAATTTGTTAATTGTACAACACTCAGCAGTTGTAACAGCTACATATATTTACTACACTATGGTAGTAAAAAATACTATACGTTAGAGCTGAATACAACACAGTGTGTTATCTAATCTTACATTTGTGGTTATAGTGAACACAAAGTGTAGTAAAATTATTACTAGTTTAGTGTTGTAAATTTTACACCACTATTTTTTTCCGTGTGTAATTAAGAAATTAAATTTTTACTGTCTACTTAAGGTCTAAAATAAACAAACAAGGGGTTTTATTTAACAGATTTGGAATTAGGTACAATTTTGCATAGTAATCCTTAATTAGTAAACGTTCATTCTTAGGGTTCTGTACTACAAAATAAGTTGAAACTAAGCCTTTACAGGATTCCTATATGCTCACTAAGTTCTATCAGAGTTGCTTTTTTCAAAAAATAGATAGAAGTATAAAATTGAAATTATTATGAAATGTTAAACTTTGTAATCTCTCAAAAATAAGAAAATTTCAACCTTGTAAGTCAATCCAATCAAATTAATTATCTATTTATTTGAACTACCTATTATATAGGGGAATGCAGGGTATTTAAGACCCGTAAAATTATCTTAGTTAATAAAATAAAATAACAAATATAATAAACTTTTGTTATAATATAAACATTGCTTATCTACTGAAAGCTGAAATCAAAACTTTTTTAAATTAACATAATAATAACAATAATATAAAAAATATTGCTATTCCTATTTTCCCGGTAGTGTGTGGGGTAATTGAAATCAATCCACGGGGGAAATAGAAACTAAATTGGGTAATGATATAAATAATATAAATTTTATTCATTGTTAGCTATGTTTCACACAAATCACAGACTTAATTATTAGACGTGTATTGACCGTTGGTGCATTCGTCATGAGCCCATTTCTTACATTTTACACATAATCCAGTCTTCTTTAGGGGGTGATTTATATTTTTCCGTGCAGAATATACAGTAATAGTTCTCGTCGTTGCTTTTCTCGAACGCCGTTTTCAAATTTCTAACGACCGCTGTATTCTTGACTGCTGGTGGCTTCGAATTTAATGTTGTACTTTTTCGTTGTTGTAATTGAATGTCTTTATTTTTCTTTTCAATTTGTATTTTTTGTTTTTCTTCTAATTGATGTTTTATGGGAGTGCTGGATAAAATTTGAAAATGTTTTCTTTTTCTTCGTTGTAAAGTTTTTATTTTAGGAATGATAGGTACAATGGCGATGTCAGAAAGGATCACAGGAGTTAATGGAGAAACAGAAGTTTTAATAGTTAAATCGGTAACCGACGAGTTCATCGAAAACGAATTCATCGAAAATAAATTCATTGAATGTAAATTCATCGAAACCGAGTTCATCGAATGCAAATTCATCGAAAATCAATTCATCGAATGATCAATTTATCGAATCAACAATTCATCAAAAAAAAATTTTTTTATAGATATTTGAAAGAAATGACAAGGGGACCGCAAAAAGCTAAAACAGCAGTGGTCAACAAAAGTTGACAATTTTATAAATAAAAAATTGACGATGAAAGTATTTTTTTTTATGAAACACCTACTTTTTAAAATATTCCTTAATTTTATAAAAGGTAATTTACTAATTTACATATGTAAGTAAACTATAAACATAAACTTAAGCAAAAGTTCAATCGTATTTTTGACGTATTGCCCAGATACGTATTTCGATTGCCAATATTCATCAGTGGTCATCAAGACGTATTGGATCGCACGGTCACTGCTATGTGCTGATTCAATCAAATCTAATAATATAATAAAAAATTATTAAAGTTTCTCGACGTCTGTCTTATAGCTAACATTTTTACTGTCAATTTTTTATTTATAAAATTGTCAACTTTTGTTGACCACTGCTGTTTTAGCTTTTTTCGGTCCCCTTGTCATTTCTTTCAAATATCTATAAAAATTTTTTTTTTTCGATGAATTGGTGATTCGATGAATTTGCATTCGATGAACTCGTTTTCGATTAATTTGCATTCGATGAATTCGTTTTCGGTGAATTTGCATTCAATGTATTTGTTTTCGTTAGATATTTTATAGTCAAATTTAAGTCAAGTAAAGAATCAACTGAAGTAGTTTGGGCTCAAGTCAAGTAGCTTAAAAATCAAGTCAGATGGTGAATTCGTAGTCAGGATTCCTAATTTCAAATCTTCTATTATCACCTAGAAAAAAGCGAGATAATCTTCAAATAATGTAACAAATTTTTTTGAATCGTACTTAAAAACATTCTCGATAAAGTTTCTTTTCAAACAAAAAAAAAAAATCAAACTCGGTTCATCTGTTTGAGATCTACGATGCCCAGATACATACTTTAAACTCATAATCCCCCATAATTTGCTTGAAAATTGAGATAAAAGAAATTGAGAACCGAATTGATAAGCGATTCACTATTTCAAAACTAGAAAATTCGCCTATTCAATAAGTGAATATTTAGTTCACTTTTACAATAGTGAATAAGTTGAATTTACAAAATATATAAGTTAAATTATCTCAATTATAGATTAGTCAAAACAACTACTGCATTTAGTAAACATTTATTTAATTAAATCGGTGCAATTTTACAAACGTATTAGTGAATCTTCATAATTCAATAAGTTCGATAAGTAGTGATAATAAGTGGAAATTCGACTAATTTAACTAGGACAATTTCATTACAATATTAGTTGCAACAAATACGAATTATTAAGTGAAGACCTACACTGTGATAATAAGTAAAAATTTCACTTAAAACAACTAATCAAGTTGTATAAAAATCACTAAAATAATTAATTTTCACTTATCACTTGTTAGAGGCACTATTACAAAGTAAAAATAACACGGAAAAAAATGTGTTGTAGATTTAACAACATTCCTTGTTAATTTTACTACAGTAACTAGTATTATATAGGATGACACTACGTGTGTTAACGTTTACCAGTCAAGTGTAATTAAAAAACTGTAGTATTATTTACAACACGAACTAGTAAAAATGTAGTTGAATTTTTGACACTTGCATTTATTTGTCAAAATTATTGGTTATGTTCTACGCGCCGCATGCGCAAACGCCAAAATTTGTTAATTGTACAACACTCAGAAGTTGTAACAGCTACATATATTTACTACACTATGGTAGTTAAAAATACTATACGTTAGAGCTGAATACAACACAGTGTTTTATCTAATGTTACATTTGTGGTTATAGTGAACACAAAGTGCAGTAAAAATATTACTAGTTTAATGTTGTAAATTTTACACCACTATTTTTTTCCGTGAATTTTCACTTAAACGATTAGTGAAAATTTCACTAATTTATTAGTAAAACAACGCATTATTTAGAGGAAATCAAAAGGTTAGAATAATTGGTGGTTTTCACTAATTCATTGTGGAAAAAAATTATCATTAGGTACCTAATAAGTGAATTCAGCTTCACTTACACAATTAGTGAAATCTTCCTTGTTTAAAAGGTACTAAAAAGTATTGCCAAAACACATTTTTCGTAGTTTTAATCTTAAAATATATCATACAGAACAGAAGTTTAATAAATTTAAATTAAATTATTGTATTATTTCGTTTTCCCTAGAGATTAAATTCAGTAAAACTTGTTCCTTAGGGTAGCCCCTACACTTGTAAAGAGGCGACCTCAGAAATTCCAAGGGACAAATACTAAAGTCTTAATGTAATTGATTTATTATTAAACACATTTCGAAATAAATAAAATATTTTCGATTAGATGATAAATAATGATGATGATAAATATGAGGGTGAATCACCCTTCATTTAAAAAGCAAAACCCCAAAATAATTTAGGTTACCAAGCTACGAACACACAATAAATACGCAGACATGGCTTTAAAAATTTTAATAAAACAACATCCTTAATAAATTTGTCCTTGAATTCATTTAATATCAAATGAGACAATTATTAAATAATTGATTCGATTTAATTAAGTTTTTATGATGCAGGTTTTAGGGAAGTAAAATATACGGCGTATGTGTGTGTGTGTGTGAAAAGTGAAAATTCTTAAAATTATTGCATGAGAATTCCTTTGGTGGTCAAGGCTTATGAAGCTCACAAAACCGTCCTGGAAGAATGACGTGGCAAGCAAATCCACCCTATTGCGTATGAATCACGATATATTCTATGAGCATTGCGACAAATACAAGGAACGAGATATAACTTAATTCCAACTAGCAGAGAAGGATTTGGGGAGAAAGTTTTTGGGGGGGTGAAATATCAATATTTGCTGGTGTTGGTTCACACGTGTCATTTCCTAATGGGAGTTGAATGTGAATTTATATTTGTTCAGACCTCTTAGGTGAGTCAAAGCAAGATAAATTCCTGTTGAATAAAAAATGAAAATGTGCTGGGAAAACCAACCCTGGATGTGAGGCACGTGTTTCGTTGTTTCCTAGTGAATAAACGTTGTGTGTGTGTGTGTGTTTGTGGGAGCTTCAGGAAATCAATAGCGCCGTCTGAGTCACTGACTAGCCCACCAACGACCTCTGACAAGCCCACACCGCCTGACCTCATTCTCAGATCGTCACATGCTCCCCATTTTCTATATACCTTGGGCTTGTGGGGAATTGTCCTTGTTTCATTGACAAAACTTGCCTACTTAAGTGGCACACCATGTGAAAAACACGTCGAACCCAATATGAATTCGATTCGTCTCAACTTTGCTGAACGAGTTGAAATTCATGACGAAATTCGCCATTTTTTTTGTTAACCTATGAATAAATTTCAAATGAATATGTAATAAGTATTCATTCCCCTATTCAAATTATTTTTTCTATAAATAACTTTTAAATAGGTAGTTGTCTAGAAATCTGGTCAGACAATTTTTGAAAAACTAAAATCAATGTTCATATGAACGTATCTAACTTTATGTCTAAAAGAGGTCAGAGCTTGGAAGAAAAATTCTATAAAAATAAAATAAATTGATATCCTTGATTTGTTTCCCCCTGAAATCTACGATTGGTTTAAAATTATTTAAATAGACGAATATATAAAAATCTATATAAACAGAACTTTATATATAGATACCTACCTATGTATAATATAAAATCCCACCCTTAACCCCAGAATTGTCCTTATTTGAATTTTCTTAGGAAAAAGTTTCAAATAAAAGTTGTAGGCATAAATGAGTCTAAAAACAATAGTAAGTTTGAAATAAATCGTTAGAGCCGTTTTTGAAAAAAATTCAAAAAACTATAGAATAAAATAGGTGGACTTATTGGCGCCGTGGTTAGAGCAATTGCTCTCTCCACTTCATGCATCAAGTGATACTGGGTTCGATCCCCATTGAACCCTACACCAAAGAAAAGTATGACCAACATAAATTTTCTGTGTTTAGACAGTCGTGATATGACCTTATGCCTCGTTCACACGTTTCAACTTAAGTTGAACGATAATTTTTTCAATCTTTTAGACCGTAGCGGGGTAAGCGACGCGAGAAGTGAAGCACAAGCGAGTTGAATGGGAAGAAAATTGAGCAGAATTGAGAGGCCGCGTTCACACGGTTCAACTTCAGTTGATCAACAATTCACAATCTTTTAGATCGTAGCGGGGTAAGCGACGCGAGAAGAGAAGCACAAGTGAGTCGAATTGGAAGCAAATTGAGCAGAATTGAAAGAAAACTGACCGGGGTTGACTCGTTCAACAAAAGTTTGACTGAGTCAAACATGTTGTCTTTCAAGTTGATCGAGTTTTCTTTCAATTCTGCTCAATTTGCTTCCAATTCAACTCACTTGTGCTTCACTTCTCGCGTCGCTTACTCCGCTACGGTCTAAAAGATTGAAAATTATCGTTCAACTCAAGTTGAAGCGTGTGAACGCGGCATTAGATGTTAAGGCGACTTAAAACACCAAAAAAAAAAAAAAGTTTGGCCATTCTGTGATTGAACTGTTAGCAATATTTTGTTATACTGACTCCAAGTTTTCAAAATGCATTGTGTTAACACAGCTTTTTGTGAGAATCAATATTACAAGAAAAAATTTCTTTTAAAGGTATTTACATATCTACTAATATTTTCAACAAAACTAGAACCTAGAATGTGTTATGATAAGAAAAAAAAGAACATAAAGAAATTAAATTAGAATGAAATTAAAAGGACCAAGAAATGCCTCTTAAAATTACTGAATTGTAACCAAGACAATATCTAACTAAAAAAAAACTCGTAACGACCTATGCGGTAATACGAGTTGCCAAATTGGTGATATAATATAAAACTATTGTTATTTTTGGAGTTGGTGTCAGCCAAGGAAATACGACTATATTGAAATAAAATCCTTTTTTTTTTTCAAAAAATAAAAAAAAAATAGTTTTATAGAAATTTATTTTTTAAATGAACTTTTATAGAATGTACTAGTACTGTGACAATATCTAGTGACCTTTTAACGACAAAATATCAATAATTAATTAAACTTTTTTACAAATGAACATTAATATTTATTTCCTTGAAGTTGGTTAAAAAGAGGTTCTCAATTCGACTGGATTTTTTTCTGTTTGTTACCTCAGAACTTTCGACTGGGTGAACCAATTTTGATAATTCTTTTTTTATTTGAAAGCTGATGCTTTCCGTGTGGTTCTATTTTAATTTAAAGGAAATCTTTTACCTCTAAAAGGTTGAAAACTAAGGGATGGAATATTAACTTCTTATTGGAAAGCTCGATTTTGTTATTTTTTTTTTTTAAATTGGTAGAACATAATTTTAAACTAATCTCTTATCCATTTAAAAAAACTCTACCCATAAGGAGTTAAAAATTAGGGATGAAATAATATTATAAATTTTTCCTGGCTAACCCGATTTTGATAATTTTGTTTCTATTACGAACATCATATCTTTCAATTGTTCTTATTTTGATTTGAAAAAAAAATCCACCCCGTAAGGATGAAAATAAGGGATGAAATAGTGACATAATTGAATCATCGAATTTTGATGATTTTTTTTTTCTATTGGAAAAAGTATTTCACTTAGTGCTTTCATTACACAAAAGGGGATGAAGTAGTAACTTTTAACATTTAACGGCACTGCTTCATATGAGCAGCGGGCTTAATAGATTTACCCATATTCAAAGAAATAAAATCAGTTATCAAACTTCAGATCACTGAAACTTGAGAAATGATTAAAATTATACAAAATGGAAATCCAACTTCAAAATAAATAAATAATTTTAAACAAAAAATGTACTTAAAAATAAAAAAATAATTGCGTATCCTTGCAGTGTCTACAACTTACAAATTATTAAGATGATATTATATACAACTATTGTTATTTTTGGAGTTGGTGTCAGCCAAGGAAATAAATATTTATGTTCATTTGTAAAAAGGTGTAATAAGTTATTGGTATTTTGTAGATTTAAAGATCGCTAGATATTGTCACAGTACTAGCATATTGTATACAATTTCATTTGAAAAATACATTTCATAAGGTATTAAGGTATAAGGTATATAGCTGACACCAACTTCAAAAATAACAATAGTTGTACCTACATTATATCATCCTTATAACTTGTAGACACTGCAAGAATACGCAATTATTTTTTACTTCTTAGTGCATTTTTTAAAGTAAAACTTTTTATACATCGTCTCAAATTTTTTGGCCTGTCTTTAGCATGTCGCGAAATGTAACACGTTCTCGGCAGGGAATCGGCAAGTGTTCGGCAGAGCTCGTATACATATTGTTAGCTATATACCATATCGTTTTCCCAGGCCTGTTGCGCGAGCTATTACTGAATGTAATGAGCTATTTTCCTCTCCATGACAACGTTTTATTATAATATAAGTTGTCATTAATTGTCAATCATATTTGTATTGGTATTTGTATTTTGATCAGTGTATTGATATAAATGTTATTGTTCAGTTGATCATGATAGACAAATATACAGCTAGTGAGAATAGTGCAAAAATATCCGACGGTGATGTTACAATAGATAACAACAGGCAGATGATCGATTGAACAATAATCAACAAATGCAATACTGAAAATAACATTCGAGTATTAACATCAATAATGGAAGAGACAGTGAATTCGTGCCACATCCCTTTCTTTTATTCTATTTTCATACCCTAAATCAAATAATTTTTCTTAAATTTTCAGTTACTTAAGTGCCTAAAATCCGAAAAAATGTTTCACTTGCATCGTGGTTTCGTAAAACCACACAATAATTTTTTGTTTATGATTTTTATTTATTTTAAAGTCAGTTTTTCAGGTCTTTAACTCAATTTTTTGTTTTTGGCCCTTAGCTCGTAATTGATGACTAGTCTCCAATTTTAAATATCTGTTCATAAATATTACTTCAGTTACAACTTTTTACAGTATTTGGAGATAGAAAATTAACTTAACACTTCAATAAATTGGTAGTAGCCAAGTCCCAGCATCCCCATTTTTAAAGAAATCTGTTAAAATTTTTAATCTGGAGCCAATTTCTTATACAGATTGTTATAAAAAAAAATTTTTATCTTACAATTTAAACTTTTGAAAATTCACAAAGAAAAAATTTTTCGGTAATTTTATGGTTGAAATTATTTAAAACTTATGATTTACATATGAATTTATTCGTTCAAGATGTTAATGTTATTATTTCATGGAAATATTTTGATATATAAACCCTTAATTACATAATTTAAGAATTAAGCTCGCTCACATGTGAAAGCGTTTAAAATCATGCTACCATTTGCTACTATTAATAGGGAGCACTAATATTAATTTTAAAAACATCTTTTTCTGTAAAATGAAATATTTTTTTAAGAATTTAAAAAGGTGAAAAATATATTTTAAGCCTTCAGTTTTGTAATGAGGACGTGTAGAAATTGTTAATTCTTGAAAGTCATTATTGAAAGAATTAATTAACCTTAATAGATCTTGAATTAAGGATAACGTAGTCTACCTACATTATGATTAAATTATAAGCTATCTGATTTTACTAGGAAATTTAGGCTAGTGTTTATTATCGTTAATGTATTGTACATATCAAGGCTGATATAGCAACGAAAATTATTTTCTAATGAAAAACATTAAATTTATAATATTATTATCTTTATTTCCTATTAAGTATTATTCAAAATTGACCAAACTTGGAATTTTGCCTTTATGTTTTATTTAGTTGTGTCGCAAAGCTTTTGGTTGAAATCGACTAGCAAAAAACCCCACTTTATTTTTTCGGTTTTTGAGTTTTTGAAGTTATAATTCTTTAGGCGCGTTATGAATAAATGATGAGAGTGAAATTTTTAGATGGGCGGCCATTTTGAGACAAAAATTAACAAAATGAAGTTAGCCGCAAAACCACTGGGTTTCTTGGCGCGCGTAATTTGAATTTTTGTTGTATTTATTTACTTATTTATTTATTTTTATATTTAAATTAAAATTAATTATATATACAAATGACACATATTATTAATAAATAAGATAAATTCGTATTTTGCAGTAGTTGTTACAGGTACTATTTGAAGTTTAATGACGAAAATGACGTCTGCATCGCGGCGCGGTTTTAGAAGCATTAGTAGCGTTCTATTTTATCATCACAAATTAACAAGATGAAGTTGCCCGCAAAACGGCTCTGTATTTTTAACTAGGCGCGCGTAATTTAAATTTTTGTTTTATTTATTTACTTATTTTTATTTAAAATTATTAAAAAATAAGTTATTACTTTTCTCGAATTTTGCAGTAGCTGTTATACTATTTGAAATTTAATGATGAAAATGACGTCTGCATTCCATGCATATTTTTAGTTATCACGAAATCAGCACTAATAGCTGTACGTTTATGATAGTTTGTACTATAAAAGAAAACAATTCAGGCTACTTCCTTCCTTGTTTTTAAAAAAGTCAAACAACAAGTAGCACAAGACAATTTTTTTAACTGAGAAACTCATAAGAAAGTGATTCAATCCAATTTCAAATTAATTTACAAACAATTATTTTCTTTTAATTGAATTAGGTATATCTCAAGTTCACCTTTAGATATAAATATGAATGGGAAAGGTACACAACATGCGAAACAAGACTCGATCATCACGACTTTTATTAATCTGACGTGTTTAATTAAATTTCATTCAGAGCTTCTTGAGATTATTTTTAAATGACAGGTGTCTAAAGAATAGCGTTTCGTAGCTTCAATTATTTTAAGTAGGTGAAATATTTTGTTGTTAGATGTATGCTAATATCCCGGTGTGAAACCGAGAAATACCCCCCAACATCCGTATTATCTTTGAAATAAATAAGAAAATCTTAAACTATACAAAATTAAAAAAAAAATAAATAAAAATTTGGTGCCGGGGCACCGCTCGCACCACTTATAATTATATATGATGGAGAAATAATTTCAATTGTAATATGCGTAGATGTTCTCCTTTCTTCATTAACTCATAAAAATATATTTCAGTTTGTATAAACTTGAACAAATAGTACCTCAAATAAGTATACCTATATAGACATGAATGAATTTTCAAATTCGAGCTTTCACCGAAAATATATGTTTTAAGAACCCCTGAGTCCAAAAAATGGGTTTTAGAAACATGTCTGTGTGTGTGACAGCCATATCGCATCGAGCGCTTTATCCGAACTTTGCCTTCATATTATATTTAGTTATACCGCGAAGCTCTTGGTTGAAATTCGTTAACTGGAAGCTCCAATTTTTTTGGGTTTTTGAGCTTTTTTAATTTTTCTCGAAAACGGCTCTAACGATTTTCTTTAAGCTTTCTATAGTTCTTAGACTCATTGATGTCTACAACTTTTATTTGAACTTTTTCCTGGAAAAATTCAAATAAGGACGATTCTGGGGTTTAACGTGGGAATTCGTGCATACATACTACTTTCTATTACTACTATGTAGTAAAGGAATTACTGTAATAGGGTCGAATTTTCGATTTCGAGTTTTCACCGGAAATACACGTGTGGAGGTCCTCTGAGTCCAAAAAATGGTTTTTCGACACATATCTGTGTATGTGTCTCTGTGTGACAGCCATATCGTATCGAAAGCTTTATCCGAATCTTGCCAAATTTGGAATTTTGGCTTCATATACTAATTGTGTTGCAAAGACTTTGATTGAAATCGGTTGACCGGAAGCTTAACGTTATTCTAGGAGGTTTTCAGCTTTTTCAATTTTTTTTTTGAAACCGCTCCAACGATTTTCTTTAAACTTTCTATAATTCTTAGACTTATTCATCCCTACAACTTTTATTTAAAAATTTTTTCTGGGAAAATTCAAATAAAGAGGTTTCTGGAGTTAAGTGTGTGAGTTTGTACATACATAAGGTTCGTTCGCGGATGTGATAATGAATCGGTAACGAATCAGTTTAAGACCGATTTAAGATCATCGCCAAGCGCATGCAAGTTTATGAGCCGAGTTACGGTCCGATATTCGCGGTTCACACGAAATGCGTTCGTTACCGATTCATAATTGGTTTTAGCGATCCTCAGATTTTTGTTAGGCTGAAAAATTCGATTCTCGTACTCATGCGCAGTTTGCTAAATTGTGGCTAATTCTTAATCCAGTTTTGCTGTCATGCTGCGTTCACACGAGTCAATTTTAGTAGCTCGTTTTTAGTTGATCAAAAAAAGTTGAATGAAAAACCTCGTGTGAGAACCGTAATCAACTTTTTACTGGATAGGTTTTTCATTACACTTTTGATCGATTAACTAAAATCGGTCAATCAAAGTAGACTCGTGTGAACGAGGCATCAACGTCTGTCAATGTTCTATTCAATTAATAGTTTTTGTGGGTTCTCGTTTATTCTCGTCTTACTTCCGAACATTTTCAAACTCGTTCACGGGAAAATAACCCTTAATCAGTTTATTCATAAGCGTGTATGCGTTTGCGATTCTTTATCAGTTCCGGATCGGTACCGCGAACGAACCTATCGAGACTGTATGCTTATAGTTCTGTTTATATAGTTATAAAGTGCTGGTAGTTCTTTTAACCAACAGCAGATATTTTGGCCTTACAGTCAAATGCGTGTAGTAGGTATTGGAGTATACCCTGGACGATAATGACCCCAGCTGTATCTCTGATAGTACCTATAGATACTAAGACAATGCTAAAATGTTCGATCTAAAAATGTGTACCATTAAATTTATTGAACCTGAACATTTTAAATGTATTTATTCGTTTAAATCGTCAATTTCATTCATACCAAATTTTTTAATTTTAATTCTAATATCCTTAAAAAGTAAACATACAAAAATTATTCTTAATGTTAAATGTATTTGACGAGAAAGAACCTGATATGAATCAAAAACATGTTGATGGTTAATAAGTCAATAACATTCATTACGTTCATTACAGCCATTACAGTGCCAGTAGGAGGCCTCTATGAACCAAGAGCTGAACGAAAAACGTAGGTACATTCATTTGTTTCTATCATGGCCGACAAGTTGAGAACATCGATAGACCGGGGAAATTAATTAAAATAATTAATCTACGTTTTTTATGCGCTCCTCATTTGTAACAATGTGTAATATTCTGCCCCTATTAACAGTCAATAATCCTGGTCTCCAAGTACATTCATGTCAGATAAAATACAATTACAAATAAAGTACAATTATCCTTTAGTCCTGGGGGGAGGGTAAGGGTTTTAAGCGTAAAAGAAACAATTTTTTCGTGAATATTTTTTGAAAGTATGGATTGAGCAAATTTATTGAAACTTTTTGTAGATTATTAAGCGTACTTTTAACAATATTCTGTACTTTTTTCATGCAGAAATATTGCAAAACAAGCCGGTGACAGAGCTTGCTCCAGAACGTCTTAGAAAAAAAAAACAATTTCCGAAATTATCGGAAATCAAAAACCATTAAATTGTAGTCAAAGTATTATTAAATCCTCCCTCAACGTTCTATGATTATTTTTTTTTTCATTTAACAATTTTTGGTGGCCATCTTAAGTGTAAGCTGCTATTTTCCACGAAAAATTCCGCCATTTTGTGGGTGGGAAACCCCTTTAATGTAAAACAAAAATTTAACTAAAAGTTGGAGGGAGGTATTTTATTTGTAGAAAATGTGTATCAAGTTTGAAATCAATCGGTCAGTAGTTTGTTTATGGCAGGGAACACGGACTTTGAAAAAGTAGTTTTGAGAAAAATGCGTTTAAAGTTTATGAGCTGCATTGCCTCCCCGAACAGTTAAAGGACAGGATACTAACTATAGACAATAACTTCAAGAATTTTGCTCAAATCGACTTAAAACTTTGAGAATATATTCTTGAAATGTTTAACAATAAGATAAGACCAAAAAAAATTCGATTTTTCGAAAGTGTAAACCCTTACCCCCCTTTTAAGCTCAAAGTTGTTATATTTAAAATACTCGTATTATTCTTAACTTGGGAAAAATTGAGGAGCTTGATTAAATTGAATCATAACACCTAATTTGATCATTTAATTGATATACTCGAAAACTTTAAAGAGCTAAGGACTTAAACTATAAATACTCGATCTCTAATGACTAGAGAGACTAAAAAAAAAACAGAAAAATTGGAAAAAAAGCTTTATATTGGATGTATTTTTCTCCTCCATGCGCTCGTTTGTAGGCGAACGGACGAAAAAAAAAATTTGAAAAAGCAGGGGTACATTTTTAACTTGCTTTACGCAAGTTGGTAATTCTTTTACCTGTACCCGAATAAGTCCTTATTCACTGCTCGATTTTATTGCTCCTTAAAAGAGCCGAGTTTACGTACTCCCAAATTTATGATACCTTTTTTATAAAGCGCATGACTTGTACCGTACAAGGCACGTTTTTATTTTCATCTGGAACTTTAAATTTTAGATTCATTTACAGTAAAAAAAGTTTATAAAGAAGCAGAGGAAATGTTTTTTTTTTTTTAGAACTAAACAAGTTAATCTTAAAGGAAAAAAATTTGGATTTTGATTCGGACTACAGTACCTCTTATTAACCGATTTCGAAAAACCTTGCTAATATTATAAACGTGAAAGTTTGTAAGAATGAATGGATGTATGGATGTTTGTTGCTGTTTCACTCAAAAAGCATTGAATGGATCTGGATGAAATTTGGCATATATATAGATTATAATCCGGTGTAACATATGGTAAACTTTTTATCCAGAAAAAATGTACGGTTATGATAGATATATTTTTGTTTTTTACAGAGCAAAAAGATTAATTTTTTTTTATGGTAGTTTAGGGGTCCGAGAATGATATAGATTACTTCTTATACCGGAATAATGAACGGTTCCTACAGGATCGTAAAACAAGTATGTATTCTATAGAAACCGAGTATTTAAAAGCAGTTTCGTTAAAGCTCACAAAATAGAGTCTTAACTTATTTTCCTTAAGAAGACTTGATCTACTCTTTACACAGGAGAGATGTACTATTCCCGTGGGATAGATGTTTTTTGTCATCACAGAGTTAAAGATTGATATGATTTTTGTAATGAGGTAGTTTAGGAGAGAATGATATGGCTTACTTTTAAGGCTAGAATAAAGGATGGTTCCCATGGGATGGCAAAACAATTATATCCTACAGGAACCGTACATTTAAAAAGTTTCGGTAAAGTTTGTGAATTAGAATTTTAACGTATTTTCCTCAAGAAGGCCTGACCAATTTTACACAATAACGAAAGAAATTTTAATACAACTTGAATATGTTGGTAAACATTTCGGTTGAAAAGCCGTGTTAGTATTGGGAACGGTCAGGGAAAGGTTAGGCGAAGAATTACTAGAAGAACTAAAAGAAGAACCTCTTACCACACCATTCTCGGACCGCAATCGCCGACGTTTCGCAAGCTCTCCAGCTAGTATCTTCAGGGCTGGGTACACTGAAAACTGGCGTAGGTGATCAACAAACCAGTTTATATACCCCCACAGATGGAAGAGGGAGATACATCAGCTTAATTAGCATGAGTCCAATTGGCCAACCAACCAGGTAAAGGGATGAAACCTTTCCTTTTTAGTTGGACAGCTGGACAACTAAAAAACCGGGAGAATCGATTTCCAAATATAGTGTAGCCCAAGGTCACGATCTCTATTGATGTTGTTCGGATGTTTGTGAATCTTTATCCCCTCTCGGTGTTTCCTATTAAAGAAACCCCGAGTCGAAGACAGAACCCTTTCCTCGTCAAAAAGAATATAGTGACCAGTCGTTAAACAATGATCAGCCACGGCCGATAGTTCAGTCCGGGAGTGCTTGACATTATCCCGGTGCTCTTTAAGACGCGTACTCACGAATCTCCCGGTTTCGCCAATATATGCCCCAAGAGCAAGGGATCCTGTATACCCCCGGAGCGTCCAAAACCGAAGTTTTGTCCTTGGCTGAGGGAAGTATGCCAGAGACTTTCGTAGATGGTCTGAAAATTACCCTGAAACCATGCTTCCTGAGCACCCTACCGATGCGATCGGAAACACCCTGGAGATACAGAAGATCCACGACACACCCTAAATTTTCTTTTAGTTCTTTTCGTTCTTCTAGTAGTTCTTCGCCCAACCTTTCCCTGACCGTTCCCAATACTAACACGGCTTTTCAACCGTAAAGTTTACCAACATAGTCAAGGTGTATTAACATTGACTTTGGCCGAGAAAGCCTTAAATCTAAAACGAAAGAAATATCTACAAATTTGAAATTAAAAAATTGACAATATTTACTGAAAAATTAATATGAATTTCTCCATTGTTTATGGTCGAATATATTAATTAGAAATAAACGTATTAAAATTTAAAAATAAAAATTTCAAAAAATTAACAATTACTGAACGGAACGAATTTTAATTTTTAAGTTTTGCTAAAGATCCTGTAGGATAGCTACTAATCTATTCTTTTAAGGGAATATCCATTAATTACGTGAGGCGTTCAGGGGCTGATGGGGTCGAGCCAAATCTCATCTAATCTTACTTTGGGGAAAGGGAAGGTCTGCCAAATATCACTTATTATTTTGTTTTGAAAAATATCACATTAGATTGCGGGTTGAAGGAAAGATATATGTCAAATTTCATGATATTGTCACAAATCTAAAACACCATTTTGTGTCTGGCGCCCGATGGGTGGGATTAACCAATCACCAGCGATAAGAATTGCACAAAAGGATGGACCCCCTGGAGCAGTTTTATGACCAAAGGATTAATATAACAAGGAACGCGTTGTTGTAGTAATTTCTCCATTGATTTATCAACGGATGAGAGAAAGACAGGCGCTAAGATTACGAATAGAATCTTCTAGTAACGGATGATTTATGGCTTGGAAAGTTCTTGACTGATGATGAGTTACTATAAATAATCCGAAAGATGGGCCAAGAGGGCAGTGTTCAATTAAATGTTCGACGAGTGTCCAAATAAATCAAGTGAATATTGTTAAAGTGCATAAAGTGATCAGTGAATTGTTAAATAAAGTGTGCATTGTGTATATTGTGACAGTGACATTGTAATAGTGAATAAGCGACTTTAAAAACTGACTAATTGTTAACGTGTAGTCCATAAGTGTTAGATAAATAAATAAACAATTGTTAAGAAATAAATTCGTAGTCATTATACACAAACCAACGAACCCGTAAAAACGTTACAATATATCTTATCAGAGCGGAGGGGATGGGATTTCTAAAATCGCAAAAAACGCCTCGCACAATTAATGGATGCCCCCTAAAATAGCTGATTGGTTTTAAATGACATTTGGTATGAAAGATTTTCAAGTCCTAAAGGAAGGAATACTGGAATATTTTTTTACTAAAAATCGTATAGAAGCTGATATAAGAGAGCTAATAACTCTTTCTTTAAAAGTAAAGTTTTACGAATTTTGATGAAATTTCTTTGGATCTAAAGTCTGAACGTATCTATCATTTTTTTCGGTCAAAATAGATTAATTTTTATATTTTGCTATGAACGTAGGGAATCTTTTAATCAATCAGTTAAATTTAGATACACTCAGCGAAGCGAGCGGGTATCAGCTAGAATATCTTTAATCGTGATAGCTAAAGTAATAAATCAATGGTATTTTTCGAAAAATATATCTTTATTCTACGTTACTTATAACAGTAATAATAAAGAGAATTAAAGTTTAAATACAAATATAAATAAAAATTTACAAATAAGTTTATTGACAATTTAATGTATAAAAAATAATTTTACAAACTTAAATCGTAAATTACTGGTTTTTAATTTAAAATAATACCACCATTTTAAATAAATCAAATAAATTAAGTTAAATGAGCTAGACATCATTTTCGATGCACTCTTCGTCATCGATTGTTCGGCCGTTGGCTGGTTGCGTGCCATCAGTCGGGCTCGGCAATCGACTCTTAAGTAGATCGGAAATAATAGCTACAGCACCTCCCGGAATAAATCTCACAAAATTATCACCAGCCAGTGGCCCGAGGGCGTAGGCACCCGGTAAATTAACCACTTCATGCGTATACGGGTTGATCTCGACCGGATTTGTCTTGCAATCGATCGGCAACGACTTGTCCACACCCAGCGATACATCCGACGAAAAGAAGTTTAAATCAGGCCGAGAGCCAATTAAAATCGCGATAAATGACACTTTTATTTCGCGCAACGTGCCGGTCTTTGCGTTTTTTAGAGTCACTTTTCGGTTTGATGCGGATATTTCGACGAGAATATGTTCTGGTAAAGCTGTGTACAATGGGTATTCGTTGTTGGGGTTGATCATCATTTGATGAATCTAAAACAATATAATTGATATTTTTTCCTATGGTTTTTTTATGTTGTCCTATTACCTTGTGATACTCCGGATACATATTTTCGGGTAGTTGTTTGTCCAGCCCTGTATTCCTTCGGCGAAATACATGGATTACTGGAACAGATCGAAAACGAGCAGCGATTACTGCATCGGCAGCGCTAAGGCCGGCTCCAATTACCAAGACAGGATCAGCCACTAAAATTTCAAAGACATACAATTAGATTTTACCCACGCCATTGATGATGGTTATTTATGAGCAAGGGTAGCAAGAGTTAAGGAGTGAAAATTTTTTAAATCATTCTTTTTCATAATTGGCGCGGAATTTCAAATTCTGTATTATATATTTATTTTTTTGTGTTTAACAGAGAAAAAGTTGCGAGAGTCTGATTGCACGAATACACGTGCTGCCCCCTACTCTAAGTACGAAATTTGGAACTATTCCTAACTCGTTTGTTCCTTTCTCCACTGTTCTACACTCGGAACGTCGGAAACGCCCAAAGTCTCTACCGTTTCTCTATGGATGGCGTTATGCGCTCCGAGCGTAGAACAGTGGAGAAATGTGCAAGCGAATCACTAAGGAATAGTTCCAAATTTTGTACTCGAAGTGGAGGGCAGCACGTGTATTCATGTGATCTGGCTCTCTCAACCTTCTCTCTGTGGTAAATGAACGCTTTGAGAGGGACAAATAAGGACTGTTTAAAATTAGTACATATTAATAACACTAATTCTGTTAGAAATGATAAAAAGTGATAGTGAAAGTAATCAATAATTTTATTTTTTTAATACTGTAAAACAGGGGTCGACAACTTTTGGTTGTTAACAGGGCCAAATATTTTACGTTGGGTTTAGTGTGGGCAGCACTTGAGCCGTGGCGGATCTAACGGTAAGCATTTCAGCAAATGCTGACTAGACCCCCCCCCCATAGCGCCCCTTAGGATCCCCTTGTGGGTTATGCATCGTGAACAATGAAAAATCGACGTACAAACTACCAATGAAAATGACCACAAAAGTCACTGTTAATTTTACCCCAAAAATAAATCTCATATTGTACAATCCTCGCTCTTTTAACTTCAGAATCTCGCAATTCAGGGAACTCCACCAGCCTACATAGAGCTCTGTGAAGTTGGCACCGCCATCTTGGAATTTAAAAAAAAATATCTCATTCGTTTGCCCATCGTTAGCCCACGTTTGCCCACCCTTGGAAAAAAAGTTATTTTAAAAAGAAAAAAAAGTTTGAAGTTGGCACCCCCAACAGCCACCTGGCACAATATTTTTGTTTTTCCTCCCACCAAAATTGAATAAATTAAAAAAGAAATTATTCTTTTATACAGGGTGTCACAAAATATTAAAAATTTCGGAATGTTGAGAAAAAAGCCTCAAAACTGCAAATATTTCAGACAAAAATTATTCAGTCGATTGCCCACTAATAGTTCTCGTTTGCCCAGGAAAAATTTTCGTTTGCCCACCCTCCATTTCAAAAAGTTGAGAAAGTGGTGTAATTGTTGACTGTTTAAATATTATTTAACACGCTTATTTCTAAAAATTGTACATATTCAAAAATTAACAATGAAAGAAGTTTCAATGTTTCTTTCATTATTAATTTATCAATGTTATCGGTAGTTAAATTAAAAATCAACTTTTTCAGTAAAAATTGTCATTTTTATTTCAACTTATTTGGAGTAATTGTGTTAAAACGCTATTTTACGAACCCTAACGAAAGCTTTTTTAAAACACGATTCCTGTAGGATAAGTACAATTGTTATGCTATCTTTTGAGAACCATGCATTATTCTAACATAAGAAATAATCTATATTATTCTCTGACCTCTCAACTACCCTATTGCAAAAAAACATGTCAATCTTTTGCTCTATGACAAACAAAAACATATCTATCCCACAGAAGTAGTACATTTTTCCTGGATAAAAAAGAGATCAGGCCTTCTTGAGGATAATGCGCTAGAACTCTATTTCACGTACTTTAACGAAACTTTTTTTAAATACACGGTTCCTGTAAGATACAATTTTCTTGTTATCCCACGGGAAGAGTACAATTATGTCGATTTTTTGCTCTATGAAAAACAAAAACGTATCTAGCTCACGGGCCCGTACATTTTTCCTGGATAAAAGGTAGACCAATCCTTCTTGAGGCAAATTCGTTAAAACGCTTATCCATGAACTTTCACGAAACTCCTTTTAAATACTCAGTTCCTGAAGGATACAATTCTTATCCTATCCTACGGGAACCGTGCTATATTCTGACATAATAGGTAGCCTATATTTATTCTCTGACTCTCAATTAACCACCACATTGTAAGAAATTATGGTAATCTTTTGCTCTGTGAAAAATAAAAACATATCTATCCTACGGGAACCGTACATTTTTCCTGGATATAAATAAGACTGTAGGATGAGAAAATTATTTTTTGCCTTGAGGACCTTATTAGTTATTATTATTAATATATTATAATCAGCTAAAAACGTTTAGTTTCAGCATTGTTTTTCTTTAAACCAGTTTTTCTATTTTCCCATTGAAATTTTCCGAAATAAAACGTATTCTAGATAAAGATTCGCATAGGTCGCTATCATTATACTTAAATATCACCAAAATCCATTTTCAACTAAAAATGTATACCTAATTTATGCATAATTTTTTGCTCCAACCCGTTTTTCAATTTCCCGGGTAAATGAGACATTTTCCCGTAATAAAAAGTATTCTTTTTAACGACTCAGATTGTCATTTATCATCATACCAAATTTCATTAAAACCCGTATTTATTTGGGTAAGAATTAATAATATGTTTCTAAAAACAATTTTGCAAATAATGAATTATTTTTGAAACAACTGTAATAACCATTAAAA
Organism: Sisyra nigra; assembly: GCA_958496155.1. Lineage (NCBI taxonomy): Eukaryota > Metazoa > Arthropoda > Insecta > Neuroptera > Sisyridae > Sisyra > Sisyra nigra. The sequence continues at coordinate 38,427,533 of OY292318.1, forward strand.
AGGTTATAGCGGGCCAACCTTAAAAGATAGACATATGTCGTCGGCGGACTTTTTTTTATAACTTTTTAAGAGGAACAATTTTGCTATTTATGATTTTTGCGTAACTTTAACCATTTACACAGGGCAGGCAACAAACGCTCTCAAAAGGAAAAAATTTTCCTGGTTTTTGCAACATTTTCCATCGATGCTCTAAAGCCTTTGTCAATTATTAGGTTATCCAACACAAAAAGAATTTTTCAATTCGAACCAGTAGTTCCTGAGATTAGCGCGTTTAACCAAACAAACTACAATTTTATATATATGTAAGTATAGATAATTTTTAGTAAAAACGTGTAAAATGACCCCAAATAATTTATTGAAATAGTATTAAATTGACCTCCATGTGTTCGTGTTAAATCCGCAAAAATTGTGCTAATTAATACCCCCTAATACATAAAATAATACCCCCTAATACCCCCTACACTTTTTTCATTCATCGACTGAATGTGCACTTCTTGACACCACGAAATTTTACACAAAACTTTTAACATCAAAATTATGCTGCAGATACAATTTGCAGTTTATTTTATGAAGACTGTTTGCCTGAGGATATTTTGTCGTGGATATTTGGCCGGGGATATTTTGTCCGGGGAACGAATCAAAACGCATGGATTCGATTTTATGTTTGATGTATCCGAAGGTCGTTAAATAGAGGTTCGTTATATCGAGGTTTTACTATAGTCACAAATTCAAATTGGCAAATATCGAGCGGACCGAGCTGGTTACCGACTCATGCTCTAAAGCAGTGGTTCCCAAAACTTTGTGGCCCATCCCCCTTTTTTTAGAGGTTGACCAACACCTATCGCCCTCTTTTCTATCTCACTGTAATTTTAATTTGAATTAAAGTGTAAATCATAAAGCAATTTTATTTTTTTCAACAATTTACTATCGTATATAAAAACAATAATGTACCCCCCCCCCCCCTATCCCGCCTCTGACGTATCAAGCCAGAAATAAAACAGTTTAGAACTATTTTAATTTGCCCCCTTTGTTTACTTATCCCCTACTTATTTATTGCCCCTCTAATAACCCAAATCGCCCACTTGAGGGTGATCGCCCTTAGGTTGGGAACCACTGCTCTATAGCAAACAGAGCAATAATTAGTATTTGTATGGTCGCAAAGACTCTAGCCCAATAGCCATAAGAAAAGTGGCACAGGCGGTTTTTGAAAAATGCTTCCGTGTGCTGATTGCTCTTCATGAAAAACTTATTGTCGCACAATTTTAACCCGCTACCCCCACTTGTATTGGAGTTACGGGGGAAACTACCCCAGACGTAAAATTTTTTTTTCTAGAAAACTATTGAAGATTTTTTCATGAAATTAAAACTGTACGTAGATATGGATAAAAAGCATAATATATATTTTTTTCAGAATTTTTGTAAAGCTATAAATGATGAAAAATATAATTTTTATTTTTTAAGGGTGGTTTTTTACATCAACCATTAAAGTGACACCTTTTTTTAAAAATGCGATTAGAGCATTCATTATCCATCTTTCATTTAAAAATAGTCGCTTTAAGAAATTAGTTGTCGCTCACCACCAAAATGAGGTCATCCAGGGACAGGTTTGTAATAGACAGCGCATTTCGTAAATGCATTTATTGCTTTATGACTTGTATATATATGCCATAATATGGTTTTAAAAGGTTCTGAGAGAGAAATTAATTTTTGAAATTTTTTATAGGCCTATTAACAATATAGTGTAGGGATCTTTTATCCATTCTTTTACTAATAATACATTCAACGAAAGTTTGATAAATAATACCTACTCATAATTATTTTCTATCTCAGATTACCTACATACATACTCAAATATTGTTAGTATTATTATTTGAATCAAGTAATATTTTATTTGTTATAACTAAAATTAATTACAATCATAATTTATTGGAAATAATAATTTAAAATTTAAATTTAACCTTTGCTTAGTCGCTTTAGGATTCTGCTTCTATATACGTAATTGTTGATATATTTTTGGAATTCGATTGAAGTTTATTCATTATTTCTGCTGGCTTACGGTTTTTACGTTTTGATTTATAAAGACCATGTAATAAATAGTATATAACCGCTGCAGCACAGGTACAAAACAGCCACCAATTATATGTCCATTACCACAATCACATATACATAATATTATTATTTTTTAACACCTTCATAACTTTTTTAGATTTATATTATCATAAGGTTCATATTCAAAAAAGTAATTTGGTTTTTTTATTGAAATGCCTTCGATTGCACTCTTACTCTTATAACTGTTCTAAAATGTTTTAAATATTGAAGGCTTAAGCCTGCATTAGTTATTATTTTGGAAAGATAACAAACTGCTTGCGCCAATTGATAAGTGTCGTTGAATATTATTTTAAGATCTTCTTCAGTAGTTCTGGAAATCTCGTAGAATTTATCATTGAAAACGTTTTTTTACATCAGTTAAAACGGTGTGTCACTTTAAGGGTTGATGTAAAAAAACCACCCTCAAAAAATAAAAATTATATTTTTCATCATTTATAGATTTACAAAAATTCTGAAAAAAATATATATTATGCGTTTTATCCATTTCTACGTACAGTTTTAATTTCATGAAAAAATCTTCAATAGTTTTCTAGAAAAAAATTTAACGTCTGGAGTAGTTTCCCCCGTAACTCCAATACAAGTGGGGGTAGCGAGTTAAAATTGTGCGACAACAAGTTTTTCATGAAAAGGAATCAGCACACGGAAGCATTTTTCAAAAACCGTCTGGGGCACTTTTCTTATGGCTATTGGGCTAGAGCCTTTGTTAAAATTAAAATTCGGTTAATATAATAAAAGGGCCACCTATTGGCGCAGTGGTTAGAGCAGTAGTTCTCTTCACTTCATGCGTCAAGTGGTCTGGGTTCGATTCCCGTTGAATCCTAGACTTAAGATTAAAATTGACCAATAGATATTTTCTGTGTTTAGACAGTCGTGATAAGACCTAAGCTGTTAAAGCGACTTAAAACACCAAAAAAAAAAAAAAATGATTTACCTTCGCGTTCACTTTCGGAAAAAGAATCCAAGCCATTTTCCAAATTGCGTAGGTGATGCAAAATCCAGTCGGGGTGTTCATTCTCTCCCGGAACGCCCAGCTTATTTGGCCGGTCGCTCGACCCAGTAGCCAAGACGACTTTGTTGGTAATATAAGTAAAGCGTTTCCCAGTTTCAATGTCATATCCGTCCACCTGCCATTTCGACTCACACGCGGAACACGTGGAATCAAAGCCATTGGTCAGTGAATCCGGTTCGTGGAATGACTCAGAATTCGTATTGCTTGAGAGAGGCGACGATTGGGACGTGTTCGACTCCTTCGAGGGACGTCGTTTCGCGGTCAGTAAACTATTTTCACTGTTACATCCGAACGACTTCTTATTGTCAGTAGTTCGGTTCATTTTCGAACAAAACCGCGAACATTTCCAATAATCGTTTTTATCACATGTTAAACTTTGAGATCTATCTAAAATACTGCCTAGGCGTTGTTCGTTCGTTCGTTTTATCTCGGGACAGGATATGGTAAATGGTAAATGACTGTTATAATCGTTGAAGCAATATTCCTCTTTGTTAGATTTGCAAAACGATTCGTCCATCTGACAACATTCACACGATATGAACTTCATGTTTTGTCTTTCGATCTCGTTGCAGAAGCAACAGATTGTATCGTCGGATGTCATGATCTTTTTGTTTGAATTTAAATCAGTCGAGTGCAGTTTTTTCGTTCGAAGCGTCTTATCAGACAAATCGATTGGCTTTTTACTATTTTTTTTCATAATCGAATGGACATCTAAACCGTTTTCATGGCTCTGACCATTTTGAAATTTTCCATTAATTGCTTGTTTCGATTCGATATTTTGTACACCCACTGAATTGGTTGGAGTTTTCATTTTTTTCTTACAATTTGTGATCCGTTTTACTTGGGTTACAATCGTATTATTACGGAAAAATCTTTCTAAATCTAGTCGTCGAACGAATTCACTATAATAGCGAGCCACGTCTCCAGCTGACGTTCGCGTTTCTAATTTTGAAAAGTAAGGCAATCCCGGTAATGCCATCCACGAGCCTAAAGACAACGTTAAAATATACGGGTCCATCGTGTGCCATGATCCGCCTGGTTGACCTTTCCCCAGAACAACATGGTCAATCTAAGAAAAAAAAAATTAAAATTTTATAATCGAAAAGAAAGACTTGCTTCAAGTACCTTAGTATTAGTTCGATTGGTTTCCCAGTTAATTAATGATGGGAGATTATAACCGAGATCAGCACAGGGATGTTCCAGAGCATCAATCAGTAGGGATATGGGATTTTTACTGCGTCCTTCCAATCCCGTTGCGAGTAGTTTTAAGTCATGTTCTGTTAGTGAACGGCCTTTAGGAAGAGCTGCCAATCGTGCAGATAAAAATTCATCGGGATGATTGTAAAGACCATTGAAATAAGGCAAATTTCCGCTTAGCATAAACGATAAAGCTATACCACTTGGACCATTACCTGTAAATAAGGAAAAAAATTTAACTAAAATCTATCCAAGTTTCCAGGATATAAAATGATTTGATTGGAACCTTACATAATAAATTAAGGATTCATATTCAGTTGAAGTGATTTTATGAGTTTTGATAGAAAGCTTATAAGTTATAATTGTAGGCTTACAAAGGCTAATGGCGAAGAAAGGTCTAAGAGAATAAGATAAAATGGTTGTAATGAATAAAATCTCACTTTTCATCATGACGTTTTAACTTCATATTTGACTTGTTTACGATTTTCATTAACTAAATCATTATTAACGTTATCCAGTACTGGGCCTAGCTTTTGATTAGGGTAGAGCAAGATTGTCTTTCAGTGCCCTTTAGAAAGCTCTGGTTTCAGCTGTGCACAAAGAGCTGTCGCTTATAGGTTTGTTCCACTTGTACATTTGATGATGTTGAAACACGTCCATCGAATGACAAAGAGTAAGACACATTAACCAAGAGACAAGAGTGAGTGAAAATCATGAAGCAAGGGCTTCATCCTAATTTAAAACTGGTTTTGCGGTGTTTAAACACCCCCTAATCAGTGCCTGGGCGAGCTATAGTCATAAAAATGTACGTTCATAAATCGACTCTCGGCCTGTTGCGGCCAAACGGCCGAGGGCTGGGGCGTTTCTTCACTCACTCTTGTTTCTTGGTCAGTGTGCCTTGCTCTTTGTCTTACGTGGACGTGTTTTGTTCAAACGTCTGGAACAAACCTTATGTAAATTAACAAGACATGTATCTTGTGGATTAGGTTTGAGGCTAATCGAACCGCTTCATATAAGTATATAGACTAGGAAAAATAATTTTTAAACAGAAAAAAAATTATAGGGGGATGAAACCCATTGGAAAATGAAGAGAATATAACAAAAATGAAAGGAAAAATAAATTACGGTCAATTTATCTCGATTTCCGACAAAACTACAAGTCCTATGGAAAAAAGTTAAATGGCAACGTTGTAGGTAATAAGTAGTTCTACACTTTTTGTGCTAACACCTTGTTCACATAACCTCAAAATGTATGTGAAAAAATCCAATAACCACATTTTTGATTTTTTATTTTCATCTTTTACAAAAAAAATTTTTTTCAAGAAATTTGGCAAAAACATACCTCTTAATGTCCCAACATACTGTAATTTTTTTGATTTAAAATATTAATTTTTTTCACCTTATAATGACTTAATATCGCAAAAACACCCTAATTTTTAGTCGAAAAATCTCACGTCAAAACATCTTTTCAAAACATTTTTTTAAAAAGTCGGTGAGCTTTTTTTTGTTGAAACCTCTACTTTCTGATGTTGCAAAAAATATAAACATTACAACGTTAAATGTTCTCAGAAAATACAATAATGTAAGTGTAATTTTTTTTAAATTGTTCAAAATTGTGTTATGTACAATTTTGAGCAATTTTTTTTTAAATTTATACTCTAATTAGCGTATTTTCTGAGAACATTTAACATTGTAATGTATATATTTTTTGCACCATAAGAAAGTAGTAAAAAAATCAGATGTTTTGACGTGAGAATTTTCAACTTAAATTTAAGGAGCTTTTTCGAATCGTGAAACTATTTTAATTGGAGCTAGAGGTTCATTTCTTGACTTGATGTTCAAGCTACTTAATTTGACTAAATTTGACTCAATATCAAGTCAAATATTTAAATGTGAAATCTAGTCGCAAACATTGCACAAGTTCATTTACAAGTCAAAATTTAAAGTAAAATTTATTTTTAAAAATATGTCCAACTACTTGACTTGATGACTTCCTAGTTAGAACAGCTAAATTATTTCTTATTAACCAAATTTAATTTTTCAGTACTTTCTTTAGTAATGTTTCTCATTTTTTATTTATAATCCAAGAGCCCATGACCCCTGTTTCATGAATTGTTTGATTCATGTTGAAATTTTGCACAATGGTAGCTATAGGTAAGATGTGTCGGTTAAAGAGTATTAGCCTGACCTATCTGGATGCTTCAGGTACTATGCATATATAACAGAGTAAAAAAATATTTCATTAGGAGCCCAACAAGTACTATTCATAAGTTACGTTTTTTGACACTTTTGGAGGGGCTAACATCAAACGAAAACACCCCAAATTTGCATTTTAAACAGGGATCGTGTGCTCTCCTACGGTTACATGCTTTTTGATCTCCGGACAAAATATCCCCAAAAAAATATCTCCCGACAAAATATCCCCATAACAAAACTCCCCACGACAAAATATCCTTAAACAAAAAATTGCTATGAAAAAACATTTAGTTTTGTGTCAAACTTCGCGGTGTCTAGAAATGCACATTCAGTCAATAAATGAAATTCGGATAAACGAACAATGACTATAGTTTCTTTTGTTGGGGCCTCCACCTCCAAACCTCCGCCGGGGGGACCCTCCTGGTCCTTTTTAATATTAATTGTTGGAGGTATCTATATATTAATACGTGAAGCAAAATTTTTAAATCCCTTTTACCGAATATTATACGAACGGAGGAGTATGAAATTTGGCACAATTGAAGTTTATATGAGGAAGTTGCGTTTTGAGATAATATTTTTTTATAATAATGCCTCAACATACCTTAAATTAATGAAAAAAGACGTCACAAACACTACCATACGTTTGACACACACAGACACACAAATATGTAGATTTTTAAATCTCAGTTGTTCAGTTTGACCACAGACTTCAACCATATTCCAAATGTCATTATGTAAACAAAATATTGTGAGAGGAATTTAAATTTTGAAATTGTAATTATTGAAATTGAAGGAAACAAATTTAACCGATTATTTGATTATTGAGTAATATTATCAAAAATATATTTAGAAGATACGTATAACTTCAAATACACAACGTTTCAACCATTTTATTTGGTCTTCATCAGGTATTTCTTGATTATTATATAACGTATAAATAATTCATACTATATATTCTTTTGGCAAAATCATTCAAATAAATTACACAAAAAATGAATTTAGGTAGGTAGGTACTATTTGAAAAAAAAAAGCTTAGCTTAATTCATAGTTTTAAACAGGACTTATGCAGCCTATTGCCATTTTTTTTATCTTTGGCTTTTAAATGAAAAAATCTAAACATAAAGGTACTTTTGTTTTACTTTTGAACGTAAGAAACTCACTTGAAATTACTTCTGATGTTTCATAGTCATATTTTTTTTTTGTTTGTTTAAAAAATATTTCAGAATACTGTAATTTGAATTGGCATACAACATTAAAAAAAGAAAAATATCTGCTGCGTGGCGTCACAGTACTTTCTTTTACTTTCATTTATGAAACTCGCTGTTGGTTAAAAGAAATATAAGCACTTTATACATAGCAGAACTATATGCATACAAGTATACAACATATATGTATTTATGAATTCCCAACCTTCACCCCAGAACCGCCTTTAATCGAATTTTCCCAGGAAAAAGTTTCAAATAAAAGTTTTAGCCATTAATAAGTCTAAGAACTATCATAAGCTTAAAGAAAATCTTTGCAGCCGTTTTCGAAAAAATTTGAAAAAGCTCAAAAACTCCGAGAATAAATGGAGCTTTCGGTTAATCGATTTTAACTAAAAGCTTCACGGCAAAATAAGATATAATATGAAGAAAAATTTCCAAGTTTAGTGAAATTCGGAAAAACGTTCGTTACGATATGGCTGTCACACACAGGCACACACAGACATGTTTCTAAAAACTACTTTTTTGGACTCAGGGGACCTCAAAACGTATATGATATGAACGAATTGATACTTAGTTTTGAAATTTTTAGAGAATATTCTGAAATAATTTTGTAAAAGATTTATGGAAGAAAAAAATAAATATTTTGAAACCTCTACACCTATTTCCTTCCTTAACTTAAAATAAATATTTTCAATGATTATATGATGCACTTTCTTTAAATGAACCTTGAAAAAAAAATTAGTCAAGAAATTATTTTCCAAACATTCGCAAATGCAATTCATTATCTGCTGTAGTTAGCTTAGTAACTAAAGTTTTTGAGGCAGTAACAAGTGAAGTGTACCCTTAGGTATGTAAAAATTGCAACGAATTATGGTCGAATTTCGACCACTGGGCGACCTCTAGTAGGAATAATTCGTCTTGAAATTCAGTTTTTATCGAAAACATGGGGATATTTTGTCATGAGAGTTGTTTGTCCGGGATATTTTGTCCGGGGATATTTTGTCAGGGATATTTTATCGGAGATATTTTGTCCGGGGATCAAAACGCCTGGTACCCTATCCTACTATTATTATAAGGTAGATAGGTAATAGAAAATAGATATCAGGTACTTACCAATAATTACGATATCCTTAAACTCATAATTATCATGTACTTCAGCATTGAATTGTAAATCTTCAACGAACTCTTGTGTTTCGAATGACTCGGTTAGTTCATTGGAGATATCTTTCATTGCAGTCAAATATTTCTGAAAAAAAAAATTAAATTTGATTAGTTCTCATCATTCTTACAAAATAATTACTTATATATCATTGTTTAAACAATTAGATTAACATATAAGGGAAAATCATTCTCACTTGGTTTTCTAAAACGATTAATTGAAGAACGAAAAACAAATTAAACAAACTATATAACATTGTATTAATAATACTTAAAGAGTAAACTAATCAAAATCAAAAATGCTTAGACAAGAACAAACTCAACGTTTTAATGAACAATTATTGTGCATTTCGTTAAAGTTTAACTAAAAAAAAAAATAATGATAAGCAAAATTATAATAATAAATTTTATATGGTACCTATAATAAAGATATTCATAAGAGATCTCGAATGTAGATATGAAATTTAATTTTGAAGAAGTTATCGCTACTTGGAGCGATATAATAATTTAACTATCTTCTAAGATCTATAACGATTTTGGAGTTTTACTTGAAAATATAATTTAGTTAGCTATAGTAAAATAACCAATTATTCACTTCTATTTCAACAGAACGAAAAAATTACGATTTCAACAAAAAATGGAAAAAAAAAATCACTTCAGTTATATAAGAAAAACTTTTTTTATGATTGTTGAGAGAAAATGTCGAAATACCATAGCTTCTAAATAGTGCGTTTAAAAATAGACTTTTGATTTGTTCCTACATTAAGTTTTGTTACACTTTTCTAGACATCAAAGCCAAACGATAAGAAGTCTCCAATTTCATAAAATTTCTGTAGATTTGCCAAACAGATGCGTTCACATCTGTCCTTACGACTCGATGATGACTAATTAATTTCTTTTCTTTACATATATGAATTTGTTTAATTAACGCAACAACAAAAAAAAAATGTCATAGTAAACACGCATTTTAAGTTCATTCAAATAATTTTTTCAAGTGTCCTATTTTTATTACATTAAAAAATTTAATTAAAAATAATGCAAAGCTACAGAAAGACAAAAATGCTGAGCATGCATCAGAGAGCCCGATGAAACTATAATACATGTCGAAACGTCGCGACCTGATTATATTTTGCTCTTACTTTAAGCCGTGTATAAGATTTGTCTTTGATGTTGTCTTATCCAAGCTCAGTTTGATTAATTATTGACATAATTGTTGATGTTTCGTAAGTCGACAACTTTTTCATTCGATCTCATTTTCGTTCAATTTTTTAATTGTCATTTTGAAATTTGTAAAATAATATCTTATTAGAAAATGCAGTTAATTAAAAGTAGATACGCATGAGGAATGATTTGAAAGGACGCCAGAACTACATCTATTTTAATTTGCAGATCTTTGATAAGTATTTTCTTTCTAAGACTTCGTATTGAAATTTTCTATCTTTATATTTTCAGTATCACCGAAACGTTAAATAACCTAATAACTTGTTTTTGTGTGTTGTGTTGTTTTGTTTTCTTGTTGATTACCAATTTATCACGAAAAATCACTTTACAATCACTTTTCATATCGCTCGAATCACTTATACTTGTATTCCCTAACTGACTTATTCAGGCTGAATTAATTCTACTGGGTCTCTTCATAAAGTTGCTGATAGGCAATTTTACATTTTCAAATTCTCTATATACTTGTAAAAACCGTTGACCGTCTCAATATTGACGGTTCAAATGTCTTATAATTATTAAACTCCCACAGAACAATCTTAAATGCTCCATTCTTTTCTATTGCTGTTCGTTACAATATCTACAATCTACATGAATATTTAATATATGTTACGATTAAGGCTAGATAAACGATAAATATAGGTTTACCCGGGTAACCTCCGTAATACCCAAGAACCTTGAGTTAAGTTCAAAATTTGAAATTGTATACAATTGCATCGTTTATACTCTGAACTCCAAGAGTTTGCAAGTCTTGAACTTTTTTTCTCCAATCATATATTTTCCAGATCTACAAGTTTCTTTATGCACACAAAAAATTATTTCTTAGAAAACATTTCTTCGCCAGTTTTTCTCTTGTTTGCTAACTTCTAAAAATTGTGATCGGTTTTATTGATAACTGTCACGAGAATTTTTTTCTAAAACCGCCACTCCTTCGATCAACGTCTGGAATTTCCACTCTCACAGTATAACAAATCTTACACCCAACTTTAACCAAGCAAGAGCTGATAAAACGCTGTCTTTTTAAGTAAAGCCCAAAACGTGTACAATGTCAAATATATTGTAAGGAATTTCCAAAAACTGTATTGAGATTCCCGTTAAGAATTCTTTTAATTCTTTGTAAATAATTACTAAACGTTAAAATAATCCGAAAACTTTATTTAATTACACTCAGTGGTTTATAACAGCATTGTTCTCACAGTAGTTCAAATTCATTAATTTGAACTGCTTTCTGTCAGTTCAAAGCGAATTCTAAAACTGTTTGGACAGTGTTCTCCTTCTATACGCTCCATACTAAATTAACTGCATAGAACAGTTGATTTGAATTTCAAAATCAAAATTCTGCTGTGCGCCCACTCAGTTCAAAACAAGTTCAAATCCAATCTTGGTCACTGTGAGAACGAAGCTAATTTGTCACAACAAATCACAATTAATCGCTCAAAATATCGAACTTTCACTGTTCACTGTCTTATCCAGACTGATTCAATCCGGCGGACTGCATGTATTTATATAGGCAATCGAAGTTACTAAAATGTTCTCCATTGTTCAATAAGATTCTTCCAAACATCGTTACTGGTTAAATAATGAATTGGTTGAAATTATTGAAGTTTCGATGGAATCTGGAATTTTCTATCATTTTCTAAGACTGTTCGTTACAATATTTTGAACTGTACTCATGTTTCCTGGGTGTTACGGACTTTACCCGGGCAAACCTAAGTTTAATCATCTATCTAACCTCACCTGTAACATATTTACTAAAGTTTCAATTGTAGCTTTGTTCAATTGTTTCAGTCAAATTTTCTATATTTTACATCATATATAGCCACTTAATAACTGTGCTAGATAAAGCACAATTTCTCCAAGTGTATAATTAATTTAAATAATTTTTCAAAAATTTTCAAACTAAAACTTAAAATTGTTGTAAAATACAAAAAAATCACATTTTTAAAGTTTTTTTTTTCCAAAAATTGCTCCTTAAATACTCTTTCCGGATCCCAAATTACTCCAGTTGTAAAGTTAATAGTTAATTAAAAATTAAATTTTTAAAAAATTTTCAAATTCAAGAATTAAAATCGCTATAAATTCCAAAATTATTTTATAATGAATTTTTTGTCTTTTTTTAAGGCTCTCTATCTGCTCTTTTCATTACGCAAATAATTGATCAAATGTTTGCAATATTTTTAATGGATAATTATTTTTAACTATTTATACATGTATTGTTGTACTATGACGTCATCAACTGCCGTTGGATCTTATAAACATTAATAGTTTGAAAATGGAATTTCTAATTAACTATACACCTGAAGCAATTGCGGACCCGGAAAGACTATTTAAGGAACAATTTTTGAAAAAAAAATTTCAAAAAGTGATCTAAATATCTTTATATTCTAGATTAAATAGCAATTTTTATTTTTGAATTTTCAAATTTTTGAAAAATTAAATATTAATTTACTAATAATAATAGCAATAGCGGTTTCTAAAGGAGCAATGTTTTGGTCATTGTTAAAAAAATGTTCTACGCTAACTTCTTTCCGGTTATTTTACTAAATTTTTGTTTTTAATTTTTTAAACGTTTTTCCTCTGTACATTAAATATGTTTTTAACATAATAACCTACGCAGACGACGTCGCGGGTATCAGCTGGTTATGTTATAAAAATCAAATGTCAATATCACCTCTACTTGATTGAAAATAAAAATAAGTAATAGAATTGAACGCAAGCGGAAAATATTCCGCTTTTCTGATAATCGAAACCTTGAACTAGCAATTTATGAAATTGCTTTTTTACAGTGACACAAAAACCACGTAAAAGATAGCGAAACGAATGAACAAAAATCCATATTTCACAAAATATGGTAATATTAAGTTACCAATATACGAATATTTAACTTACATACAGCTTATCAAAGTAGGTAGATTTTAATTATCGAGTTGTCCAAAAATTTCACCTCAGAACAAATTTATTTTTAAATTTGTGAAACTTAAAATAAAATATGGCATGACGTAAGGACGAAATTTAACATATTATAATTACTTTATGAAATATATATTTGAAGTGTACATGAAATGTACACCCAGTTGTAATTTTTTTTATGTATACTTAAATATACAAATGGTGAAGTGAGAGATCTCGAAGTCAAAGATCTGCGTTGGCCTTCGTAGGCTGATCGTGATGAATGGGTTCTGCTTATTTGAGTTACAAGGAAAAAATTTGCAAAAAATAAATTTACATACCATCTTCTTCGTAATTCAATATAGGCATAGCATAAAGAAGGTCACGAGTTTACGCACAGTCGTAACTTGTAAATCCTGTTTCGATTAGCTCGAACAAAGACAAAACCCAAATAATATTTTTTTTTTAAATCGAAAATAGCCTTATTAGCATTAAATGTTAAAAATAATAAATTGATGAAATTTGGGTTTTAGCTATTTTTTGTATGAATTTAGGAAATGGACGATTTTATGTAATGTAAACCGAGCTTCAGATTAAAATTAGATTAAATTTAAAGGCTTCCTAAAATTAGTTTCGAGAAATATTGGTTTATCTTCGCTACGCTCTAATAAGCCTATATTATATTAGGAGTGTTACATAGCAAATCAATCTAGGCTATTGTTTGTTGATAGATATGAACAGCTTGAATTTTATTTTAAACTTAAAAAATAAAAATTACATATCTATACTTTTATGGAAAGCTTATAGTTAAAGAGCTAGCAACGTTTTCGAGAGAGTATTTTAGGTCGGCCAGTTTTTATATATATGTTATCTCTCGCACTATTCCGGACATCATACGGGCAGTCTGGCTGTCGGGAGGGGTTCCGTTTATTAGTGAGCATCGCACCTGTACAGGTAAAATATTGAAATTTTCAAAAAAAAGAAAAAGTTTCAAATGAAATTTGTAGAAAATAATATTTTAAATAAAAAATGTCCAGTGGCTAATTTTCGTAAACTGGCTAGTTTGCCCGCTACAAGCTTGGAAAAGCTGGCTCGACCGGACGTCATTTGAATAGCCGACCGTTCGGAGATACAGCAATACCTATTTTAAAAAAACGTTCCATCTCTCCTGCGCGAGAGAACGAAAAATGGAATCATTTTTCCCAGCTAAGATTTTTATCTAATCAAAAAATTTAAGGTGTTTTGTTGAATACTCTTTATTGCCTACATTTTCATATATTTAATACAGAAAAATAAATGCCATTTACATTGCATTTTTCCCCAAAAAACAGGGTAATAACAAGGTTTGGCCAGGGTAAACTTGAAAACAGCTGAGCCGATTTCAATGGAATTTTCACAAAAAGTTATTAAATATTGTAACTTACATTATAGGTTACTTTTTATTTCGAATATTTTTCCCTGTCTGTTTGGTTGTTCTTGACAAAATTGAAAACGGCTGGTCCGATTTGGACAAGATTTTCACTACAAGTAGTAAATATTACAAAAAGTGCTATAAAATACTTTTTATTCCGAAAAAATGTTGATTTTCTGAGCAAAAAAATAAAAACTATAAAAACTGCGCAACAAAAAACATACATCGGCAGGCAGTTGTGATACAATGTACATTTATACACATCATATGGTAGAGACGACATGATTTTAAACTATGTAATTTGTAATTCTTATAAATTAATGTTCGCAAATTTGAAAATTATAACCATGATAGAAGTATAGCGATAGGTTAAATTCCTAGAAACCATAACTCCATTGTGAATTTACGGGTAGTTAATATATTATTAATAGTTTGGCTGAGTAAACGTTCAAATTGTCGAGGAAGGAGAAGGAAATCTTCTGCAGTAAATATGATTTCATTTCTAAAAAGAAATATCTTATGTTAGTTCAAAAATGAGACCCATAAGAATAAATAACAAAAACAGGCAGTTCGACTTAAGTGATCCCGATTAGGAGTTTGATTAAGAGAGGTGAAGCCGTTAGGCAGAGCCCTCAGAACAAAAAGAAATCCAGCCCAACTTATTTTTCAAGAGAAAATAGCAACTTAGATGTGACCATCGCGTTGCTTTTTTGACCAAAAAACTATATTCCTAATTTTCAATTTATTTTAGTAAGATCTATAAGAATTCGTTGTCTAATCTTAGAGTCCAGGAAATAGCAGACTTGCCGATAAGACATAATGGCCTTAATACTATATCCTAGAATTATGAATCTAAGGCAACCAAGTTTAATACCTCAGATCTTAAAATAACACATTAAATATTATTTATCCTAAAAAAGGTTCACTTCCTAAAGGATAGCTACTAAGCTACTAACTTTTTAGTGTATTTTTAAAGGAAGACAAGTTTTTAATATATCTTTTTTATTTGTAGTTACATTAAATTTTTTAAAATTTTCGACAAGCTTTTGAAGAGGCATTTTTTGAATGCAATATTGTAAATTGTGGTCTGTAAACTTATCAATATCGTAATTTTGTCTTAAAGGCTAGTACTACAGTATATGAACTTTAAATCGACTTTGGAATATTAGGTGTATTATATAAAGAGTTTAATTGAATTAAATGTGTTATCATAACGGCTTCAAAAACATTTGTATCTAAATTATGATAACACAAAAAATTAAGATAAAGTAGTTATGAAAAAAAAAATCATATCAGTTTTATTGGGAATTTAATGTCATGGAAAATTTACGAAAAAAATTTTATGAATCAACCAATTAATTTGTAATTTTTGCTTCATTTATTTGTTGATAACTTAAAAAAAATTCTTTCATAACTTTTGTAATTCGAGTCATCTTTTAATTTACGCAGTTAGGGCACCCCTTGTACAGTAAGAAAGTTGTGTAAAATAAGTCGCGTAACTTTAAAGAATGGCTGTATTCACGGCATTAAAGCTTCATGTTAAAAAAAAACCAAGAAACATACGAGGGTGTATCAGATAATTCTGAGAAAACTAATTTTGAAGCTTATTTATTTAAAAATGTTGAAATTATTTTTCTGCAAAAGCACCATCTAGTTCAAAACACTTTTCCGTACGATGTCGCCATCCTTCTTATCCATTCTTATAAAAGTCTGGAGGCTGTGATTGGAACCATTGGCTAGTCCCGGGAAAAAATAGTTTTTTCTAATCATATATAATCAAATCCAAAAATTGACCAGGTATGATCATATATAATTATATATGATTAGACAAAAATACTTTTTGTCGGGCACTCACTCATATAGACCAGGGTAAATAATTTTTGAACAGAAAAAAAAGTTATAGTAGGATGAAACCCATTAGAAAAAGAAGAGAATATAACAAAAATTTAAGGAAAAATAAATTACAGTTGATCTGAGGTGGAGAAGAGAAAAAGGAGGAGGGGTTTTAGGGTAGAAACGGTTTATCTCGATTTTCCACAAAACTACAAGTCCTATCGAAAAAAGTTAAATAGCAAAGTTGTAGATAAAAAGAAGATCTACAACTTTTTTATTGACACTTATTTCATATAACCTTGAAATTTTTGTGAAAAATTCCAATAACCAAGTTTTTGGTTTTTTATTTTTAACTTTTACAAAAAAAAAAACAAATTTACACAAAATTTGTTGAAAACTTACCTCTTAATATCCCAAACATACTGTAATTTTTTTGAATTAAAATATTACATTTTTCACCTTATTTTGACTTAATATTGAAAAAGCAACTTAATTTTCAATCGAAAATTTTCACGTCAAACATCTGATTTTTTTAAAAAGTCGGTGATTTTTTTGTTTTGTGAAACCTCTACTTTCTGATGGTGTAAAAAATATATACATTACAATGTTAAATGTTCTCAGAAAATACAATAATTAAAGTGTACATTTTAATTGATTGCTCAAAATTGTACATAATACAATTGTACAAATACAACTTTGAGCAATTTTTTTTAAAATTAACACTTTAATTATTGCATTTTCAGAGAACATTTAACAATGTAATATAAATATTCTTTTGCACCATCAGAAATTAGAGGTTTCAACAAACATAAAGCATTATAAGGTGAAAAAATTAATATTTTAAATAAAAAAAACAGTGTAGGACATTAAAAGGTAAGTTTTTACTAAATTTCATGCAATTTTTTTTTTTGTAAAAGTTAAAAATTAAAAACCAAAAACTTGGTTTTTTGAAATTTTTCACATAAATTTTAAGATTATGTGAAAAATGTGTTAGCACAAAAGTTGTAGATCTTCTTATTACCTACAACTTTGCTATTTAACTTTTTTCCATAGAACTTGTAGTTTTGTCGGATATCAAGATAAACCATATCTAACCTTAAAAACGACCCCCTTTTCTATTTCCCCGCCTCAGATCGACTGTAATTTATTTTTCCTTTAATTTTTGTTATATTCTCTTCCTTTTCCAATGGGTTTCATCCTATTTTAATTTTTTTTCACTTTTTACCATTTTCAAAGGTTAAAAGCACTGGTCTATACTCAGAAAATCGTTTTACAATAAACTTAATTGAATCGATCAAACAATGAGCAATTATGACACAAACTTAGTAAAAATGATATTGCATAAGATTTTAGAGGTTATCCTTCGTAAATATACTCAGTGGCGTATTAAAAAAAAAATTTCCGAGAATTTTTTGATACACCCTCAATTTTGCATAGAGTTCATTCACATTTTTTATGTCTCAGGAAGCTTTATTATCTCAATGTTTTACCAAAACTTTCAAGGTAAAAACGTCGATTGAAAATTGCTTTAAAAATTTTAACTTTTCTAATTATAAATAGATGACTATTAATTTTATATTAGTTGTTTTTAAATTAAAAGAGTTTGCTATGATTTCATTCATTTATTGTGGAAACTTGAAAAAGTGCCAAGAAGTGTGAGTAATTATCTTCCGACTTGTGAAAGAACGTTGAGTAATCAAAGTTTATTTTACTGAACTAGTAAACATTAAAATATACTTTCTGGATTAAGCCCAACAAAAACCAATCAAAATTGTGGAAATCGGTGTCTATACTAAATGGTTAACAATTTTTTTTTTGCTTACAGAAATTTTTCAATTGAAAATACGTATACGAAGACGTAATTGAAGTTGTTTCAATGTAAGTTATTTAAAAAAAGTGGTTGCGTGTACTTATGTACGCGCGTGAGAAATTATACTTCTTTGGCATCATTAATATTAGTTTTTAATAATGCATTAAAATACCCAATTTTAAAAAATTGTAAATTAATATTTAATAATATTAATTATATATATATTTAAAGATATAATTATTAAAAATAAAATTAAGAAAATAATATTTTAATTCATATCAATAAATAATATCCAAAGGAAGCTTCTAGACGTTTATAAAATTTGTCAAGATCATTTTTCTGGTTAACAATTCATGCATGTCATGAAAATGAAGCTTCATAGAAATTGCGAAATAAAGTAAGTAGGTACTTTTCAAAGTAAATGGCTTAATCTTATTCTTATCTTATTTAACTAAATTATTATTCTAAGATGGTTTTCAGGATCCCATATTTCGTGATAACTAAGAATATGCATGAAATACAGACATCATTTTCATCACAGCTACTGCAAAATTCGAGAAAAGTAATAACTTATAAATAAGTAGTAACTTATTTTTTAATAATATTTGTCATTTGTATATATAAATATTTTCTAAATAAAATAAAAAAAAAATATATTTAAAGAATTATTTATTTTTAATTTAAATATAAAATAAGTAAATAAATAAAACAATAATTCAAATTACGCGCGCCTAGTTAAAAAACAGTGCCGTTTTGCGGCCAACTTCATCTTGTTAATTTGTGATGATAAAATAGAACGCTACTAATAGGCTAAAAGTAATATTACATAAAACACGTTTTTTTCTGAGTATGTAACCGTTTGTGTAGTAAATTTGTATTTTTATTACTATTTATTGGCTGAAATACTGTGAAAAACTATGGTTTACAATAAAAATAAAATCCAAAGAAAACTGCAAGACGTTTATAAAATTTGTCAGGATCATTTTTCTGGTTAACAATTCATGCATGTCATGAAAATGAAGCTTCATAGAATTTGCGAAATAAAGTAACTAACTACTTTTCAAAGTAAATTTCTTAATCTTTTTCATGCCTTGTTTTACTAAATTGTTATTCTAAGATGGTTGAATCATTTTAGAATCCCAGATTTTGTGATAACCAAGAATATGAATGAAATGCAGACGTCATTTTTCTCACTAACGTCAACTAGTTTAACAGCTACTGCAAAATTGGAGAAAAGTAATAACTTATTTATTAATAATATCTGTCATTTGTATATATAATTATTTTTAATTTAAATATAAAAATAAATAAATCAGAAAATAAATACAACAAAAATTCAAATTACGCGCGCCAGGACACCCAGTGGTTTTGCGACTAACTTCATTTTGTTAATTTTTATCTTAAAATGCGTGCGCATCTTAAAATTTCACTCTCATCATTTGTTCATAACGCGCCTAAAGAAGTATAACTTCAAAAATTTACAACTTCAGCTCTTTTCGTTCATCATATAGGAAGCTATTTTTCGTAAAAAGTTTTTATTTTAAATTTCAAAGTAAAGACATTTTCTGATAGACAAAAACTAGCAACATGAAATTTTTGTAACTCCTCTTCAAATCCCCGAGGAAGAAGCCACAAAGTTTTGTCTAACAATACCCGCAATATGTTCTACAATTTCTTGTAGAAACATTTATTAGATATATTCCATAAGACTCGTATTCCCTTTTCTCCTCTTGGTCTCTTTTGCACATTACATAAGAATATCACTGATGAAATCCCCTTGAGACCCATTTCTTATAAAATAAAAATTATAGAAAAAAATACATTACAATAAAAAAAGCTCTTGACATCTCTTGACGTATAGATTATAAAAGCATTATTAACTTCCTGGCGCTGTATGTTCATTTAGCATAAAATCTTTTATTAATCAAATCGGAATTAATGTGACGTGAGACGAGAAAATTGATTAAAATGCGCATATAATTACAAGTTTCTTTTACAAAATAAATAAGAATTCATTTACTTCAAATAAATTACCATCAGACTTGTTACTCACGAATGATTGGCTCTTCTATACGATTTGACGTCAGTTGCAAATATATAAAAAAACGATCCAAAAAAAAACTTGTTAGTCTGTTTCTAGAAAACTTGCTTGACAAAAGCAAAAAGTGGTGAAGATTTTTTGAAACAAGTTACAAGAATTGATATACGAGCACATGTTGAGTTAGATGTCATTCAAAGTATAAAAAAAAATTATTATCAAACGCTTTGAAGAGGTATCAAGTATAAGCATACGGTTTTCGATTCTAATTAGACTTATAGAATTTCCAAAAAAAAAAAAAATTATAAATGTATTTTCTATTGTCTTAGTCAGTAACCTTAATAATACAAATGAGTGATTCATCAAGTCAAGTATTCGGACATTTAGAGCAAAGAATTGAGCTTACCAATTGTAATCAAATAGCTTGAAAATTCAACGCTTTGTTTATCTTGATACTTTAATATTAACATCTGGCTTGAATTTGACTTGTTTTTAAGCCTTTGAGTCAAGTAGTTTGAAAATTAAATCAAGTAGTGAATCCCTACTACAAATATCTATCGTTTTTGCCTGTATGTATTATAAAATTAACCACAAGAAAAGATCGTTACATTTTTTATGAATGATTTTTTTTTTATTTACCAACTATTATTTTTGTTGACATATTGCCACTAAAGTGCGTGTCATTATGGTAAACGTATTTAAATGTATACTGATTACTGGAGAGGCACCCTAGGGCCTAGAGTCTAGACCCTATCCGACTTGCAACCTTTTTTCTTCATAAAAGTGATGAAAAAAATTATATATCTAGATCTTTTTTGATTACAAGTGTAACTCTTTAAACTAAAGTTATAAGAACCGGAAAATATATTACGTAACAAACATTTTTCGTTAAACGGAAAGTAAAAAAAAAAATGGTTGCGTGTACTTATGTACGCGCGTGAGAAGTTATACTTCTTTGGTATCATTAAAAACTAGTTTTTATTAATTTTATTCCAATAATCAATTTTAAAAAACTGTAATTTAATATTTAATAATAATAATATATATTTAAAGATAGTATTTTTTAAAATAAAATTAAGAGAATAATATTTTAATTTGTATCAATATATAATATCCAAAGAAAGCTGCAAGACGTTTATAAAATTTGTCAGGATCATTTTTCTGGTTAACAATTTATGCATGTCATGAAAACGAAGTTTCATAGAAATTGCGAAATAAAGTAAGTAGCTACTTTTCAAAGTAAATGTCTTAATCTTATCCATATCTTGTGTTACTAAATTATTATTCTTAGATGATTGAATTATTTCAGAATCCCAGATTTCGTGATAACTAAGAATATGCATAGAATTCAGACGTCATTTTCATCATTAAATTTCAAATAGTATAACAGCTAATGCAAAATTCGAGAAAAGTAATAACTTATTTTTTATTAATATGTGTCATTTGTATATATAAATATTTTCTGAATAAAATATAAAAAATATATTTAAAGAATTAATTATTTTTAATTTAAATACAAAAATAAGTAAATTGATAACAAAAAAATTCAAATTACGCGCGCCTAGTTAAAAATACCGAGCCGTTTTGCGGGCAACTTCATCTTGTTAATTTGTGATGATAAAATAGAACGCTACAATGCTTCTAAAACCGCGCCGCGATGCAGACGTCATTTTCATCATTAAACTTCAAATAGTACCTATAACAGCTACTGCAAAATACGAATTTATCTTATTTATTAATAATATGTGTCATTTGTATATTTAATTATTTTTAATTTAAATATAAAAATAAATAAATAAGTAAATTAATACAACAAAAATTCAAATTACGCGCGCCAAGAAACCCAGTGGTTTTGCGGCTAACTTCATTTTGTTGATTTTTGTCTCAAGATGGCCGCCCATCTACAAATTTCACTCTCATCATTTTTTCATAACGCGCCTAAAGAAGTATCTAACGAATCTAAAGAAGTAACTTTAAAAATAATTTTACAAGTAATTGATTCGATACAGTAATTAAGAACAGTAAGTTAACACATGCTCGGCAATTATAATCAATAAATGAGCTAACGTTGAAGAATTCCATTGTGTGTACATTGCATGTTCGTACATAGTGTCTTTAAAATTCAATTATATTAATAACTAGCTGCTCCCCGCCCGCTTCGCTGAGCGTATCTAAATTATACTGATTGAATAAACGAAACTTTCATCTCATCAACAAAAAATACAGATAGATATTTCTGGATCTTTGATTCATAGAAAGTTTATAAAAATCCGATAAACTACTTTTCCAGGAAGATATTCCATATAGCTATCTAGAAGAGCTATCTTATAGATTCTATACGTTTTTATGAATATTATAAAATACCTATAGGTACTTGTGTTCCTTAAGTAGCAATACAATTCGAAAATGTTGAATGTATTATATATTTAACTGAGTTTTTCGCCAAGTTCAAATTTTTCAATAGTTGAAAAAGTTGAGTAAGTGTAGTAATTGTTGACTGTTTGAATATATTTTAACACGCTTATTTCTAAACATTAAACATTCAAAAATTAACAATGACAGAAGTTTCAATATTTCAAAAACGTTCATTATTAATTTATCCATGTTATCGGTGGTTAAATTAAAAAAATCATATTTTGCAGTAAAAAGTGTCATTTTTATTTCAATTTTTTTGGAGTGATTGTGTTAAAATGCTATTTCACGAACTTTAGGGGTAGCTTTTTTAAAAACACGAACAAACAAACTCTTCAATTTTATATATTAGTATAGATTATTTAAAATTCAAAGATGGCGTAATGCTTCGCTTTTGGGAGTGGTTATTACGTTGTATGGAAGCTTTTAAATAAATGGATTAAAATATTTAGATGGTTAAAAAGCTTAACAATTTCTATGTTTTAAGGAGTTTTTTGTTAAAAATAAGTTCGTTATATAGAGTTTATACTCTGTTAAAATAATTATAATTATAAGTTAGTTATTTAACTCAAAAATGTCTAGCAATACAAAACGAATCCAAATCTATTTTAAGTGGTGTTTTTCCTTTTGATCTTCCGATATATTGTCGCCCTTAAATTTTTATCGCCCCTTAAATTATGCTGTTCAAGGCCACTTTCTATACGAGATAAGTTTTCATAAATTTTCTTAGTGTATCTATTTAACTAACAAAATCTTATCTCAGAAAATAAATTTAATTATTTGATAATTTGTACTTTTAGTAACTCACCTGATACAAAACAAAGTCAATTTTTCAAATACACTGTACCACTTTTTCCACTACTATGATGACTAAATCTTTTTATTGACACGAATGGCTTAAATACGTTTTTTTGTATCTAATCTAGCTAGAACTGTCAGTACGATAAAACCATGAAAGGAACATCGTGTGCTCTTTAGTTGATCTTCAATAATCAAACAAGTAATTAATGAAAAGCTTTATCTAAATTGAGATTTACCTTTAAAAATTTTACGAAATGATAAGATACTATGTATATTAATGTTTTGATTTACTTATCGAACGATATTTTTTTTTTGTTTAACTTAAAAATTATCGAAACTGATTACTGAAATGACTTTGCAAATTTTTATGAACTTGATTTTTATAAGTGCGCAAACAAGTTATTTAAAAAAATGTACTTATTATAAACAGGTGTCAACAAAGAATATTTTAAATGTGATTAATAAGAGATAAGGCGAACGAATAAAATTAAAATTATTTTTAATTACTTATATCACCAGAAACTTTAGGGAAGGTAAAGGGAAAGTTAGTTTAAATTTAAAAGGAATATTCTATGACTCTTTTCCTAGGTATTTAGTGCGATTTTTTTAGGGGTTACAACCCCCATTTCGCAAATTTATGATAAACATTGACACTTGAAAACGGGGATTTCATTGAAGAACTTTGTTTTCTAACATTCTTGTTTATGAACAAGATTTATGAGAATTTAGAAAAAGATTTTCGTACGTAGCACTTCGTGTGTGCCAGCTAGCGCCACCTAAATCATAATTGACAGCACCCTAAGCATCGAAAGGAATCAATGAAAATGAAAGTACTTACTTAAATATTATTAAAAATTTTGCTTTTATATGCGGGCGGGTTAATTTATATGATACTAGCGGACCCAAAAGACGTTGTTGTGTACACACGTCTAAAATACAAAAATTTCTGAACTTTTTTAAAAAAAGCTGTAACATTCTGAACCGTTTTGATGTACCAAACATAAATTTTCCTGAATCTGATCTCAGCGCTATCTAGCGGAAAAAAATAAAAAATAACATTCAGGTAATTGTTAATTGAAACCATTCTCGAATAAAAAAAAATAACATTATTTAATTGTAAATCTAAACCATTCTCGAGTCTACTTGAAAATACACAAAAAATTTCATCGATATCGGTCCAGACGTTAAGGAGGAGTTTAATCACAAACGAAGATGTTTATATATAAAGACTAGCTGATACCCGCTCGCTGAGAGTTTCGAAATTAAACTTATTGATTGATAGAAACTTACAACCCAAATATAAAAATTCAGCCATTTTGGCAGAAAAAGATAAAAAATTTAATTCAAGGCCTTAATATCTGTTAAACTATTTCTTCAGTCAGAGATATTAGCTTTCTCATAGGTTCTGTACACTTTTGAGAATAAAAACCACCACTTGCTTTCCTATAAGATTTGAGAAGCTTTTATACCAAATATCATTGGAAAGCGTTCAGTTATTTTAGCATTAAAGAGCATTTAATGTTATCAATCATCTAGCATTAGTTAGCATACAGTTTAACATATAGTATACTTTATATCCAGGAAAAATGTACGGTTCCCGTGGGATAGATATTTTTTTGTTTTTTACAAAGCAAAAGATTAACTTCCTTTTTTGTAATGTGGTAGTTTAAGGGCCAGAAAATGATATAAATTACTTATCATACTGGAATAATAAACGGTTCCCATGGGATAGCAAAACAAGTATTTATTCTATAAGAACCGTGTATTTAAAAGCAGTTTCATTAAAATCCACGAAATAGAGTCTTAACTAATTTTCTTTAAGAAGATTTGATCTACTTTTTACTCAGGGGAGATGTACTATTCCCGTGGGATAGATATGTTTTTTTTGTTTATCACAGAGTTAAAGATTGATATGATTTTTGCAATGTGGTAGTTTGGGGGAGAATGATATAGCTTACTTTTAAGGCTAGAATAACGCATAGGTCCCATGGGATGGCAAAACACTTATATCCTACAGGAACCGTCAGTTAAAAGATTTCGGTAAAGTTCATGAAAAAGAATTTTCACGCATTTTCTTCCAATCTTACACAATAACGAAAGAAATATCTACAATGTTGAAATTAAAAAATTGACAATTTTTACTGGAAAATAACTATGAATTTCAATTAAACACCCGATAAAATTAATAATGAAATTGATTAGAAAAATTTTAAATTTAAACGTATTGAAATAATAAACTAAAAATTTCAAAATTTAACAATTATTTAAAGGAACAAATTTTAATGAAGTTTTGCTAAAGATCCTGTAGGATAGCTACTAATCTATTATTTTAAGAGAACATCCATTAATTACGTGAGGCGTTCAGGAGCTGATGGGGTCAAGTCGAATCATATCTAATCTTACTTTGAGGAAAGGGAAGGTCTCGCAAATATCACGTATTTTTTTGTTTTGAAAAATAGCACATTAGATTGCGGGTTAGGGGAAAGATATATGCCAAATCTTATGACATCTTACCAGAGAGGAGGGGGTGGGATTTCAAAAATCGCAAAAAACGCCTCGCGCAATTAATGGATGCCCCCTAAAATAGCTGTACGGTTTTAAATGACATTTGGTATGAAAGATTTTCAAGTTCTAAAGGAAGGAATACAGTTACTCTTTACTTAATATCGTATAGAAGCTGATGTGAGACAGCTAACATCTCTTTCAAAGTAGTTTTACGAATTTTGATGAACTTTCTTTGGATCTAAAGTCTGAAAGTATCTATCATCTTTTTCTGTCAAAATAGATTAATTTTTATATTTCGCTATGGGCATAGGGACTCTTTTAATCAATCAGTTACATTTAGATACACTCAGCGAAGCGAGCGGGTATCAGCTATTTATTCATAAAATTTCTTTAAGAAATAAAACGTGAAACATTTTTTGATTAATAGATATTGGAGTCTTCAATACGTGTTTAATAAAAATAATCGGAAACAATAACTTCCCCCTAATCGATAACTAATAAAAAAGCTGTCAATAACTACACCTATCGCCACGTCTAACGACACCGTCGATTTTCCTATCCCTTCTAATGACATGCACAAAGTAAATATGTAGGTCGTTAATATTAAAAATAGCAATTGCTCTGCAATTGCAAACCAATATTTTATTTGCATTATTGCATCATATTTTCCTCATAACTAAGTCTTAATTTTCACAGACTTTAATCTCAAATTCCCAGCTAATTAACTCTCAATTAAAAATGCGGTTTTCCACATTTCAACTAAAATAAAAATATGGTGAAACGCCTATTAAATTGACACATTAAAAATCAATGTTATAATTTATCAATCTATTTACTATTCATCATCATAATCATTTTTATGCGATAACGTCATGTTGATTAATCATTTGTATTAAACATTAGAGTAGTAAAATACGATATGAATGACTTTTAGTTATTAGTGAAGCGTGTCGAAACATGTGGAATTGACAAAACCTGCTCTTTTAGAAAATTGAAAAAATGTAAACATATGTTCAAGCATGCAAAACGTAATCTGTCTAAGTTTATGCAGTAAGTGTTTATTGGTTTTTAAGAACCTTGAAAACGTTGCTATCTAAATTAATGTTTAATTATTAATACTTGGTGGTAGACGCTTTTTTCATGTGGTATAATGTTTAAAAATAGTGAAGTTATAGTTTAAAAAATCTTCAGTGGCAACTTTTATCGAAGCAAATAATTAAAAAGAGCTTTTCTGCAAAGAATTAAGGACAACGAACTTTGTCATATACTCGGCTCTACTCATATTAAGGCAGCCTCTCATTGACGAAATAAATAAAATTTCCAAAATTAAAAAATTTTTGAAAAATATTACTTAAATGTTTGTTAATAGCATTAGTTATGCAATTTGGGGAAAATTCTTTGATAAATATCCTGTTTATCCGTGACTATCGTGACTTCGTTCAGATAAAATTTAACAAAATAAGTGAAGACAGGCTAAAAAACATAGATTTTCCTCTATGAAGACTGAAGAGGGAAATACCAAAATCTCCTTTATGCAAACAACCAAGAAACTTTTTTAAGATATAGGTAATAGACCAGTGCTTTTAGCCTTTGAAAATGGTAAAAAGTGAAAAAATTATAGTAGGATGAAACCCATAAAAAAGGAAGAGAATATAACAAAAATGAAAGGAAAAATAAATTACAGTTGATCTGAGGTGGGAAGTGGATAAGGGGGGTGTTTTTAAAGGTAGAAACGGTTTATTTCGATTTCTGACAAAACTACAAGTCCTATAGAAAAAAGTTAAATGGCAAAGTTGTAAGTAATAAGAAGATCTACAACTTTTGTTCTATAACTTTTTTTACATAACCTTAAAATTTATGTGAAATATTCCAATAACCAAATATTTTTTTTAATTTTTAACTTTAACAAAAAAAAATTGGTAAAAACTTACTTTTTAATGTCCCAAACACTGTTTTTTTTTTTATTTAAAATATTAATTTTTTCATCTTATAATGACTCGGTGAGTTTTTTGTTCGTTGAAACCTCTACTTTCTGATGGTGCAATAATATATACATAACAATGTTAAATGTTCTTAGAAAATGCAATAATTAAAGTGTACATTTTAATAAATTGCTAAAAATTGTACATAAATACAATTGCACAAATACAACTTTGAGCAAATTTATTAAAATTTAAAATTTAATTATTGCATATTCTGAGAACATTTAACATTGTAATGTATATATATTTTGCACCATCGGAAAGTAGAGGTTTCAACAAACAAAAAGCTCACCGACTTTTTTAAAAAATCAGATGTTTTGACGTGAGAATTTGCGATTGAAAATTAGAGTGCTTTTTGGATATTGAGACATTATAAGGTTAAAAAATTAGTTTTATAAATAAATAAAAAATACAGCGGACATTAAAAGGTTTCAGGTTGCAAGTTTTCATCAAATTTCGTGTAGAAATTTTTTTTTTGTAAATGTTAAAAATTAAAAACCAAAAGCTTGGCTACCTATTGAAATTTTTCACATCAATTTTGAGGTTATGTGAAAAAAATGTAGATCTACTTATTATCTACAACGTTGCCATTTAACTTTTTCCATAGGACTTGTATTTTTGTCGGAAATCGAGATAAAGCGTTTCTAGCCTTACCTCCCCCCTTCCACCCTCACCCCCCTCAGATCGACCGTAGTTTATTTTTCTTTTCATTTTTGTTATATTCTCTTCTTTTCCAAGGGATTTCATCCTACTATAATTTTTTTGTGTTTAAAAATTATTATTGGCCTTGGTCTAATAAAGATTTATTTAACTAATCATAGTATATATTTTTAAGTCAATTCAATCAACCCTTAAAAATAAAGAGATTCTTTACATTTTCAGATAGATTCATAATTATAAAATTAGTATTAGAAAAAGTTGTTAAATTAAGAATAGAGCTCAAAAAATGCAAATCCTTCAACCCCCTCTTTGAACTACTTAGGGATGGAATTTTGGAAAACCTTTATTTAGTGTTAAACTTTTATGAAAGTTACAGCCTTCTCAGGAACAACATTTTCAAATCTCCTGTTTTTATTTTCTCCTGTCTGTTAAATAATCACGACACTGTTTAATGTATAGAAATTGTTAGAAAATTGTTCGACAAACTTTTAATAGCCTATTTTAGTTGTTATATTCATACTTCAACCTTTTTTTTTTCCATACCTCGACCATTAGGATTAGAATCCGATTATCTAATTTGCTGGTGAAGCTTGGCATGAGGGTGTGTAGTCCCCCAGGGAAGAGATCACCATATAGCCTAAGATCCCACCGCATGATTGCTACACCGATAATGTGGCTTTATAATTTATATACTAAATTAAGGCTCTTTTTTCTGTGCATGATCATATAAGGGTGTCAATCTAAAAGTGCCCGCAATTAAGCGTAAAAATATCTGTTGAAGATCTGTTGAAGCATTTTTCAGACAAGGAAGGCGAATACTAGTCCTGCGAGTTGTTAAACCCTCAATAGATAGAGACATGCCATCAAAATAAAACTTTTTTTTTTTCAAATAATTTGCACAATCTGCATAGGGTTGCAATAAATGCATTCAATCCATAGACAATCACATTTAAGCACTAGTCCCAGTAGATTAGTGGTGTATAAGTACAAAATAGATTTTTAACAAACAATAGCAACAATAACAGTAATAGTAATTCTTATAGCAATAACAACAATCATAAAAACAATAAATAGTAGCAATAAGAATAATAATAATAATCTATAACAATAACAATGCTAATAATAATGTGAAGCATTAATATATAAGTAATATATAAAAATAGAGCTTATAATAAGAATTAATAATTTGACAATAAATAGTTAATAGGAATA
The DNA here is from genome assembly GCA_958496155.1 of Sisyra nigra. Lineage (NCBI taxonomy): Eukaryota > Metazoa > Arthropoda > Insecta > Neuroptera > Sisyridae > Sisyra > Sisyra nigra. The sequence continues at coordinate 38,457,178 of OY292318.1, forward strand.
TTTGTTTAGTTACAAAATTTATTAGGCAAATCTATTACATTCCATTTTTGTAACCTTCTTATCATCTCACTGTTGTCCAATAGAAATAAAACTAAAAGCGCAAATATTCACTTTACATACTCCTTATCTTTAACAGCTATTTTCACTTATTTGCGGGCACTTTTAGATTGGTACCCATATATAATCACACACAGAAAAAAAAGCTTTTATTTATATATTAATGATTAAGCTAAATTATGAGTGCAGCAACTATTCGGTGGGATCTTGGCTATTACAAGCTGTTCTTGTATGAGAAATTATCATATCCTGATATAAATAGGCTATTTTAAAAAATAATTTAGAAATGTCAATCATCGCTCATTATTGCAGTTTCTGATTGAAAATATTCTGACTTTTAATTAATAGTTTCGTTAATGTTTGCCCTTGTAAATTATTCGTTCAAATAAAAATTAGCTTTGAAGGGATTACCTAGGTTAAAACTAGGTTCTTATACAAAATATTGTATAAGAATCTTTTTATTTATGATAAATTAAATTCGTTAATTTATTATAATTATATTTTCGCGTATTACGAACACGAAATCGCTAATCATGTAGTTTGATTTTCACTTTAATTTTCAAGTATAGACTATTTAATTTTGAAACACTAAAATAAGGATACAAAACCTCGTATGTACCCATTCAAAACAATCAGATAACTTAATCGAAATAATATAAATTATTGATTTGACCCCATACAATAATTAATCCTTCAGTTGAAAATTATCAATAGAAATTTTAATATAAGTAGATAACCATTTTAGCTGGTGCGTGATTAGATAAAATAACGACTCTTATCATAATTATTGCTTTTTGAGTAATTTATTCAAAATAAAAAAAAGCTTCGAAAGTATCATTGTGAGGGTTAAGTCAATTAACGCTTCTGGCCCCGAGTTAATATGGTGCAACAATCATTTCAAAATTGATATGAGACTTGACTTAATTTTTTACAATGAAAACCAGTTAAACTTCAATGGTTTGTTGTATGATTGTACATCTTATAAAGTTAGAATTTTTATGTTTACAATAAATTTACTTGAATAAGAACATTATATTATGTTTTTTACATCTTTACTAGTAGTCCAATTAAATATCAATTTGCTACTTCTAACGGATATGACTTCATAAATTTCCTATCCTTGCTTTTATTTATACATATAAAAAAACGTATAAAAGATTAAGCATGTGTAAAAAATTAAATTACCTTTTAATGATCACTTTTATCACTTATTTTAAATAAATTGTAGCTTCTAGAGTGCATTTAATTTTTATGCCATACTAATCGATAGCTCTCCAAGTCTAATCAAATAGTGATTTTGGTCAGTAAAAAATTAAGATGGATTTTTTTCACTCGATCTCCATGTTGGGGTAGTAATCCCGAATTTCACATTTGCTACCTTCTACAAATATGGTTTCACAAAGAAAATCGTGAAAAACAAAAAAATTTTTTTTTTTCAATTTTAGCCATAAAGTGGTAAACTTTTACACTTCTTAAGGTAAACTATCAGGCACAATAATAAAGTGCAATAAATGTTCTACAAAAATACCCATTGCACCAATTTTCCTAATCCATTAGTTTGGCTGATACAATGAAAGAATTCCCATTTGTGTATTTTATGGAATTCCTGGGTTTCCAGTTAATTTCTTGTTTGTAACTTGAAATAATAACATTAGACCAGGGTCGATAGTTTTTAAAATAAAAAAAAAAATAATAGTAGAATGAAACGCAATGGAAAAGGAAGAAAATATAACAAAAATGAAAGGAAAAATCATTTGCGGTCGGTCTGAGGTCGGGAAGTGGAAGGGGGTGAGTTTTAAGAGTAAAAATGGTTTATCTCTATTTCTAGCAAAACTATAAGTCCTATAGAAAAAATAAATAAATTACAAAGTTGTAGGTAATAAGAAGATCTACAACTTTTGTGTTTACACTTTCTTCACATAACCTCAAAAAATTATGTAAACATTTCAATTAAAAGTTTTTGGTTGTTTATTTTTATCTTTTACAAAAAAAAAAAAAAAAATTTTACAAAATTTGGTGAAAATTTACCTTTTTATGTCCCAAAAACACTGTAATTTTTAAATTTTAAAAAGGCAATTTTTCACATAAATGTTGAGGTTATATGAAAAAAGTTGTAGATCTCCTTATTACCTACAACTTTGCTATTTAACTTTTTTCCATAAGATTTGTAGTTGTGCTAGAATTCGAGATTATTATTATTTTTCCTTTCATTTTTGTTATATTCTCTTCCTTTTCCATTGGGCTTCATCCTACTATTTTTTTTTCAATTTTCATCATTTTCAAAGGCTTCAGCCCTGGTCTACATCCTTTAATCCTTCATTATGTCAAATCGTAAGATAAAAGGTTATTTTAGTTTTATATTACGTGAAACCATTAAATCAAAGCCCTTCATCCCGGTTAAAGACAATACATCGTCTTTATTAATCCTTATTATGTATGTTATGTCCTAATTATAACATTTTAATAAGACCAATTATTATTTTTAAGTCTCAACGTTTTATCTTCTAATTAGTTGTCAAGGATAAGGTCAAATCATTCTTATGGGATTTTGAGTAAACAACGTTACTTTAAATGAATGGATCATTAAATTAAGGAAAGTAATTGGAACAATACCCACTTTTGTTGATATACTGTATCTACAATCTACGTAATATGCATATAAAAATGAATCCCAATTTTCATTGGTTACGTCATAACTGAATGCAATTAAAAATTGAAATCGTTTATAAACAATAAACCAGTACTAAAAATTAATCAAATACACACCTTATCTTTCTTTGACTCGCTAAATTTCTTACAAGTTGCACCGTTTTACACAACTTTTGTAAGACCAAATTCCAAATCATAAACATTTTTATAATACAACTTTAAATCCAGTGAACTCTCGATAATTTGAATGAATAAAAAAAATGGCATTTTAGTTTTTAGATTTTAAATTCGTGCCAAAACGCCTTGTTACTGTAATAGCTTCGCTGGTGACGTCATACTTGAACGCTGGTTGAATAAACGCAACATAAACACTAATACTTGAAGCGCTAGTAACTAAAAATTCATTAGTCGTTCAATTTGGAACGAGTCGTTTGCTAGTCGTCGGATTGGCTTGTTTATCAACATTCAACTGCTACTACATTCACTGCATTTAACATTGACGTCATTTGCTTTGATTGGTGTTTAACAAAATATGGCGAACTTTCAAATTTTGCAGTTTTGTTTTATCAAAATAACTAATCAAAATAATCAATCTCGCTTTAAATAAGAGAATAAATGCATGTTTCGTATTTCATAATTCAAGTTTCGTTAAATAAATACATAATTTCAGTGATTTTTAATTACTGGCATCATGCCTATTTTACGCAAATAGTGAAATGTCTAGGCACGTAAAAACGGAATCTTACGATATTTTTTCTCAGTGTTTCTAGATACATAAATTTTAATTTCCATAAATAATATTCACATTCTGCCTTACCTGTATCTTACGTGTGTACCAGTGGCGTGCGGTAACTTTTGAAACAGGGCATGCGGCCAGAAGGGGGGGGGGGGTAAGTAAACCAAAATGTTTTAATTTATTTTTTTAATTGGTAAACATGGTAGGTATTATATTATATATTTATATTTAAAAATTAGCCTTATTCAACTAGCCTTATTCTTACAAAAATCATCAATAACCGCATCATATAATGTATTTAAAAGCCACAAAAATAGTTCTTATCCTAAAAAATAGAACATTTGTATCGCCTCTGGGTAAATAAATCACGAAAAGTATCAGTAACACTGAGTAGCAGTTAGTAAATTCAAAACGTCAAACGCATCTATAAACGTCAGCCGGCAATGTGAAACGTCGAGAGAGGTAGTACTCAACCATACTAGTGCGCATGCGCGACCAATTCTAGCCAAGCAATTGCCAATGCAACGGTCGTTGCGCATTAATTCGGCTTTTGCCGTTCATTTGATGTGGTATTCTATGAATACTTTATGAGCGATACGTTTCATAATTTCGTAAATTAAAAAATGTATAAATTATAATAACATTTAGTATTTGGTATTTTTAGAATTATTTCACAATACGTGCAGTTACGTAAATTAAAATATGAATAATCGTTAAAAATATTTAATATTTTAAATTGTCTCAATCCCAGGACATGCGGCGCATTAGGTGCATCAGGTGCATGCGTCCATATAGCATGTATGAACCGCACGCCACTGGTGTGTACCTGTTGGTTAGTCTAACGCATCTATTGGCTTTAACAAAATACTTCAAAATTCAGTAAACATGCTATTATTTCTTAATGATAGACATACCTTGTTAGAGGGGTAATGGATCGAGATTTAGAATGAATGCAACAAGAGTATCAGGTCGCGACGTTTCGCCATATATTATAGCTTCATTAGGCTCTCTGATGTATGCTCAGCATTCGTGTCCTTCTGTAGCCTTGCATATACCAATTATATATTTTTTTTTAATTTCATACAAAGATTAACAACCAATGTTGGTTATTATCTCAAATTTACTATGACATTTCCGAATCATCACTTTTATCTGCCAACCTATAAATGGTCACGTATAATATTAAATTGTAAATTTTCATTTTGCTATAGCAAAATCTTAAGGACGCACTTCTATATTTAGTTTTAAGATACTTTTTCTGATTTTAAAGACTAAAATTTAAAAGATTTCAAGTTATAAATTTGTATAAAAATGATCTCATTGAATCTCTAGAAAATCTTGGTAATTAAAACCTTAGAACCATGTTATTATAGCTAATTTACTAGACTCGAACGAAGTCGAGTATATCAGCTAGTATTTAAAAAAAATATTGTGTGGTTTTACGAAACCACGATGCAAGTGAAACTTTTTTTCGGATTTTAGGTACTTAAGTAACTGAAAATTTTCGGAAAATTATTCGATTTAGGGTATGGAAATAGAATAGAAAGAAAGGGATGTGGCACGAATTCACTGTCTGACGTGACGCGCACCGTTGCAACTATTTTTGAATTTCTATTATTGAAGTTAATACTCGAATGTTATTTTCATTATTGAATTTGTTGATTATTGTTAAATTGATCATCTGCCTGTTGTTATCTTTTGTAACATCACCGTCGGATATTTAGGCACTATTCTCACTAGCTGTATCTTTGTCTATCATGATCAAGTAAACTAGAACATTTATATCAATACACTGATCAAAATACTAATACCAATACAAATATGATTGACAATTAATGACAACTTATATTATAATAAAACGTTGCCATGGAGAGGAAAATAGCTCATTTCATTCAGTAACAACTCGCGCAACAGGCCTGGGAAAACGACATGGTAATAGCTAACAATGTGTATATGAGCTCTTCCGAACACTGCCAATTCCCTGCCTAAAATGTGTTACTTTCAGCGACATGCTAAAGATAGGCCAACACATTTAAGACGATGTATAAAAAGTTTCACATAAAAAAAACTTAAACATTTTTATCAATGGACCAAAATCTTACGACTTACAAATGTTTATATATCCTAGAAGAAACGTGTTAAAATCCACGTATATACGATAAATTTTATTACACAGATATTTAAATGTTTGTCCATCATAAAAATTAAGCCACAATTAAATATCTTACTTCATATTTCTCATTATCAAATAAATATCATTAAACTGACCTACACAATTGGAATCTTCATTAATAAAATAAATACCAGCGGAGCTTAAATATGCTAATTTTTAAATTACTTGAAACGATTCAACGCACTGTATATATTTTGAGAGAACAATATATCAGTATAGCATTACATTATAAGAGCACTTTATAGGTATAATCATGAACCTGAAGCTATTGTCACTGAAACTATACCCACATAAAATTTTATTCAAATATTTATTGTTTCAAACTACAATGTCAAGGTTTCATATGAAAAATCAATTTTCACCATTGTTTTAAGACTTGAATTAAATATGAATGTGAACCGTTTTATTAATACAAAGCCTTGAAAAATAGAAAATTTTCTTACACACCATATTATTACGATGAAATTTTAATCGTAATTATTACTGAATGTTAAATAATTACCTTAACTACGTTTGAAATTTCAACAAATAAAATGAAAAAAAAAATCTTATTATATGTATGAAGAATTACCTTTCACTTAGATTTTTTTTTTCGAAAATTAAAGATAAAATGATGCAATTTCCAACTGACGATGAGAAAATCACGACTGAACATACTTCAAAATGGGGATTAACTCAGACAATACTTTATTGGAAATTTTCTTTTACTTTTTAATTGATAGAAAAAACATTTAAATAGTACACAAAATGTTGTTTATAATCTAATTAACTAACGATCAAACCAAGATTGTTGTATCCTTGAAAAATCCGAACAAGGAGCTGAATATAAATCGTGTTCGATTGTCTCAATACAATATTGATTTTTACAGAAATCAAAAGTAAAAAAAAAAAGTTTTTTACATCCTTACTGTATATCCCAGTGAATCCCAAACTATGTGTCGAGATATTGATAATAAGAGTAATTTTGAAAAATAAATTTGAATTCTGATTCAATGTTTTCGTCATTTCTTAGAAATTCATACATTCGTGTAAACAGGTGTGTCGCGAAAATTCTTGATTTCTTTTACGGTGCCGTGGGCCAAAAAAGTTTGGGAATCACTGGTATATCCACTATTATTCATACACGTATATGGTTTGACTTTTGACATGTTTTATCATTTACAAACAATGACGTACCTCCCATTTATTTAATACCAGTTTCTGGGTTTTCCCAACCTTACCCTTTTCGCTGAACACTTATATAAGGATAAACAGGCAAAATTATGTTCTTAGAAAAACCCAAAATCTAATTTTATTATTTTTCTTCTGATTTTATATCAAAGCGCTGAACGTTTTCTCCAACAAGCAAAAGATCATACGTAAATCATAAAATCTTTTAATCTCATATTTTAATAAGAAGCTTTCCATAAAATATACGGCACAATGACTCACATATGATTATAATTTGGATCTTTAGATAAAAAAATATTCCTGCTCCAATATATGACAAAAAATTAAGATTCCGAACTAAAAATTGGTTGTTAACGATGATTTAAATTGTCCTTCTTAAAAGTAACGGCTAAAAGTTAAGATGAATGATCTTTGGTTAGCTATGCAAAAAATGATCAGACACAAAGACAGGTAAATGGCCGTTTCAGTTGAATAAAAATAATTTGTTGTAGCGATGAAATAAAATTTTCTTACAATAATTTCATAATTTCGACAAAGGCTCTGGCCCAATAGCCATAAGAAAAATGCCCCAGGCGGTTTTTGAAAAATGCTTCCGTGTGCTGATTCCTCTTCATGAAAAACTTATTGTCGCACAATTTTAACCCGCTACCCCCACTTGTATTGGAGTTACGGGGGAAACTACCCCAGACGTTAAATTTTTTTTTTCTAGAAAACTATTAAATATTTTTTCATGAAATTAAAACTGTACGTAGATATGGATAAAACGCATAATATATATTTTTTTCAGAATTTTTGTAAATCTATAAATGATGAAAATTATTATTTTTATTTTTTGAGGGTGGTTTTTTACATCAACCTTTAAAGTGACACCTTTTTTTAAAAATGCGAATAGTGCGTTTATTATTCATCTTTCATTTAAAAAAAATCGTTTTAAGAAATTAGTTGTCGCTCATCACCAAAATGAGGTCATCCAGGGACAGGTTTGTAATAGACAGCGCACTTATAAAATTTTTAAATGCATTTATTGCTTTATGACTTGTATATATATGCCATAATATGGTTTTCGTCAAGAAAAAAAGTCCTGAGATAGAAATTAATTTTTGAAATTTTTTATAGACCTATTAACAATATAGTGCAGGGATCTTTTATCCATTCTTTTACTAATAATAAATTCAAAGAAAGTTTGATAAATAATACCTACTTGTAATTATTTTCCATCTCAGATTACCTACATATGTAAATACTCAAATATTGTTAGTATTATTATTTGAATCAAGTAATATTTTTATTATTTGTTATAACTAAAAATAATTAGTAGAGTATTAATTTAGAATTTGTATACTTACGGAGGAAGTAAAAACATTTCGATTTGTAACAAGTGCGTTGGGTTGTCGAATCTGTACATGGTACGATCGGTCAATAAAACAGTATTTGGCATAAAGATTTAAGGAATAAATTGTTATTTTCGGTTTAAACAATGTGCAAGATAGCTGGATCTTTGCACTATAGGTTTGGGAAAAGACTTAGGTAACTCAAAAGTTGTTAAGGCGGATAAAATATTTTTTTATATGGAGGAACGTCAATAAGAATTTTAACTGATGTAAAAAAACGTCTTCAATGATAAATTATACGAGATTCCCAGAACTACTGAAGAAGAACTTAAAATAATATTCAGCGGCACTTATCAATTGGTGCAAGCAGTTTGTTATCTTTCCAAAATAATAAGTAATGCAGGCTTAAGCCTACAATATTTAAAACATTTTAGATCAATTATAAGAGGAAGAGTGCAATCGAAGGCATTTCAATAGAAAAACCAAATTACTTTCTTGAATATGAACCTTATGATAATAATGAATAAACTTCAATCGAATTCCAAAAATATATAGACAATTACGTATATAGAAGCAGAATCCTATAGCGACTAAACAAAGGTTAAATTCAAATTCTAAATTATTATTTCCAATAAATTATGATTGTAATTATTTTTAGTTATAACAAATAATAAAAATATTACTTGATTCAAATAATAATACTAACAATATTTGAGTATTTACATATGTAGGTAATCTGAGATGGAAAATAATTACAAGTAGGTATTATTTATCAAACTTTCTTTGAATTTATTATGAGTAAAAAAATGGATAAAAGATCCCTGCACTATATTGTTAATAGGTCTATAAAAAATTTCAAAAATTAATTTCTATCTCAGGACTTTTTTTCTTGACGAAAACCATATTACGGCATATATATACAAGTCATAAAGCAATAAATGCATTTAAAAATTTTATAAATGCGCTGTCTATTACAAACCTGTCCCTGGATGACCTCATTTTGGTGATGAGCGACAACTAATTTCTTAAAGCGACTTTTTTTTAAATGAAAGATAGATAATAAATGCCCTAATCGCATTTTTAAAAAAAGGTGTCACTTTAAAGGTTGATGTAAAAAACCACCCTTAAAAAATAAAAATAACATTTTTCATCATTTATAGATTTACAAAAATTCTGAAAAAAATATATATTATGCGTTTTATCCATATCTACGTACAGTTTTAATTTCATAAAAAATCTTCAATAGTTTTCTAGAAAAAAAAATTTAACGTCTGGGGTAGTTTCCCCCGTAACTCCAATACAAGTGGGGGTAGCGGGTTAAAATTGTGCGACAATAAGTTTTTCATGAAGAGGAATCCAGCACACGAAAGCATTTTTCAAAAACCGCCCGGGGCACTTTTCTTATGGCTATTAGGCCAGAGCCTTTCTTAGAGATTAATGGTATACAAGGTGTGCCTATTAAATAACGAGACTGTCGCTATGGCGGAACAAGTGCGCATGCGTCAACTGTCATTGACATTGAACTGTTTAGTATGAAACCTTCTCATTAGAATGCTTTTTGTTTTGTTTGTCTAAGCTTCACCGTTCAGTCATAATCCTCATTTTCGTTAGTATTGTTTTTTTGTTTTGACGGAAAAAATGGTTCGTGTAATAAAAGAGCAACTTTAATTGTTATTAAATTTCACTTCAAACTTGGAAAAACCGCTACTGAAACCTATAATTTATTGACTGAAGTGTATGGCAGTAATTGTTTATCGCGGGCACGTGTTTTTGAATGGTTTAAGCGTTTTTAAAATGAACGAGAAGACGTTGAAGATGATTCGTGGCCAGGTCGCCCTTCATCGTCAAAAACGGATGACAATATCGAAAAAGTTGCTAATTTGATTCGGTCTGACCATCGATTAAATATTCCTGCAATTGCTGACACTGTAAGAATTGATAAAGAATGTGTACGGCAAATTTTACATAAAAATTTGAACATGCAAAAAGATGTGCCAAAAATTCTAACATTTCAACAACAAGCAGCTCGAAAAAATGTTTGTACTGACACTTTGAATGCCATTGAAAATTACCGCATTAAAGGGCAATCTGCAAAATCGGCATTAAAAAGGACGAGATTTGAGTCCATGTAAGCTGTAAAAGAGAAAGCGGCAACAGTCCGTAAACAACACTAACGAAAATGAAGGTTATGACTAAACGGTGAAGGTTAAACTGTATTCTAAAGTTTCACACTAAAAGGCTGACTGTCAACGACAGTTGACATTATTAATAGCCACACCTTGTACTACTTGACTTGATTTTTAAGCTAATACTTTTCAATATTTAATTTCAAGTTATTTGACTTAAAGGCTTTTAATCATGGTAAACGTCAATATTTAAATATCAAGTCAAGTCAAGCTTTGATTTTGCATGTTTTTTTTTCGTTGCACGGGTCTCAGGTATTGTCTTTCCTTTTTCACCGCGGCTAATGAGGTATATTGTGATTTGACCCCATGCCATTAACTAGGGGAGCATTAGGGTTTTAAAGAAAGCCAGCAGCTGCCCAAAAGCTACTATTAGTATCTCGCCAGGTGTCATGTCCGTCTTTTGAAGATGCTACAGTCTTCTTTTCAAAGCTGCCTTACATTAGCACAAAATGTTCTCTACCGTTTCGGCTGCTTTCCAACAGAGACGGCATATGTGGACCTCACTAATCTTGTAAAGATGGTAATTTAAGGTACAGTGGCCCGTATAGAGCCTTGTTAGCAGCTTTATGTCCCTTTTGCCGAGTAACAATAGCTTTTTTTGCGGGTCTTATTCTGAACCGATTACGAATCAGTTCAAGCAGATTTAGAATAATCGCCAAGCGCATGCACGCTAATGAACCGATTAAGGGTTTTCTTTCCGTGAACGACTTTAAAATTGCTCCGAACAAGACGAGGATTAACGAGCACCCACGAAAATTGTTAATTGAATTGAACGTTGACAGTGGTTGATGCCGTGTTCACACGAGTCAACTTTAGTTGACCGAATTTAGTTAATCAACAAAAGTTGAATGAAAAACCTAGTGTGATGACTCGTTCACACTTTTGTTGATCCACTAAAAAGTTGATCAACTTAATTGAAACGGAGACTTACACGAGGTTTTTCATTCAACTTTTGTCGATCAACTAAAGTTGATTCGTGTGAACGCGGCATGACTAGACTTTGACCTAGCCATGATTTATTAAACTACGCATGAGTAAGAGAATCGAATTTTTCGTCCTAACAAAAATTAGGCCACCTATTGGCGCAGTGGCAAGAGCATTAGTTCTCTCCACTTCATGCGTCAAGTGGTAGGGGTTCGATTCCTGTTGAATCCTAGACTTAAGATCCTAGAACTAAGATTAAAATTGACCAACAAAAATTTTCTGTGTTTAGACAGTCGTGATATGATCTTAGCTGTTAAAGCGACTTAAAACACTAAGAAAAAAAAAACAGAGATTCGCTGAACCAATTCGGATTGAGTAATGAACGCATTTCGTGTGAAGCGCGACCAGCCCCCTACAACTCCATGTTACAAAAATGTGACCATTTTTACTGGATTTGCAGTCACTAGTTGCGATTTAGTTGCTAACGAGTTGAACGAAGAAGACCACAAAGACTGACGAAGACCGAAGAATTTATGGAAGTCGGAGGTTAGAAATAATTCTTTTTAAACGTCAGGCAAGTTATTTAAATGAAACTTTTTTAAATGTTTTCATTATTATTGTTATTATATGAGAATAATTATGATAAGTATTTTTATATAATAATTATAATAACTCTGATAAGTTTAAGTGGTAGGGGGCTGTTTGAGACGCATGCCTCTTATAACAACACCGATTTCCGTAGAAATCGGTCACGTTTTTTAGCCTTTCTCGTATCTAAGTGACAGGGGGCTGAACGCAACCATCAGACCGTTACTCGGTTCATAAGCGTGCATGCGCTTGGCGATAATCCTAAATCTGTCCTGAACTGATTCGTAATCGGTTCAGAATGAGACCCGCGAACAAAGCTAATATGTCATGAGTTTTCATCTTGTAGTAGTTAATGAATTTCTTAGCTTGTCTCTGTCCCGGAATATTTCTCCAAAAATTCTCCAAATTCTCCAAAAACTTGACTTAATAAATGTCTCGTTTCCATTCCTATTAAGAGTTGCTTGGATTTTAAAAGATTTAATAATAAATTTTTAAAGTATGATAGAAAAAATTGAATTAATTCTTTTAGTAGTTGAATATAGATTACGACAAAACGATTGACTTTGGTTTTTTGATGATAACTATCTGTCTAATATATTCAGTCTTATTTTAAACTACTCTGGTTGGTTCTAGACCCCAGTCCGGGCCGGATGATTGCGTGTTATATAGGTGAAAATTATTTTAAATATCGATTTTTGATACGTTCGATCATCCATTTTTAAATTATATTTCAACACAACTTGTTCTATGTAGGTAATATAATTTAATCAACCTGTACAATGAAATTGTAATTACGATCTATTGGTAATTAGTTGAAATAGCTTCAAACGTTAAAGGTTTATGATATGTTGTCATTAATTAAAAAGTTTTCTAACAATTGTTAAAATTGTTTGACATATTTTCCTCATTTTTCATTCTAACTAAAAAAAAAAAAAACAAATATTGGATCAAGGCAAATGCAATTATAAAAAGTGCATTGACTCGGATAATTAATGAAAATATGAGGCCTATAATTTTTCATTAAATCAAAGCAAGTGAACCTAAACAGAAATTAGAAAATTATCGTGGCCTACAAATGCATATCAATGTTACAAAAACTAAAAAATAAACGACATAAAATATCACTTCATGTATAAACTTCATATTACCTATACCTTCGATTAAAGTTGATTAATTTTGGTTTATTTCAAATCATCGTAGATGATTTTATTTAATTTAAATTTGAATAAATTATATACTATAGAAGAACGATTATAATTTTCTACAAATATATGATCTATACAAATAAATGATTTATACAAATAAGTAAAAATATGGCGGTCCAAGTTTTTAAGATGTATCATAAAAAACTCTAAAAACCACTTTTTGCGAATTCAACGACCTATTAGGTTTTTTTTACTTATGTAAATACAGAACGAATTTAATGGTACAAAATCAAACAAATTTTTTCTTAATATTAACAGAAAGTAAAATATGGTGGAAGAGGTAAAAAAAAATTTATATTCACTTTTTGACTTGATTTTAAGCTACTTGACCTAAACTTGGCTTGAAATCAAGTCAGGCGTTGACTAGTAAGTAATGTATGAGGCTCCTAACTTTATGAATCTCTAATAAAAAGCTATGATTAAGAAAAATACTTCGACCTTGCATTTGGAAAAAAAGATGACTATACCTTTTCGTGGAATTGAATTTCAATAAAAGCGTTGTTTGGACTTCAGGCCGATGTGTTTTTATAAGTCCTTCACTATTTAAATTGCTTCACTCACGTAATATTTCAAACTAAAAGAGATTATATTTTTTTTTTTTTTTTTTTTTTTTGGGTGTTTATAGTCGCTTTAACATCTATGGTCATATCACGACTGTCTTACACACAGAAATATTCTGTAGGTCTTGAATCTTAATTGTTAATCTTATATCTAGGGATTCGATGGGGATCGAACCCAGAACCACTGGCGCATGTAGCAGAGAGAGCAGTTGCTCTAACCACTGCACGCCCAATTGAGCATGCCTAAGATTTTAAGTCTGTGTGTATATTGTGTGTGCATATGCCTTGCATCTAGCGTCCCGCTGTGTGCTCACCGAAGCATGAAAAGTAAATAAAGGGGACGCCGTCAGCACAGTGAGATGAAAGATGTTCTCGAGGTTTCTTTGAGGATTTTTGATTTAAGAGAAAAAGGAAAGAATAAAATTAGGGTCGAATATACCAGAATTGAAACAATCTGGAAGCATGTCTAGGCCCATATAATAGGTTTGGTCCAAACGTCCAGCTATGACGATGCTCAAACAATGGCCGACATACAAAGAGCAAGAGACATTGACTAAGAGACAAGAGTGAGCGAAGGACTGTTTCAGCAGATTTGTTCCGTGCGAACATCCAGCCCCATCCAGCAGTCAGCACAGTCATTTACGTTCATTTTCATGACGAGAGCTTATATCAACAGTGTTTTGGCATACTTATGGCACTGTCTTGTGGCCCCTAGGCTTAGGCTGAAACAGTTCTTCACTCACTCTTGCCTCTTGGTAAATATTATCTACTCTTTGTCTGTTTTCGTGTCTGTGCATCACCATAGCTGGACGATTAGAACAAACCTAATATATAATGGGTTGATAACTGAGAGAATCAATTATAAACAGTTAGCGAGTCAACAATGGATGGTCAAAATAGAATTTTCCCTGACTTTGAACAGTATAAAAAATATATTGTGGTCCTAATTTAGGCAATATAATTTGCGTAAGTAAACTATAAACATAAATTTTAACAAAAGTTCAAAATTAGATTTTGACGTATTGCCCAGATACTTATTTCGATTACCAAGCAATCTTCATCTGTGGTTCACAAGTAGTATTGGATCGCTCCGTAACTGCTATGTGACGATTCACTTTGTTGAAATTTGTCTTCCTGTCAGAGAATTCGCAGCTTTTGTTTAGTAAATAAAAAATTCTTCGAATACTATAAAGTTCACTAACGTTGAAAGAGACGAGAGAAGAAAACTAGTGGCAGACGCGGTCTCTAATCTAGTAACAGTTAAGCAAAGTCGAAAGTAGGATGCGTATATGTCAATAGCTGATGAGGAAACACATTTTAGCGTCCGATCGAAACACTCAGTCAAAACCAAACCGTAACCAAATATATTCATTTCCACTTTTAGTTTCGGCGAAACTAACCGAAACTTATTCAACTAAGTTAAACTTCGGTTAAATATTATTGTCATTTATTGGTTTATCTATTAACGAATTGTTCGATACGTATTCAAACAAGAGTTCAATTTAGAAAAAAATCTCCATTTAATTGTTAACCAAAACTGGCTTGAAATCGAACCTACGGTCGCTCTCTACTTATAGTTTAAGAGCTAGCAACGTTTTCGAGAGAGTATTTTAGGTCGGCCAGTTTTTATATATGTTATCTCTCGCACTATCCCGGACATCATACGGGCCGTCGGGGGGGGGGGGGGGGGGGTTTGCGTTTATTAGTGCGCATCGCACCTGTACAGGTAAAATAATGAAATTTTCAGAAAATAGAAAAGGTTCAGATGAAATTTGTAGAAAATAGCATTTTAAATAAAAAATGTTAAGTGGATAATTTTCGTTAGGTGGCTAGTTTGCCCGCTACAAGCTTGGAAAGGCTGGCTCGACCTGACGTCATTTGAGTAGCCTACCGTTTAGAGATACAGCCGTTGTGCCGACATGTATACAATGAGCTTGTAGCGGGCAAACTAGCAACTTTACGGAAAATTAGTCACTGAAAAATTTTTTTTTGTAAAATGTTATTTTCTACAAATTTCATCTGAAACTTTTTCTTTTCACTGAAATTTTCAATATTTTACCTGTCATAGGTGCGATGCGCACTAATAAACGCGGCCCCTCCCGACAGTCAAACCCCGTATGATGTCCGGGATAGTGTGAGAGATAACATATATAAAAACTGACCGGCCTAAAATTCTTTTTTTTTTTTTGACGTCGCTAGCTCTCGTACTATTATATTTGATCACCGTGAAAAGATTAATTTTAGCTTGACTCTTAGACTAACCCACCTTAAAACATTGAAAATTTTGAATTGAATTAACACGTGCAATATGCATGTTCGTATAAGAATTTTTTTTTACAATTTTATTAAATATTATCTAATAAAAAAGACCAATTAAACTTTAAAATGGCCTTCACAATTATTGACGATTTCTTTTCTAGAACCCCAATCAAAATATCTATAATCCACACATTATTTCAACACCTAAGTGTCTCATACATCGATATAATTATTAACTCGTAGTTTATCCGTGGAATATTTCCATATTCAATTGCGATCAATTAATTATTTAGATAAATATATTGTTTTCAAAGCTTAATTTCTCAATCAAAATTTATGGATTCAATATATGGATCGAAATTATAACGATAAATGTATAATAATAACATTAAATTTACGATTTTTTCATTGATAAGAGGTCGATGTGAAGCACGTACAGGTCAAATTTCTAGTAAAAAAAAAAATTTGCCCCATATGAAGATTAAAATACATAAAATTTATTTATAATAATGAAAATATCTACATTAGAAGTATATAAATAATATACGAGTATTAATAATTCTATTCAATTGCCTTTTTTATCTCGTTACAATGATCATTCATTTTTAAGATCAATTTTGATTTATTCCTTGAAAATATTTTTTTTTTCGATTTTTATCTGTGTAGGTGTACAAAGTTTGTAATTCTTAGTATTTTATATTTTTATTTTTTTTTTTTAATGAACATTTTTTATCTATTGGTTTCAATCCGGAAATATTGTGGTTACTTATTATTCTGAGGTTGATGACGAGATGTTTTTATTTATTATTTTTTCTGTGAATATTTGCTATTTAAACATTGCTCAATTTAAATTAATCGAATTGTGTCATAAATTTTCTTATTTCATAAGCCTAGTAATAAGTTGGAACATAACGTTTTCAGTACAGAAAATCAGAGAGTAATTCAGGACCGGGTTTAGACTTGACAAGGCGTCAAGTTAATTGAGATACGGGGTCCTTTACAAGTCCAGATATTCTCTGCAATATTTTTCACCATTAGCCCGTTTTAAGAGCAAGTTTTTTTAGTGCTGACATTCTGACGGACCTTTTTCTACCCTAGTATAAAATCTCATATTTACTTAAAGTACTACCCCATACCCAACATGATTCTGCTTGTTTTTTGATGTTGAATTTTCTATGCTTGTTTTGTGTACTGTATAGTTGTATAACTGTATAGTTATTAGTTAATAAATAATTCATTTTTCAAAAATTTGTAAATTTAAAAATTAAAATTGCTTTTTAATCCAAAAAAATCACTTTTTAAATTTTTTTTTTTCAAAAAATTGTTCCGTAAATGCTCTTTCCGGATCCGCAATTGTTCCAGGTGTATAGTTAATTAGTGATTAAATTTTTAAACTATTCATGTTTATAAGATCCAACGGCAGTTGATGACGTCATAGTACAACATTACATGTATAAATAGTTACAAATAATTAATTATTAAAAAATATTACAAAAAGTTGATCAATTATTTGCGTAATGAAAAGAGCAGATAGAAGGCTTAAAAAAACAACAAAAACTTCAATTAAAAATTATTCTGGATTTTATAGCAATTTATTATTTAATTATTAATTAAGTAACTATTAATTATACACCTGGAGCTACTGTGGATCCGGAACGATCATTTAAGAAGCAATTTTTTGAAAAAAAAAAACTTGAAATATGTGACTTTTTTTTTATCTTAGAGCAATTTTAATTTTTACTTTGCAAAATTTTTAAAAATTAATTATTTTATAACAATACATTTGGAGAAATTGCGGATGTTGAAGGAGCAATTGGCATATAGTTTAATTAAAAAAAAAAATTTCTACGCTAACGTAACTCTTTCTGGTTAAAAAATATATAAAATAATAAAAGGGAGTGTTGAATAGTAAGTTGATTATTGTAACGGTTGTAACTTAAAAATATATTTTGAATTTGTATTTACAGTAAAATATAAAAATAACTAAAGGAGAATTTAAATAAAAGGTACAAAAAATATTTGAAAAGCATAGAAAAATAGAATTCAAAAAACATTTTATTTATTCTTATATCTCGCTGAGCTGCATAAAGTCGTACGCTCAAATATAAAATAATCAGTAGGCAGTGGAAGGATAAATATTCTCTCTCCAGCCCATGCGCATCACAGAGTTTGCCCCACTCTATTAAAGCGACGAAAAACGCATTGCTTAACGTGTTCTGCCTGTAAAAATCGCACTTTTAAAACTTTAATTACTTTGTTTTTAATGAAGATATCGTGATAATTCTTTTTTAGATTAGGACCAAGTATATAAGAGGTAAAACAAACAAAAATGATCGAAATCTATCCCGTAGTTTTTGAGTTATGAATTATTCGGTTATTTACGTAATAAATTTGCACAAATAATTAATTTGTCCAAATAATGCTTCAATATATTTAAGTGTAAAGCTATGACAATTAATCACTTGGACAATTTTTTGGGGACCCCACGCTTTTAAGCTATATCTTGTTTAGCTTATAGGTAAATCCAGCACTGGAGTAATTACAATTAAAACCTTATTTTAATTATGTTATGCAATTGAGCAATAACTTAAGCTGTTGATTAATAATGATGGCTAATTGGTTAAGAAGTTATAAGCAACTTAATAATTAATAATTGCTTGATTTGACGTTGATTAATCGATAAAATAGACAAAGATCAACTAATAATAGCTTAAGAATTATTTTCACTTTTGAATTATTAAAGTTAAAATTTTCTTTGTTAAAAAAATTCACTAAAAAATAACAGTTGTTAACTTATAAGATTAAAATTGCGTTTTTAAGAAGATTTACTTGATTATATTTGACTAATTGAATCTTATCTTAATATGAGTTAATCTGCGGTAATGATACAATAACAAACCAGTTAAGTAACATTTCAAAGGCTCTAACTTGGGCTTT
The DNA here is from genome assembly GCA_958496155.1 of Sisyra nigra. Taxonomy (NCBI): domain Eukaryota; kingdom Metazoa; phylum Arthropoda; class Insecta; order Neuroptera; family Sisyridae; genus Sisyra; species Sisyra nigra. The sequence goes on from OY292318.1 coordinate 38,475,953, forward strand.
CATGTTTTGAAATCTGAAATTCTAAGTATTTCATTAGGGTTATTTTAGACGTACAATCTAGAGCAAAACTATTGAAAATTGACAATTGATAGTAATTTATGCTTATGGCATTAAGCGAAAAAGTAACGAATTCATCAAATAGGGTAGTTGGACGTATTATATTTGCGCAATGAGTTGCTTGACTTGACTTGATATTTAAATATTAACATTGGTCTTCAGTTTGACTTGATTAAAAGCTAAATTTAGGTCAAGTATCTTGAAAATCAAGTTTAAGTAGGTCTCCACAAGGAGTCGATGATAAGTTTAAAACGAAAAAGTGTAATAAAGGCTCTGGCCCAATAGCCATAAGAAAAGTGCCCCAGGCGGTTTTTGAAAAATGCTTCCGTGTGTTGATTCCTCTTCATGAAAAACTTATTGTCGCACAATTTTAACCCGCTACCCCCACTTGTATTGGAGTTACGGGGGAAACTACCCCAGACGTTAAATTTTTTTTTCTAGAAATCTATTAAAGATTTTTTCATGAAATTAAAACTGTACGTAGATATGGATAAAACGCATAATATATATTTTTTTCAGAATTTTTGTAAATCTATAAATGATGAAAATTATTATTTTTATTTTTTGAGGGTGGTTTTTTACATCAACCTTTAAAGTGACACCTTTTTTTAAAAATGCGAATAGTGCGTTTATTATTCATCTTTCATTTAAAAAAAATCGTTTTAAGAAATTAGTTGTCGCTCACTACCAAAATGAGGTCATCCAGGGACAGGTTTGTAATAGACAGCGCATTTCGTAAATGCATTTATTGCTTTATGACTTGTATATATATGCCATAATAAGGTTTTCGTCAAGAAAAAAGATCCTGAGAGAGAAATTAAATTTTGAAATTTTTTATAGGCCTATTAACAATATATTAAAAAAAAAAGTCACTTTAAATGTTGATGTAAAAAACCACCCTCAAAAAATAAAAATAATATTTTTCTTCATTTATAGATTTACAAAAAATATGAAAAAAATATATATTATGCGTTTTATCCATATTTCCTACGTACAGTTTTAATTTCATGAAAAAATCTTTAATAGTTTTCTAGAAAAAAAAATTTAACGTCTGGGGTAGTTTCCCCCGTAACTCCAATACAAGTGGGGGTAGCGGGTTAAAATTGTGCGACAATAAGTTTTTCATGAAGAAGAATCAGCACACGGAAGCATTTTTCAAAAACCGCCTGGGGCACTTTTCTTATGGCTATTGGGCCAGAGCCTTTTTGACAGTGAGTATTGTCGAGTAGTTCTTAACAACTGTTTAGTACCCATCAAGTTACTAAATAAGTGAAATTATTTGAAATAGGTATTTGGTGTTTTTTTTAATAGCAATTTAAATTTATTTAATGCAAGTATTGAATGAAGAAATCTCCTATAACACTAATTATAAATTTCCTGGCTGTGTTTTAAATATATTTTTTTAATTTTTGTCTTTCACTTTGAACAGCTGTAGTAACTAGATGCATGCTTTAGATAATATCCCCACCATGTGTATTGAGTGTTCAAAACCTGTACTTCCTAGAGATAGCACCATTAGCACCAATAATCACGTTCTTGATAGTTTAAAGAAAGAAAATCGTACAGATTCATCTAGTCAAGTGGTTGGATATTTTTTGAATAAAATTGTGCTTGACACTTTGGCGTGTAAATAAAATAAATCAAGATTTGATATTAAAATATTGATATTTGACTAGAGTTTGATTTGATTTCAAGTCGAATTTAGGCCATGCAGCTTGAAAATTTAAAACCCGTGCTTAAGTTTTATACTCCAAATTAGACATTTTATAAATAAAATTGGACATGTTACTCATTAGGTGTTTAATAAAATAATAATTAAAGACTATTGATGCAATTGAAAGTAACACAAAGCTACATGAAAATTTTTTACTGCTATTTCACAAATGATGAATCCTATCGAAGAGGTATTTTTGAAAATTAGTTTTTTTAGAAAGATAGAATTGTTTGATTTAAATTGGTTTGTTGACATTTGTTTACGTTAGAATTAGTAATGTAAGTTAGTTCATTTTGATTGTAGCGGAAAAAGTTTTCCACTTTCACGAAAATGTTGACAATATTTACTGTGCTGCTAGCTATAAAAAGTTGCTCGCCCAACCTGGGCTAAATTCCTCGAAGCCCATTGGAATCAAAAGCACCATCACAAGTTGAAACGTTTCTATATGTATTCTTTGGTGAAACTAGCTTAGGGTGCGTTCCACTAAGGGCTTACAACGCTTGAAACTTTCTTTCACCTATTGCTATACCATTATTGAAGAAACATTTTTCAAGTTGTAAGTCTTTTGTAGAACGCACCCTTAGTAATAAATTCCGATTATTATATAGGAAATAAATAGGTGCAATATGTGAAAATATGAACTAAAAAATGTTATCAGATAGTCCAGAATTATTCAGAATAACAAACTGAAAGAGTTAATAGAAATTTCACGATTTACAAAAAAATTCTTTAGAACGAAATTGAAAAATAATAAAATGTTTAATTAGTGCTATTTTTGAGCTTTCATACCTTTGAACCGATTGATCTGAGGAACTTTGGTCAAAAGACCTTTTTTGTAGAGCAAAAAATGTACTTTAAATCCATTCTTTCAGATTCTTGTTACGACAAACCGTTCCAAAGTTATGAAAATTCAACAATAAAAAAAGCTCTGTTATTTAAATTAGAAACTGCAACAATGGAACGAAACAAATCTTAATATTGATAATTAACATTTATTCAGATCCTTATTATATTTTGGATTTATATGCAGTGGCGGATTTAGGTTTGATGCCGCCCTAGGCCCTATCCGATGTGCCGCCCTTTTTTCTGTGGCAAAATGATAACCAAAGTTATATATCTAATTATTAAATATTTACTTAAATTTTCCAATAATATTTTAAGTATACCTCTCAATTGGTCTATAGCGTAAATGCTTTAAAACGAAATTGAATATATCGAGTCATTTACTGGGTTATAAAGAATTTACGTTACGCGGAGACTAAAAGAAAACAAAGCGATCAGAAGTACTATGAGGAACAATTAGTAAGCACGTGCTAGGCAATTACAACAGACAAATAAACACGGAATCCCATTGTGAGTACAAAATATTATAACACTATCCCATTTAAGTGTTATGTTTGAAGTTCAGTGGAATTAATACTTAATGTAGTCTAAAAATTATGTATTGCTTCGCTATTGGGAGTGGTAATTACGGTATATAGAATGCTTCAATGAGGTACAGTTCACTATACAAAGCTAGTAATCTCTACGTTTTAGGGAGTTTTTCGTTGCATAGTAATTCACTGTATAAAGTTTACATTGTTAAAACTATTTCATTTACAGAGTCAATTATATAAGTTATGGTTATTTAATTTTAAACTTAAAGTTTTCCATGCGTTAATAAAAAAAGGAATTTTTAAACCTTCAAAATGATGTTGTCTGTAAGTTTTTGTCGCCCTTAAAATTATGCCGCCCTAGGCCCGGGCCTTAAATGCGTAGGCGTAAATCCAGCACTGTTGATATGAGGCGTTCCGGATACGAGGGGCGAACTTAAACTTGATAAGTTTTCTTTAATGTTTCTATGGCATTGTAGTACAAACAGGTAGAGGATTTGGTAAGAAAATACAAAAAAAAATTAATTAATTAATAAAAAGTTGAGTTCGCCGTTCGTATTCGGACCGCCTCATATATATATATATAGTTAGAAGGGCAATGGATCGGGATTAACAATGAATACAACTAGAGTATCATTGTAAATCCTGATCCATTGGCCCTCAAACTATAAATATCAACACTTAATATTGATGTTTAGAGCTTGAATTGGCGTCAAAATTTTTAGTTTATTATACACATATGTACATACTATCAATTTTGGACATGAAAATATCAGTAGGTAGCGCAAAAAATGTATTTATAAATTAAATTTACATGCATTTATCGTTGTTCAACTATGGCTTTTCTCAATAACCTTTAATCACTATTGATAATAAACACCTATAATCAGTAAAGTGTCCAATTTGATTTGTAAAATGTCCAATTTGGAGTGTAAAACCTGTAATATAAAGATTAAACTTTGGACATTTTTATGTTAATTACTACCAGATACGTAGCGTTTTTTTAAAAGTTATCGATCTGCAATGATTACCCCTTAGAAGTTTGTTTCAGATAAAAGGACAAATTTTTTTTACTTTTTTTTTTTTTGGTGTTTTAAATCGCTTTAACAGCTAAGGTCATATCACGACTATCTAAACACAGAAAATATCTGTTGGTCAGTTTTAATCTTAGTTCTATGATCTTAAGTCTAGGATTCAACGGGGATCGAACCCGTACCACTTGACGCATGAAGTGGAGAGAACTACTGCTCTAGCCACTGCGCCAATAGGTGGCCCAAAAGAACAAATTGCTTAAAAATTTTTGAATTATATTTCGATCTTAAAACTTTAAAGCCACTAGTTACGAGTACCTCTACGACCAGTCTAAACATTAAATCGCCTAATCCAAATTCCAACTTTTAGCTATAGTTACCTTGAATTTTATTTAAAAAAAATGGTGGGTAAGATGTATAAATCCTGCTTCATACAAAGATCCTTTTATGACGTGTTTAGTTTTTTACAAGAATTAAATTTTTTCCCGTCAACATCAATGAATCATAAGAAATTTTTTTTCTCTTCCAAAAAAAAAAAAATAATAATTGAAATTAAAAAATATCCTTTACTGCTTCTAGATATAAATTCCTGATAAATATTTACCTAAATTAAACAATAATAAAATAATATCAGGCAAGTCCAAAATTTAAGCCTTGAACGTGTTTACTTAGAAATATTTCTCAAAAAAATATTTTTCTCGAGGCTAAAATCAATCCAATTTTTTTAATAAAATCAATGATTACCAGTCATAAACTATTTCAAATAACCCTTTGAAAAGTACCAATCATATTAATAAATACCTTTTAATTCTCTAAAAATAAATCGAAAATTATGGGATGTCCTTTTAACCAGTACATAGGTATACCTAATACATAACTTAATATAAAACTGACAACCTTCAATTTTCTCTTCGAAACCAGTAAATATAATATGCAAATGTAATTGATAAATATCAATAATTCATGGTCAGGTGGATGATTTGACAAAACCGGCTTCGTCTAATCGCAAGCAATAGCTAAAAAGAAAAATTATCGACTTGCATTAATATATTTGTAATGTATTTAGTCGTTTTTTATTATGAATGGAGGGAACTACAAATGAATGATATCCAAAGATTGCAATACTAAGCATAAATTAAAGTCACTATAAATTAATAGACAGACGTAATATGGAAAATTTCACACATTAATCATTTAAAAGGAACTAGAAGTAATTAGAAAATAAAATCCACCAGACGTTTATTACACAGTACTTTCCAATTGATCATGTTTGATAAAGGTTAAATAAATAATGAATAATTAATGAGAATTTTTTCTCACAAGAAATCAATTTTTTTGAATGAACATAATACTTATGAATGACGAGTGTCGGAAGACTGACCCGAGTTGCCCGCATGGGGGTCTCTCGGGTCTTATCTGCAATGAAAATAGCCAAGATTGACATTGAATTCAAATAATATATCCGGATTGTTCGATGCAAACGATTTTGTAATGCTTTTTCATGTTATTAAATTATTGAAATTATAAACGATCATTTTAGCGAATCATTGAAATGATGAAACCGATTTCACGACCTTATGGGAAAGATATTAAAGGTTGGAGATCAACAAATATTTTTGTTATTTAATCATTTTTATTGTTCGGTGGTTATAATGGGTATTGTCGTAATTTAAACTGTTTAATTTTGAAAATTTTGATTAATTTTATACTCAAGTTCTTAAAGTAGCTGTTTTACATATTATAGCCTACTTATAGTCCAAGAGCTAGTGACGCACAATTCATGAAGTGGTTTATCATAAATAAATAATATAAAAAAATGAAAACCCGACTTCAAAATATATAAAAAATTCTTAAACAAAAAATGCACTAAAAGGTAACGAAATAATGGCGTGTCCTTGCAGTATCTACAACTTACAAATTATTAAGATGATACAATGTACAACTATTGTTATTTTTGGAGTTGGTGTCAGCCAAGGAAATACGACTATATTGGTACTTAGCAAAAAACGAGAATACCTTATGAAAATTATTTTTCAAATAAACTTTTAAACAATATACTCAAACTGTAACAATATCTAGCAACCTTTAAACTCCAAATACCAATACCAACTAAACCTTTTTAAAATTTTTACAAATTACTATTAATATTTATTTTATTGACTGACACCAACTCCAAAAATAACAATAGTTGTACATTGTATCATCCTAATAATTTGTAAGTTGTAGATACTGCAAGGATACGCCATTATTTTGTTACTTTTTAGTGCATTTTTTGTTAAAGAATTTTTATATATTTTGAAGTCGGTTTTTAATTTTTTTATAATATTTATTTATTTCTCGCGTTTTAGTGATCTGAAGTTTGATAACTGATTTTATTTTCTTGAAAATGGTTAAACCTTCTAAACGCGTTGCTCATATGAGGCAGCGCCGTTTAATATTAAAAGTTACTACATCATCCCTTTTTGCCCTTAAGGGTTGAAATTTTTTGCTTTTAAATGTAATAACAAAACTAAGTGGATTATTCTTTCCAATAGAAAAAAAATTATCAAAATTCGGTTAAATGTCACTATTTCATCCCCTATTTGCATCCTTAAAGGTTGGATTTTTTTCTTCAAATTGAAATGTGAACAATTTAAAGGTACGTTGTACGTAATAGAAACAAAATTATCAAAATCGGGTTAGCCAGAAAAAAATAATAATATTATTTCATCTCTAATTTTTAACCCCTTATGAGTGGAGTTTTTTTTTAATTGATAGGAGATTAATTTACGGTTGTGTTCTACAAATAAAAAAAGAATTATCAAAATCGAGCTATCCAGTAAGAAGTTAATATTTCATCCCTTAGTTTTCAACCCCTTAGAAGTGGAAGATTTCCCTGAAATTAAAACTGGACCCCACGAAAAGCACCAGCTTTCAAATAAAAAAAGAATTATCGAAATCGAGCTATCCAATAAGAAGTTAGTATTTCATCCCTTAGTTTTCAACCCCTTAGAAGTGAACGATTTCCTTCAAATTAAAATTGAGCCACACAAAAAGCACTGGCTTTCAAATAAAAAAAAATAATTTTCAAAATTGAACCATCCAATAAGAAGTTAGTATTTCATCCCTTAGTTTTCAACCCTTTAGAAGTGAACGATTTCCTTCAAACTAAAATGGGACCATTCGGGAAGCACCAGCTTTCAAATAAAAAGAGAATCATCAAAATCGCTTCACCCAGTCGGAAATGCTGAGGTAACAAACATAAAATAAAAAAAATACAGTCAAATTGAAAACCCCCTCCTTTTTTGAAATCGGTTAAAAACTACTAGATAGATAAGCAGGTAATCACCTGGGATCACCAGGTACTGCGCATAAAAGAAAGGTGCAAAAAAAATTTTTACAATTTTTTATTGTTTATATATCTCAAAAACGGTGGGTTTAAAAAAAAATTCTTCTTAGTAAAATTAAAGCTGATACAAATTGCAACAAGTTTGCTTCTCTACATTTTTTCTATTTGTCTGATAGTTTCTGAAATAAGACTAAGTATGCTTTTGAAAATGGTAAAAATTGAAAAAAATTATAGTAGGATGAAACCCATTGGAAAAGGAAGAGAATATAACAAAAATGAAAGGAAAATAACTTTCGGTCGATCTGAGCTGGGGAAGTGGGAAGGGGGATGAGGAGGTTAGAAAAAGTTTATCTCAATTTTCGACAAAACTACAAATCCTATGGAAAAAAGCTATATAGCAAAGTTGTAGATAATTAGTAGATCTATATGCTATAACAAGATGAACATTTACAATTTAATAATATATAACGTGCTCATTTATAGACCAGGGTCGATAATTTCTTAACCCAAAAAAAAAATTATAGTAAGATGAAAACAATTAAAAGGAAGAGAATATAACAAAATGAAAGAAAAATAAATTACGGTTGATCTGAGGTCGAGAAGTGGAAAGGGGGGAGGAGGATATAAGGGTAGAAACAGTTTATTTCGATTTCCGACAAAACTCAAGTACTATGGAAAAAAGTTTAATAGAAAAGTTATAGATAATAAAAAGATCTACACTTTTTGTACTTACACTTTTTTCACATAACCTCAAAATGTATGTAAAAAATTCCAAAAACCAAGATTTTAGTTTATTTTTATCTTTTACAAAAACTTTTTTTTTTCATTAAATTTTGTAAAAATTTATCTTTTAATGTTCCAAACAAATTTCATGAAAAAAATTTTTTTCTGTAAAAGTTAAAAATAAAAAAACTTGGTTATTGATATTTTCTTACATAAATTTTGAGGTTATGTGGAAAAAGTGTAAGTACAAAAAGTGTAGATCTTTTTATTATCTATAACTTTTCTATTTAACTTTTTTCCATAGGACTTGTAGTTTTCTCAAAAATCGAGATAAACCGTTTCTACCTTTAAAAAAAAACCCTCCTTTCCCACTTCCCCATCTCAGATCGACCGTAATTTATTTTTCCTTTCATTTTTGGTATATTTTCTTCCTTTTCGAATGGGTTTCATCCTACTTTTTTTTTCTCTCCAAAAATATATACTCTGATCTATTAAATTTTTTTTTTAATTTCTTAAAAGGGTGGATAGGGAATCATTTTTTAGGACAAAAATCTTAGAATATGTTTACCAGTTACGGAAGCGCGCTAACGGAATAAATGATTTATAGAGTGTGGGTTGGAAGGAAGAGAATGTTTGGTTTTTTGCGTTTTGATTGTCGGAAAAATATCCCCATGGCAAAATATCCCCGCGATAAAATATCCCCATAACTAAGTATCATCATACAAAAAGTTCTCATAGAATAACTGCAAATCGTATTTGCAGTATAATTTTGATGTTAAAACATTTAGTTTTGTGTAAAACTTCGCGGTGTCAAGAAGTGCACATTCAGTCAATGAATGAAAATCGGGTAAACGAACAATGACTATAACTTCTTTTGTTGGGGGCTCCACAAACCCCCGCCAACGGGACCCCTGGACCACTATGGCATTAATTAACAGTTTTTGCTGATTTAACACGTTTTTCCTAAAAATTATTACTACTTTCAATGGTCAATGTATCCAAAAAAATGTGTATATTAAAATTTATAATGCCAATAGATGGTACTGAAACAATAAAGATCATAGATAAAATGACTACGGAAAGGAAAATATTCAATTTAAAACTTCTAGTAAATAATAATACAGGGCCAATAAGAGATCTGCAGTTTTACGTTCAAATAGAGGCTCAACAAAAGCGCAAAACATATACACACCGACAAAAAAGCGCCGATACCCGCCAAAACCGCGCCAAAAAAAAAAAATCGCACAAACACGACACATAAACATAAAATAATTCTTTTATCTAGGCAATGTTTAAGTCTTATTAGTTATTAGAGATTCATCAAGTCAACTAATTGAAGATTTAATTGGAGATTTTTTGCAATGGATTGAACTGAACATTTTTAAAGTGAAATATCTTGCAAATGCTTGACTTGCGTTTGATTTGCTTGAAATTTTCTTTTCCATTTATTATCGCGACCAATGTGATTTATTGTGATACGACTGTTTATTCTGTTTAGGAGGGCATCAGGCTTCTAAAGAAAGCCAGCACCTACCCACGGACTGCCCTTGCTATCTCGCCAGGCGCTATGTTCATCTTTTCAAGTTGCAGTCCGCCGTTTCTACCGTTTTCAAGCAGTAACGGTATATGTTGGTGTCAGTCTTGCCAATCTTATAAAGATGGTAATTTAAGCTACAACAGTCCGTGCAGAGGTTTATAAGGAGCCCTACGTCATAGGCCCTCTTCTTGGAGTACTTTATGAGTTTTTATAGCTTGTTTCTCTTCTGGAGTCAATCAAGTCAAATAGTGAATCTTTCATCAAAAGCCTTTAAAACGATACTTAAGATATATTATTTGAAATTAACGCGCGCTTTTAGATACTATTGTACGAAGTACCAACTTGTAACAAATTCTTAAATCCTTAATGACGCGATTTTGTTTGCGCTCATTTGTCCATCGCGATTTTGTCGGCCAACTCTATCTCGGAAAATTAAATTTAAACAAAAATAAATGAAATACTTAACAAATTTCTATTTTCAATAAGCCAATTGTTTGATTGCCAAAATTTAAATGCAGATAATTTTTTTATTTATTTCACATATTAAATTTAGGGAATTTTGTTGTAGCCAAAATTTTAATTGCATAGCTAGACAAAATACGCACTTGCACTTAATTAACCTTTGCCAAACGATTATTTGACGTAGATTCTAAAATTGGATTTAAAAAATAAATAATGAGGAAATGCAGTTTTTACAAACAAATTAAGGCAGCTGAATCAATCGATTAATCAACGATAATTGATCATTATTTAATTAAAACCAATTACACAAACTATTCAAGTCAACCTCTGGCACTTTTTATTTACTTAACAATTTTTAAAAAGTTTAATAAGAAACGGAAACTGTTAAAAACGTAATCGTTAAGATAAAATTATCTACGAAAGGTGATAATTTTTGCTAGTGCAAACATTGGATTTATCTTGGGAACGTATCGTATCATTATTCATTTTCGTTTGTGTTATCTTTGGTAACCTTACAAGCAGGATCGTTATTTTCATAATCTAATTTATACGTTGAAAGATTCTACGTATCGTAAATAATTTGTAATTTGTTTGCATTTTGTAAACAGGAACCGAGTCAATTGCAATTGCTATTCACCTATTTATTTTTAAAGAGTCTATTAATACTTTAAAACGATAGTTCGATGCATTCGGTCACGTTAAATGAGTCCTTGATCGAATATTTTTTTAACTGTTTCAATAGCAAAATATGTTAGCTATAAATTAAATATAATAACGTTTTAAGTAATGCATTTATTTTTGAGATAAATGTTTATCTTTTAAATTAATATGAATCAAATATATTTCATGTACCTAAGAATATTGTGCAAAAATGCTAAATAAGCTAAATGCACATTTATTTCCTCATTTTTTATTAACTAAGCAAATTTTTTCTTATAAGAATCTTACTAATATTATAAACGTAAAAGTTTGTATGGATGTTTGTTGCTCTTTCACTCAAAAAGTACAGAATGGATTTGAATGAAATTTGGTATAGATATAGATTATAATCCGGTATAACAAATAGTATACTTTATATCCAGAAAAAATTTACGGTACCCGTGGGATAGATAATCTTTTGTTACAGAGCAAAAGATTAACTTCCTTTTTTGTAATGTGGTAGTTTAGGGGTCAGAGAATGATACAGATTACTTCTCATACCGGAATAATAAACGGTTCCATGGGATAGCAAAACAAGTATTTATTCTATAAGAACCGTGTATTTAAAAGCAGTTTCGTTAAAGTTCACGAAATAGAGTCTTAACTCATTTTCCTTAAGAAGACTTGATCTACTTTTTACTCAGGAGAGATGTACTATTCCCGTGGGATAGATATGTTTTTTGTTTATCACAGAGTTAAAGATTGTTATGATTTTTGCAATGTGGTAGTTTGGGGGAGAATGATATAGCTTACTTTTAAGGCTAGAATAATGCATGGTTCTCATGGGATGGCAAAACAATTATATCCTACAGGAACCGTACATTTCAAAAGTTTCGGTCAAGTTCGTGAAATAGAATTTTAACGCATTTTCCTCAAGAAAGCCTGACCAATTTTACACAATAACGAAAGAAATCTCTACAAAGTTGAAATTTAAAAAATGACAATTTTTACTGGAAAATAAATATGAGTTTAAATTTTACACCTGATGAAATTAATAATGAAATTGTTTAAAATATTTAAATTTTTTCATTGTTCGTAGTCGAAGATATTAACTAGAAATAAACGTTTTAAAATAATAAATTAAAAATTTCAAAATTCAACAATTACTTAACGGAACGAATTTTAATGAAGTTTTGCTAAGGATCCTGTAGGATGGCTACTAATCTATTCTTTTCAGAAAACATCCATTGATTAAGTGAGGCTTTTAGGGGCCGATGGGGTCGAGCCGAATCTCATCTTATCTTACTTTGGGGAAAGGGAAGGTCTCGCAAATATCACGTATTTTTTTGTTTTGAAAAATAGCACATTAGATTGCGGGTTAGGGGAATGATACATGCCAAATCTCATGACATATTATCAGAGGGGAGGTGATGGGATTTCAAAAATCAAAAAAATCAAACTAGTCTATTATAATTTATTGATAATTAGAAACTTAAAATATCAGTTTTGTACTTCATGTTAATGAATAGATTTCAAATCTAACTACATAAGCAATTTATAACTTCCGTCTTACTATTTCTGACGCATTCTGATCTAAATTTTGACGCATTTTTTAAGAGTAATTAGGAAATTTTTGGTACAAATACAGTAAGTAAAATTTTCAATATTTGAACTTCGGTATAATAATGCAAAATTACTCGTATTGTATTTTAACTATGGCAAATTAGATAAGGTTTGGCATTTTAAAGCATATCAGCGTTTATATGTTTATTATTCAGCTATATTTATGGAAATTTTTCAAACTTCTATATCACATTTTCATACTAAATAATTTTATGGCGTAATTGCTCGTAATAATAATTCGTTTTGCAAATCAATTCGATGCGATTCAATGCCTAAACCGAAATATCATTAATTACAGTTTGGGCTTAATGTTAACTTTTAAAATGGTTATTGGTTATATATCGTAATTAATTTGTAACCTGTTTGTACTTAACGTTCAATTTAATTTTTATAGTCCGATACTTTTTGTCATTTATTACTTTTATCATTGCAATAAAAGAATTTGGAATTTTTTTAGAATTTTCTCTAACACATACGCAAGTGCAAAAAGAAATGCTGTAGTTAATAATTAGTTGTATCATGTAAAGTAGAAATTTGAAAAAGAACAGAAAAGGAAGGATGTTTAAAATAATCTAAACGGAATTGTTATGTCCATGTTCACCTCAACGTGAAATGATTCATAGATCTAAAACCTTCACCTTACTAAACCGCAATATTTATTTTGTTAATTAGTAATCATTTACAATCTAATCTTATTCGTTATTAAGAATTATTGAGACGTAAAATTGGATAATCAATAAAATTTAGTCAATTTATTTTAACGATTCGCCCCAAGGTTTAATTTAAAAAGAACATTCTTGCTCTGAACACCTTCTTAAATGTCCTTCATACCTTAGCAATTTCACCTCGGAACTACCACAGTGGATAAAAACAAAACCACCCTATTGATAAATATTACATAAATAAGATTTGTTATAAAAAGTGGTTGCGTGTACTTATGTGAGCGCGTGAGAAGTTATACTTCTTTGGTATCATTAAAAATTAGTTTTTATTAATTTTATTCAAATAATCAATTTTAAAAAACTGTAATTTAATATTTAATAATAATAATATATATATTTAAAGATATAATTATTAAAAATAAAATTTAGAGAATAATATTTTAATTTGTATCAATAAATAATATCCAAAGAAAGCTACAAGGCGTTTATAAAATTTGCCAGGATCATTTTTCTGGTTGACAATTCATGCATGTCATGAAAACGAAGCTTCATAGAAATTGCGAAATAAAGTAAGTAGCTACTTGTCAAAGTAAATGTCTTAATCTTATTCATATCTTGTGTTACTAAATTATTATTCTAAGATGGTTGAATCATTTCAGAATCCCAGATTTCGTAATAACTTAGATTGTGCATGAAATGCAGACATCATTTTCATCACAGCTACTGCAAAATTCGAGAAAAGTAATAACTTATTTTACTTATAATATATGCCATTTGTGTATATAAATATTTTTTAAATAAAATATAAAAAAATATATTTAAAGAATTAATTATTTTTAATTTAAATACAAAAATAAATAAATACTTAACAAAAATTCAAATTACGCGCGCCAAATTAAAAGAAACAGAGTGTTTTTGCGGCCAACTTCATCTTGTTAATTTGTGATTATAAAATAGAACGCTACTAAATAGCCTTAAAGTAATATTACATTAAACACGTTTTTTTTCCAAATATGTGTAGTAAATTTGTATTTTTATGACTATTTATTGGCTGAAATACTGTGAAAAACTATGGTTTACAATGAAAATAAAATCCAAAGAAAGCTACAAGGCGTTTATAAAATTTGCCAGGATCATTTTTCTGGTTGACAATTCATGCATGTCATAAAAACGAAGCTTCATAGAAATTGCGAAATAAAGTGAGTAGCTACTTGTCAAAGTATATGTCTTAATCTTATTCATATTTTGTGTTACTAAATTATTATTCTAAGATGGTTGAATCATTTCAGAATGCCAGATTTTGTGATAACCAAGAATATGCATGAAATGCAGACGTCATTTTCATCACTAACCTCAAACTAGTTTAACAGCTACTGCAAAATTCGAGAAAAGTAATAACTTATTTATTAATAATATGTGTCATTTGTATATATAATTATTATTAATTTAAATATAAAAATAAATAAATAAGTAAATAAATAAAACAAAAATTCAAATTACGCGCGACAAGAAACCGAGTGTTTTTGCGGCCAACTTCGTTTTGTTAATTGTTGTCTCAAGGTGGCCGCCCATCTAAAAATTTCACTCATAATTTTTTCATAACGCGCCTAAAGAAGTATAACTTCAAAAATAAAAACATAATGTACCTATTCAATTTATGTATTTTTTTGTATAATTTGTATACAAAATCCATTCTACGATTTTTAGCTGGATAAAGGAATTAATCGGCTTGGTCCATATTATTCCTTAGACTAAATTTGTTTTTGTTTTAGTGTAACGTACTATTCTTTAAATGTATTTGTCTAGTCGAAAGTAGCGACAAAATTAATTAGCCACCTAAAAACAGTAGGATTTTGCGACGAACTTCTTTCATCGTGGCCACGAACGTACTGTGGATATCACAGTGTCAGATTCACTTGTTACATGCATAGATTGGATTACACGAACTTAAGCGTACATAGACGAAGCTGAACGAAGCCGGCTCAATTGACACTGTGAATTGAGCCAGTTACAGGCTTCATATTTCAACGTATTCTAAGTAAGATTAAAATAGTTCATTTACATAACAATTGAATTTATGTTTATCAATTTCATTATATTGTTATTATGACTCCATCAATATTATAGTAGGAGAGCCCACAATGCTAAATCGGGATTTACTCGAGCGTTATCAAGACCTATTGGGTTGCAAAGCTTAGATGATTAAAAGAAAAAAATGTCATATAATATATACCTTTTCAGCGGTGGGGAGATCGGCTATAGATTTTCAAAAATGTAAAAAAAACTGTTACATGGACATACTCGAGCGGGTCAGATATTGATAGCATCCATGTCCTATGTATTTTTAAAAATGTACATATGTTAATCTGATTGTTTCCATAATGGGGGTGGTCGTACGTAAGGGTTAAAAATAAAGGAAAAAACATTTAATCGAGCGCGTCAGATTTTCTAAGGGGATGTTAAGTGAACCTAAGACATACCTCTGACGATATAATCTGACGATTTGAATGTGACGCAACGCGCTGCCATTATTAGAATGTGCAAAAAAAAGCCATTTTGAAATACTCAAGCGCGTCAGATTAAGAAATATATGGTTCATCTTTATGCCTTAGACATGCTGTCTTATAATCTGACGATTATCAGGAAGCATTCACCTAATCTGAAAATAACTCAAATTTTTTTTTGTATATATGCATACAGCCTATATTCAAATTTTCCCAGGAAAAAGTTTCAAATAAAAGTTGTAGCCACCAATGACTCTAAGAACTATAGTAAGTTTAAAGAAAATAGTTGGAGCCGTTTTCAAAAAAATTGAAAAAAATCATAAACTTCTAGAATAAAGTGGAGCTTTCGGTTTACCGATTTCAACAAAAAGCTTCGCAGCACAACAAGTTATAATATGGAAGTTAAATTTCAAGTTTGGTGAAATTTGAATGAAGCTTTCGATACGATATGGCTGTCACACATGGCTGTGTGTGAGTGTGTGACAGTCATATCGTATCGAAAGCTTTATCCGAATTTCACCAAACTTGGCATTCAGCCTCCATTTTATACCTAGATGTACCGCGAAGCTTTTGGTCAAAATCTGTAAACCGAAAGCTCCACTTTATTCTAGGGGTTTTTAAGCTTTTTCAATTTTTTTCGAAAACGGCTCCAACGATTTTCTTTAAACTTACTATGGTTCTTAGACCCATTAATGACTACAACTTTTATTTGAAACTTTTTCCAGGGAAAATTTGAATATATGCATCACGCAACTGCACGCATTAAACTTTATCGATAATTTTTTGTTACTTCGACTTATGGAAATCGTCAGATTAGATATTTTTTGTAATCCTGGATTTATTCCCTTCAAAATTAAAAAAAAATTAGCCACGCTCGAGAATGTCGAGATGACGTTTTTTTTACAACTTTGTACCCCTCCCCCTTCTTTTCGTTACCCTCAAATTGTCAGATTAGTAGAATATACACCATTTAGCATGTAACTAACTCACCCTATCTTAATCTGACGCGCTCGAAAAAATCAGATGATCCATTTTTTTTTACTAATCTGATCCTTTATCCTTGACGGGCGGCCATATATTTGGGGCTAATATTTGGTGGAAGTACTTTACTGGGTACAAGGTATCACCCTGTATATTAATCTGCCGCGCTTTAGTAAATCCCGAAATCCCCGCCTGGGCTCTCCAGCTATATTGTCATTTAATAATATGAATATAGACTGTATTTTTACATAATTTGTTTGGGGGTGCTGCCGCGAGCCGCCACTGCTCAAAACTCATTTTGATAAAAAAATGTCTTAAGGATAAAAAACACCTGTTATCCTTTACGTTATTTTGGGTTAGATTTTATCAGTTGCACATTGTGTTACAAATTAACA
Organism: Sisyra nigra; assembly: GCA_958496155.1. Lineage (NCBI taxonomy): Eukaryota > Metazoa > Arthropoda > Insecta > Neuroptera > Sisyridae > Sisyra > Sisyra nigra. Next base: position 38,492,982 of record OY292318.1, read on the forward strand.
ACATGCTTATATTGAAGTTAAAAAAAATTACTTAAGAACTTTATACATACTTGATATTCTCGCATAATTTTTGATTAATCAAGTTCAATTAAATTTTTGTCTCCACCAACAATTAAAACACTTTAATCAAACAGTCGTTATATAATATTTAAAAAAAAAACGGCAATTAATTATAAACTTTTATAACGTCACGTTTAAATTACTCTCTTAATTATTCGAGAAATTAATTTGTCAATCAATTTTTTTATAGTTAATATTTTCAATTAATTTTTTTTTTACCATTATTTCTTATGAGAATTTTCCACGGAAGAAAAATAAAAACGAACACACAAATTAGAAGGAATTTAGTTTTCCTCGCGCACGTGAGCGGCTAGTCAATGTACGAGTTGTATATATGCACGTGGTGTCTGAATATCGTAGCGATGTCCACACCGTTGCACGGTTCACGATCGACTGAAGCTTTCATCAGTGGAATTCCACGTTTTATTTTCAGTCAGACATTTCTCTATCAGTAATGAGATACATTTGTATATGTACAGATAACCCTCGCAAAACTCGATAAATGACTCAGTCGGACTGAATTCAACATGATATATTAAGTCGGTGAATTTTTCATAACGTCGCGGTCGCTTCATATCCCATTATTAGAACAATAATGGACTTTAGCTCGCTTGAAACCATTGAAACCATCAGACAGATCTCAATTATTATAACTAAAAAATTTCATAAATATGTTATTGTAAATTCCAATTTGATTTACAATATTAAAGTTTCTACGATAAAATCTTCAAACTAAGTCAACAATGAAACATTTTTCAAATATTGCACAATATGTTATAATAGTTTAAATTTTAAAATAGAAACATATTAATAGACTAGCTGGTTCCCGCCCGCTTCGCTGAGCGTTTCTAAATAATACTAATTGAATAATGGAAACTTTCATCTCATCAACAAAAAAAAAACAAATAGATATTTCTAGATCTTTGATTCATAGAAAGTTCATGAAAATCAGATAAACTACTTTTCCAAGAAGAATAGCTATCTAGAAGAGCTATCTTATTGGTTCTATACGTTTTTATGAATATTATAAAATATCTATACTTGTGTTCCTTAAGTATAGCAATACAATTCGAAAATGTTGAATGTATTATATACTTAACTGAGTTTTTCACCAAGTTCAAATTTTTCAAAAGTAATTTAACACGTTTATTTCTAAAAATTATAGACATTCAAAAATTAACAATGAAAGAAGTTTCAATGTTTCAAAAATTTTCATTATTAATTAATCGATGTTATCGGATGTTAAATTAAAAATCATATTTTGCTGTATAAATTGTAATTTTTATTAAAACTTTTTTGGAATCATTGTGTTAAAACGCTATTTCACGAACTTTAGAGTAAGTTTTTTTAAAAACACGATTCCTACAGGATAAGTACAATTGTTATGCTATCTTTTGAGAATCGTGCATTATTCTAACATACGAATTAATAATCTATATTTTTCTTTGACCTTTCAATTACCCTATTGCAAAAAATCATGTCAATCTTTTGCTCTATGACAAACAAAACATATCTATCCCACGGGAGTAGTACATTTTTCCTGGATAAAAAGGAGATCAGGCCTTCTTGAGGATAATGCGCTAGAACTCTATTGCACGTACTTTAACGAAACTTCTATTAAATACACGATTCCTGTAAGATACAATTGTCTTGTTATCAAACGGGAAGAGTACAATTATGTCAATTTTTTGCTCTATGAAAAATAAAAACGTATCTAGCCCACGGGCCTGTACATTTTTCCTGGATAAAAGGTAGACCAATCTTTCTTGAGGAAAATTCCTTAAAAAGCTTATCCATGAACTTTTACAAAACTTCTTTTTAATACTCAGTTCCTGAAGGGTAGCATTCTTATTCTATCCTACAAGAACCGTGCTATATTCTGACATAAAAGGTAGCCTATATTTATTCTCTGCCTCTCAATTAACCACCTCATTGTAAGAAATTATGGTAATCTTTTGCTCTGTGAAAAATAAAAACATATCTATCCTACGGGAACCGCACATTTTTCCTGCATAAAAATAAGACTGTAGGATAAGAAAATTATTTTTTACCTTGAGGACATTATGAGTTATAACTTTTAATATACTCTATTAAAATCAGCTAAAAACGTTTAGTTTCAGCATGATTTTTCTTTAAACCAGTTTTTCTATTTTCCCGTTGAAATGAGAAATTTTTCCTAAATAAAACGTTATGTAGATAATAATTTACATATTTAGCTATCATCATACTTAAATATCACCATTACTCATTTTCAAATAAAAATGTATAGTTTACGCATAATTTTTGTTCCAACCCGTTTTTCAATTTCCCGGATAAATGAGACATTTTCCCGTAATAAAAAGTATTCTTTTTAATGACTCAGATTGTCATTTATCATCATACCAAATTTCATTAAAAACCGTATTTATTTGGGTAAAAACTAATAATATGTTTCTAAAAACAATTTCGCTAATAATGAATTATTTTTGAAACAACTTTAATAACCATTAAAAAGGTTATAGCGGGCCAACCTTAAAAGATAGACATATGTCGTCGCGGAATTTTTTTGAGAAATTTTAAAGAGGGACAATTTTGCTGCATATGATTTTTGCGTAACTTTAACCATTTACGCAGGGCAGGCAACAAACGCTCTCAAAAGGAAAAAATTTTCCTGGTTTTTGCAACATTTTCCATTGATGCTCTGCTGCTATTGGTCGTAGCGTGATGTCGTATAGCCTAAAGCTTTCGTCGATAATTAGGCTATCTAACACAAAAAGAATTTTTCAATTCAAATCAGTAGTTCCTGAGATTACCGCGTTTAACCAAACAATTAACTTAACAATTAACAATAAACTCTTCAATTTTATATATTAGTATAGATACCAATTTTTTTTGGTATTTTAATTTCTAGACAAGCATTTTGAATGTAAGTAATATTATATCCTTACTGTACTTGGGAACAATATAATTATATACGGAGAAAATTTCTTTGTTGAAGAAATCGACATTGAGTAAATATTGTTAATTTTTTATTGTTATTTTTTATGTCTGTTTGTTTGTAGTGGATCTTTCACGCAAAAACTACTGAACGGATTTTGATGAAACTTTTTTTGTTATATAGCTATAAGTCTTCGATAAAAAAATGGTTATAATTTATACATAATTTAGTAGAGAAAAGTCGGGAAATTCAAATATTTCTAATGCGATGTCATAGCAAGCATATTTTTGTGCACTTACATTGCAAACGCTGGCTAAACCTTACGAGATAGATCAAACTTATATGCGGCGAAATTGTGTATCTTAAAAAGGTTGATAAAAACGGTATATGTCTATCTCCTAAGGATACCTATTTTATCTTTTATGATTGACAAAATATTATGTTAGCATAGCAGCTGGCTATTGTACGACGTACGTATTGCCTGTTATATTGGTATCTTCTTCTATATTATATAAAAATGTTATGTTGGTCTTTATTCTGTACAAATTGAGCTGAAATTTTGATAAAAAATACAATCGGGCTCCAGAACGGTTTTTATCTATATTTCGCGTCAGTAATTTATTTAACACGTGAATCCCATAGGATAGCATAGCAATTGTATCCTACAAGAACTATGTATTTACAAAAAGTTTTGTTAAAGTTTGCGAAAAAGCATTTTAACGCATTTTCCTCAAGAAGGCCGGACCAATTTTGCACACTAGCGAAAGAAATTCTCTACAAAGTTTAAAATAAACAATTGACAAAATTTTACTGAAAAATAAATAAAGTTTTTATTTTAACACCCAATAAAATTAATAATGGAATTTTTAAAACCTTTGAACTTCTAAATTGTTTATTGTCGAAGAAATTAATCTATACCAAAAATAAGATTAAAGATTTTTGCTACTTGAATATAATAATATAATAAAAATGATCCATCTCAACTGCGCGAGCGAACGAAAAACGGAATTATTTTTCCCAGCTGAGATTTTTATCTAATCTGAAAAATTTAAGGTGTTTTGTTGAATACTCTTTATTGCCTACATTTTCATATATTTAATACAAAAAAATAAATGACATTTACATTGTAATTTCCCCCCAAAAAACAGGGTTTGTATAGTGTAAACTTGAAAACAGCTGAGCCGATTTGAATGGAATTTTCTCAAAAAGTTATTAGATATTGTAACTTACATTATAAGCTACTTTTTATTTCGAATAGTTTTCCCTGTCTGTTTGTTTGTTCTTGGCAAACTTGAAAACAACTGGTCCGATTTGGACGAGATTTTCACTACAAGTAGTAAATATTACAAAAAGTGCTTTACAATAATTTTTATTTCAAAAAAATGTTTATTTTCTGAGCAAAAAAATAAAAACTATAAAAACTGCCCAGCGAAAAACATACATCGGCAGGCAGTTGTGATACAATGTACATATACTAACATATCGTAGAGACGACATGATTTTAAACTATGTAATTTGTTATTCTTATAAATTAATGTTCGCATATTTGAAAATTATAACCATGGTAGAAGTATAGCGATATGTTAAATGCCTAGAAACCATAACTCCATTGTGAATTTACGGGTAGTTAATATATTATTAATAGTTCGGCTGAGTAAACTTTCGAATTGTCGAGGGAGGAAAAGGAAATCCTCTGCAGTAAATATGATTTCATTCATAAAAGTAAATATCTTTGGTCAAAAATGAGACCCGTAAGAATAAATAACAAAAACAGACAGTTCGACTTTAGTGATCCCAATTAGAAGTTTGATTAAAAGAGGTGAAGCCGTTAGGCAGAGCCCCCAGAACAAAAAGAAATCTAGCCCAACTTATTTTTCAAGAAAAAATAGCAACTTAGATGTGACCATCGCATTGTTTTTTTACCAAAAAACTATATTCTTAATTTTAAATTTATTTTAGCAAGATATATAAGAATTCGTTGTCTAATCTTGGACCTCGGGAAATAGCAGACTTGCCGATAAGACATAATGGACTTAATACTATATCCTAGAATAATGAACCTAAGGTAACCAAACCTGATACCTATAGATTTTAAGATAACACATTAAATATTATTAATCCTAAAAAAGGTATACTTCCTAAAGGATAGCTACTAATTCATTCTACTAAAATTAATAAATGATTTCATATGATATTTGGTGTGAAAGGTTCTCAAGGCTTAAAATTTTCTTAATATTTTACAATATTCAAAAAAACGTAAAGATCCTACCTATAAGATAGCTTATATCTGTTCCTGGAAAAGTAGTTTAACGGATTTTGATGAACTTTCTATGAAATAACGGTCTAGAAATACCTTATTATCTTTTTTTGTAAAAATAGTTTAATTTCTTATTTGGGTAAAGTTTTCTGTTATTCAATCAGATTAATTTAGATACGCTCAGCAAAGCGGGCGGGTATCAACTAGTTAGAAATAAATATATTAAAATAATAAAGTATACTAAATTTTTAAATAATTAACAGTTACTGAACGGAACAAATTTTAATAAAGTTTTGTTAAAGATACTTCAGATCTTAACATATTATTGAATATCATTTATTCAAAAAAGAGGACGGTTCCTAGAGGATAGCCTAATCTTAAGATCCTTATCTTTTCTACTAATAGCTGAAGTGTTTTAAATAACATTTGGTATGAAAGATTTTCAAGTCCTAAAGGAAGGAATACAGTTACTTTTTTACTAAAAATCGTATAGTTGAAGTTGATGTGAGACAGTTAACATCTCTTTCTTGAAAAGCAGTTTTACGGATTTTTATGAACTTTCTTTGGATCTAAAGTCTGAAAGTATCTATCATTTTTTTTTTGTCAAAATAGATAAGTAATTTTTATATTTTGCCATGAACGTAGGGAATCTTTTAATCAATCAGTTAAATTTAGATACACTCAGGGAAACGAGCGGGCATCAGCTAGTTATCTTACTAATATTATAAACGAGAAAGTTTGTAAGAATGGATGTTTGTTGCTCTTTCACTCAAAAAGTACTAGATGGATCTGGATGAAATTAGGCACAGGTATAGATTATAATCTAGTTTAACATATAGTATGCTTTATATTCAGAAAAAATGTACGGTTCCCGTGGGATATATATTTTTTTGTTTTTTACAGAGCAAAATATTAACTTCCTTTTATGTAATGTGGTAGTTTAGGGGCCAGAAAATTATATAGATTACTTCTCATACCGGAATAATAAACGGTTCCATGGGATAGCAAAACAAGTATGTATTCTATAAGAACCGTGTATTTAAAAGCAGTTTCATTAAAATCCACGGAACAGAGTCTTAACTCATTTTCCTTAAACAGATTTGATCTACTTTTTACTCGGGAGAGATGTACTATTCCCGTGGGATAGACATGTTTTTTGTTTATCACATAGTTAAAGATTGATATGATTTTTGCAATGTGGTAGTTTGGGGGAGAATGATATAGCTTACTTTTAAAGCTACAATAATGCATAGTTCCCATGGGATGGGAAAACAATTGTATCCTACAGGAACCGTAAATTAAAAAAGTTTTGGTAAAATTCGTGAAATAGAATTATAACGCATTTTCCTCAAGAAGGCCTAACCAATTATACACAATAAGGAAAGAAATCTCTACAAAGTTAAAATTTAAAAATTGACAATTTTTACTGGAAAATAAATATGAATTTTAATTTAACACCCGATAAAATTAATAATGAAATTTTCTTAAATATTTGAATTTTTTCATTGTTCATTGTTGAAGATATTAATTAGAAATAAACGTATTAAAATAATAAACTAAAAATTTCAAAATTCAACAATTACTTAACGGAACGAATTTTAATGAAGTTTTGCTAAAGATCTGGTAGGATAGCTACTAATCTATTCTTTTAAGGGAACATCTATTAATTACGTCAGGCGTTCAGGGGCCGAAGGGGTCGAGCCGAATCTCATCTAATCTTACTTTGGGGAAAGGGAACGTCTCGCAAATATCACGTATTTTTTGTTTCGAAAAATATCACATTATATTGCGTGTTGAGGCGGTTGGGGGAATGATATATGCCAAATCACATGACATCTTACCAGAGGGGAGGAGTTGAGATTTCAAAAATCGCAATAAACGCCTCGCGCAATTAATGGATGCCCCCTAAAATAGCTGTACGGTTTTAAATGACATTTGGTATGAAAGATTTTCAAGTCCTTAAGGAAGGAATACAGGTACTTTTTTACTAAAAATCGTATAGCAGCTGATGTGAGACAGTTAACATCTCTTTCTTGAAAAGTAGTTTTAGGAATTTTAATGAACTTTATTTGGATCTTAAGTCTGAAAGTATCTATCATTTTTTTCTGTCAAAATAGATTAATTTTTATATTTCGCTATGAACGTAGGGAATCTTTTAAGCAGTCAGTTAAATTTAGATACACTCAGCAAAGCGAGCGGGTATCAGCTAGTTATATATATAAAAGTTTAAAGTAAGAAAAGGCATTTCACATGAATACGATTTTAAACCCACGAGTTATCGGTAGTAAGCTATAGAATCTTAAGTATGAATCAAAACCAACATTTTATGTTAATGTAACAATTTTTTGTATACTTATAAAATTATACAGGCCACTTAGTGGCGTGATTGACTAGATAGTACCCTAGATAGACCCTATACGCCAGTGGTCCTGGGTTCGAATCCCAATGAAAGCCAAAGATTTTTCAGATTCGACGGTCGCTAAAGACCATAGTAGTTGATGCGACTTTAAATAAAAATAAAAATAAAATAAAAAAACTTACACGTACACACAATCGTGGTAATACTACGATACATTTTTACCAGTTTTAAAGTCAAGTCATATCCTACTACTCACATCCATTAAATATATTACTCTATCTACTAACATTTTTTAACAATTTATCGAAACGAAGTTAAAAAGACAAAACGTAAAAAATTAATTAATACTCAAACAAAATCATTTTATAAAGTGGAGCAAATAAATCGTGACCGTGGCTGTTATCAAACGCTTGATAACGGATGCAGTCCTTAATCAACAAAAAAAGCCGTCAAATAAGCATTACGTTTATGGTGACTATAAAATTTTATTCTTACAATTAGGCACTTTTATTCTGTTATCAAAACTTCGATGAATTATTGAAGTTATTGAAAGACAAGTCAGTTTTTTTTTTGAAAATTTATTGTTCTGCCCGGATTAGCACTAGTCCGCTATACACAGGCTTGTTCGTTTGGTTCACTTTAGGTTTGTTTCACTTGTACATTTGATGATGTTTAAACACGTACATCAAATGACAAAGAGTAAGACACATTAAGTAAGGGCTTTAATCTAATTTAAAACTGGTTTTGCAGTGTTTAAACACCTCCAAATCAGTGCCTGGGCGAGCTATAGTCATAAAAATGTACGTTCATAGATCGGCTCTCGGCCTGGTGCGGCTAAACGGCCGAGGGCTGAGGCGTTTCTTCACTCACTCTTGTTTCTTGGTCAGTGTGCCTTGCTCTTTGTCTTACGTGGACGTGTTATGCTCAAACGTCTGGAACAAACCTTTTATGTCCACACTATGAGTGTACAACCATACACTTTACACTACTTTTTACACTACGCTATCATTTATATTTTGCTAGGCCTCAAAACACTTAAAGCAAGGACAACTTTTAATTGTCCTATGGAACTAACTGTCTTCAACCAAATCCTTTTTTTTCCTGGTTAGCAGAGAACCAGGTTAGGGCTCGTTCCCCCGCACTTTATTTTTTCTCCTGCTCTGAACCAAATTCTTAAGGTATCTTCTTTTTAATCTCCCCGTTTCAGGTTTATAGTCTAATTGGAGAGGGATTGCGTTAGGACAGTTAGTCAATCATTCAAACAGTCCAGCCTGTTCTGGAAGCGACTTTGTTAACCGATTTCAAAAAAAGGAGGAGGTTCTCAATTCGACTGTATTTTTTTTTGTGTTTGTTACCTCAGCATTTCCGACTGGGTTAAGCGATTTTGATGATACTTTTTTTATTTGAAAGCTGGTGCTTCCCAAATGGTCCCATTTTAATTTAAAGGAAATCGTTCACTTCTAAAGGGTTGAAAACTAAGGGATGAAATACTAACTTTTTATTGGATAGCTCGATTTTGTAAATTCTTTTTTTATTTGAAAGCTAGTGCTTCTCGTGTGGTCCCATTTTAATTTGAGGAAAATCTTTCACTTCTAAAGGGTTGAAAACTAAGGGATGAAATACTAACTTGATATTGGATAGCTCGATTTTGATAATTCTTTTTTTATTTGCAGAACACAATTTTAAATTAATCTCCTATCCATTTTTTATAAAAAAAACTCCACTCATAAGGGGTTAAAAATTAGAGATGAAATAATATTATAAATTTTTCCTGGCTAACCCGATTTTGATAATTTTGTTACGTACAACGTACCTTTAAATTGTTCACATTTCAATTTGAAGAAAAAAATCCACCCTTTAAGGATGCAAATAGGGGATGAAATAGTGACATTTAACCGAATTTTGATAATTTTTTTTCTATTGGAAAGAATAATCCACTTAGTTTTGTTAGTACATTTAAAAGCAAAAAATTTCAACCCTTAAGGGCAAAAAGGGATGATGTAGTAACTTTTAATATTAAACGGCGCTGCCTCATATGAGCAGCGCGCTTAAAAGGTTAACCATTTTCAAGAAAATAAAATCAGTTATCAAACTGCAGATCACTAAAACGCGAGAAATAAATAAATATTATAAAAAAATGAAAAACCGACTTCAAAATAAATAAAAAATCTTAAACAAGAAATGCACTAAAAAGTAACAAAATAATGGCGTATCCTTGCAGTATCTACAACTGACAAATTATTAGGATGATACAATGTACAACTATTGTTATTTTTGGAGTTGGTGTCTGTCAAGAAAATAAATATTAATGGTAATTTGTAAAAATTTAAAAAGGTTTAGTTGGTTATTGGTATTTTGTAGTTTAAAGGTCGCTAGATATTGTTACAGTTCGAGTATATTGTTTAAGGTATTCTCGTTTTTTGCTAAGTACCAATAAAGTCGTATTTCCTTGGCTGACACCAACTCCAAAAATAACAATAGTTGTACATTGTATCATCCTAATAATTTGTCAGTTGTAGATACTGCAAGGATACGCCATTATTTTGTTACTTTTTAGTGCATTTCTTGTTTAAGATTTTTTTTTTATTTTGAAGTCGGTTTTTCATTTTTTTATAATATTTGTTTATTTTATACTATGTCATAAAGATTAATAACTTACTCTTGTAGCGAAAATTTTTTCAAAATATAAGGTGGTCCATCGGATACTTTATATCGAATACAAAATGTTGTTTTGAAACACTTCCAAAAGTTCCAAATGTTTAGACAGACTTTAATCGAGGAAGTCCAGTTGAAATATACATGGAAAAAATGTGTTGTAGATTTAACAACATTTCTTGTTAATTTTACTACAATAACTAGTATTATATGGGATGACACCACGTGTGGTAACGTTTACCAGTCAAGTGTAATTAAAAAAACTGTAGTATTATTTACAACACGAACTAGTAAAAATGTAGTAGCGGCGCATGCGCAAACGCCAAAATTCATTAATTGTACAACACTCAGCAGTTGTAACAGCTACATATATTTACTACACTATGGTAGTAAAAAATACTATACGTTAGAGCTGAATACAACACAGTGTATTATCTAATGTTACATTTGTGGTTATAGTGAACACAAAGTGTAGTAAAAATATTACTAGTTTAGTGTTGTAAATTTTACACCACTATTTTTTTCCGTGTAGTGTATCAAATATTAAAATATATTAAAAAAGGAAATTAAAACGTGTAAAAACTAAACTATTAAAATCTAAGTCAAAACTAATGAATCGTCTCAAAATTGGAACGAATAATTAAAACTATAAGAAGAAAATCATTAAAAATAAATTATGTAAGTGATCAAAACTTCGCCAAGATTTATTTATGTTAGTCAGGAACTAAAAATCAGGTCTTAATCTCTCTTTATAGCTCAAGAATTGTGTAAGCACCAACAATTTCGTAATCGCCACTTTTTTTTTGGCTATTTATAATGTTAAAATTATTACGATATAAGCAAACAAGTGCTAATACAATACGAGTACACAATGAACAATTTAGTGTTTAAATCCTCGATAACCGACCACTTTTTTCATCAATTTTTAAGTTTTTTGTTCAAATATTTAGGTAATTTCATCATGATTAAAAAAAAAAACTTGTCTAACTTGGACGTGTCTAGACAAAAATATCTTTTTCTTAATGTCCAAAAAAAATTCCATCACCGTTAGTGATTCTCAAATAGGCAAGAAGATAGAGCGCGTTTAGCATAAAATATTCGAAATAGTTCAAAACCCGTTTCTTAGAAGAAATTTTCATTATCTACTATGAAAATTGGTCTTAACATCTGGTCATTTTAGGACATATTACGCCAAAACTTCAAATAAATCGTCTCCTGGGCTTTATTGCTTTTTAAAAAAAAAATTATGAAATCTTAAAGACCCATAACTAAGTCATTATTTTAGTTTCAATGCTCATTTTAATAACTAATTATAATTATTAAATAATTATGACCTTTTTCACTGCAAGCCCTTTGTTTTGGACGTACGTTTCGAGTAATATTTATAGTTTATATTTTTTTAGGTATATTATTTAAAGCTTTATTCGTTACTAGCTGATACCCGCGACGTCGTCTGCGTAGGTTATTATGTTAAGAACATATTTAATTTACAGAGGAAAAACATTTAAAAAATTGAAAGCAAAAATATATTAAAAATTACTGGAAAGAACTTAGCGTAGAACGTTTTTAACTATATGCCAAAAAACTGATCCTTCAGAATCCGCTATGGCTCCAAGTGTATAGTTATTATTTAATTAATAATTAATTTTTCAAAAATTTGTAAATTCAAAATTAATAATTGCTATACAATCCACAAAAATCCCTTTTTTAATTTTTGAAGTTATACTTCTTTAGGCGCGTTATGAAAAATGATGAGAGTGAAATTTTATGGGGCGGCCATCTTGTGACAAAAATCAACAAAATGAAGATAGCCGCAAAACCACTGAGTTCCTTGGCGCGAGTAATTTGAATTTTTGTTGTATTAATTTACTTATTTTTATATTTAAATTAAAAATAATTATTTATACAAATGACACATATTATTAATAAATAAGTTATTACTTTTCTCAAATTTTGCAGTAGCTGTTATACTATTTGAAGTTTAATGATGAAAATAACGTCTGCATCACGGCGCGGTTTCAGAAGCTAGTAGCGTTCTATTTTATCATCACAAATTAACAAGATGAAGGGGCCCGCAAAACGGCTCGGTATTTTTAACTAGGCGCGCGTAATTTGAATTTTTGTTGTATTTATTGAAGTTATACTTCTTTAGGCGCGTTATGAAAAAATGATGAGATTGAAATTTTTAGATGGGCGGCCATCTTGATACAAAATTAACAAAACGAAGTTGGCCGCAAAAACACTCGGTTTCTTGTCGAGCGTAATTTAAATTGTTGTTTTATTTATTTATTTATTTATTTACTTATTTATTTATTTTTATATTTAAATTAAGTAATAAAGTAAGTAGCTACTTACTTTATTTCGCAATTTCTATGAAGCTTTGTTTTCATGACATGCATAAATTGTTAACCAGAAAATTGATCCTGACAAATTTTATAAACGTCTGGCAGCTTCCTTTGGATATTATTTATTGATATAAATTTAAATATTATTCTCTTAATTTTATTTTTAATAATTATATCTTTAAATATATATATATTATTATTATTATTATTAAATATTAATTAACAATTTGTTTAAATTGATTATTTGGATGCAATTAGAAACTAATATTAATGATGCCAAAGAAGCATAACTTCTCACGCGCGTACATCAGTACACGCAACCAGTTTTTTTTTCATAAAATTGTTCCTTAAATGCTCTTTCCGGATCCACAATTGCTTCAGGTGTAAAGTTAATTGGTAATTCAATTGGTATTCATGTTTATAAGATTCAACGGCAGTTGATGATGCCACAGTACAACAATGCATGTATAAATAGTTAAAAATAATTAATTATTAAAAATATTGCAAAAATTTGATCAATTGTTCGCGTAATGAAAAAGCAGATAGAGAACTTAAAAAAAATCATTTAAAATTATTTATAAATTTAATTACTCCTATTAATTAACTATACACCTGGAGCAATTGCGGATCCGCAAGAGCATTTAAGGAGCAATAAAAAAAAACTTAAAAGAGTGTTTTTTTTTTGTTTTTACAGCAATTGTAATTTTTGGTTTGCAAATTTTTGAAAAATTAATTATTAATCAATTAATAACTTTACACTTGGAAAAATTGCGGATTCTGAGGGAGCAATTTTTTGGCATATAGTTTAATTTAAAAAAAAATGTTTCTCGCTAACTTAATTCTTTCTGGTTCAAAAATATATGCAATAATAAAAGGGAGTGTTGAAATGTCATTTGATTATTTAAACGGTTGTAACTTAAAAATGTATTTTGAATCTATATTTACAGTAAAATATAAAAAATGCTAAAAGAGAACTTAAAAAATAGCTAAACAAATACTTTAAAAACTGCTAACAAATAGAAAATAGAATTTAAAAAATCTTTATTAATCTATAAATAACTCGCTGAGATGCATTAAGTCTACGCTCAAATTTGAAATAATCAGTAGGCAGTGGAAGGAGAAACATACTCTCTCCAGCCCCTGCACATTAGATCGTTTGCTTCACTCTATCAAAGCGACGAAAAATCCACCGTTTAACGCGCTTTGCTACTAAAATTCGCATTTTTTTAAACTTTAATTACTTTGTTTTTAATGAAGGTATCGTGATAATTCTTTTTTTAGATAAGGACCAAGTATATAAGAAGTAAAACAAAAAAAAAATGAACAAAATCTATCCAGTAGTTTTTGAGTTAGGAGCGAACATTGGAAAACAGCTATCATTTTATTTATATATTTAGATAAAATTAATAGATACAATGTATACGACAAGAGTACCAGGTCGTGACGTTTCACCGTATATTATAGCTGTATCAGGCTCTCTGATGCATGCCCAGCATTCTTGTCTTTCTGTAGCCTTGCATATGCCAATTACATATACTTTTTTTCTTTTATAAAAACGAGTTTGACACTCATGATTAATAACACTTATGGTTAATTTAGCACATTTATATGTTTCTGATTTCAAATTATACAAAACGATTATTTTAAAAAAATCATTAAAATCGGAGCCGTATCCGAGGACTAATAAGTAAATTATTTATTCCAATAAAACTACTCTAATATAATTATTAATTTAAATATATAAATTGTTTATTTAAATTCAAAACATATATTCGTTTTCCCTTAATCACAACTTATCTTATAATGTCTGCATATTACACAAATTTGATAAGTCCTGCAATTTAATAGACATTAATTAATAAAAGCACGCGGTTCTCTTTAATCAAAAAAAAATTTTCAATAATAACTCTGATGTCTGGAACAATAATCATCCCATTCATTTTTTATTAAATAATTCTAAAAATAAATTTTTGATCTCTGAATATAAAAAAAATACAAATACGTGTTATTTGCGAAAGATTAAAAAATAAAATACATGCCAATTTAAAAATAATCACCGTTCATAAATTATATATCGTATTTATTCGAAGTACATACAGTGAAAGTGATAAATTATCAATTGTAGAATAAATATTAAAAGTAATTTCTTTTATATAGGTACGTAAAAATGGTAAATATTGAAATGTCTCACTTATAGCGACTTATTTTGGCTTGTGATTGAAATGATTAATTATAAAGTGAGATTTGATAGTCATTTTCTTATTAGTTAGAGTAATGAAAGTTTCGAGTTTGATAACCAATATAAGAAATCTTTATACAACAAACTTTCAAAAGGCAAAGTATCGCTTTTACTTACAAATGGACGAAGTCTTAACAAATTGAAGACAGAGATATGTCACAGAAGGGTGTTTTGAAAAAAATATTTTCTCATGGGGTTCAAACAATGATAGTACCTATAATATTGAAATAAATATTTTTTTGTTGTAACTTAAAGAAAGGTTTTGTAGTTATCTGTAACTATAATAAAATAAATCTATATATAAATACGTGAAGCAAAAATTTTAAATCCCTTTTACCGAATATTATACGAACGGAGGAGTATGAAATTTGGCACAATTGAAGTTTATATGAGTAAGTTGCGTATTGAGATAATATTTTTTTATTATAATGCTTCAAAATACCTTAAATTAATGAAAAAAGACGTCACACACACTACCACGCGTTTGACACACACAGACACACAATACACACAAATATGTAGATTTTTAAATCTCAGTTGTTCAGTTTGACCACAGACTTCAACCATATTCCAAATGTCATTATTTTAACAAAATATTGTAAGAGGAATTTAAATTTTGAAATTGTAATTATTGAAATTGAAGGAAACAAATTTAACCAATTATTTGATTATTGAGTAATATTATTAAAAATATATTTAAAAGATACGTATAACTTCAAATACACAACGTTTCAACCATTTTATTTGGTCTTCATCAGGTGTTTCTTGATTATTATATAACGTATAAATAATTCATACTTTATTCTTTTGGCAAAATCATTCAAATAAATGACACAAAAAATTAATTTAGGTAGGTAGGTACTATTTGAAAAAAAAGCTTAGCTTAATTCAAAGTTTTAAACAGGACTTATGCAGCCTATTTCCATGTTTTTATCTTTGGCTTTTAAATAAAAAAATCTAAACATCAAGGTACTTTTGTTTTACTTTTGAATGTAGGAAACTCACTTGAAATTACTTCTAATGTTTCATAGTCATATATTTTTTTTGTTTGTCTAAAAAATATTTCAGAATACTGTAATTTGAATTGACGTACAATATTATAAAAAGAAAAATATCTGCTGCGTGGCGTCACAGTACTTTCTTTTACTTTCATTTATGAAACTCGCTGTTGGTTAAAAGAAATATACAAGCACCTTATAACTATACATAGCAGAACTATACAAGTATACAATATATATGTATTTATGAATTCCCAACCTTCACCCCAGAACCGTCCTTAATCGAATTTTCCCAAGAAAAAGTTTCAAATAAAAGTTTTAGCCATTAATAAGTCTAAGAACTATCATAAGCTTGAAGAAAATCTTTGCAGCCGCTTTCAAAAAAATTTGAAAAAGCTCAAAAACTCCGAGAATAAAGTGGAGCTTTTGGTTAACCAATTTCAACTTAAAGCTTCACGGCAAACCAAGATATAATATGAAGGAAAATTTCCAAGTTTGGTGAAATTCGAAAAAGCGTTCGATACGATATGGCTGTCACACACAGACATGTTTCTAAAAACTACTTTTTTGGACTGAGGGGACCTCAAAACATGTATGATATGAACGAATTGATATTTAGTTTTGAAATTTTTAGAGAATATTCTGAAATAATTTTATAAAAGATTTATGAGAGAAAAAATATAAATATTTTGAAACCTCTACACCTATTTCCTTCCTTAACTTTAAATAAATATTTTCAATCATTATATGATGCACTTTCTTTAAATGAACCTTGAAGAAAAAATTAGTCAAGAAATTATTTTCCAAACATTCGCAAATGCAAATCATTATCTGCTGTAGTTAGCTTAGTAACTAAAGTTTTTGAGGCAGTTACAAGTGAAGTGTACCCTTAGGTATGTAAAAATTGTAACGAATTATGGCCGAATTTCGACCACTGGGCGACCTCTAGTAAATAATAAATATAAAAGAAATTTAGAAAATAGAAATTATAAAAGACCTGTTTTTCAATTTTTTGCCTCAACTATGTAAAATAATAAGCTCTCTTAGGGTTTTTTTACCCTGTTAGCAGAAAACCAGGGTAGGGCTCGTTCCCTCTGCACTGCAGCCTTAGGCTTATTGTACTGTTCTGCTCATTTATCCCTGTTGTGCAAGGGATTCTTGCTTATTTCAAGTTCAGTATTCTGCCTAGCAGAAGCAATCCCTGTAC
Organism: Sisyra nigra; assembly: GCA_958496155.1. Lineage (NCBI taxonomy): Eukaryota > Metazoa > Arthropoda > Insecta > Neuroptera > Sisyridae > Sisyra > Sisyra nigra. The sequence continues at coordinate 38,510,019 of OY292318.1, forward strand.
TAATCTTTTGGCGTGATTTGTACCTGTTTAGGCGTCATTTTTATTCCATACAGGTGTCGCTACTTTGTGAGTGCTTTGCAATCAAATTTACATGGGTCGTGTTTTCCTCTCCCTTCCCACACAGTCTGCAATTGGGGTCTTGTTGAGACACCTCAATAGTCTGCAGTTGCTTTCTCAGTCTACAGTGTCCGGTTATCAGTCCCGTTACTGTCCTGAGTTGGTTTCCTCCCAGCCGTAAAACCTCAGCGGTGAGCAAGGGGCGATTTTTTCCCCATAATTCTGTTGCTGAGCTTCTGATCGGAAACTTCTGGCCAGTATTTGTTTTGCTGCCGTCTCAGCCGCCATTTCATCGCCCATTTGATAGCAGATTTGGGGATCCCCACTCCAGGCTCCGGACCCACGAGTGGAGTCATCGAACCAGCCCTTCGGCAAGCATCAGCTTCTTCATTTTCTTCAATTCCCTTATGCCCCGGTACTCAACCAAGTTTGACTCGGTTGTGCTTTACCAGGGCCTCCAGGAGTTGCCGACACTCCAGCACCAGCTTAGAGCTGATCGTTGTATTGGCGATCGCTTTTAGCGCTGCCTGACTGTCAGAGAGAATCTAAATGTTCCAATTCCGATAGCCAGCATATTCAGGATTTCTCTGGCACATATGGAAATAACCGTGACCTCCGCCTGAAAAAAAGTGGTCGAGCCCCCAAGCGGCACTGAGATGCGCCCCCTAGGTTCTTCCCCCACTACTTTCACGCCAGATCCTCTGTCCACCACCGATCTATCTGTAAACCACATTAGTTCATCATTTGGTTCCCTATTTTCCTCCATATATGGATTTAAAATTACCATATAGGAGCGCTTGAACCAGTATACAGTAGACATCTAGTTGCTTACCATCCCCAGAAGAGGGCTGGCGATGACGTCCACTATCCAGGTATGCCCGGGGGCATGCCGGAGTTGACCGCCAAGCATTATTCATTTGCAGCCTATGTGAGCTCAGCCGGGCCTCCACCCCTATCCACAGGTGAAATGGAGGGAGATCCATCAGATCTTAAGTACTACTTGACTAGATTTTTAAGCTACTTGTCTCAAATTAACTTGAAGTCGAGTCAAATATTAACATTTAAATGTTAAATTAAGCCAAGTAGATATTGATTTGGAAAGTTGTTTTATTTAAAAGTTAAAATGTCAAACGAACTGCATTTAAAAAAAAATCAAACCACTTGACTTGATGAATCACTAAGCTTGGATGTCTGTTGGCCAAGACTTAAGCACTTTTTTACTTAAAATTAAACTTTTCTTAATATTGTCATAAGTCTCTGTTCCAGATAAAAATAAAACAGTTCAGTTATGGTACAGTTGATGCACAATATACTACAAGTTGCAAAAAGTGCACACTTTACAGAACTTGTATCGTCACTGTACGGTTTTATTTTCCTCTGGAACAGATCTTAGATAAATAAAATGATAGAAAATTTCATCCCTGTGCGCATTTATCACAGAAACTAGCAATAAAATCTTGATCAAATTTTGGATTTATATTCCTCGGACGTTTGGTTTTTATAATACGTAAATAAATATCCTGATATATTCGTTCAAAATTTATACTCTCAGAGATACCAGCAGTTGTCACATTTTCGGTAGTTTTAAAAGAGTAAATCATATGTTGTCTATTAAAGCTATTAAGTAAGTAGTTGAAAACTAATGACCATCGCATAAAAAGTTAATACTGAGACTACTATAATACAAACCATGAAAAGTATCAAATATCTGTTGATGATTCGAGTCATATAAAAGCACGAAAAAATAAAAATTTGCTCTTGACAAGAAATTGAAAAAATCTAATTTTTAAATATGTCAAACGCCATAAATTATATTTTTAAAAAATTTCTAACTTTAAAATAGTCTAATAACGGAAAATGAGTTTTTATTTTTAAGTATATACGACACCTTGACTTCCTCAAGCCGTTTTCATTTACGCATTCCTAATTTCAGCGACATACTCAATACTCAAAGTCCATAGATAACATTGTTCAAATTTCCTACTGACATACTTTTTCATGTTCATTCAATAACTTAATGTTTTTGAACAGGTACACAATGCCAAAATGGCGCCATGGCGTTGAGAGCTGATACCTGGCACGATTTCAAGATCAAAAAAGGATAGATCTAATGTAGTAAGGTAACACTTATTATTTTTTTAATTACATATTTACCTCTGATTATTCTTAATTAATTATCTACTAAGCATTTATGCTCTTGGATATAATATTTAAAAATTTATTATTCTCTAAATGTTTTATTCTGATTTCCGCGTTTTCCTCAATAGAAGTATAATAAGATTATCATGAATTTTAGAGTGGTTGAAACTTGGTGGAGAGAACTTTATACATTGCTACAATATCAAAACTACAAACTTTAGGAGAATTTCCTCTCCTTAAAATGGCAAAGTTAAATCTCTGAATAGACTGTCAAACTTTCACCTTATTCTGTAGGTATGTATATCTTACTTATATTATAAACGTTAAGTTTGTAAGAATGGATGTTTGTTGCTCTTTCACTCAAAAAGTACTGAATGGATCTGAATGAAATTTGGCATAGATATAGATTATAATCCGGTTTAACATATAGTATACTTTATACCCAGAAAAAATGTACGGTTCCCGTGGGATATATTTTTTTTGTTTTTACAGAGCAAAAGTTTAACTTCCATTTGTGTAATGTGGTAGTTTAGGGGTCAGAGAATGATATAGGTTACTTCTCATACCGGAATAATAAACGGTTCCCATGGGATAGCAAAACAAGTATGTATTCTATAAGAACCATGTATTTAAAAGCATTTTCACTAAAATACACGAAGTAGGGTCTTAACTCATTTTCCTTAAGAAGATTTGATCTACTTTTTACTCAGGAGAGATGTACTATTCCCGTGGGATAGATATGTTCTTTTGTTTATCACAGAGTTAAAGATTTAAATGATTTTTGAAATGTGGTAGTTTGGGGAAGAATAATATAGCTTATTTTTAAAGCTAGAATAACGCATAGTTCCCATGGGATGTCAAAACAATTATATCCTACAAGAACCGTACATTTAAAAAGTTTTGGTAAAGTTCGTGATATAGAATTTTAACGCATTTTCTTCCAATTTTACACAATAACGAAAAAAAGGTGTCCGACCAGTTTTTCAAATCACAATTTTTCGAATCACAATTTTTCGAATTACAATTTTTCAAAACACAATTTTTCGAATGCACAATTTTACGAAAAATTAATAGTAAATAATTTTAGGGACTGAAATAATAAGGAAAAATTTAGTTTTATTTGCCAGATTACACAAAACAAAATAAAAAAACCTAAAATAAGTAATTGAATAAAACCTTATATTTAGTAAATAAAATTCAACCAGTGGTTCTCAAAATGTTGGTTTCATCAAATGATATAATATATGTCAGATACTATTTAAAATAAAAAAGTTGGGTCCCATAGTTTGAGAACGACTATTTGAAAATATTTGTTCATTTAATGTTCATTTCTTTACAACATCTTGAAATAGAAGATGCTTTATCTTCGTTTATTTTATCTTTATAATATAAAGTTTTTTGTTGATTTTTTCGCTATCTATAAATTGTACATCCATCTTGTAGGGATTTCTAAATAAACACTTATTTTATTTTAATAAATACGTTACTACTCTTGATTCTATGACTTTTATCGGATTTTTTAATTGTTGTCGTCTCTGCGAAAAGTAGTAAAATATTTTGAGAACCACTGGTTTAATTTTATTTACTAAATATAAGGTTTTATTCAATTACTTATTTTAGGTTTTTTATTTTGTTTTGTGTAATCTGGCAAATAAAACTAAATTTATCCTTATTATTTCAGTCCCTAAAATTACTTACTATTAATTTGTCGAAAAATTGTGATTCGAAAAATTGTGATTGGAAAAATTGTGATTCGAAGAATTGTGATTCGAAAAACTGACACCTAACCGAAAAAAATATCTACAAAGTTGAAATTAAAAAATTGACAATTTTTACTGGAAAATAAATATGAATTTCAATTTAACACCCGATAAAATTATTAATGAAATTGTTTAGAATATTTTTTTCATTGTTCATTGTCGAAGATATTAATTAGAAATATACGTATTAAAATAATACGTTAAAAATTTCAAAATTTAACAATTACTTTACGGAACGAATTTTAATGAAGTTTTGCTAAAGATCCTGTAGGATAGCTACTAATCTATTCTTTTCAGGGAACATCCATTAATTACGTGAGGCGTTCAGGGGCCGAAGGGGTCGAGCCGAATCTCATCTAATCTTACTTTGGGGAAAGGGAACGTTTAGCAAATATCACGTATTTTTTTGTTTTGAAAAATATCACAATATATTGCGGGTTGGGGGAATGATATATGCCAAATCTCATTTCATCTTACCAGAGGGGAGGAGTAGAGATTTCAAAAATCGCAAAAAACTCCTCGCAAAGGTAATGGATACCCCCTAAAATAGCTGTACGGTTTTAAATGACATTTGGTATGAAAGATTTTTAAGTCCTAAAGGAAGGAATACAGTTATTTTTTTACTAAAAATCCTATAGAAGCTGATGTGAGACAGCTATCATCTCTTTCTTGAAAAGTAGTTTTACGAATTTTGATAAACTTTCTTTGGATCTAAAGTCTAAACGTATCTATCATATTTTTCAGTCAAAATAGATTAGTTTTTATATTTCGCTATGAACGTAGGGAATATTTTAATCAATCAGTTAAATTTAGATACACTCAGTGAAGCGAGCGGATATCAGCTAGTATATATATATATATATATATATATATATATATATATATATATACTAGGCGTGCGGTCCATATGCTGTAGATGCGGCGCATGCCTATGGATTGTAAGACGATTTTAAAAATTGAATATTTTTTTATGATTTATTCATTTAGTTTTTAATTTACGTAATTGCATTTGTAAAATCATTCTAAAAATTATATATTTTTATCATTAATAAATTTTTTAATTTACGTAATAATGAAAGGTATCCCTCATAAAATTGACATATTTTACCAAGTAAAATGAACGGCAAAAGCCGAATGAATGCGTTGGCGACAGTAGCATGCGATTCTTTGCTTCGAATTGGTCACGCATGCGCACTAGTACGGTCGAATACTATCTCTCTCGGCATTTGACATAGCCGATTAACGGTCAGCAGATGCGTTTTCCGTTTTGAATCTAAACAGTGAATTTAATTGTTACTGATACTACTTTTCGTGAGTTATTTTGAATTATTGAACCAAAGGCCATACAAATGTTCTGTTCTTTAAGATAAGAACTATTTTCGTGGTTTTTAAATACATTATATGATGCGGTTGTTGATTATTTTTGTAAGAAGGAGCGTCGAATAAGACTAATTTAAAAAATACTTTTAACACCACGTTTATCAAATAAAAAAATAAATTTTAAAAATGTGGTTCTTATAACCCCCCCCCACTTCTAACCGCATGCCATGTTTCAAAAGTCACCGCACGCCACTGATATATATATATATATATATATATATATAGGATAATATAATGGAACCCCCGTTCAAATAAAACCTTGCAATCATATAGGGGAACGCATTTTTTCAGGATAAAATACAGCCTATGTTCATTTAGAGTTACACATTCTTCAAGTGGCGAAAAACATTTTGAAATCAGTCAAACGGTATTGAAGATAACTTGTGACATACAAACTTCTAAATATTTTTTTTATAAATCGTTTCTTTATAAATCTACTTTAAGATAAATAATCCAAAATAAATACAGTGGTACCTCGACATACGAGTTTTTCGAGATACGAGCCGGCAAGCGAGTGATTTTTTGCTTTGAGTTACGAGCAAAATTCGAGATACGAGTTCGGTTCAGCAGGTCGGCCGGTATTAATTAATGGTTAATTGATTAATGGTAGTTCAATTGTTTTGTATGGGGAAATTTGCTTCGAGATACTGTATCTACTGTATCCACTGTATCTTGCTATGTTAACCACGTAAATCCTTAAGAAAAAATTTTTAAATACAAATATAAATACCTCCATAATTGCACAGTATTTCTTTCCTATATGGCCTTTGAACGAAACTTTTAATTAAAATAAAACGATGAATGCGCTTAGTTGACTTGATAACACAAATTTGTTAATGTTATGAAGGTGTTACGCCTTCAAATACCCACCCGCATTTTTGTCCTACTGCAATTTGTAATCAATCATATGGGACACATGCAATAAAAATGCACTTTAATAGCATTCGCGTGAGTGATGCATTGGCATCATTAAATTCAAACAATGTTTTTCCTTTCATAAAAAATGCTTAATAAGTTCGATAAATACGGAAATTACTTCAATGTCGCTATATACGGTGTTTGAAAATGGTTGTCATAGCGATGAACGGCGTTTCACGAAAAAGTAGATATTTAATTCGATAAATTAATTAATGCTGATAACATATTATTGAACATTACGGTAAATGACGGAATACTTCACAAAGTTTTTTTTTTATATTTTAATGAAGGCCAAGGATAAATAGTTTTCGTATCAACGTTGATTAATTAATTATTTATGATATTGTTATCTAACAAATAGTTCTTAAATCAACAATTATCTCAAAAATGAATATGGCTATGATTTTTATGGTTTAACGTGCACTGCAAAAAAATTATAATTTAAAAGAATTTTTTAGATTTTTAGAGTATATTCCTTAAGAATTTATATAAGGCCCGAATAAGAATAAAAATTTATAAGGCCCGTGAAAGACAAAATAGATGGCGACCATCATTAATATCCATTCTAGTAATCAATTTTATCGCAGAAAGTTAAAAAAATTATAAGAAAAATAACTATAAATCTTTACATACTATAAAACAAAGTCGCTCCCGCTGTCTGTTCTCTTAGATCTTTTAAACTACAAAACGGATTTTAATGAAGTTTTCAGAAATTGATAGAGTGATTCAAGAGGAAGGTTTTCAGGTATAATACATGCATATTATAGTAGAGAAAAGTTGGGAAATTCAAAGATTTTTAATATGATGTCATAGCAAGTATATTTTTGTGCACTTACATTGCAAACGCTGGCTAAACCTTACGAGATAGATCAAACTTATAAGCGGCGAAATTGTGCATCTTAAAAAGATTGATAAAAAAGTCCCCGACGGTATATGTCTATCTCCTAAGGATAACCCACAGGAACCATTTTTATCTTTTACATATTACAAAAAAATTATTGGTTCTTTACCAAGCTATTTTAAACAAAACAGTATTATTCCTCATCCAATTAAATACCTGAGATACGTTGTGCATTTCATGTTGATCAAAATTGCCCTTTACAGTATATCATAAAAATGAATATCTTAGAAGATATCACAGATTTAAAAAGCGTTGGCAGAGCGACTGATTATTGCACGTCGTACGTAGTGGCTGTTTTATTGCTATCTTTTTCTTATAAATAAAAAAATGTTATGTTGGTCCTTATTTAGGACAAAAACTCGAAAAATTCTACACCAATTAGGTATGTAAGGTACATGTATTCTTAAAAGAGTACGGTTGGTCACCCTACATAGGATAGCATAACAATTGAATCCTACAGGAACCGTCTATTTTCGTAGTATTTTCGGTAAGTTTTGTTAAAGTTCGTGAAATAATATTTTAACGCTTTTTCCTCAAGAAGGCCTGACCAATTTTACACATCAGTAACGAAAGAAAGCTCTACAAAGTTTAAATTAAAAAATTGACAAAGTTTACTGAAAAATAAATATTGTGAATATCAATTAAAACCCGGTAAATTATTAATGAAATTTTTTCAATATATTTGAATTTCAATTGTTTATTGTCAAATATATAAATTAAAAATAAACTAAATTATTAGATAGTTAACTATTACTTAACGGAACTTATTTTAATGAAGTTTTGTTAAAGATACCGCAAATCTTAACGTATTGAATACCATTTATCATAAAAAAGGGACGGTTCCTGTAGGATAGCTACGAATCTTTTCTACTAAAATAGTTGAACGGTTATAAATGACATTTAAAATAAAAAATTTTCAAGTCTAAAGGAACATTTTTATATTTAAAGTTGTATTAAATTGTACCTAAAAGATAGCTAATATCTCTTCCTAGAAAAGTAGGATTTTGATGAACTTACTTTGGATCTAAAGTCTGAAAGTATCTATCATCTTTTTTCTGTTAAAATAGATTAATTTTTAAATTACGTTGTTTAGGTAGGGCATCAATTAATTAATCAATTAAATTTAGATACTCTCAGCAAAACGAGCAGGTATTAGCTAGTATAATATAAATAAATAACTATAATAATATAATTGGTTTATAACTGTAGAGTACGTGCAGACATTTATAAGAGCAAATTATAAGAGCAAAGCTTGCTTTTTGAAACATACAATTAAAACCTTTTTTTAAATTTTCAATCCCGTCGAATCCTCAGATTTATCACTTATGATCTCAGATTTAAGACCTACGATACAGAAATTTTCTGTGTGTAAGACAGTCGTGACATGACCTTAGATGTTAAAGCGACTTAAAACACTAAAAAAATAAAATAAATCAAAATAAGCGCCACTTAAATTATGTTAGCACCGGAAAAATGACTGAAATATTGTGTTGAATGGTCGACCCTCCTTAGGACAAAAAAGAGAATAGAGCAGTATGTGTTAGATCCCTGATTCATTCGATACTCAACAGTGATTAAAGAAAACTGGTTATTATTTTGATAAAACATTTATTAATTTTTAGTTTTAAACATTATCACTGTACTCGAAAGTTAAACAAATCTACTTTAAGACCAGCGCTTTTAGCCTTTGAAAATGGTAAAAAGTGAAAAATATTATAGTAGTATGAAATCCATTGGAAAAGGAAGAGAATATAACAAAAATGGAAGAAAAAATAGATTACGGTCGATCTGAGGTGGGGAAGTGGAAAAGGAGGTGTTTTTCAGGTTAGAAATGGTTTATTTTGATTTCTGACAAAATCACAAGTCCTATGGAAAAAAGTTAAAAGGCAAAGTTATAGATAATTAGTAGATCTAAAACTTTTGTGCTAACATTTTTTTTACATAACCTCAAAATTTATATGAAAAATTCAAATATAGTACCAAGTTTTTAGTTTTTATCTTTCACAAAAAAAAATTTTTAAACGAAATTTGGTGAAAACTTACCTTTTAATGTCTCAAATACACTCTATTTTTTTTATTTAAAATATTAATTTTTTCATCTTATAATGACTTAATATCAAAAAAGCACTCTAATTTTCAATCGAAAATTCTCACGTGAAAACATCTGATTTTTTTTAAAAAGTCGGTGAGCTTTTTGTTCGTTGAAACCTCTACTTTTTGATGATGCAAAAAAAACATAACAATGTTAAATGTTCCCAGAAAATATAATAATTAAAGTGTAAATATTAATAAATTCCCAAAGTTGTATTTGTACAATTGTATTATGTACAAAAAAAAGTGTTAGCACAAAAGTTTTAGATCTACTAAATATCTATAACTTTGCCATTTAACTTTTTTCCATAGGACTTGTAGTTTTGTCGGAAATCGAGATAAACCGTTTCTACCCTTAAAAACACCCTCCTTTTCCACTTCCCCACCTCAGACCCACCGTAATTTATTTTTCTTTTAATTCTTGTTATATTCTTTTCCTTTTACAATGGGTTTCATCCTACTATAATTTATATAATTTTTCTGTTCAAAAGTTATCTACCCTCGTCTATTTAGATAATACATTAATTACCTAATTACAGCTTTGTTCTTCATTTACTTCATATCTATATCGTTTGTTAAGAAAATCGAACGATGACTCCTGGGCCACTTGAAAGGATTAAATTTTTTTATCTGTTATCATAAAAGGCGATAACCCAAAAACTAATAAAAAAGATACATTTAAAAAATGGTTATTAACAATTATTATATTATCTTTACAAATTAGAGCCAAGATATGATATCCCTACATAATATGGGCCAAAGATCAAAACTGTTGAAAAGTTAATTCCAATAGTGATTGCACTGAACACCGATTAAGGTAACCATTTCAAAACTTTTTAGTAAAATTTATATAAAATATGATGGTTTACCTACATTTAAACTCTTTATAGATATATGCTCCAAACTAATATAGCAATACATAAATTAACTTCTTGACATTTAAAAAAAAATAAATCAATACATAAATTAACTTCTTGCCATTAAAAAAATATTAAGTTTGAAATGAACAACACATTAAACAGTAATTTATTTTATGATAAGCTGTATGTCGCAGTTATAAATTTTAAATCAGTCTATATATCTATATTCAAGTTCAATATATTTGTATATTAGTACATGTCTTAGTTCATGTAGACTTTTAAAATTACTTAAACATGGAGTCAGCTATTTTGAATGTTGACAAATTTATGCTCGAAAATTGAACTAATTAAAAAGGAGGCTTTAAAAAGAAGCCATTAACTTGAAGCATTCCAATAAATCGGCGAGTGGAGATGCAATTCAAAATTAACGTTTTTAAACTGCGATAGCTAAAAGCATACTTAAGCGTAGAATTCGTTGCACTTTCTGATGAGTTACAAAAAAAATTTTATTATAGACTTAGAAGCTTTTGAGCACTTGTATGTAGGTAATTGTAAATTAAAACAGAAAAAAAACCTTTACAATAGTAATATTTAAGTATAGGCAAACAAATATACAGATGCGACCAAAGTATTACCTACAAATATCCGTGCAAAACAGTTATTCAAAGAAGCATTGAAATCTCCTCAATTTGCCCTAAAGGGATCCATGCACTGTATGAATTACCCCCATTAAGGGGATGGGACCCCCCTCCCCCGCCTGTACATGGATCACATTTGCTTAGTGTTCAGGGAGAGATTGTGAATACAAGCAAGGAGAAAAAAAAATCTTTAAGAAAATACCATCCGCAAATGTTTGGGCTCGGAGTGATAAAGAAGAGGCAAACGCTTTCCCAGAATACCTTGCAAATGTGCTTACGGTCAAGGATGATCAAATAGATAAAGAAATATTAGATTTCCTGGAAAGAGATAAAGAAAATAATTACCAGCTATGTTCACCCCTAGTCAGTTGGTGAAGGTGAAGCCGGGTAAAAATCCCACCAAGATGCCATCGTACAGACCTGTTAGCATCCCATCTATACTAAAGTTCTGAAGTTTTCAAAAGGTTACTACTGACAAAAATGAACCAGTTGTACGAAGCTGTGCCTGACCAACAATTTGTGTTCAGGGCTGAACATTCATCCATCCAACAATGTCATCGTTCGGTAGAACAAATCGGTACAGCTTTCGAACAAAAACAGTACTTCCATTCTGTGTGCATCGATATAAGCCAGGCCTTTGACAAACTATGCCACGATGTCTTACGCCTTACTATATAAAATAACAAGTCAATCGTAAAAAATACTTTTTACAGCATCTTAAGCCTTTTAAGCTTCACATCTGTGCACCATCAATAATTTTTTTTACTTTTTTTATTACTATTAGATCTATTGAAGTCTATATTGAAATCTATAGAATCTATTGAAGTCTATGAAATTTGTGGCGACGACATACATACATTGCGCATTACACATAGCGATCAGAGCGTAGAAAAGGCTTAAGAAAAATAAATCTACCATACCTATGGAAACTTTAACAATCATACCTGGAAGATATTTCGATTAAAGCACGAGTCAACGCTTCACTCTGACATTTATTTTAGGAAATCGGGAGTACCTCAAGGGAGTGTTTTAGCCCCTCTTGTACCTGTTGTATACCTCGGATTTGCCAACAAGCGACAATACTCTAACAGATGGAAAATCACTATAAATGAAGCCAAATCAGTGCAGGTCACCTTCGCACTCAAAAAGTATGCCCTCCGGTCACCCTAAATTTTGATCAAATCCCCTAATCCAGACAGTGTTAAACACCTTAGGACCTCAGGGGGAAATCAGGACCGACGACTTACTTTGAAACACCACATTACTTAAAAAGGGGAAATGACGTGCAACAGGTTTAAGAATCTACCCTGGATTTTGGGGAAACGCTCCAAACTCTCCCTTGAGAACAAAATATTTTTATACAAAACAATAATAGTCCCAATCTGGATGTACGGGATTGAGTTGTGGGGCTCTGCCAGCAAGTCCAACATAAAAATACTAGAAAGCTCAATCAGAAATTCTCAGATAGCTGGCAGACGCTCCATGGTACATGACCAATGAAGCCCTGCGTAAGAACTTAACAATTATATCAGTAGCCAGTAAGATTGAGACTCGTGCCACCAATTACTATGAAAAGCTCGACCAACACTCGAACCTACTAGTTTTACCAGCCCTGAAAAATAATATAATCCGCTTTAATCCCGTGTAAGCCTCATAGTTCTCTCAAAATCTTTTTAAAAAAAACATGGAAGTTAAAATTGCATTTTCCCAGAAATGTACCTTAACACTTTTTTGATGCATAGAGTGATTTTTAAGAAGGTATGACTCCGGCTGGACTCATCCACATTGCCAGATCCTGCCCCCGGAGAGCTATTAAAACACCTCTCTTGTAAATGCAAAAAGGGGTGCTGGGTGGTGGCTGCACTTGCCTGAAAGCAGGGCCTAGATGTTCTGCGATGTGTGCTATTTACTCTGGGGAAATGTGCAAAACTGCAATGAAGAGGACGACGGTAACTAGCATCAAATAAACCTTGACGTTCCACCAATACTGGAGTACCCACCAAAATGCGATTTTACCTTATATGGAATCTCTAAAATTTTAAAAGAACTACGAGCCTTACAGGTCCCGCTTTGTACTTAATATAACGCTTATAAAATTGTCTACAATTTATATTCAATACGTTATTCTTGTAGGATCAACGGTTTCGACGCAATTTCAATCCAAAAAAGGTCTAAAACTAAAATTTTCAATTTTCTAAAAAAACTGGCCTATTTTCAAAGTGTCGTAACTCAGTGACCCATTAATGTGCAGAGCTCCAATTGTGCTTAATTTGTCACAAATTCGGTGCTCTTAAAAACGTACAGAACAGTTTTTGAAGAAAAATGCATAGATTAGGAGATACCGAACATAATCTGAAATAAGTTCAAAATTTTCACGGTTTTTCCTCTATAAAAATTTTTCCACAACTTTTTGGGAGTTGCAAACTTGAGAATATATAGCCTCAATGGGTCCAAACAACATATTAAAAAATCAGAAATACATCATGTTTTGCGAATTTATTGTTGATTTTGACTGGGCTAAAGGTCAAGAAATAACATCTAATTATATATTTTTCTTAAAATAGCTGAATTTCTTAATTTGGGTAAAGGTTTCTATTATTCAATCAGATTAATTCAGATACGCTCAGCGAAGCGGGTGGGTATCAGATAGTTCTCATGGTTCTCATAATAAAATTTTGGAAAAAATTTTCCTAAATGCAAATTTACCAATATCCGTGATCCACACCAACTCTTACATATGTATTAATAATGTTTTTCGTCGCTCGATGGCGCTACGTTCTCCGTCATTCGACATTTACCTGACACCATGTTTCTGTAGTGATACTAACCTACAAATAATAAAATGATCGAGGAAAACGTGCCCTCGGAAACAAACAATTTCCAAAAGAAAAACCGTAAAAGAAAGAAAAGTTTCCTAAGAACTGCCCTTAGACATGGCAAACGGGGTAAATTTGGTCACGGCACTCAACTGACAGAAGACACGTACTTGTATTTTGTGAACTCGTTGGACTTGTTCAGAAAAGGTTTCGAAAATGACGAAGAAAAACGTAAATATACATATAATACTTATGAATTTAATACATTTTATTTCTTATACTATAATTAGGGGGCGATATTAACTTTTAATTTTTTAGAGATATTCGCTAATAATGTATTAGAACAGACTAAAGATAATGAGGTGAACTATAGTCAAAACCAAATTGGATCTCGTTTGATTGAAGAATTGATTCCTTTAGCTGATGATGAATGTTTTGAAAGATTTATTAAGGCCTTTAGTGAAGATTTACGGCCTATTTTATCAGATACTTTCGCATCGCATGTTCTGCAAAAAATGGTTTTGGTAGCAGCTCACAAAAGTATACTCAAAGAAGATTCAATATTTCATCCCTTTACATTGAAAATCAGTAAATTTGTTTTAAACAATTTGGAAGATTTCGTTTGGGACCGATACGCTAATCCTATAATACGAACCATCATGTCGTCCCTATCCGGAATTTTTGAAACTAATAAAAACAGTAACTATAAAAATGTTGAAATTAGCGAAGTTCCCAACGAGTTTATCGAAATTGTCAAAGAATTTGCAACTCGATTAAGCCAATGGCCTCAGTTCGGAGATTTGGCCTATGACGATCTAACCTCGGGATTGTTACAAAGTTTTTTGCCAACTTTAAGGAAAATAGATAAAAAACAACTGAAGGTTATTGTCAAGAAAATGTTGGATGATTGTTTTTTGGGGGATGAATATAAGAAACGTCTAGAAAATGTGGATGAAACAGGAAGTGATCAAACTCCTGTTCTTCCATCAGTTTTTTCATCAAGCGCTGCCATTCGACTATTGGAAGAAGTTCTTTGTAATTCGACCAAAAAACTTTTTACGAAAATTTACTTAAAATGTTTTCTGCGAAATTTAATTGTACTAGCTAAAACAAAAGATGCTAACTTTAGCGTACAAAAATTGATTAATAATTGTCAAGATAAAGAAACTGTAAGTTTTATGATGGGTCCACTGTCCAGTGTTTAGAAATTCAAAAGAAAAATTTAGGCTATCAACATTTACAATGAATTTGTAGCATTTTCCCCCATCTACAACTTTGCACATTACTCAAAATGCTCCTTAAAGCTCAGGAAACGAGATAATTACAAAAGTTGATTTTTGAACAAAAAAAAATTAATAATGAGGTTTTTGTCAAATCTAAATTTTTTGAACGTCTACTTACTGGCCACCCTGTATAGTTAAAAAAAATAACAAAAAATTTTCTATTTTAGCTAGAGGCCATTTTTGATGAAATAAAACCAGAAATAGAAAATATTTTAATCACAGGACATAGCGGAATAGTTTTAAGTTTAGCGCAAGCCTGTCAACGACTAGGCTGTCGACAAGGACAATTTTTTCAGGTATATAAAAAACAAGACTTGTTCGTACAGTAGTCATAGAATAGTTCTGAACTAATCCAGAACTGCTGCACGAACAAGCCTATAATTAACTCAATTTCATTATTTCTCTAAAAATCAAGACTTGTTCGTACAGCAATTACAGAACAGTTCTGAACTTATGTAGAACTGCTGCACGAACAAGCCTATAATTAACTCAATTTTATTTTTTCTATAAAAATCAAGACTTGTTCGTACAGCAATCACAGAATAGTTCGGAACTAATATCGAACTGCTGCACGAACAAGCCTATAACTAACTTAATTTTATTTTTTCTATAAAAACAAAGACTTTTTCGTACAGCAATCATAGAATAGTTCAGAACTAATCTGGAACTGCTGCACGAACAAGTCGATATTTAACTCAATTTTATTTTTTCTATAAAAATCAAGACTTGTTCGTACAGCAATCATAGAATAGTTCTGAACTAATCTAGAACTGCTGCACGAACAAGCCCATAATTAACTCAATTTCTTTTTTTTTTCTCTAAAAATCAAGACTTGTTCTAACAGCAAGCACAGAATAGTTCTGAACTATTCTAGAACAGCTGCACGAACAAACTTATAATTAATCCAATTTTCTTGTTTTTATAAAAATCAAGACTTGTTCGTACAGCAATCACAGAATAGTTCTGAACTATTCTAGAACTGCTGCACGAACAAGCCTATAATTAAGTCAATTCCATTTTTTTTATTTTATAAAAATCAAGATTTTTTCGTATAGTAGTCATAGAATAGTTCTGAACTAATCCAGAACTGCTGCACGAATATGCCTATAATTAACTCAATTTAATTTTTTTCTATAATAATAATGACTTGTTCGTGCACCAATCATAGAATAGTTCTGAACTAATCTCGAACTGCTGCACGAACAAGCCTATAACTAACTTAATTTCATTTTTTCTATAAAAATCAAGACTTGTTCGTACAGCAATCATAGAATAGTTTTGAACTAATCTAGAACTGCTGCACGAACAAGCCTACAATTAAGTCAATTCCATTTTATTTTTTCTATAAAAATCAAGATTTTTTCGTACAGCAATCATAGAATAGTTCTGAACTAATCTAGAACTGCTGCACGAACAAGCCCATAATTAACTCAATTTCTTTTTTTTCTCTAAAAATCAAGACTTGTTCTAACAGCAAGCACAGAATAGTTCTGAACTATTCTAGAACTGCTGCACGAACAAACTTATAATAAATCCAATTTTATTGTTTTTATAAAAATCAAGACTTGTTCGTACAGCAATCACAGAATAGTTCTGAACTATTCTAGAACTGCTGCACGAACAAGCCTATAATTAACTGAATTTATTTTTTTTCAGCAATTGTCAATTGCATTACATTGTGAAGCAAGTGATAAAATCGATTCAATCGTTCCTTGTATCTTACGATTAGTCCCTTACGAACGACTAACAGCGGTAGAAAATGCTCCAATAAGTCTTCATGGAACTCTTATAATCGAATCGTTATTAAACTTCAAAAAACCAATAACAATCATTAATAGTTTGTTAAATATGCAGTTGGAGGACCTTAAGAAAGTCTTTTGTGACACTAAAGGATGTCATATAATGGATTCGTTCATGACAAGTGAATTTGTTGGAGAGAAAAGTCGGGAAAAGTTAATTTGGAAACTATTTGGAATATATCAAGATTTAGCGACCAGTAAACATGGATCGCGTAGTTTAGATGCTTTGTGGGTGGTTACTAATATCAAACAAAAATTGCGGATTATGGATGAATTAGTCCAAAAGGATGAGGGATGGAAAAACACGGAATGTGGCAAAATCATGGCTTCGAAATTAAATATAGCGCTATATAAACGTAGTAAAGACCAATGGAAGCAGTCGTTAAATAATGAGGACAAAAAGAAAAATTTGTTTGCAGATATAATTGGTTCAAAATAATTGTAATATTTTTATGTCTTAATAAATGTTTCTTATAAATTTGGTTTGTTTGATTTAATTATCCTGTGGTAAAAATGCGGAAATTGATTTTAAATGGACTCACCACTGGGTCAAGGCATGCAGCCATTGACATGAGGCTTGATGTCCAGGAGAGCCACAAACATTTTAATCCTTCAAAAAACATTTACATAATCAACACAACTCTCACTTCGTCCACATTTTCGTGAAAAACTGAAAATTTTGACGTTAATCCATGCCGTTTACATCATTTTCACATTGGGAACACGTTTTTTTTTTCTTACGTATTAATACAAGTCCATAGATGGCTCTAAACGTATGCTAGGAAAACGCGTGAAATTATTTCGTTTTTTAACATAATCGATTTATCTGGGCGCCAATTAAGCGGAAAATGACTCATTTTCAATTCAATGAATGAAAAACCGTCGTCAATCACGCCGTACTTTCACAGAAATAACTATTTTCAAATTGCATCCTGGCTATGAGGAAAGTGGGTGTTGAGCTACGACCTATTTTTATATACCCATCCTCGTAATGTTATCTATTTAGTTTGTGTGTGCTAGAAAGAGAAAGGTTCATAATCGAATGTCGAGGATTGGTTAAATTTTCCATTGGCGCATTTCATTCCTGCTTGTCATGATACAGGATAACTGCGTATCTATGTGTCTATATTGATTAGTATATTTACAACAATGACTTACAATAAATAAGAAATTATTTATTTAAAATAACAATGGCAATCTAAATCTTACTTCTTCCTTATTGTTATAAACGTGACAGTTTGTAAGGGTGGATGTTTGTTGCTCTTTCACTCAAAAAGTACTGAATGGTTCTGGATGAAAGAGTTAGTTAGGCCGAATAAGCATATCTCAGAGGGCCCAGGGTGTTTTTTAGCCTGACGTTTATTTTGTTCTCCTCCACATATACATACCTCTAGGTGGGAGTAGTAAGTGAACTCGATATTAGAGCGCTACCCCTTCTATTAACGGAGCTAGAGAGATTACAACCCTTAACTTATTTTTTTTTCTCCGAAACTAATAAAGATACCAACACAAATTTTTGCAAAATAACATTTAAATTAATAAATTCTATATTCTGTACTTTTTTTTTGTGCTCACATCAAAATATTTAAGTGGTAAAAAAAAATTAATTAAATATTTAAAGGGCTGTTTTCATACCTCTCTCTTAGTTGACACCTACCAAAAAAATATATTTTATGCAACTATCGAGTACCTACCTACCACAAAAATTTCGAGAAAATCGATTTGGTGGAACATTACTGTTAAATAAATAAATATTATAAAAAAATGAAAAACTGACTTCAAAATAAATAAAAAATCTTAAACAAGAAATGCACTAAAAATAACAAAATAATGGCGTATCCTTGCAGTATCTACAACTTAGAAATTATTAGGATTATACAATGTACAACCATTGTTATTTTTGGAGTTGGTGTCAGCCAAAGAAATACGACTATATTGGTACTTAGCTAAAAACGAGAATACTTGAATTATGAAAATTATTTTTCAAATGAACTTTTAAACAATATACTCGAACTCTAACAATATCTAGCGACCTTTCACTAAACCTTTTTTAATTTAACAAATTACCATTAATATTTATTTTCTTGACACCAACTCCAAAAATAACAATAGTTGTACATTGTATAATCCTAATAATTTGTAAGTTGTAGATACTGCAAGAATACGCCATTATTTTGTTATTTTTTAGTGCATTTCTTGTTTAAGATTTTTTATAAGTTTAAGATTTTCTTTAATCTTGCTATAGTTCTGAGATTCATTGATGCCTACAACTTTTATTTGAAACTTTTTCCTGGGAAAATTCGAATAAGGGCGGTTCCGGGGTGAAGGTTGGGAATTCGTATATCCGTATGTAAGGGAAAGGTGTACAAGATGATCCCATTGGGTAAGATGATCCTTTTCGATTGCGCCCAAACAGCTAACGCTATCTAGTTGCATTTTTGACAAAACATAGCCTCGAATAACTCCCCGCCACTGTCCATTTGCAAAGACAGCATAACCAGCGTGTTGGATTTTACAGAAAAAAATATAAATTGTGCTCAGTTAATTTAAGGAAAGATTGAATTCAATTTTACATGACTTCTATTAAATATTAGTAAGCGCAATGATTCTTGTGTTCATGACATTCTAATACGCCTAATTTTGATTTTTGGATTACTTGGAAATAGCGGCGTGACTATGGGTTATGTTAATTAACTTTGAATAAAAAAGTTGCACTTGGGGCAAGATGATTCCCTTCTTTGTGTACAAGATGATCCCCAGGATTTTTATGTACTTACATACATTAAGTTTAAGAAAACATCATTTTTATCGTCTGAGTCATCTTAGGAAGATGACATAGAATTCCCTTTATTGCACGGAAAAGTTTTCCGGCGATATCAAGGGTGGAGGATGGATCAAGTGTTGTGCTTGTGGAAAATGGCGGCATGAAGCTTGTGCCAGAATTGATAGCAATGATACAAATCCATTTATTTGTGAAATGTGTACTACAACACCGGCCAAAAAGCGATTACACTTTTAAGAAAAGTTGTATAATGAAGCCACTACTCAGAAGACTGGATTAGTTTTTTAGAGTTTATTTTGTTGAGTTATAAACCTGAGTATATGTTATGTTGAATTACAAAAATTATTTTACAGACGTGTTAAAGTCTTGATTTTCGCTTTTACTTACTTTATTCTTGAAAAAATAAAAGGTTGCTCGACATTGGGGTAAGATGGCCATTGGAATCATCTTACCCCAACTATAAAGATCATCTTAGCCACCCGGGTTAATAAGATGATTACTTTGTAGAGTTTTATATGTATATATTATTATGTAAACTGAATTAATTAGAAATTTTGAGTATGATAAAAGTTAGATAAACAAATATGGCAGTAGTAAATGCTATCAAGTTTGTTTCATAGGGAAATATCTATATTTTATTTCAATTCTTGCTTAGAGGGATCATCTTGTACACCTTTCCCCTATTTAGGCACTTTGCATATACCTACAACTTTAATTTATTTTTCATTCCATTTTTCTTATATTCTCTTCCTTTTCTAATGGGTTTAATCCTACTTTATTTATTTTTCTTTTGGTTCAAAAATTCACGACCCTGGTGTAATTATTATGAGCTCTCTGTTATTTATGATTCAGTACGGTAGTATGGGTAGGTTGGGTACTTAAGATACTATAATTATAGTACCTTAGAAATACATGAAAGATTTCAACAGTTTCCGAAAATATCCTTCGAAAAAAACTCCTCAGATCATCTGTTTGAAAGTTATTTGACACTCTTTAACTTTTTCAATATTTTTCAACGATGTTCAAAGAACCTGTTTTGTAGAGCAAGACATTTTCTTTAAATCCCTTCTTTCAGATTGTTAATGCATAGTCATGGTAATTAAAATAGAAAACTGTTTATTATTAATAGGAAAATGAAAGAGCTTGATTGAATTAAACTTCAATTATGATATTAAGATCTTCTTTTGGATCCAATTTTTATTTATACTTTCAATTTTTAGACACTATAAAAAAAGGATTTTTTTTAACTCCGCTTTTATTGTTATAGAATTAAAATGATTATTTTAATTGAGATTGTATATTGAAAATCTTTTTTTTAATCAAATTAAACGAAAACAAATCTAAATGAAGCGTATTATTTGAATTATCCACATGAAAGAGGATATGAGCTGAACTATTTAGTACCTACTATAGAAAAAAAGAGGATATCGAGTTGTATTCACTTCTATTTAATGTCTTTTGACTATTGTACAGATACGTAGTTCGCTTCGTTCGTGTTTGTCCTGTCTAAACGCAGGCTATTCTACTCTTTCCTAACTCCTAAGCCTCGTACCGAGTATGTTCCAGTGCATAAGTGTCTAATAGAAGCTTCTTTTCTTGTAAGAGTATTTGTGGGAAGAAGCGTGTGAAAGTTGTGGCCTGAATTCTTACTATCCTCACAAACCATCTGCCGTATGAATAACGCGTTAGTTAAGACTTAAAGTTAATATTTTTAATTGTTAAAGCCATTAAGCAGTTTGATTTGAATAATTTAAGAAATCAGTGTTAAAAGTTAATAAACTTGAAGGAAGTACCTAAAGAACCAACAAGTTTTGTAGTAAGTTTCAACAATTAAAAATTGCCAGTAATGGAGTTCGAGCTTTTAATAAGGAATAAACATTAATTACCACTAACTCAAGATAAAGGTACTTATACTATAAAATAGTGATGTAACGAATATTCGCATTCGCATATTCGCAAGAAACGACGCGAATGTTTTTGACAAACCAAAAAGAAAATATATGGAATGAAAATACAGCTGCTAAATTTTTTTTATTTCATTAAAACATTTGAATAATTAAATGATCAGGGGACAGTTTTCAGATAGGCCACTAAATTAAAAATACTTTTTTATATTCTTGTTAATTTAATTAATAATGAAAAAATCAGAAATAAAATAAAAAATTAAATTCCGTCTTTAAATTTTCAAAACTTCGAATTTCTAAACTTTTTTATATATTTTGTAAAACGAGCTTGAAAATCCAATCAAATAGGGTAATGATAATTATTCTAAGTCTAATAAGTCTTGTTGCAAATTATAATTTGAGATTTGCACTTATTAAGCAGATTATAACTAGGATTTTAATTAATAGACCAAAGCCTTTGAAAATGGTAAAAAGTGAACAAAAATTATAGTAGGAAGAAATCCATTAGAAAAGGAAGAGAATATAGGGAGGAAGGGGAGGGGTAAGGGTAGACACGGTTTATCTCGATTTCCGACAAAACTACAAGTCCTATGGAAAAAAGTTAAATGGCAAAGTTGTAGGTAATAAGATCTACAACTTTTTTTGCTAACACTTTTTTCTCATAACCTCAAAATCTATTTGAAAAATTCTAATAACCAGGTGTTTGTTTTTTTTTTCCTTTCCATATCAAAATTTTTTCATGAAATTTAGTAAATACTAACTTTTTAATGTCCCAAACACCCTATAATTTTTTGATTTAAAATATGTATTTTTTCACCTTATTTTGACCTAATATTGAAAAGCACTCTAATTTCAATCGAAAAATTTCACGTCAAAATATCAACTTTTTCAAAAAAGTCGTTGAGCTTTTTGTTGGTTGAAACCTCTACTTTTTGATGGTGCAAAAATATATACATAACAATGTGAAATGTTCTCAGAAATTGCAATTATTAAAGTGTAAATTTTAATAAATTACTCAAAATTGTACATAATACAGTTGAACAAATACAACTTTGAGCAATTTATAAAAAAAGTAAAAGTAAGTTTTTTAAAAAAGTTAATATTTTGACGAAGAATTTTCGATTGAAAACTAGGGTGCTTTTTCAATATTAAGTAAGTTAAAAATGGTGAAAAAAATTAATATTTTACATCAAAAAATTACATTGTGTTTGGGACATTAAATAGTAAGATTTTACTTAATTTAATGAAAAAAAAAATTATTTTTTGTAAAAGATAAAAATAAAAAACAAAACTTGGTTATTGTAATTTTTCACATAAATTTTGAGGGTATGTAAAAAGTGTTAGTATAAAAGTTGTAGATCTTTTTATTACCTACAACTTTGCTATTTAACGTTTTCCATAGGACTTGTAGTTTTGTCTGAAATCGAGATAAACCTTTCTACCCTTACCCCCCCCCTCTTCTATTTTTCTCGTTCAAAGATCGTCCGTAATTTATTTGTAATTTCATTTTTGTTATATTCTCTTCCTTTTCTAATGGGTTTCATTCTACTATAATTTTGTATTGGGTTCAAAAATTATCGACCCTGGTGTCTATAAATAATAAAATTTAAATATCTTTACAAAAAAAAAAAACAAATTTAACCAAAGCTAAACTTCTAGTAGGTATCCAAGTTGATCTTTCGCCTTAATTATAATATATTTTTCTATTTAAATAATTAACAAACATATGTTTTTTCTGGGTTTTTGGATTCGACGGTCGCTAATGACCAAAGTAGTTGCTGCGAGCTTAAATAAACCAAAAAAAAAAAGTTAACAAACACAAAAAGAAACACTGAACAGTTAATATTATTAGCATTTTACGCGCACTTTATTTGAAAGTCAACATTCGCATTCATTCGTTACATTACTACTATAAAACCAAGAATCCTTCCAACTCCAGCCAAATTGAAATTGGTTAGGGCTTTTTAGTCACTCTTTTTTGTGTTTTGGTGATTCGATTTTTCGAAATAGATATACTTTTTAATAAAAACTTTGTACCAATGTAAAAAGTAGATAGCCAAATTTATCAGCACCGAAAGTCGTGACCAGACGGTGTGTCACACTTCGTTCTTTTGATTTTGGATACTCATTTTTACTTTCTTTTACTACTATATAGTAAAGGAAGTATTGTAATCGGGTCGAATTTTTCAAATTCGAGCTTTCACCGGAAATACATGTTTTGAGGTCCGCTAAGTCCAAAAAGTGATTTTTAGAAACATGTCTGTGTGTGACAGTCATATCGTATCGTAAGCTTTATCCAAATTTCATCAACTTTGGAATTTGACCTCCATATTATATCTAGTTGTGCCGCGAATCTTTGGGTTGAAATCAATTTGCCGAAAGCTCCACTTTATTCTTAAAGTTTTAAAGCTTTTTCAATTTTTCTCGAAAACGACTTCAACGATTTTCTTTAAGCTTGCTATAGTTAATGGATTCATTGATACCCACAACTTTTAATTGCAACTTTTTTCTGAGAAAATTCGAATAAGGGCGGTTCCGGGGTGAAGGTTGGGAATTCGTATATCCGTATGTATTTAGGCACTTTGCATGTACAATAGTTCTGTTTATATGTATTGTTATAAAGTACTTATAGTTCTTTTAACCAACAGTAAGTTTCATAAATGAAAGTGAAAGAAAGTACTGTAACGCCTCGCAGCAGATATTTTTTAAAAGTTTTTGAGAGAACTACGAGGCTTACAGACCTCGCTCTGCACTTAATTAAAAGCTAATTAAATTACCTACAAAATATAATTGCAAGTCCTGCTTGTAGGATCAATGGTTAACAACTCTTTTTTACAATAAGAGCAACAGCAAATAAACTGTATTTAGTAACTATATTTACTATACAAATATACCTTTACACTTTAACTCCTAATTCATGCATTTTTCTTCGAAAGCTCTTCTGTACGTTATTTAAGAGCATTAAATGTGTTATAAATTAAGCCCAACCGGAGCTCTGTACGTTGATGGGTCACTAAGTTACGGCACTTTGAAAAAAGACCAGTTTCTCAAAAATTGATTTTTTTAGTTTTAGACTTTTTTTGTATCGAAGTTGCGTTGACACCATTGATCCTACGAGCAGAACTTATGAATATAATTTGTAGGAAATTTAATAACCTTTAAATGAAGTGCAGAGCGGTGTCTGCAAGCTTCGTAGTTCTCTCAAAATCTGTTAAGAAAACCATAAAAGATAAAATTAAATTTTCCCAGAAGTGTACCTAAACACTTTTTTGCTATATGAAGTGGTTTTTAAATATGTATGACCTCGGCTGGACTCATTCACATTGCCAGTCGGCAAGCTCCTGCCCCCACAGAGCTCCTAAAACTGCTCTTTTGCAAATGCAAGAAGGGTTGCTGAGAGGTGACTGCACTGGCCTGAAAGCAGGGCTTAGATGTTCTGCGGTGTGTGATACCTGCTCTGGTAAAATGTGCAAAACTGCAATGAAAAGGACGAAGATGACGAACCTCAAGAAAACCCTGATGATCCACCTAATACTGGAGTATCCATAAAAAAGCAATTTCACCTTTAATGAGTTCTCTAAGATTGTGAGAGAACTACGAGGCTTACAGATCCAGCTTTCCATTTTGTTTAAAGCTAATTAAATTGACTTCAAATTATGTTTAATAAGTTCTTCTCGTCGGATCAATGGTTTCGACGCAACTTCGATCCAAAAAGGGTCGAAAACTAACATTTTCAATTTTCAAAAACTGGCCTATTTTCAAAGTGCTGTAACTCGGTAATCCATTGACCTGCAAAGCTCCGGTTGGGCTTATTTTGTAACAAATTGAATGCTCTTAAAAACGTACGTATTTTTTAAACACACATTTTATTTGGATCATTCCATTTAATAAAAATCAACTTTTCAAGGGGAGTTCTCGCAGATTTTTTCCTAAACCTCTCAAGTTATTGTCAGCATTATAATAATGACTGGAATTGTTCTATTTATTTTTGTTTAACCAGAGCTCTGTACGTTGATAGGCCACTAAGTTACGGCGCTTTAAAAAAAGACCAGTTTTTCAAACATATAAATTTTTAGTTTTTGACCTTTTTTAAATCGAAGTTGCTTTGACAACATTGATCCTACGAGCAGAACTAATGAATAAAATTTGTAGGAAATTTAATAAGCTTTAAATTAAGTGCAGAGCGGGGTCTGCAAGCCTCGTGGTTTTCTCAAAATCTGTTAAGAAAACCATAAAAGATCAAATTAAATTTTCTCAGAAATGTACCTAAACTCTTTTTTGCTATATGAAGTGATTTTTAAACATGTATGACCTCGGCTGGACTTATCCACATTGCCAGTCGGTAAGCTCTTACCCCCACAGAGCTCCTAAAACTCCTCTTTTGCAAATCCAAGATGGGCTGCTGAGAGGTGACTGCACTGGCCTGAAAGCAGGACTTAGATGTTCTCCGATGTGTGATATCCACTTTGGGAAAATGTGCAAAACTGCAATGAAGAGGACGAAGATGACGAACCTCAAGAAAACCCTGACGATCCACCAATACTGGAGTACCTATAAAAAAGCAATTTCACCTATAATGAGTTCTCTAAGATTGTGAGAGAACTACGAAGTTTACAGGCCCCGCTTTACTCTTAATTTAAAGCTAATTAAACTGTTTACAAATTATATACAATAAGTTTAGCTCGTAAGGTCAATGGTTTTGACGCAACTTCGATCCAAAAAGGGTCGAAAAGTAAAATTTTCAATTTTTCAAAAAACTTGCCTATTTTAAAAGTGCCGTAACTCGGAAATCCATTGACCTGCAAAGCTCCGGTTGGGCTTATTTTGTAACAAATTTAATGCTTTTAAAAAACGTACAGAATAGCTTTCGAAAAAAAATGCATCGATTAGGAAATACCGCGCAGAATTTGAAACAAGTTCAAAAATTTCACGTCTTTTCCTATATAACAATTTTTTCATAACTTTTTGAGAGTTTAAAACTTGAGAATACATAGCTTTAATTGGTCCAAACAACATACTAAAAAATCAGAAATACATCATGTTTTGCGAATTTATTGTTGATTTTGACTGGGCTATATATGTTATAGTAGATTTAGATGGTAGGAAAAGGGCAGTATAAAAATTGTATGCTTTTAAGTTTCGAGCTATGTTCGACAATCATCGTTTTGTAATCGTTTTTTTTTTCGTGTAATAGAAATTTTAGAAATTCAAAAATATCTGCATAATATGCATTTGTCATCGACGATTTTAATCTAATTAAGATGAAGTTGTTTTTCGACCTTGGTCAAATCTTCACCGGAGAAATGAGAAGTTTTGATTGATATTTTAAAACATTTTTGAATTTTTGAATAATACCTTTTATTTGGATCATTCCATTTAATAAAAATCAACTTTTCAAGGGGAGTTCTCGCAGATTTTTTCCTAAATCTTATCAAGTAATTGTCAACATTAAAATAATGACTGGAATTGTTCTATTAATTTTCTCTACAATAAAAATTAACTATAGAAAATGCAGTCTTTTGTTAATTTAAGAGGAAAATTTAAAGTTAAACACATGAAAATCTCCAAAATATCTTCAAGCTCAATATTCTATTAATATATATGACCAGATTATGGCGTCACACAGTTTGTCTAATCTGTGAATAGAATAAAGAAGTTCTCTTAAGAAATCATTATCAAAGAAAAGACACACCGTGTGGTCACAGCTTTCAATGTTAATTGGGTTTTTGAAAAAATATTATTAAATTTTTTTTTTAACTTTATCATAAATTATATCAATAATCGATACGAACTCTCTAAAATGTTATTTAAATCCATTATTTACAATTTAAAATTGATAAAGTTTTAAAAAGAACCACCTGACAACCAAAATTGCTACGATTGGTCGTCATTTTTGTGACGTCATAATGTTACAATGACAATTAAGTTACACATTCATAAATATTTAGAAACATTTTTCATTTGAATTTCAATAAAGTCACAGTGTGACCACATGGTGTGTCACACCTTTTTTCCAGAATTAGTATGTTATATTATATACCAATAGACTAAAATAGGGTTTATTACATGGCTAAATTAACATTTACCACTTTTACCTGCATAATAACAATATGCATTTCTTAATTACAGATTCAATCAGATTATAAATCCGTGGAAACGAAAGGAAACTCCTGTCTGTAAGAACTGCGAACACCTTAAATATCGGAAAAGGAATGTAAGGATTATAAATCTCTGGTTAATAACGGTTAAACTTCATAAAAGACGTTATAAAGATGAAAAAATTTGGTACAACATTGTCTCCAAACTCTAAAAGTATTCTACAAAAATGGCCAGTTTTAATGTATCGATATAGCCACGAAATAGTAAAAGAAGAGTCCTTACAAGTACTCGCCCATCCAACGCTCACATCCAATCAATAAGGTTTTTCAAATTGCCCTTTTTGTCGCACCGATTGATTTGTAAGTACAAGATATTAAAATTAACAATCCCTACATTATTATATTCTGCATTTTTTACAGCTTCGGGTGATATTACAAATGTTACCATATTGAAAACGACAGTAAGATACTATGTAGATTGTAGAAGAAGGAAGGAAATATTTGTTAAGTAATTGGTACAACTACCTAAATTGGATCAAAAAGATGATAAGTTCTAATATAGTTTGATACAAAAGTCCACTACAGTAACGTTACGTCTACCATTTCGAAGATATTCAAGAACTTTTTAAAAAATAAAAAACTCAACAATTAAATTCGCTATAAAATCCAAACTAATATTTTTTTTTAAGTTTTCTTTAAAAAAAATTGCTGTTTAAATGCTCCTTTCAAATAAACAATTGCTCCAGGTATATAATTAATAGCTAAATAGATATTCAATTTTTAATAAATGGATTTTTAAAAATTGAAAAATAACGGTTAATCATTCACCTGGAGCAACTGTGGATCCGGTAAGAGCATTTGTGGAGCAATTTTTTGAACAGAAAATCTTTAAGAAAAAATTATTATCTGGGATTTTATAGCAATTTAATTATTTAGGTTATGTCTAATTTTTAAAAATTAAATAACTACATAACGGTTAATTTTTCACCTGGAACATTTGTGGACTTGGAACAAACATTTGAGAAGCAATTTTTGTAAGAATAACCTTTGGTAAAATGTTAGTAATTTGAATATCAATTTAGCTGTTAATTATGTACCTGGAGCAACTGTAGATCCGAAAAGAGCATTTGTGGGGTATATTTTTGAACAGAAAATCTTTAAGAAAAAATTAATAACCGGGATTTTATAGCAATTTAATTATTAAGGTTATGTCTAATTTTTTAAAAAATGAATAACTAATTCACGGTTTATTTTACACCTGGAGCAATTGTGGATCCGGAAAGATCATTCGAGGAGCAATTTTTGAGCGAAAAAACTTTGCTAAAAAAGTTAGTAATTTCGATTTTAATTGTTTAGGTAATGTGTAATTTTTAAATTTTGAAATACTAATTAATGGTTAACTTTACACCTGGAGCAATTGTGGATCTGGAAAAAAACATTAACAGAGCAATTTTTTGCAAGAAAAGAACTATAATACAAAGTTAATTATTTGGATTTTAATGGCAATTTTAATTATTGAGGTATGCCTAATTTTTAAAAAATTAAATAATTAATTAATGGTTAACTTTACACCTGGAGCAATTGTGGATTCGGAAAGAATCCACAAGGATTTTGAAGGAGCAATTTTTGAACGAAAAAACGTTAAAAAAATTATTAATTTGGATTTTAAAGCGATTTTAATTGTTGATTTTTTTAGTTTTTTAAAAATTGAATAACTTATTAACGGATAACTTTACACCTGGAGCAAATGCAGATTCTGAAGGAGTATTTGAGGAGGAATTTTTTGGTATATAGTTTAATAAAAAAAAAAAGCTCTACGCTAACTTCTTTCCGGTGTCTTGCTTCATTAATGGTATAATACCAAAAATTGCACAATAAAGGCAATTAATACTTATCTGTCTATTTTCGATTAAGCAAGTGATACCTTTAAAGAAATTGCAAGAGAGTTGTCAAGAATAACTACTTAGATATCGATAGTTGTCGATATAGAGATGTTTTCTAGAAGCAGGAAGAACGCTTTAAAGCCTACAAGAAGATGATGGAGGTTATAAATCGTGGTAAAGGTATAACAACAAAAATTTCATTATAAAGATTTTTCATGTATTTTAGCTCAACGAACTCAGTCATGAAGGAATTGTACATGCGAGATAGATCGGGATTCCGAAAGACACGACGCTCCAGATTGAAATACGAGCGAATCGCGCGGTTGTTTAATGTAAGATGATCCGTGCCAGCGCGGAACGGGAGCCTTACGACGAAACGTCCTTCATTACCGCGAGAATGCGTATCCCGATACTGATTTTCGACCATTAATTCTTCGGACGAAACATGTGGGTGTTCCATCGACATCTCTTCGATCTCCCAAAATCGCGCGATGTCGTTTTCAAGTATAGCACCAAAAGCGATTGCAGTTTGCGGTGTTCCGCCACCGTAGACGTGGTGTCCATCATCACCCACCCAAGCCTGGTGTTGATCGCGGAAGGTCGACTCCTGACGATATTTGGGGTGGAGTCCTTCAGCAAGTCGACGTAGGTGTCGGCCCCCAACAGGATGTCGACCGGGCCCCGCGCGTTGTAAAGAAGATCATCATGGCTGCAGCCAGCTTCAAACGCGCTAAGCGTGGAGGAGTTCGCTTCGGTAAATTGTCCGCAGGTAATTCATCGCATATTTTTGGAATGACAGAGGCGATTATTTTTTATGTCTTTTCAGATGGACGAACGGCGTGCAAATAGACGGTCACGGTACCAAGCGTCTTCAATCTTGACTGACCGACTCCGACTAAGCGGCGCCTACAGATCCTCAGCCCCAAGCGCTTGGTCAACCCAGCGGCTATCAGTGTCCGCTGGGAGCCGTTGTCTACGACGGCCCGCGCCGGGTGATAATCCTCAAAGGCGTCCTGAACCCGACACCTAGCCGTTCCCAAGAGGACCTCCACGTCGGTTCCGGTGCAGGTCAACGTCGCCGTGTTGGTCGACGCCACGTTGACTTTGGATGGTCTTGAGCGGTGCAACAACGTCTGATGTGTTTGCTGACACATACGACACGTGGGTTTAGATGAGCAATTTTGCAGCATTGTTACAAACCTTCGTCGTTCCTTCACAGATTTTTTTTTGAACTGGTGACAACGGAACAGTGGGTGTGCTTCGGCACACATGAAGCACTCCGTAGTCGACGCTTGCGCTATGTATACGCGGTTCGACTTTGCTTGCGTACCACTGGCCACAAACGCCCCGCGGGTCTTGACCGCATCCAGGTCCTTGCGCAGCTCCATCTTCTTCGCTCGCTGGAGGACGAAAGTGAACAAATCGTCGCAGAACGGAATGGGAGAGGATTGTGGAAATCGAATGCTTGCTTTTCCGGAGCGGGTAGATTTTGGTAAAAAGATAGAAAAGGAGGGGGTCAGCAAGGTTAATGATATCTGGACTTTGTTTTAGGGCTGTGACGGAGTTTTGATGGATGGTCAGGAAATTATTTAGGCTGTGGATTTTCGGATTGAAGCCTAGTATCTGGTACATATAATAATTGAGGAGACGGCGTGAAGAGGTGTATCTTTCCACGAGGATATTGTAGGAGGCCACGTAGTTACCTCCGTCCAACGCAAAGTTTTGTTTTAGCTGCAACAATTATCACAATACTCGTATCTTTATTAAAAATAAAGTAGTTTAAGTTTTAAAAAATGCGAATTTTAGAAGCAAACTGCGTTAAGCGGTGGATTTTTCGTTGCTTTGATAGAGTGGGGCAAACGATCTAATGCGCATGGGCTGGAGAGAATATATTTCTCCTTCCACTTCCTACTGATTATTTCATATTTGAGCATAGACCTAATGCAGCTCAGCGAGATATTAGATTAATAAAGATTTTTTAATTCTATTTTCTATTTGTTTAGTAGTTTGTAAAACTTATAATAAGTTAGTATTAAAAAAACTTAATATTTTTTGTACCTTTTTTTTAAATTCACTTTTAGCATTTCTTATAATTTACTGTAAATACAAATAAAAATACATTTTTAAGTTACAATAATCAAATAACATTTCAACGCTCCCTTTATTATTTCATATATTTGTTAACCAGAAAGAAATTGCTCCTTTAGAGTCCGCAATTTCTCCAAGTGTATAGTTATTAATTGATTAATAATTAATTTTTCAAAATTTTTTAAAAATTAAAATTGCTGTAAAATACAAAAAAGTCACTATTTTAAGTTTTTTTTTAATTGCTCCTTAAATGTTTTTTCTGAATTCGCAATTGCTCCAGGTGTAAAGTTAATAGTAATAATTACATTTTGTTTTAAATTTTCAAACTCAAGAATTAAAATCGCAATAAATCTCAAAATAATTTTTAATTGATTTTTTTCTCTACCTGCTCTTTTCATTACGCAAATAATTGATCAAATTTTTGCAATATATTTAATGATTATATTTAATGATTAATTACTTATAACTATTTTTACATGTATTGTTCTACTATGACGTCATCAATTGCCGTTGGATCTTATAAACATGAATAGTTTAAAAATTGAATTACTAATTAACTATTACTTTTAATGTTTTCATTCATGATTAGATTATATATATAAAAAATCTTGGGTATTTGGACAATATTTAATTAACGACGTTATATTTTAAAAAATTGCAAATTTTTGTCGACTTTATTTCGTCTTCATCTGGCAAACTACAATTAACATAAGTAAATATTATTTTTGACAATTAACATAAATATTATTGTTGACAAATATAATTCATTAAAAAAATTTAATTACCTATACACCTGGAGCAATTGCGGATCCGGAAAGAGCATTTAAGGAACAATTTTTTGAAAAAAAAATTTTAGAGATTTTTGTGGATTGTATAGTAATTTTTATTTTTTAATTTACAAATTTTTGAAAAATTAATTATTAATTAACTAATAACTATACACTTGGAGCAATAGCAGCTTCTGAAGGAGCAATTTAGGAGCATTTTTTTGGCATATAGTTAAAAATGTTCTACGCTTAGTTCTTTCCGGTTATTTGTTATATATTTTTGCTTTAAATTTTTAAATGTTTTTCCTCTGTAAATTAAATATGTTCTTAACATAATAACCTACGCAGACGACGTCGCGGGTATCAGCTATTAAATATTTAATGTGAATGTTGAACTTGTAAGATTTTAATGAAATGTCGAGCGTATACTTCTTTGAACCTTGAAAGAGTATTGAATTGTATCGAATTAATTTTGATTGAATCAATGTCCACATGGCCGTATGAATCCCATCTTATTTTCTTATTGCTTGTGGATCGATCCTGGTCTGGACTTGTTTTGAGTGATACAAATTTCGACCAGGAATCGATCCAACAGGTTTTGAACAAAGATAATAAATAATCTGTAAATTTCTTGTTTTAGATTATGCAAGTGAAACTCGTACCTTTGAAGAAACACTACATGAGAGGTGTCAACATATACTAGGTGTCCAGCTGCGATAAGTCCCTTGGACAATTGACCAGAGCAAAACATGATTTAGAACAAACAACAACTTAACATTGTTACCATAATTTCTGTTGTAATCCTTTTTTATTTCAGATGTAATAAATTGATTGTGTTAACTTAAAAGCAGAATGCACTTTATGTTAATATTAGTAACTATCAGTTTCAATGCATTTTGGTTGCACATGATTTGCTCAAACGATTGTCTTTGATGTAACTATCGATTTCTTCTGTAATAATTATTGATGCTAATAAAACTATTTGAAACGAAGTCTTGTTTATTGTGTTGTCCAAGATGTAATTTAATGATTGGACAACACCAAGGATCTATGGAAATCATTAAATTGGTAATTCATAGAAATAGGATCCAAGCCAAAAAAGCTCAAGATATAGTTGGGTTGGTGCTATAGAATCAATGCCAAAGTTGTTTCAGTTGATTCCAAGACGACATTTGATTTGATAAAATGTTTTAGAAATAGTTCCTCTGGGAATGATTCTTCAGGTTGACCAATTGATATTTCATTAAAAATGGGACCTAAGCATAAATTGAAGCTCAAAAATTTGGGATGGTGCTAAAGAATCAATGCCATAAAGTTGTTTCATTTGACTACAAGACGAAGAATCTATAAAATGTTTGAAAAAGTATGTCTTTCGGGAATCATTTTTCAGGTAGGTCAATTTTGACATTTGATCTTAATAAATATTATGATATATGTGCAATATGGAAAAATCTGTAATAAAACATCGTTTCATGGCGAAATTTTGTGAAATCAATGCATTTTCCATCTGAAAAATTTCAAATTTAAATCAAGATGCATTTATCGTAATTCAACTGTCAAAAAATTGAGCTTTCTGATTGGTCCAGTTTAGATTGCACAATGCCTTCTGGGTAAAATAGACCATCCGCGCTCATTGTCTTTCGTTTTCCGCCAGTAGCATCTATTGATTGTTAAGGTGAAGATCTATGCGGAAAAAAAAAATTTTCTTGCCGGTTTTTCTTGGAAAATCAAGGAAAATTTTGTGTGACTCGAAAGTTAAAAGTGTTGTGATTGCCGTGAAACAATTTTTTCGACTGTAAGTACGAAATTTTTTGATTTAATCGACTTTTAAAATTAGCGTGGTCCAATCAGCCATTTGATGAACGGTGAATCCTTAAATGCAATTTAAAAAAAATTAAATCGGTCTATTTTCATTGTGATTTTTTAAGAAAAAATTGCATCAGTTTGTATGATTTGGGTCTGATATTGCATTTTGGGTTGGATTTTCGTGGGGGAAAGTTGTAATTTTCCGATAATTTGAAATTTTCTTTTTGGGTTTTTGGCGTGGGTTTTTTGGCGGGTTTGTTCGATCGCGGGTAAGTTGGCGGGGGGTAAAGATAAAGCGTAGCTTACGTCGTTGCGGTTCTATGTTCAAAATGAACGGTTTGAAATCGTTCGTTATTTCTACGCTTTCCTTGATTTTGGTTATGTGAATTAAGTGTCATTGCTAAGTCAATTGATAACCCTATTAAATACAAGCATCTCATATTGTAGTAGCATAGGCAAACAAACTTACAAATGAGTAGTAATTATTAATTCTATTATTGATTAATAATTATTTTGAACCGAATCTTAAACTAAATTTAGTTTATTTACCATTGATAATTGGTATTGTTTTTAATTATTTGGAAAGTGCCGCTTTTTAGATGATTTTTTATAGAAATTACATTAAAAATTAATTTCATTGATTCCAAGTCGAACTTAAATTTTTGATTTAATTACATGATTTAAATAGTTGTTAATTAGTACAAAATTTTGAATTAAAAATAATCTTAAAAATTACATTACTTAAAAAATTTGACACGATTTTTTAAAAATATTTTGGCGTAGTTTTTTTTATTTATTTTCTTAAAATTTACCCTCCCCCTAAAAAAAGTGTTCTGGAAAAAATCGTCAATTTTCATCCATTGTTCTTTTGTTTTCCAACTGTAATGGTCCCCATACACGTTGAGATCTGCATCGCTACTTGCATCGCGTCAGATGGCGATGCATGCATCTGAGATTTGTTTCAACTGATGATACTGAGACCGGCCCATACACGGTGAGATTTGTATCACGATACTGATACTTGCGACATGTAGCGATGCAGATTTCAACGTGTGTGGAGCCTATTACTTTAATCGATTAATGTCTCAACGATCAATCATGAAAATGTTTGTTCTAGTAAGTGATTTTTCTTGGACAAACCATAAAAATTTTTATGTTAAGTACGTGAAAATTAACACACTCGTGATTGAATTGAAGCATTTTTCTAGTATGTAGGTAACAAATGTTATTAATTTTTTTGGTTTTTAAAATTGGTGTCCCTCACCAGCCAGGTAATAGTGACAATGCTTAAATCTTTGCATATGATTGTTGTAAAATTTTTAAAAATTTTGTTTCTTTTCGTTGCAATCTTGAGTGGATTTTCTCGAAGAAAAGCAGTTTTTTATGATTAAATATTTTTAATAAACTTTTGAGGGAGAAATTTGCATTTTCTAATGTTTGAAATTTTCTTGTTGGGTTCTTGGCGCGGTTGAAGTGATGTCTTGTTGGCCGCGTGAATGTGGCGGGGGTTAAAGACAAAGCGAAGCTCACGTCGGCTCACGTCGTTACGCTTGATGTTCAGATTGCATCGGTTTGAATTCGCCCGTTATTGCGTCGCTTCTGTTGATTTTGGTTATGTGATTTAAGTGTCATTTTAAAGTCAATTGATAACCCTATTAAATACACACACCTTATATTGCAGTAGCATAGGCAAACAAACTTACATATGAGTAGTAATTATTACTTCTATTATTGATTATTAATTATTTTGAACCGAATCTCAAACTAAATTTGGTTCATGTAACATTTATTACAACTTATTAGATGATAAAAATAATATTTTAAAATTTATATATTTAATAAAATATATTCATAATTGTTTTAATCGATTCCAAGTCAAACTTTAATTTTTGATTTAACTAGAACCGTGATTTAAATAGTTCTTAATTCGTAAAACAATTTAAAGTAATATTTATTTTACAAAAAAGTGGGTAACTTTACAATTTTGAAACGAACATTTTTTTAAGAACGTTTGAAATTTTATTAATGCCGCAACGTTCAATCATTTAAATGTTTTTCTTAATTAGTGATTTTTTGACATTAAAAAATTCATAACTTGTGCCACCAAAACATTTTTCTTGGGTGTAGGTATAAGTAAGAAATTTGTTTGCTTTTTTCGGCTCTTTAAATTGGCGTTCCTCAACAGCCATGTACCTATTAGTGTGACCAGCTTAAATTGCGGATCATTCTTGCAAAATTTTGTTCTTTTGTAGCAATCTTGTGTGGATTTTTTGGAAGAAAAGCAGTTTTTGGTGATAGAAGATTTTAGATGGTTTGTTGCAATACCTAGCTTTGGTAGATTAGGACTTGGGTGGCTTCGTTGATGTGGGGGTTAAAATTAAGCGTGGCGTAGTAATAAACGTCGTAACGATTAGATTAAAAGTTCGAAACAGTTTGTTATTTTAAATTTGGTTATGATTATGAAGAGTCATTGTTGGTAAATAATTTTCTAATGGTAGTATTTTCTTGTAGTAGTATAGACAGCTAGCCATACATAAGTGTTATAATAATAAGGTGTTATAAAGTTTTTATTAATTAAATATTAAAGAGTTATTTGTAATCACACTAATAATTATTATTAACTACCAATAGCTTCTCTTAAATGTTTACAATTGCAAGTTTTAAACACCAAATATCAAATTAAAAAAAAAAAAAATTCATTCGGGATTCGTCCCCAAGACTTTCGCATCGCTTCGCATCGCTATAATCAATGTACCAACAAATCCATCTCATAATTTAAAGTTTTATTATATTTATATTAATACAAACCGTCTATATATTGTCTATAAATATATTCACGTAAGTCGTATATTAACCTATTATTGTTACGATTAACGTTATGCAAATGTATGTTTGTTTGCCTATACTATTACAAATATTTAGTAAGGGAAGTATAGTATCGGAAATACACGTTCTGAGGTCCCCTGAATCTATAAAAATAGGTTTTTAGAAACATGTCTGTGTGTGACAGCCATATCGTATCGAAAGTTTTACCCGAATTTCACCAAACTTGTAACTTTGCCTTTATAATATATATAGTTGTTCCGCGTTTGTTAAAATCGGAATAACCGGAAGCTCCACTTCATTCTAGTTGTTTTTTAAATCTTTCAATTTTTTTCGAAAACGGCTTTAAGGATTTTCTATAAACTTGCTCTAGCTCTTAGGCGCATTAATGCCTACAACTATTATTTGAATTTTTGTGAAAATACAAATGAGGAGGGTTTCGGGATTAATAGTGAGAGATCGTATAAACATACAGTACTGCATGCATACTTTATATAGTTATAAAAAGCAAGGCCAAAGAAAGGCTATAACCGTTGGACGATTTTAATCTTGATTTTTAAAGATGTAATCAGTTACAAAACTTAAAGCATCTTTAGTTCCCCTATACTTTACAACGCCAAATTGCATCCCAGAGATAGGTAAAGTTTTGTTTGTTCAGGAAAACAAGTAACCTTGTATAGGTTATTTTTTTCAGCACTTAGCTATCATTATAGCTTAGAAATCAAAAATATTGTCCTGTAATTAGATGCCAATTGCTTATCGCCAGCTTAAATGATAGGTATTAAGATCTCAACTTCGGTACTTTACAATAACAGTTTAATTCCTCTTTAAGAGGAATAAAACTAAAAAAAATATTTTTTTTTTGTTTTACTTTTTATATGCTTGGTCCTTATCTAAAAAAAGAATTATCACGATATCTTCATTAAAAGCAAAGTAATTAAAGTTTAAAAAACGCAATTTTTACAAGCAAAACGCGTTAAGAGGTGGATTTTTCGTCGTTTTGTTAGAGTGGGACAAACGATCTAATGCGCATGGGCTGGAGAGAATATGTTTCTCCTTCTATTGTCTACTGAATATTTCATATTTGAGCGTAGACTTAATGCAGCCTCAGCGAGATATTAGATTAATAAAGATTTTTGAATTCTATTTTCTATTTGCTTAGCAGTTTTTAAAATATTTTTTGAAGCTTTTTTAAAAATTATCTTTTAGCATTTTTTATATTTTACTGTAAGTATAGATTCAAAATACATTTTTAAGTTACAACCGTTGCAACAAACAAAATACATTTCAACACTCTCTTTTATTATTGCAAATATATTTTTTTTTAACCAGAACAAGTTTAGTTAGCGAGAAACATTTTTATTTAATTAAACTTTATGCCAAAAAATTGCTCCCTCAGTATCCGCAATTTCTCCAGGTGTATAGTTATTAATTGATTAGAAGTTAACTTTTCAAAAATTTGCAAACTAAAAATTAAAATTGCTGTAAAATACAAAAAAGGCACTTTTTAAAAGTTTTTTTTTTTTTAAATTACTCCTTTGATACTTTTTCCGTATCCGCAATTGCTCCAGGTGTATAATTAATAGTTAATTAATAATAAAATTTTTAAAAAATTTCAAACTCAAGAATAAAATCGCTATAAAATCCAAAATAATTTTTAATTGAAGTTCTTTATATGCTCTTTTCATTACGCAAATAATTGATCAAATTTTTGCAATATTTTTAATAATAAATTATTTGTAACTATTTATAAATATTGTATATATATATATGTTTAAAAATTGAATTCCTAATTAACTATACACCTGGAGCAATTGCGGATCCGGAAAGAGCATTTAAGAACAATTTTTTGAGAAAAAACTAAAAAAGGGATTTTTGTGGATTGCATAGTAATTTTTATTTTTTAATTTACAAAAAAAAAGTAGCAATTTAGGAGAAATTTTTTTGGCATGAAGTTAAAAATGTTCTACGCTAAGTTCTCTCCGTTTTTTAAAAATATATATTTACTTTCAATTTTTTAAATGTTTCTCCTTTGTAAATTAAATATGTTCTTAACATAATAATCAATAACCTACGCAAACGACGTCGCGGGTATCAGCTAGTATACAATATCTACTTGCTTCGATTTCCATTAATTAATTATTTCTCTAGCAATCCAATTTTTTCTCGGTTTATTTTTAATGTTTTTAGTTTAAGTTCTTGTTTTAATGGAAACTTCAACAGTTTGGGATTTTAATTCCCTGATTAAGGAGTCTTTAGCTAGATAGGGGGGCTTGTATATCATATATGTAGTTTAAATCAATATCATACTTAGTGATTTTTATTTTATAGTAGCTTTTGTGCAATCAAGAATATTTTCTTTTAACCAATTTATTGTAAGAAATCTAGAATAGTGGTCAGTAAAGACATTTGTGAAGGTTTAAGAATTAATTTTTGCTATATTTGGTTTGAAGTTGTGTTAAATACTTTTAAGTTTATAAGTAAAAAAAAATTTTTTTTTCAGGAAACAGTTTCTCATAGAGTTTACTTTGGAATCAATTCACTTACCAAAGGAATTGAGGTGTATCCACGGAGCACATGCTGAACCCACTTGCAGTCTTTGGATCTTCTGGAGCTGTTGTTTCATCGGAAGCAGCTACAGATGCTGTCTCGCCAAAAGCTGTTTGGCTGTTGTGTAAACAACACTTAAAATGTGTTGCTTGCTGATGTCGCTGGAATCCCATCAGCAAAGTTAAGTTCCTGGTTTTTTTTACACTAACCCTTTTTCTTAGTCTTTCTTTCAGCTAGGGGGTTGGGCTGATAGGAGGAACTGTTTTGGTCACTACATTGTTGGTATATTTTCGTTCGCGCGCGGTTTTTTGTTTTCAAAATTTTAAATGTAAATTCAATGGACACAAACGACTCAAGAAGAAGAAGAAAATGTCCAAAATAACCGCGTCGCTTAGCATTGGACAACCAGGGTGTCTATTGGCACTATGTACGAGTTCAAATCCTGGTTTTAGGTGTAGTAAATTTTCTTATTTTAGTGGTGGTCAAACAGTTTCTGTTTTGAGGCAGGTAATTGGGGGGAAACTCCTTGTAGCAGGAGATTGCATTTAATACTCTTTTGTAGCAAAGAGTTAGTTTTTAGTTTTTAAGTTTCTTTTTTTCCCTCGTCCGTTTTTTGTTTTTGTTTTTGGGCACCGCGTGGCCCTTGGACAGATAACGTTTGGCAAGAATCTACACAATATAACGTATCGTCCATATTAAAGTAAAGTAGTTGTAAAATCAAAAATAATTTAAAATTAAAAAAAAAATTAAAGATTTTTATCATTGCATAATTAAATTTCATCATAAAATTAAAAACTTTACAAATTGAAGACAATGAAGGCAACGAATATAATGAAGAGGTCATCATCAGAAGATTACTTTTGGATTACCTATGGAATACCGTGGATTACCTCTGGATAACTTTTGGATTACAGTGAAGTGTTTTGTGTAAGTGCTTCAAGTGTAAGGGAGCCATTTTATGGTGTGTAAGGAAAGAGTTTTTCCTTTAAAAGTGAGAAAGAAGTACTGTGTGTGAAGTGAAACAGGATTACATTCGCCTTTGGATTACCTATGGATTACTTTTGGATCATCTATGGAATATTCTTTGGATCACGTTTGGATTATTCTTGGATTACCTCTCAATTCTATCGATAAGTGGAACATCTGTAGATTCAACTGCTGCTTCCGGATCATCTAACCGTCACCTAACCCAGTTAAATAAAAGATAAGTGAACATTTTTGTTTGAATACAACGTAGTAAACGCTTACTGTTTTTTATCAATTTTCTTAAAACACGCTTCCTAGGCTAATGGGGAAGGACTGTGAGGTTTTTAAGTAGATTAGTTTTTTTTTCTGCGAGTAGGGGCTGTTAAAAGGCGCTCCGAAGCATACTTTTTGTAGTTATTTTGAGCTGTGTGTTAGTAAGAACAAAAAAGGTTAATGATAAATTTTATTCTTAATACAATAAAAGTTATTAAACAGGGGTTTCACTAATAATAAATCATGTTATCGAAAAAAAGAACCTTGGTTCTTATATACATACTTATAGTTTAAGTTAATAACAATTCTCGTAGGTTTTCGTCTCACCGTCTCGGGTCATTATCATATTCTTTAATCAAACAGGCATTGGTTCATATATACTCCTTTATAGTTCAGGTTCCTAACAAGTCCTGTGGGACGGAAGGGATGGTGACTTAACAACTCATCGTCTCGGGACAAAAGTTTGCTCTCAAAAAATAGGCTTTCGTAGTTATTTAATTAGATAACATTACAAACATGAACTGATAACAGGGCTAAATAACTAGTCATCAGCCTTTTTTTTCTTTTAGATTTTTTCCATTTTTTTCAGGTTTTGGAATGTCTCGTAGATTAGACAGGAAGGTGACTTAACATCTCACCGTCTCAGGATAAAAGTTTATTCGCCCAATAAATAGGATTTCGTTATTATTTGTTAAGATTACAAGTTAGAACCGCTCTTCAGTCCTCCAACTTTGTCCTGTTTGAAAGTTGTGGCGAATGCTATACAATCGAACATTCTCCTACATTTCGACTTCGAAATTGAGAATGATTGAGATTGGATTTGTTGAGAACTGAGTGTAGTTTAATCCATCTACATTCTCTCGATGAATACCTTACATACCAAGAAATGGTATCCAGTTATTTAACACTCATCTGATTGGGTGTATAGCTGTGTAGGGTTTCTTGTGTGTGTGTGTTTGCGGGTGTAGGGGTGGAAATTGTCGTTTTTACATGTTCTTAAATATTTTCAAAAAATATTGAAAATTTAAAAACGCCATCCCATAACTACGCTTAAACATGAACTGATAACAGGGCTAAATTAATAGTCATCAGTCCTTTTTTTTCTATTAGATTTTTTCCTTTTTTTCAGGTTTCGGAATGTCTCGTAGATTAGACAGGATGGTGACTTAACAACTCACCGTCTTAGGATAAAAGTTTATTCCCCCAATAAATAGGATTTCGTTATTATTTGTTTAGATTACAAGTTAGAACCGCTCTTCAGTCCTCCAACTTTGTCCTGTTTGAAAGTTGTGGCGAATGCTATACAATCGAACATTCTCCTACATTTCGACTTCGAAATTGAGAATGATTGAGATTGGATTTGTTGAGAACTGAGTGTAGTTTAATCCATCTACATTCTCTCGATGAATACCTTACATACCAAGAAATGGTATCCAGTTATTTAACACTCATCTGATTGGGTGTATAGCTGTGTAGGGTTTCTTGTGTGTGTGTGTTTGCGGGTGTAGGGGTGGAAATTGTCGTTTTTACATGTTCTTAAATATTTTCAAAAAATATTGAAAATTTAAAAACGCCATCCCATAACTACGCTTAAACATGAACTGATAACAGGGCTAAATTAATAGTCATCAGTCCTTTTTTTTTATTAGATTTTTTCCTTTTTTTTAGGTTTCGGAATGTCTCGTAGATTAGACAGGATGGTGACTTAACAACTCACCGTCTTAGGATAAAAGTTTATTCCCCCAATAAATAGGATTTCGTTATTATTTGTTTAGATTACAAGTTAGAACCGCTCTTCAGTCCTCCAACTTTGTCCTGTTTGAAAGTTGTGGCGAATGCTATACAATCGAACATTCTCCTACATTTCGACTTCGAAATTCAGAATGATTGAGATTGGATTTGTTTAGAACTGAGTGTAGTTTAATCCATCTACATTCTCTCGATGAATACCTTACATACCAAGAAATGGTATCCAGTTATTTAACACTCATCTGATTGGGTGTATAGCTGTGTAGGGTTTCTTGTGTGTGTGTGTTTGCGGGTGTAGGGGTGGAAATTGTCGTTTTTACATGTTCTTAAATATTTTCAAAAAATATTGAAAATTTAAAAACGCCATCCCATAACTACGCTTAAACATGAACTGATAACAGGGCTAAATTAATAGTCATCAGTCCTTTTTTTTTATTAGATTTTTTCCTTTTTTTTAGGTTTCGGAATGTCTCGTAGATTAGACAGGATGGTGACTTAACAACTCACCGTCTTAGGATAAAAGTTTATTCCCCCAATAAATAGGATTTCGTTATTATTTGTTTA
Source organism: Sisyra nigra (assembly GCA_958496155.1). Classification (NCBI taxonomy): domain Eukaryota; kingdom Metazoa; phylum Arthropoda; class Insecta; order Neuroptera; family Sisyridae; genus Sisyra; species Sisyra nigra. The sequence goes on from OY292318.1 coordinate 38,552,914, forward strand.
GATTACAAGTTAGAACCGCTCTTCAGTCCTCCAACTTTGTCCTGTTTGAAAGTTGTGGCGAATGCTATACAATCGAACATTCTCCTACATTTCGACTTCGAAATTGAGAATGATTGAGATTGGATTTGTTGAGAACTGAGTGTAGTTTAATCCATCTACATTCTCTCGATGAATACCTTACATACCAAGAAATGGTATCCAGTTATTTAACACTCATCTGATTGGGTGTATAGCTGTGTAGGGTTTCTTGTGTGTGTGTGTTTGCGGGTGTAGGGGTGGAAATTGTCGTTTTTACATGTTCTTAAATATTTTCAAAAAATATTGAAAATTTAAAAACGCCATCCCATAACTACGCTTAAACATGAACTGATAACAGGGCTAAATTAATAGTCATCAGTCCTTTTTTTTCTATTAGATTTTTTCCTTTTTTTCAGGTTTCGGAATGTCTCGTAGATTAGACAGGATGGTGACTTAACAACTCACCGTCTTAGGATAAAAGTTTATTCCCCCAATAAATAGGATTTCGTTATTATTTGTTAAGATTACAAGTTAGAACCGCTCTTCAGTCCTCCAACTTTGTCCTGTTTGAAAGTTGTGGCGAATGCTATACAATCGAACATTCTCCTACATTTCGACTTCGAAATTGAGAATGATTGAGATTGGATTTGTTGAGAACTGAGTGTAGTTTAATCCATCTACATTCTCTCGATGAATACCTTACATACCAAGAAATGGTATCCAGTTATTTAACACTCATCTGATTGGGTGTATAGCTGTGTAGGGTTTCTTGTGTGTGTGTGTTTGCGGGTGTAGGGGTGGAAATTGTCGTTTTTACATGTTCTTAAATATTTTCAAAAAATATTGAAAATTTAAAAACGCCATCCCATAACTACGCTTAAACATGAACTGATAACAGGGCTAAATTAATAGTCATCAGTCCTTTTTTTTTATTAGATTTTTTCCTTTTTTTTAGGTTTCGGAATGTCTCGTAGATTAGACAGGATGGTGACTTAACAACTCACCGTCTTAGGATAAAAGTTTATTCCCCCAATAAATAGGATTTCGTTATTATTTGTTTAGATTACAAGTTAGAACCGCTCTTCAGTCCTCCAACTTTGTCCTGTTTGAAAGTTGTGGCGAATGCTATACAATCGAACATTCTCCTACATTTCGACTTCGAAATTCAGAATGATTGAGATTGGATTTGTTTAGAACTGAGTGTAGTTTAATCCATCTACATTCTCTCGATGAATACCTTACATACCAAGAAATGGTATCCAGTTATTTAACACTCATCTGATTGGGTGTATAGCTGTGTAGGGTTTCTTGTGTGTGTGTGTTTGCGGGTGTAGGGGTGGAAATTGTCGTTTTTACATGTTCTTAAATATTTTCAAAAAATATTGAAAATTTAAAAACGCCATCCCATAACTACGCTTAAACATGAACTGATAACAGGGCTAAATTAATAGTCATCAGTCCTTTTTTTTTATTAGATTTTTTCCTTTTTTTTAGGTTTCGGAATGTCTCGTAGATTAGACAGGATGGTGACTTAACAACTCACCGTCTTAGGATAAAAGTTTATTCCCCCAATAAATAGGATTTCGTTATTATTTGTTTAGATTACAAGTTAGAACCGCTCTTCAGTCCTCCAACTTTGTCCTGTTTGAAAGTTGTGGCGAATGCTATACAATCGAACATTCTCCTACATTTCGACTTCGAAATTGAGAATGATTGAGATTGGATTTGTTGAGAACTGAGTGTAGTTTAATCCATCTACATTCTCTCGATGAATACCTTACATACCAAGAAATGGTATCCAGTTATTTAACACTCATCTGATTGGGTGTATAGCTGTGTAGGGTTTCTTGTGTGTGTGTGTTTGCGGGTGTAGGGGTGGAAATTGTCGTTTTTACATGTTCTTAAATATTTTCAAAAAATATTGAAAATTTAAAAACGCCATCCCATAACTACGCTTAAACATGAACTGATAACAGGGCTAAATTAATAGTCATCAGTCCTTTTTTTTCTATTAGATTTTTTCCTTTTTTTCAGGTTTCGGAATGTCTCGTAGATTAGACAGGATGGTGACTTAACAACTCACCGTCTTAGGATAAAAGTTTATTCCCCCAATAAATAGGATTTCGTTATTATTTGTTTAGATTACAAGTTAGAACCGCTCTTCAGTCCTCCAACTTTGTCCTGTTTGAAAGTTGTGGCGAATGCTATACAATCGAACATTCTCCTACATTTCGACTTCGAAATTGAGAATGATTGAGATTGGATTTGTTGAGAACTGAGTGTAGTTTAATCCATCTACATTCTCTCGATGAATACCTTACATACCAAGAAATGGTATCCAGTTATTTAACACTCATCTGATTGGGTGTATAGCTGTGTAGGGTTTCTTGTGTGTGTGTGTTTGCGGGTGTAGGGGTGGAAATTGTCGTTTTTACATGTTCTTAAATATTTTCAAAAAATATTGAAAATTTAAAAACGCCATCCCATAACTACGCTTAAACATGAACTGATAACAGGGCTAAATTAATAGTCATCAGTCCTTTTTTTTCTATTAGATTTTTTCCTTTTTTTCAGGTTTCGGAATGTCTCGTAGATTAGACAGGATGGTGACTTAACAACTCACCGTCTTAGGATAAAAGTTTATTCCCCCAATAAATAGGATTTCGTTATTATTTGTTTAGATTACAAGTTAGAACCGCTCTTCAGTTCTCCAACTTTGTCCTGTTTGAAAGTTGTGGCGAATGCTATACAATCGAACATTCTCCTACATTTCGACTTCGAAATTGAGAATGATTGAGATTGGATTTGTTTAGAACTGAGTGTAGTTTAATCCATCTACATTCTCTCGATGAATACCTTACATACCAAGAAATGGTATCCAGTTATTTAACACTCATCTGATTGGGTGTATAGCTGTGTAGGGTTTCTTGTGTGTGTGTGTTTGCGGGTGTAGGGGTGGAAATTGTCGTTTTTACATGTTCTTAAATATTTTCAAAAAATATTGAAAATTTAAAAACGCCATCCCATAACTACGCTTAAACATGAACTGATAACAGGGCTAAATTAATAGTCATCAGTCCTTTTTTTTCTATTAGATTTTTTCCTTTTTTTCAGGTTTCGGAATGTCTCGTAGATTAGACAGGATGGTGACTTAACAACTCACCGTCTTAGGATAAAAGTTTATTCCCCCAATAAATAGGATTTCGTTATTATTTGTTTAGATTACAAGTTAGAACCGCTCTTCAGTCCTCCAACTTTGTCCTGTTTGAAAGTTGTGGCGAATGCTATACAATCGAACATTCTCCTACATTTCGACTTCGAAATTGAGAATGATTGAGATTGGATTTGTTGAGAACTGAGTGTAGTTTAATCCATCTACATTCTCTCGATGAATACCTTACATACCAAGAAATGGTATCCAGTTATTTAACACTCATCTGATTGGGTGTATAGCTGTGTAGGGTTTCTTGTGTGTGTGTGTTTGCGGGTGTAGGGGTGGAAATTGTCGTTTTTACATGTTCTTAAATATTTTCAAAAAATATTGAAAATTTAAAAACGCCATCCCATAACTACGCTTAAACATGAACTGATAACAGGGCTAAATTAATAGTCATCAGTCCTTTTTTTTCTATTAGATTTTTTCCTTTTTTTCAGGTTTCGGAATGTCTCGTAGATTAGACAGGATGGTGACTTAACAACTCACCGTCTTAGGATAAAAGTTTATTCCCCCAATAAATAGGATTTCGTTATTATTTGTTTAGATTACAAGTTAGAACCGCTCTTCAGTTCTCCAACTTTGTCCTGTTTGAAAGTTGTGGCGAATGCTATACAATCGAACATTCTCCTACATTTCGACTTCGAAATTGAGAATGATTGAGATTGGATTTGTTGAGAACTGAGTGTAGTTTAATCCATCTACATTCTCTCGATGAATACCTTACATACCAAGAAATGGTATCCAGTTATTTAACACTCATCTGATTGGGTGTATAGCTGTGTAGGGTTTCTTGTGTGTGTGTGTTTGCGGGTGTAGGGGTGGAAATTGTCGTTTTTACATGTTCTTAAATATTTTCAAAAAATATTGAAAATTTAAAAACGCCATCCCATAACTACGCTTAAACATGAACTGATAACAGGGCTAAATTAATAGTCATCAGTCCTTTTTTTTCTATTAGATTTTTTCCTTTTTTTCAGGTTTCGGAATGTCTCGTAGATTAGACAGGATGGTGACTTAACAACTCACCGTCTTAGGATAAAAGTTTATTCCCCCAATAAATAGGATTTCGTTATTATTTGTTTAGATTACAAGTTAGAACCGCTCTTCAGTCCTCCAACTTTGTCCTGTTTGAAAGTTGTGGCGAATGCTATACAATCGAACATTCTCCTACATTTCGACTTCGAAATTGAGAATGATTGAGATTGGATTTGTTGAGAACTGAGTGTAGTTTAATCCATCTACATTCTCTCGATGAATACCTTACATACCAAGAAATGGTATCCAGTTATTTAACACTCATCTGATTGGGTGTATAGCTGTGTAGGGTTTCTTGTGTGTGTGTGTTTGCGGGTGTAGGGGTGGAAATTGTCGTTTTTACATGTTCATAAATATTTTCAAAAAATATTGAAAATTTAAAAACGCCATCCCATAACTACGCTTAAACATGAACTGATAACAGGGCTAAATTAATAGTCATCAGTCCTTTTTTTTCTTTTAGATTTTTTTCTTTTTTTTCAGGTTTCGGAATGTCTCGTAGATTAGACAGGATGGTGACTTAACAACTCACCGTCTTAGGATAAAAGTTTATTCCCCCAATAAATAGGATTTCGTTATTATTTGTTTAGATTACAAGTTAGAACCGCTCTTCAGTCCTCCAACTTTGTCCTGTTTGAAAGTTGTGGCGAATGCTATACAATCGAACATTCTCCTACATTTCGACTTCGAAATTGAGAATGATTGAGATTGGATTTGTTGAGAACTGAGTGTAGTTTAATCCATCTACATTCTCTCGATGAATACCTTACATACCAAGAAATGGTATCCAGTTATTTAACACTCATCTGATTGGGTGTATAGCTGTGTAGGGTTTCTTGTGTGTGTGTGTTTGCGGGTGTAGGGGTGGAAATTGTCGTTTTTACATGTTCTTAAATATTTTCAAAAAATATTGAAAATTTAAAAACGCCATCCCATAACTACGCTTAAACATGAACTGATAACAGGGCTAAATTAATAGTCATCAGTCCTTTTTTTTCTATTAGATTTTTTCCTTTTTTTCAGGTTTCGGAATGTCTCGTAGATTAGACAGGATGGTGACTTAACAACTCACCGTCTTAGGATAAAAGTTTATTCCCCCAATAAATAGGATTTCGTTATTATTTGTTTAGATTACAAGTTAGAACCGCTCTTCAGTCCTCCAACTTTGTCCTGTTTGAAAGTTGTGGCGAATGCTATACAATCGAACATTCTCCTACATTTCGACTTCGAAATTGAGAATGATTGAGATTGGATTTGTTGAGAACTGAGTGTAGTTTAATCCATCTACATTCTCTCGATGAATACCTTACATACCAAGAAATGGTATCCAGTTATTTAACACTCATCTGATTGGGTGTATAGCTGTGTAGGGTTTCTTGTGTGTGTGTGTTTGCGGGTGTAGGGGTGGAAATTGTCGTTTTTACATGTTCTTAAATATTTTCAAAAAATATTGAAAATTTAAAAACGCCATCCCATAACTACGCTTAAACATGAACTGATAACAGGGCTAAATTAATAGTCATCAGTCCTTTTTTTTCTATTAGATTTTTTCCTTTTTTTCAGGTTTCGGAATGTCTCGTAGATTAGACAGGATGGTGACTTAACAACTCACCGTCTTAGGATAAAAGTTTATTCCCCCAATAAATAGGATTTCGTTATTATTTGTTTAGATTACAAGTTAGAACCGCTCTTCAGTCCTCCAACTTTGTCCTGTTTGAAAGTTGTGGCGAATGCTATACAATCGAACATTCTCCTACATTTCGACTTCGAAATTCAGAATGATTGAGATTGGATTTGTTTAGAACTGAGTGTAGTTTAATCCATCTACATTCTCTCGATGAATACCTTACATACCAAGAAATGGTATCCAGTTATTTAACACTCATCTGATTGGGTGTATAGCTGTGTAGGGTTTCTTGTGTGTGTGTGTTTGCGGGTGTAGGGGTGGAAATTGTCGTTTTTACATGTTCTTAAATATTTTCAAAAAATATTGAAAATTTAAAAACGCCATCCCATAACTACGCTTAAACATGAACTGATAACAGGGCTAAATTAATAGTCATCAGTCCTTTTTTTTTATTAGATTTTTTCCTTTTTTTTAGGTTTCGGAATGTCTCGTAGATTAGACAGGATGGTGACTTAACAACTCACCGTCTTAGGATAAAAGTTTATTCCCCCAATAAATAGGATTTCGTTATTATTTGTTTAGATTACAAGTTAGAACCGCTCTTCAGTCCTCCAACTTTGTCCTGTTTGAAAGTTGTGGCGAATGCTATACAATCGAACATTCTCCTACATTTCGACTTCGAAATTGAGAATGATTGAGATTGGATTTGTTGAGAACTGAGTGTAGTTTAATCCATCTACATTCTCTCGATGAATACCTTACATACCAAGAAATGGTATCCAGTTATTTAACACTCATCTGATTGGGTGTATAGCTGTGTAGGGTTTCTTGTGTGTGTGTGTTTGCGGGTGTAGGGGTGGAAATTGTCGTTTTTACATGTTCATAAATATTTTCAAAAAATATTGAAAATTTAAAAACGCCATCCCATAACTACGCTTAAACATGAACTGATAACAGGGCTAAATTAATAGTCATCAGTCCTTTTTTTTCTTTTAGATTTTTTTCTTTTTTTTCAGGTTTCGGAATGTCTCGTAGATTAGACAGGATGGTGACTTAACAACTCACCGTCTTAGGATAAAAGTTTATTCCCCCAATAAATAGGATTTCGTTATTTTTTGTTTAGATTACAAGTTAGAACCGCTCTTCAGTCCTCCAACTTTGTCCTGTTTGAAAGTTGTGGCGAATGCTATACAATCGAACATTCTCCTACATTTCGACTTCGAAATTGAGAATGATTGAGATTGGATTTGTTGAGAACTGAGTGTAGTTTAATCCATCTACATTCTCTCGATGAATACCTTACATACCAAGAAATGGTATCCAGTTATTTAACACTCATCTGATTGGGTGTATAGCTGTGTAGGGTTTCTTGTGTGTGTGTGTTTGCGGGTGTAGGGGTGGAAATTGTCGTTTTTACATGTTCATAAATATTTTCAAAAAATATTGAAAATTTAAAAACGCCATCCCATAACTACGCTTAAACATGAACTGATAACAGGGCTAAATTAATAGTCATCAGTCCTTTTTTTTCTTTTAGATTTTTTTCTTTTTTTTCAGGTTTCGGAATGTCTCGTAGATTAGACAGGATGGTGACTTAACAACTCACCGTCTTAGGATAAAAGTTTATTCCCCCAATAAATAGGATTTCGTTATTATTTGTTTAGATTACAAGTTAGAACCGCTCTTCAGTCCTCCAACTTTGTCCTGTTTGAAAGTTGTGGCGAATGCTATACAATCGAACATTCTCCTACATTTCGACTTCGAAATTGAGAATGATTGAGATTGGATTTGTTGAGAACTGAGTGTAGTTTAATCCATCTACATTCTCTCGATGAATACCTTACATACCAAGAAATGGTATCCAGTTATTTAACACTCATCTGATTGGGTGTATAGCTGTGTAGGGTTTCTTGTGTGTGTGTGTTTGCGGGTGTAGGGGTGGAAATTGTCGTTTTTACATGTTCTTAAATATTTTCAAAAAATATTGAAAATTTAAAAACGCCATCCCATAACTACGCTTAAACATGAACTGATAACAGGGCTAAATTAATAGTCATCAGTCCTTTTTTTTCTATTAGATTTTTTCCTTTTTTTCAGGTTTCGGAATGTCTCGTAGATTAGACAGGATGGTGACTTAACAACTCACCGTCTTAGGATAAAAGTTTATTCCCCCAATAAATAGGATTTCGTTATTATTTGTTTAGATTACAAGTTAGAACCGCTCTTCAGTCCTCCAACTTTGTCCTGTTTGAAAGTTGTGGCGAATGCTATACAATCGAACATTCTCCTACATTTCGACTTCGAAATTGAGAATGATTGAGATTGGATTTGTTGAGAACTGAGTGTAGTTTAATCCATCTACATTCTCTCGATGAATACCTTACATACCAAGAAATGGTATCCAGTTATTTAACACTCATCTGATTGGGTGTATAGCTGTGTAGGGTTTCTTGTGTGTGTGTGTTTGCGGGTGTAGGGGTGGAAATTGTCGTTTTTACATGTTCTTAAATATTTTCAAAAAATATTGAAAATTTAAAAACGCCATCCCATAACTACGCTTAAACATGAACTGATAACAGGGCTAAATTAATAGTCATCAGTCCTTTTTTTTCTATTAGATTTTTTCCTTTTTTTCAGGTTTCGGAATGTCTCGTAGATTAGACAGGATGGTGACTTAACAACTCACCGTCTTAGGATAAAAGTTTATTCCCCCAATAAATAGGATTTCGTTATTATTTGTTTAGATTACAAGTTAGAACCGCTCTTCAGTTCTCCAACTTTGTCCTGTTTGAAAGTTGTGGCGAATGCTATACAATCGAACATTCTCCTACATTTCGACTTCGAAATTGAGAATGATTGAGATTGGATTTGTTGAGAACTGAGTGTAGTTTAATCCATCTTCATTCTCTCGATGAATACCTTACATACCAAGAAATGGTATCCAGTTATTTAACACTCATCTGATTGGGTGTATAGCTGTGTAGGGTTTCTTGTGTGTGTGTGTTTGCGGGTGTAGGGGTGGAAATTGTCGTTTTTACATGTTCTTAAATATTTTCAAAAAATATTGAAACTTTAAAAACGCCATCCCATAACTACGCTTAAACATGAACTGATAACAGGGCTAAATTAATAGTCATCAGTCCTTTTTTTTCTATTAGATTTTTTCCTTTTTTTCAGGTTTCGGAATGTCTCGTAGATTAGACAGGATGGTGACTTAACAACTCACCGTCTTAGGATAAAAGTTTATTCCCCCAATAAATAGGATTTCGTTATTATTTGTTTAGATTACAAGTTAGAACCGCTCTTCAGTCCTCCAACTTTGTCCTGTTTGAAAGTTGTGGCGAATGCTATACAATCGAACATTCTCCTACATTTCGACTTCGAAATTCAGAATGATTGAGATTGGATTTGTTTAGAACTGAGTGTAGTTTAATCCATCTTCATTCTCTCGATGAATACCTTACATACCAAGAAATGGTATCCAGTTATTTAACACTCATCTGATTGGGTGTATAGCTGTGTAGGGTTTCTTGTGTGTGTGTGTTTGCGGGTGTAGGGGTGGAAATTGTCGTTTTTACATGTTCTTAAATATTTTCAAAAAATATTGAAAATTTAAAAACGCCATCCCATAACTACGCTTAAACATGAACTGATAACAGGGCTAAATTAATAGTCATCGGTCCTTTTTTTTTATTAGATTTTTTCCTTTTTTTTAGGTTTCGGAATGTCTCGTAGATTAGACAGGATGGTGACTTAACAACTCACCGTCTTAGGATAAAAGTTTATTCCCCCAATAAATAGGATTTCGTTATTATTTGTTTAGATTACAAGTTAGAACCGCTCTTCAGTCCTCCAACTTTGTCCTGTTTGAAAGTTGTGGCGAATGCTATACAATCGAACATTCTCCTACATTTCGACTTCGAAATTGAGAATGATTGAGATTGGATTTGTTGAGAACTGAGTGTAGTTTAATCTATCTACATTCTCTCGATGAATACCTTACATACCAAGAAATGGTATCCAGTTATTTAACACTCATCTGATTGGGTGTATAGCTGTGTAGGGTTTCTTGTGTGTGTGTGTTTGCGGGTGTAGGGGTGGAAATTGTCGTTTTTACATGTTCTTAAATATTTTCAAAAAATATTGAAAATTTAAAAACGCCATCCCATAACTACGCTTAAACATGAACTGATAACAGGGCTAAATTAATAGTCATCAGTCCTTTTTTTTCTATTAGATTTTTTCCTTTTTTTCAGGTTTCGGAATGTCTCGTAGATTAGACAGGATGGTGACTTAACAACTCACCGTCTTAGGATAAAAGTTTATTCCCCCAATAAATAGGATTTCGTTATTATTTGTTTAGATTACAAGTTAGAACCGCTCTTCAGTCCTCCAACTTTGTCCTGTTTGAAAGTTGTGGCGAATGCTATACAATCGAACATTCTCCTACATTTCGACTTCGAAATTGAGAATGATTGAGATTGGATTTGTTGAGAACTGAGTGTAGTTTAATCCATCTACATTCTCTCGATGAATACCTTACATACCAAGAAATGGTATCCAGTTATTTAACACTCATCTGATTGGGTGTATAGCTGTGTAGGGTTTCTTGTGTGTGTGTGTTTGCGGGTGTAGGGGTGGAAATTGTCGTTTTTACATGTTCATAAATATTTTCAAAAAATATTGAAAATTTAAAAACGCCATCCCATAACTACGCTTAAACATGAACTGATAACAGGGCTAAATTAATAGTCATCAGTCCTTTTTTTTCTTTTAGATTTTTTTCTTTTTTTTCAGGTTTCGGAATGTCTCGTAGATTAGACAGGATGGTGACTTAACAACTCACCGTCTTAGGATAAAAGTTTATTCCCCCAATAAATAGGATTTCGTTATTTTTTGTTTAGATTACAAGTTAGAACCGCTCTTCAGTCCTCCAACTTTGTCCTGTTTGAAAGTGTTGGCGAATCTATATATAATCTATATATATCGAAACTATTCAATCGAACATTCTCCTACATTTCGACTTTGCATTTTGCGTAGGTTGGACATGATGGTGACTTAACAACTTATCGTTTCGGGTCATTTTCATATTCCTTACACATAGGCATTTTTTATTATACTCTTTTATACTTAAGGGTCCTTACAAGTCCTGTAGGTCGGAAGTGACGGTGACCTAACAACTCATCGTATGGGGCCAAGATATTAATTTTAACAAATAGGCTTTGGTTATTTTAAACTAGATACAAGTCCCGTAGGGACGATAGGATAAATGGTGACTTAACAACTCACAGTCTTGGGACATTAATTTTTTCACTAAACGAGTTTTGGTTATTAGATATTAATTTAAATTTTAAGTTGTTTGCAAGTCTCATTGGTTTCAAGAAATGGTGACATAGAAACTCATCATGTCGGGATTTATTCATATTCTGACAGAGTTAGCGTTTTCCTCATAAGTTTAGTTTTATTTACCATTAGCTTTTAGTTTTTACTTGCAGCTTTGGAATGGTTTTTTGGTAGATAAGAATTTTTTACTGCGAGTAGGGGCTGTTAAAAGGCGCTCCGAAGCATACTTTTGTAGTTTTTTTAAAATTTGTGTGCTTTGTAGTTAGATTTTTTTTAGTTTCTAAGGGTTTTGCGTTCCATGTGTTTTGGGAGGGCATTGAACAGGCGGTAAAACCTGACAAAGTTTCTTCCAGAACATTTTATTTTTAAGGCATCGTTGTATCATTGAATCCTTTGATAGTTTTTAAGGCATCGATTTGTGATTGTGTAGGGAAATGGACGCGGTGTCGCCAGATCCTGACCACTAACGTATTATAAACATTCATTTTAAGGCATGTGTTTGTTTGTGTGTGTAGTTTTATTAGAAGTTTTTGTGTGGTTTTTTGTAGTTTTGAATTTTTTACTGCGAGTAGGGGCTGTTAAAAGGCGCTCCGAAGCATACTTTTTGTAGTTTCTTTGACCTTTGTGCGCTTTGTAGTTTGATTCTTTAGTTTGTAAGGGTTTTGCGTTCCGAGTGTTTTGGGAGGGCGTTGGACAGGCGCTAAAACCTGACAAAGTCTCTTCCTCAACATTTTAGTTATAAGGCATCGTTGTATCATTGAATCTTGAGTTAGTTTATAAGGCATCGATTTTTAATTGTGTAGGGAAATGGACGCGGTGTCGCCAGATCCTGAACACTAACGTATTATAAGTTAATTTATTGGGAGGGCATTGGACAGGTGGTCAAACCTGACAAAGTCACTTCCAAACTGCATCAACATTGATCAAGGTCGTTGTTTTTTCGTTTAATCCTTCGTTTGTTTCATTGGTTAGCATCGTTTCGGTTTTGCTGAAGGGTGATGGACGCGGCGTCGCCTGATCCTGAAGGCATCTAGTATTTAAGGCATGTTTTTGTGTGTGTAGTAGTAGTAGTTAGGGTTGATTGTAGTAGTAGTTTAGAATTTTTGAGTTAATCATCCGACTTGTAATGTCCATTTATTTGAAAAATTTGAAATTTTTGTTCTAGGAAAAACGACGACTTAGAGGATCTTTTGTTCTTCTCAGACGATTCTTTTGGATTACTTCGGATCTTTGGATTGCCTATGGATATTACCTGGACCTTAGGATTACTCTTGGATATTACCTGGACCTAAGGATTACTCTTGGATATTACCTGGACCTTAGGATTACTCTTAGATATCGCCTTTGGATTATTTTTGGATATCGCCGTCTCTATTGGATATGTGAATAAGTGGTGCATTAGTGGATTAGTGTGAAGTGTATAAGTGGTTCTGTATGTTAAGTGGTGCAGGATTACCTTCGACAAACTTCTGGGATTACCTTTGGATTTCTTTTGGATTTCACCCTTGGATTAACTTTGGATTTTACCTTTGGATATTACCTTTGGATTTCTTTTGGATGATTCGTTTGGATTACTTCTTGATATTACCTTTGGATAACCTCTGGATACCACCTTGAATGACTTTTGGATAACATTTTGCATAAAAAGATTGTAATAATGCAACAATCAGTCTCCAAGAATATGAAATAATTTGAAGTCGCTATTCAAAAAAGGTTTTTAGTGAATTTTTTCATAAATTCGTATAATTTTTTCTTACAAATCTTTTTTTTGTTGGCATCTTAGATTTTTCCACTTATAATATATAATTTTCATTTGAAGTCATCACTTCTCAGTTTGAGGTGAAAGCCGAAGCTGCCGTGGACTCAAGCTTTGAATCTTCCATTGATAGTCCTTGGCATGACATTAAACTGCCCCCAGCGTTGTGACTGTCAGTACGATTATTAATTAATTAAAAAATTAATTTGATAAAATATACGATCGAAATATATCGAGGTATGCATTTATTAAAGCTAATTCTTTAAGTTTTATATTAATATGGTTACAAAAAAAAAATTTCAAACAGAATTTTTTACCGTGGTATCTGAAATTGGAGATCAGTTGGAGATGAAGGTATCGATTGAAGATGATGGAGCCAGTGTTGTCCCCTGGAGCAAAGATGTTTTTTCAGATCGACCACTTGTTCAGAGCGTGCTCTGACTACGTCGATCACAGAAACCCCATTTATCTACATAATCAGAGAAAATCTCATCTTTCTCATCTATATACCTGTTGTTAACTTGTTGTTAAGTAGAAAGGAAAAAAAAGTTGCGTCAAATAATATTCAAACAAACATCAGTGGTAATATTTTAATAGTCCGAAATTTACTGTTTCGAAAAATTTCAACTTAATTCTTAAGAAATATTTGCATATTAGTTTTAGATATACTAGAAGATGGATCTGGATGCTTAATAAATTTATATTGATTGTCCTGAGCACGACAGTAAACTACGAACAAAATTTTCATCAACAATTGTCGTTTTGTGAAAACCAATTTGGGAGAAAGATTTGAAAATGGATAATTTAGAGATGTACCTACCTAGTTGGTGTTTGGAGATGATGACGCCGATGTTTTCATCTGGACCAAAGATGTTCTTTCAGATCGACCACTTGTTCAGAGCGTGCTCTGACTACGCCGATCACGGAAACCCCATATATCTACATAACCAGAGAAAATCTCATCTTTCTCATGTATATATCTAAAGTGGAGTAGTATTAATGTTAAGTTGGATACTTCGATCGCAAGATTACTAGATGGAATCAAAGGTACAAATCTCCTACACAAAAAGTAAATTTTTTCAATTTTTTTTTTAAATTATTTTTAAATTGTTGGTTTTAGAACAAAACAATAAGTTGCATTGGATGAATTTAATACCTTTTGAATAAACGTTCAATGAACGTTTTTATTTTATATTTATTGTCCTAGGTACGACATTAAACTGCTCTAAAACGAGGAACCATCCCATTATTAAAGGTAAATTCTTATTAATTTGACATATTGTATGTAATTCATAACAATCATTTGAATGCATTTGTTTCAGGGGCTCAAAACGAACAACCATACATTGTATTGATAATACATTTTCTTTAATATAATAGGATATTATAATGACCACTGTAAAGGTAGTTATGCAATTGCATTAACTTATAGCCTTATATTATAATCAATTATATGAAATAACTAGCTGATCCCCGCCCGCTTCGCAGAGCGTATCTAAATTAATCTGATTGAATAATAGAAAATTATAACCAAAATAAGAAATTAAGCTATTTTTACAAAAAAAAAAAAAAAAAAAATTGATATTTCTCAACCTTTCTTTCATAGAAAGTTCATGAAAATCCGTAAAACTACTTTCCCAGGAACAGATATAAGCTATCTTATAGGTAGGATCTTTACGTTTTTTTGAATATTGTAAAATATTAAAAAAAATTTAAGCCTTGAGAACCTTTCACACCAAATGTCATATGAAATCATTTATTAATTTTAGTAGAATGGATTAGTAGCTATCCTTTAGAAAGTGTACCTTTTTTAGGATCAATAATATTTAATTTGTTACCGTAAGATCTGAAGTATCAGGTTTGGTTGCCTTAGGTTCATTTTACTAGGATATAGTATTAAGGCAATTATGTCTTATCGGCAAGTCTTCTATTTCCCGGGGTCCAAGATTAGACAACGAATTCTTATATATCTTGCTAAAATAATAAGAATATAGTTTTTTGGTAAAAAAACAACGCGATGGTCACATCTAAGTTGCTATTTTCTCTTGAAAAATAAGTTGGGCTGGATTTCTTTATGTTCTGGGGGCTCTGCCTAACGGCTTCACCTCTCTTAGTCAAACTCCTAATTGGGATCACTTAAGTCGAACTGTATGTTTTTGTTATTTATTCTTACGGGTCTCATTTTTGAACTAAGATATTTCTTTTTATGAATAAAATCATATTTACTGCAGAGGATTTCCTTCTTCTCCCTCGACAATTCGAACGTTTACTCAGCCGAACCATTAAAAATATATTAACTACCCGTAAATTCACAATGGATTTATGGTTTCAAGGAATTTAACCCATCGCTATACTTCTATCATGGTTATAATTTTCAAATTTGCGAACATTAATTTATAAGAATAACAAATTACATAGTTTAAAATCATATCGTCTTTACGATATGATATGATATATGTACATTGTATCACAGCTGCCTGCCGATGTATGTTTTTCGTTGCGCAGTTTTTATAGTTTTAATTTTTTTTCTCAGAAAATTAACATTTTTTGGAATAAAAAGTATTTTAAAGCACTTTTTGTAATATTTACTACTTGTAGTGAAAATCTCGTCCAAATCGGACCAACTGTTTTCAAGTTTGCCAAGAACAAACAAACAGATAAGGATAACTATTCAAAATAAAAAGTAACCTATAATGTAAGTTACAATATTCAATAACTTTTTGTGAAAATTCCATTGAAATCGGCTCAGCTGTTTTCAAGTTTACCCTGGACAAACCCTGTTATTACCCTGTTTTTTTGGGGAAAATTACAATGTAGATGGCAATTATTTTTTGTATTAAATAGATGAAAATGTAGGCAATAAAGAGTATACAACAAAACACCTTAAATTTTTTAGATTAGATACAAATCTTAGCTGGGAAAAATGATTCCGTTTTTCGTTCTCTCGCGCAGGAGAGATGGAACGTTTTTATTATATAGGTATTCAAGTAGTAAAAATCTTCCATATTATTATTGGTATAGATTATTGTTAAAAATCCCAAATTTTTTCTGTGCGTCTTTATTGTTTAGATGTAAATAACATTTATGCAAACTTTAAATGAAATCCGAAAGACTTTTTGTCCACCTTGAAATGACGTCATTATATAAATTCAATGGTCTATCGGGAATACCATTGAAACAGGGAAAAAATCATGCTGTTCCTAGATCCGGTATTTTATATTGTGTGACAATCGCAAACTAGATAATTGAAATCAGCGCTTTCGAAAATTGAATTCTTTCCGTTGGCGCCACTATCTGACGTCCTCCAACGCTATTTGTTTGCCGTCATAATATAGGCCAGTCAAAGACGACATAAAAAATAGCTAAATTCGCAAAACATGATGTATTTCTGATTTTTTAGTATGTTGTTTTTCAATTAACATTGAAAGCTGTGACCACACGGTGTGTCTTCCATCAATCACGACATTTTTGCGATAAGTAGTTACCTAATAGTTGTATAAAATATATTTTTTTGGTGGGTGCCAACTAAGGGGGAGGTATGAAAACAGCCCGCTAAATATTTTATTAATGTTTTTACCACTTAAATATTTTGTTGTTAGCAGAAAAAAAATACAGAATATAAAATTCATTAATTTAATAGTTATTTTGAAAAATTTGTTCCGCTATCTTTATAAGTTTCTGAGAAAAAAAAAATTTAGATTAAGGGTTGTAATAAACGAAGTTTTACTTTAAATTTTAGAATATTGAACTTAAAGATATCTTGAAGATTTTCATGTGTTTAACTTTAAATTTTCCTCTTAAATTAACAAAATACTGCATTTTCTATAGTTAATTTTCATTAAGAGAAAATAAATAGAACAATTCCAGTCATTATATTTTTAATGCTGACAATAACTTGAAAGGTTTAGGAAAAAATCTGCGAGAACTCCCCTTGAAAAGTTGATTTTTAATAAATGGAATGATCCAAATAAAATGTATTATTGAAAAATGTTTTAAAATCTGAATCAAAACTTCTCATTTCTTCGGTGAAGATTTGACCAAGGTCGAAAAACAACTTCATCTTAATTAGATTAAAATCGTCGATGACAAATGCATATTATGCAGATATTTTTGAATTTCTAAAATTTCTATTACACGAAAAAAAGAAAAACGATTACAAAACGATGATTGTCGAAGATAGGTCAAAACTTAAAAGCATACAATTTTCGTACTGTCCTTTTCCTACCATCTAAATCTACTATAATATATATATATATATATACATAATATATAGGCTAGTCAAAATCAACAATAAATTCGCAAAACATGATGTATTTCTGATTTTTTAGTATGTTGTTTGGACCCAGTAGGGCTATGTATTCTCAAGTTTGCAACTCTTAAAAAAATTGTGGAAAAATTTTTATAGAGGAAAAGACGTGAATTTTTTGAACTTGTTTCAGATTCTGCGCGGTATTTCCTAATCCATGCATTTTTATTCGAAAGCTAATCTTTACGTTTTTTAAGAGCATTAAATTTGTTTCCAATTAAGCCCAACCGGAGCTCTGCAGGTCAATGGATTTCTGAGTTACGTCACTTTGAAAATAGGCAAGTTTTTTAAAAAATTGAAAATTTTACTTTTCGATCTTTTTTGGATCGAAGTTGCGTCAAAACCATTGACCTTACGAGCTAACCTTATTGTATTTAATTTGTATACAATTTTATAAGCTTTAAATTAAGAGCAAAACGGGGCCTGTAAACCTCGTAGTTCTCTCACAATCTTAGAGAACTCATTAAAGGTGAAATTGCTTTTTTATGGGTACTCCAGTATTGGTGGATCTTCAGGGTTTTCTTGAGGTTCGTCACCTTCTCCCTCTTCATTGCAGTTTTGCACATTTTCCCAGAGTGGATATCACACATCGCAGAACATCTAAGTCCTGCTTTCAGGCCAGTGCAGTCACCTCTCAGCAACCCATCTTGGATTTGCAAAAGAGGAGTTTTAGGAGCTCTGTGGGGGTAAGAGCTTACCGACTGGCAATGTGGATAAGTCCAGCCGAGGTCATACATGTTTAAAAATCACTTCATATAGCAAAAAAGAGTTTAGGTACATTTCTGGGAAAATTTAATTTTATATTTTATGGTTTTCTTAACAGATTTTGAGAGAACTACGAAGCTTGCAGACCCCGCTCTGCACTTAATTTAAAGCTTATTAAATTCCTACAAATTTTGTTCATTAGTTCTGCTCGTAGGATCAATACTGTCAAAGCAACTTCGATTTAAAAAAGGTCAAAAACTAAAAATTTCTATGTTTGAAAACTTAGTGACCCATCAACGTACAGAGCTCCCGGTTAAACAAATATAAATAGAACAATTCCAGTTATTATTATAATGTTGCCAATTACTTGCTAAGATTTAGGAAAAAATTTGCAAGAACTCCCCTTGAAAAGTTGATTTTTATTAAATGGAATGATCCAAATAAAATGTATTATTCAAAAATGTTTTAAAATATGAATCAAAACTTCTCATTTCTTCGGTGAAGATTTGACCAAGGTCGAAAAACAACTTCATCTTAATTGGATTAAATTCGTCGACAAATGCATATTATGCAGATATTTTTGAATTTCTAAAATTTATATTACACGAAAAAAAAAACGATTACAAAACGACGATTGTCTCGAAAACTTAAAAGAATACAATTTTTGTACGGTCCTTTTCCTACCATCTAAATCTACTATTACATATATATAGCCCAGTCAAAATCAACAATAAATTCGCAAAACATGATGTACCTCTGATTTTTTTTTCCACAACTTGAGAATTTATAGCCCCAAAGGGTCCAAACAACATATTAAAAAATCAGAGATATATCATGTTTTGCGAATTTAGCTATTTTTTATGTCGATTTTGACTGGCCTATACGTTGTCTAGGATTCAACAATAATATCGTGCCTCTCTATCACTTGTATCGCGTTCTCGCTTGCACGCACAGGTTCAATGTAGGTAACGTGACAAAATGGCCAAACTTTTTCATACTTCTTGTCGTAGTTCATCAATTTATAAGACGTTATTGGTTGTCACGTCAAAAGTTAGTAACTTGGATTTAAATAGCGATTTTAGTTGTTGAGATTATGTAGTTTTTTTTTTTAAATACAATAACTAATTAACGGTTAATCATACACCTAGAGCAATTGTGTATTCGGAAAGAGCATTTGAGGAGCAATTTTTTGAACAAAAAAAACTTAAGAAAAATTAATTAGAAAATTAATTTTAATTTTTGAGTTTTTTAGTTTTTAAAAATTGAATAACGAATTAACAGTTAAGTTTACACCTGGAGCAAATGCAGATTCTGAAGGAGCATTTGAGGAGCAATTTTTTGGCATATAATATAATAAATAAATAAAAAGTTCTACGCTAACTTTTTTCCGGTGTGTAATTTTAATTTGAAGGGATTGAGTTTTCGTCTAATCTGAAAGTATAACTTTTCAATAATAGATGGCGCTCTTTTTGACAGCTATAAAAGCGCTTTTATAAATAATAATCCTTCAATTAAATCGTTAATTTCAATTTAAATTCGTAAAAACCAAATATAGAATGACTGAAAAAGTGTAATTATATTGGTGATTGATTCAAATTCCAATTATATCATGTGGGACTCGTCAATTTTCCTCAATACACTCACTCCCAAGTTCTATGTCGCTCTCACGGGCACATCCTCGTTAATCTCGGGTTTGATCTTAATTTTCGAATGGTGGTACTTTCGAAAGTACGGCACATCGTTCATCGAACAAATCTCCTTGCACCATCTGAGCCCGTGGCTGGGAACCGGCGACATTAACGGCGATAACACGACCGGCTCGTCCAACTCGACCAATGGAAACGGAACCACAAACGGCTCGTCCGTCTCGACTCCCGTGCAAAATGTACCGGAATGTAAAGTATGGCGAAATCCAATGAATTTATTCCGCGGAGCGGAATATCAGCGCTTTTACTGGGCCACCAATAAAGAACCACTTACCTACTACGATATGAATTTATCAGCCCAGGACCACCAAACGTTTTTTACCTGTGAGGGTGACGCTGGTAAACCGGAATATGAAATCATGCAAACCGCATGGCGAGAGAGAAATCCGTTGGTGAGAATTAAATCAGCGCATAGTGCTCTGGAATTAAATCCGGAATGTGCCCCCGCGTATATTTTACTCGCTGAAGAAGAGGCCACCACCATTGTAGAGGTGGAAAAAACGTTGAAACAAGCCTTGAAATGTGCTGAGACTAACTATCGGAAATCACAACAAACTCAACATCAAGGGGTGGTTATGGAGGCGATTCATCGCCGAGATACCAACGTTTTGATTTATATCAAACGTCGCTTAGCGATGTGTGCTCGAAAGCTGGGAAAAGTTAAGGAAGCTGTGAAAATGTTTCGAGACTTAACCAAAGAAGTTCCACCCATTATGAACGTTCTTAATATCCATGAAAATTTGATCGAGGCTTTACTGGAAATGCAAGCATATGCAGATGTACAAGCTGTACTTGGTCGTTACGACGATGTTAATTTACCGAAATCGGCGATCATTTGCTACACGACAGCCCTGTTAAAAGCACGGGTGGTAGCTGATAAATTTTCACCGGACATAGCCAGCAAACGAGGGTTGACTCCCGCAGAAATCACTGCAGTTGATGCCATTCATCGTGCCGTTGAATTCAATCCGCACGTCCCCAAATATCTGCTAGAAATGAAACCACTGATCTTACCCCCAGAACATGTTCTGAAACGAGGCGATTCGGAAGCGATCGCTTATGCATTCGCCCACTTGCAACACTGGAAACAGATCGACGGTGCACTACACCTGCTCAGTTGTACATGGGAAGGGACATTTCGTATTATTCCGTATCCATGTGAACGGGGGCAGGTTTTTTATCCGTATGCTAAATGCACAGAATGTGCCGATCGGGAACTGCTGCCGTCCTTTCACGAAGTCTCGGTCTATCCGAAGAAAGAGCTTCCATTTTTCATTCTTTTCACGGCAGCGCTGTGCTCGTGCACGGCCCTTTTGGCGTTACTTACTCATCAGTATCCGGAATTATTGTCGGCCATTGTCAAACAAGGCATGTGGTGGCTTTCCCTTCCTATCTATTATATCATGGAAAAAATTGACGCGTTCATCCCAGCTAATCTTTTGCAACAATTATCGCGAATTTAAACGATAGGACCTGTGTACTTTGGTGTATCAAAAAAAAAACCTTGATGTCCAAAAATGTAATAAAAATGAAAAAAAAAGGATTGAGGAAAACCTTAAGACAGTATTCTAGTCTAGAGGCACGAATTGCAGGTAATTTTTGAAGTGTCATAAAAAAAAGGCAATTAATATTTTTACTATCCATTTTTTATTAGTTATTTATAAACCTTATAGTTCGAGAGCTAGCGACGTCGAAAAAAAAAAGAATTTTAGGTCGGCCAGTTTTTATATATGTTATCTCTCGCGCTATCCCGGATTTCATTGAGAGGGCTAAGAGGGTTGAAATCATTGGTATCGTCACGTGCCAATTTTTGCGACCCCTCAATTCGTCAGCTGACAATTGTTGAAATTTTTAACTTTTTTTGATTTTTTTCTGTATTCTTGTAATAGTCTAAAAGCTAGTAACGTTTTTGAGAGAGAATTTTAGGTCGGCCAGTTTTTATATATGTTATCTCTCGCGCTATCTCGGACATCATACGGGCTGACGGGAGGGGTTTCTGTTTAGACTTGTCTATACCTGGAAATATCCCCGTCCCTAAATTTTATATTTTACTATTTTAAAAAAATCGAAACAGTTAGAAATGTGGTTCAAAAAAATTATTTTCAGGCAGTCGCCATTTTGTGAAAAAAAATTTTTCCAACTTTTCCGTAGTTCCAGACATTGCGACATTATTCTAGATTAATAATCTTTTTTTTTTGGTTTTTCATTGCTAGGAGGGTTGAAATCATTGGTATCGTCACGTTCCAATTTTTTGAGACCTCCCAATTCATCAGCTGCTAATTGTTGAAATTTTTAACTTTTTTTGTTTTTTGATATTTTTTCTGTATTCTTGTAATAGTTTGAGAGCTAGCAACGTTTTCGAGAGAGAATTTTTGGGGCGGCCAGTTTTTATATATGTTATCTCTCGCGCTATCCCGGACATCATACGGGTTGTTTGGCTGTCGTGAGGGGTTGCGTTTATTAGTGCGCATCGCACCTATGACAGGTAAAATATTGAAATTTTCAGAAAAAAAGAAAAAGTTTCAGATGAAATTTGTAGAAAATAATATCCAGTGGCTAATTTTCGTAAAGTTGCTAATTTGCCCGCTACAAGCTTGTAAAACTCATTGTTTACATGTAGGCACAATCTAGCTGTATCTCTGAACGGTCGGCCACTCAAATGACGTCACGTCGAGCCAGCCTTTCCAAGCTTGTAGCGGGCAAACTAGCCACTTGACGAAAATTGGTCACTGGACATTTTTTATGTAAAATGTTATTTTCTACAAATTTCATCTGAAACTTTTTTTTTTTTCTGAAAATTTCAATATTTTACCTGTCATAGGTGCGATGCGCGCTAATAAACGCAACCCCTCCCGACAGCCAGACAGCCCAGTATGATGTCCGGAGTAGTGCGAGAGATAACATATATAAAAACTGGCCGACCTAAAATTCGCTCTCGAAAACGTTGCTAGCTTTTAGACTATTACAAGAATACAGAAAAAAAATTAAAAAAAATTAAAAATTTCAACAATTAGCAGCTGATTACTTGGGGGGTCTCAAAAAATTGGAACGTGACGATACCAATGATTTCAACCGTCTTAGCAATAGGAAACAAAAAAAAAATATTAATCTCGAATAATGTCGCAATGTCTGGAACTACGGAAAAGTTGTAAAAAATTTTTTTCACAAAATGGCGACTGTCTGAAAAAAAATTTTGTACCCCTTTTTTGATTGTTTCGTTTTTTTAAAAATAGTAAAAATTGAAATTTAAGGATGGGGATAGTTCCAGGTATAGACAAGTCTATAAAGAAGACAAAATATTCTCAGACAAAATATCCTTAAACAAAAATTTGCAAGTACCTACCTAATAATTACTTGCTCAAAAAATATTTGCAGCATAATTTTGATGTTAAAACATTTAGATTTGTGTAAAACTTCGCGGTGTCAAGAAGTGCACATTTAGTCAATGAATGAAAATCAGATAAACGAACAATGACTATAATTTCTTTTGTTGGACCCTTTTTTGAACCCTCCGCCAGGGGGACCTCCTGGACCCCTTTGGCATTAATTCTTGGGGGTATTTATATGAATTAACTTGAAATACATGACAGTTCCCACAGTCCCCCGTCTTAATTGACAGATTTATCAAAATCATTTCCTATAAGAAAAATTCATCTTGAAATCCTCTTTTTATCGAAAACATGGTGATATTTTGTCGAGGGTATTTTGTCCGGGGATCAAAACGCCTGATACCAAAAATATCTATGGAAATTTGAAGATTTTTCGGCTAAAGTAAATTGAGTTGGTATGGTTTCAGAGCTGAGAGATCAAATAGGCTCCCTATTCATTTAGCATTGGCTGGTCTGAACAGGACATCAACAGCGCCACGGCGACTATTAAAGAACTATTTGCTTGGTTTCCGCATTTAAGGCATTATTCTAGTCTAGAGGCATGAATTTCAAGTAATTTTTGAAGTGTCATAAAAAAAGACAATTAATATTTTTACGATTCATTTTTTCATAAGTTATTTATTAACCTTACAAGAATACAGAAAAAAAAAACAAAAAACAAAAAAAAGTTGAAAGTTTCAAAAATTAGCAGCTAATGAATTAGGGAGTCTCAAAAAATTGGCTCGTGACGATACCAATGATTTCAACCCTCCTAGCAATATGAAACCAAAAAAAAATTTATTAATCTCGAATAATGTCGCAATGTCTGGAACTACGGAAAAGTTGGAAAAATTTGTTTAAACAAAATGGCGACAGCCTGAAAAAAATTTTTGTACCTTTTTTTTGAGTTTTCAATTTTTTTTAAATAGTAAAAATTGAAATTTGGGGATGGGGATATCGGTCCAGTAAAACCTGAGAAATCGTGGGTATCGTTTTGAAAAAGACAGTTTCGAGAAAAACGCGTTCAAAGTTTCGGGTAAAGTTACATCCAGGGGCCATACAATGGTAGTTAATACTTACATTTTTTAATCAGCGATTCCTGGCCCAAAAATATTGAAAATTTTTAAAAATCCTCTTAAGGGCATATTCTTAAAGGTTTAAACTTTGAGAATATGAAAGAAAAGAAAAATCGATTTTTTCAAATTTCTAGACTAGAATACCCCCTTAATATCGATATGAAAAAAAAAATTTGGACACCAGAAAAAAAAAATTTTTTTTGATACACCACAGGAATATTCGACTCTTCCTGATATAAAAATGATCAGAATTTGAATTATTCTTTCTTAAGCGACATTTCTCCTTAAGCCTGGTTTAACATACAATTAAAAAAAATTGAAACCTATTAAGGTGCAATTTTATGCATCGCTCGATTTCCAGCGATTAGATCACGTGGTACGTTTTCGACCAATGTTTTGTCAGGATTTTAAAATTGAAACCGCTGCTCTAGCGTCAAATCGTTGAAGCTTGAAATCGCTCAGTTGGCAGCCATCTTTTTACCAATTTCAAAATCCTGGCAGTACATTAGCCGAAATCGTACCACATGACCCAAATCGCTCTTAATCGAGCGATACAAAAAATTGCACCCTTACATCCAAATAATAGAAAAGCAAGCACAAAACGTTTTCAATTCTTTAAATATTTATTTTCAATAACGACATTTGTCAAATATACAGAGAAATAGTTACGAGAAAGAGTTAAGAGAGAAAGGGATGGAATTGCCATATTTTTAATTTTAATTATAGAATTATGTTCATGTTGTAAATGTTGTGTGAAATAATTGTTGTTTTCTCTCTCTTTTTAAGTATAAATTTTTTTTATATGAAAAATATGATAAATAATTTATTTATTAACTATTTGTAAATATAATATGAATAATACATTTAGCAATTAACAAATTTCTTTTAAACAATGTTTTCAGTTGTCCTAGCTATATGGTGACGTCGATTCTTACTTGTTTCAGGATTGGTCAGTTGTATAGAATTGCTTTAATTGGTAGTTGATCTATGACTAATTTGTTACGTCATAAAAGTTTAGTATGTGATAAGTTGTAATTTAATAAATTATTTGGATGATCGTTGAATTTCAGAGGTTTTTAAGGGGATTTTTATTTGGTGCACCTGAAGGTGACTGAAACTTGGCTTACCTGAACTTAGGGACAGGGCCGAATTTAAGAAAGGAGCTCCCTCCAATGTGCCATTGGTAAAGGCATTGATAGTTTTAAAATTTAGTAGGTTGGTAATATAGTGGAAAGAAACCCATTGGAAAGGGAAGTGAATATTCCAAAATTAAAAAAGAAAAATAAATTTCGGTCAATCTTTGGTCAGGAAGTAGAAAGGGGGTGGGGGTGGGTTAAGAGTAGGAATGGTTTATTTCAATTTCCGACAAAACTACAAGTCCTATGGAAAAAAGTTAAATGACAAAGTTGTGGGTAATAAGAAGATCTACAACTTTTGTACTGACACTTTTTTCACATAACCTCAAAATGTATGTGAAAAATTCCAATAATAATTCCAAGTTGTAGATCTTCTCATTATCTACAACTTTGCTATTTAACTTTTTTTCCATAGGACTTGTAATTTTGTCGAAAATCGAGATAAACCGTTTGTACCCTTAAACCCCTCCCCTTTTCCACTTCCCCACCTCAGATCTAAAAAGATTAGGTCTAAACTTGTTGGGCAATGTCAACAAGCTTTCAGGAAAACGATTAACGTAGATACGTTTGTAAATACTACAGTAGAGTGCATTCGACTCACTAGATTTAGCCAAGTTAGGAACCGTAACACTTACTAATTGTTCATCAGTGGCGTGCGGTGACTTTTGAAACAGGGCATGCGGTCAGCAGAAGGGGGGGGGGGAGGGGGGATTTTTTAGTTTAATTTTTTTATTTGTTAAACATTGTATTAAATATTTATTTTTAAAAATTAGCCTTATTCGACGATCCTTCTTACAAAAATCATCAATAACCGCATCATATAATGTATTTAAAAAAAACCAAAATAGTTCTTATCCTTAAGAACAGAACATTTGTATGGCCTCTTGGTAAATAAATCAAAATAAATCTGTAACAATTAAATTCACTATACTATAGATTCCAAAAAGTCAATCGCATCTGCAAACCGTCAATCGGCAATGTGAAACGCCAAGAGTATTCGATCATACTAGTGCGCCTGCGCGACCAATTCGAAGCAAACGGCCGCATCAGGCCGCATGTTGCGGTCGACTGCGCATTTATTCGGCTTTTGTCGTTCATTTGATTTGCTGTTCTATGCCAATTTTATGAGTCATAGCTTTTACAATTACGTAAATTAAAAAATTTCTAAATGATAAAAATATTTAGTATTTTTAGAATCATTTTCAAATGCATGCAATTACGTAAATTAAAAAATGAAATGAATAAATCATAAAAATATACAATTTTTAAAATGGTCTTACAATCCCAAGGCATGCGGCGCATCTATAGCATGTACAGCGAACCGCACGCCGCTGTTGTACATATAAATTACTTCTGAAGTGTTTTTATACCAAGTTTCAAGAAGAGCTATTAAAAAAATTTCATGTTTAATGGGATCGTCCTATCCAAATAAATAATAACATGAAAATCACCAATAATGACAGATGACAAATACATTTCAGTAATGCCAACTTAAATTTTTATATTTACTTGTTGACACCAGAGGTGCATAAAATAAGATTGCCACGCTTTTTTCAATGCTCTAAAGTGAAATGCGTATCTGTAGTTGGAACACTCGATGCTACAAATAATGCCGCATTTTATGCTAAATTCGGTTATTGGAAAACAGCCTGAATTAACATAGCTACTTTTAAATGCCTACGTGTACCAACGTCTGTCTTATAACAATTATTTTCCTTAGATTTTCATAACTTTTGATTAAAATTAGAACTTATCACATTCAAAACCAACTTAATAGTTTAAGAGCTAGCAACAGGTTCGTTCGCGGATGTGATAATGAATCGGTAACGAATCAGTTCAAGACCGATTTAGGATCATCGCCAAGCGCATGCAAGTTTATGAGCCGAGTTACGGTCCGATATTCGCGGTTCACACGAAATGCGTTCGTTACCGATTCATAATTGGTTCTAGCGATCCTCAGATTTTTTAAGGATGAAAAATTCGATTCTCTTACTCATGCGCAGTTTGCTAAATTGTGGCTAATTCTTAATCCAGTTTTGCTGTCATGCTGCGTTCACACGAGTCCATTTTATTAGCCCGTTTTTAGTTGTTCAAAAAAAGTTTGAACGAGGTTTCATCACATTAGGTTTTTCATTCCACTTTTGATCAATTAACTAAAATCGATCAACTAAAGTAGACTCGTGTGAACGAGGCATCAACGTCTGTCAATGTTCTATGCAATTAATAATTTTCGTGGGTTCTCGTTAATCCACGTCTTACTTCCGAACATTTTCAAACTCGTTCACGGGAAAATAACCCTTAATCAGTTTATTCATAAGCGTGTATGCGTTTGGCGATTATCCTATCCACTTGGATTGATTCTTTACTAGTTCCGGATCGGTACCGCGAAGGAACCTAACGTTTTCGAGAGAGAATTTTAGGTCGGCCAGTTTTTATATATGTTATCTCTCGCCCTATCCCGGACATCATACGGGGCTGTCTGGCTGTCCGGAGGGGTTGCGTTTATAAGTGCGCATCGCATCTATGACAGGTAAAATATTGACATTTTTAGAAAAAAGAAAAAGTTTCAGACGAAATTTGTAGAAATTAACATTTTACATAAAAACGTCCGGTGACTAATTTTCGTAGAGTTTGCCCGCTACAAGCTTGGAAAGGCTGGCTCGACGTGACGTCATTTGAGTGGCCGACCGTTCAGAGATACAGCCGTTGTGCCGACATGAATACAATGAGCTTTACAAGCTTGTAGCGGGCAAACTTTACGAAAATTAGTCACTGGACATTTTTTATGTAAAATGTTATTTTCTACAAATTTTATGTGAAACTTTTTCTTTTTTTCTGAAAATTTCAATATTTTACCTGTCATAGGCGCGATGCGCACTAATAAACGCAACCCCTCCCGACAGCTAGACAACCCGATGATGTCCGGAATAGCGCGAGAGATAAAATATGTAAAAACTGACCAACCTAATTTTTTTTTGACGTTGCTAGCTCTCGTACTATAACTTATATCCTGCTAGTTGTAGATATATCCTCATACTAATATCCAGATAAAAAATTGAAAAAAATCGCTTTTCCGATTAAACATATTTATTTATATATCAATTTTAATATTAATAGTCTTCGTATTTATATATTTATGTATATTATATTTAAACATTAGCAAGATTAAATTTAATATAATAATTAAAAGAATGGTGTAATCTTCCATCATACATCTTATGCACATTAGTTCTGATCATTGTTAAAAATAAGACACTTTTCAACGATTTTCAAAGGTTTTCATCCCTCAATTATTTGCCTAAAATAACAACACAATTCAGTCCTACGCAATATTATAATAAATATATCTCAAGCCGCAATTGTCCTACTCCAAGCCCACATTTCCACGATGAAAATCGTCACAATATTCAACATAGAATTAAACTATACAATTAAAATTACTATATATCCTAATTAAATATTTATATATGTATATATATTCAATTTACAAAGAGCCAAAAATGTTAGTTTAATATTATACAAAAAACTTTTTTATCTCTTCTTCTTATTCGCTTACAGTAAATTTACAATAAAAATTCATTCAAAAAACATCACAGATTTTGTATTTCTCTTTGTTTTTTGGATTTTTTTACGTGATGTTTCCAACTAAAAAAAAATACTATGAGTGGTCCCCAAACTCTGATGTCGTAACTATAATTTTAATTGTTTAAAATTAAATTTATTCAGTTTTAGAAATTTTGTTGGTCGAGAGTTCTTGACATAATGTTAACACCAGCCCCCCTACAATTCCATGTTACAGAAAATGACTGTATTTTGTCACTGCTTGCAGATAGCGCTAGTAGTAAAGTTGAACGAAGACTTTTATGGAGGTTAGGAATATTTTTTTTAAACGCCAGG
This sequence comes from Sisyra nigra, assembly GCA_958496155.1. NCBI lineage: Eukaryota > Metazoa > Arthropoda > Insecta > Neuroptera > Sisyridae > Sisyra > Sisyra nigra. The sequence goes on from OY292318.1 coordinate 38,582,104, forward strand.
CAAATTATTTTTATTGTTATTATATGAGAATACTTATGAATTTCTCATTGATGACAGTAACGATAATAATAGCATAAGAAACTGATAAATGACAACACAAGTACTTAATAGCTGTCGTGCAACTAAACTACCAGCGCCACCCAAAGGTACTAAAATATGCGACACAAACGATCCATTTTTTTAGTTTTTCTCGCATTTAAGTGACAGGGGGCTGTTTAATATATTCAAGGTATTTAAAAGACTTTAAAATTTGTTTTTCTTAAGGGGGTATTCTAGTCTAGGATTTTGAAAAAATCGAAAAATTTTTTTTTTTTCATAATCCGATAGTTTATATATTTAAAAATATCTCCTTAAATTTTTCAAAATTCAAATTATTTCCGAAGTTATAGCCGTTTTAGTGTCGTGCCAACTGGATCGGTTGAGACTTAACGTAAAACTTTAAACGCGTTTTTCTCGAAACGACTTTTATCGATGCGGTCGCCATAATATCTCAAGTTCTAATCAGCCGATTTACTTGAAATTTGGCATGAACATTCCTTAAATATCTCTCTATCGCATGAACCAACAAAAAATAAAAATTTTAAATTTGTTATATTTTTAAAAAATTCGACAAAGTTAAAAAATGAGTGCAAAAATCGACTTTTATTTTTGAGTAGCCGCCATTTTATGAAAAAAAATTTTTTTTCAGTTTTGGAGGTTCATGCGATAGCGACATTTGTACTTATCAAGAATCCATCATTGTTTACTTTTTCAAATGACCACAAGGGTAGAAATCATGGCGACGAAGACACGGTCTTTTTTTTCCCCTCTACTTCAAAGACGCATAACTCAATGAAAAATAAAAAAAAATTTTACTCTCTGAATATGAATAAGCAAATGATAAAAAAATGGATAGTAAAAATATCAAATGCTATTTTTTTATCAATTGCCGAAAAACGCTCGAAATTCGGGCCTCTAGACTAGAATACCCCCTTAACTATATCGAAAACATTGGAGTAGGGAGATATTGTTATTTCCCGGGCGCCAAGATTTGACGACGGATTCTTATAGATCTCGCAAAATAAATCGAAAATGAAGAATACCATTTTTCGAGTTTTCGCTTAGTTTTCGAGAAAAACCCAATTTTAGTTGTACGATTCCAATGTTATTTTTTATGGGAGATGAATTTGGTGAATGCGGACATTTTTGGAACTACGAAGTTTTGACAGGTGATCGTAACTATTTTATTCGTTATATCAAAGTTTTACTGTATTTAAAAAAAAATCGGCTTTAACTGACACCTTTTCCCCCAATAAGTTCGTTATGTCGAGGTTTTACTGTATTTTCGGAAAAAAAAATTCGGCTGTAACGGACACCTCTTCTCCTCAATTAGTTCGTTATATCGAGGTTTTACTGTAATTCTTTTTTTGTGAAATAGTCTTGTACTAATTGTATTTAACTATATTACTTTATAACTGTTGTTAAATAATATTTCGTTAAAAACGTTTAAGGGGGTATTCTAGTCTAGGAATATGAAAAAATCGAAAAAAATTTTTTTCATAATCCGATAGTTTATATATTCAAAAATAACTCCTTAAAAGAATTTTTCAAAATTAAAATTATTTCCGGTTGAGATTTAACGTAAAACTTTAAACGCGTTTTTCTCGAAACTTTTTTTTCGATGCGGTCGCCATAATATCTCAAGTTTTAATCAGCCGATTTACTTGAAATTTGGCACGAATATTCTGTAAATATATCTCTATTGCATGAACTAACAAAAAATAATTAATTTAAATTTGTAATATTTTTAAAAAATTCGACAAAATTAAAAAATGAGTGAAAAAATCGACGTTTATTTTTGAGTAGCCGCCATTTTATAAAAAAATTTTTGTTTTCAGTTTTGGATGTTCATGCGATAGCGACATTCGTACTTATCAAGAATGCATCATTGTTTTATTTTTCAAATGACCACAAGGGTAGAAATCATGGCGACGAGGACACGGCCTTTTTTTCCCCCTCTACTTCAAAGACGTAACTCAATGAAAAAAATTTTTTTTTTTTTAAATTAATTTAGTGTTTTCTCTAATTATAAATAAACAAATGATAAAAAAAATGGATACTAAAAATTTCAAATGCTTATTTTTTATTAATTGCCAAAAAACGCTCGAAATTCGGGCCTCTAGACTAGAATACCCGATTAAGCCACGGTTAGTAGCAAAATGTTGCATAGGTGAAAAAAAAAAAAAAATAACATGAACTGAAGTTGGTATTTTATTAGTTCTTAAAACAATAAGCCGAATTTTTATGTGTTACGAGTTTTTATGATTTAAAATAAAATATGATAATACTTCGGCAAGTCCGTCAAAAAAAAAAATGGCTCTGATTTTTTAAGTCCTTACTGAAATAGATCTTACTTAAAATTGGGGTGCCACGGAAAATCCGAGTATATAAAGGGCGTCACGAAACAACAGTTTGGGAACCACTGCCTTAACATAACTTAACTGAGTATTTTTTTTTTCACTGAGGTTTTCCCTTTGCAAATGCAAAATAAATCAAGAGAGATGTTTTTGAATTAAGTTGTGAACAAAAATCAGCTTTTTCTCTCTCCATATGCTTTAATCTGGTTCCTCTCTATGTTCTATTAGATCCATGAAAACTTATAATATTATATTTAATTAAAAAAATTAAAAAAAAAATCGACAAAAAATATAAAGACTTGTTGTATATTAAAACGGATTTGTTTAATCCCGAGTAATTGGTTTGATCAACGCAAAATGGTTTCGAAAAAATTTTCAACCAACATAAATCGGGGATAAATAAATCGTTTCATTTAAATGTATAAAAAACAAAATCGTTTCATCACGTTTTTGATTAACTTGTTGTCTTTGAACCACACCAAATTTTTACGCTTATTCGATGCCATTGGTGAAATATTGGAAGTCGTCATAAAGTTTTGTGCTCAACGAGTTCATGCTACTTTCGACCATGTCGTTAACCAACGATTCCAGCTGCTTGTCGGTCATATTCCAGGAAAATCGATTTTTTATGTTCTGTCCATTGGCCGCTCCCGATTTAAAGCATGCAAGTTGAGAACCAGCTATTAAAAAAAAAATTAAAAATTTTTGTTAAAAAATTTTTTTTTTGATATATTTTACCTGATCTCATTATATCAACCAGCGGCACCAGCTTATCCTGATGATGTTTCCGGGCCGCGACCAATCCTTGTAATATCAAAATCTTAAAATACGTGAACATGTCGGAATCCTTGCCACCCATCACTTCGACGAATTCCGGTGTTAGCTTAAACGGTGACGTTTCAAAGCCGAGATTCTTCGGTGACGTGGACAGGATAAAACCGAAATCGATATGGATCAAATGTCCGTCGGAACTGAGCAAAATGTTCCCGTTGTGTCGGTCTTTCACTTGCACCAAGTAACAAATTAAGCAGTAAGCAGCGCAGCTTTGTACAAAGTTCGTCTGGGCCGTTAGAAAACCTTCCGAGTTTTCCGGTCCGAACTCCCGTTGAAAATATTCGAGTAACGATAGCTGGCAATGCTTTTTTATTTGATGGATTGACACTGTGTTGATGATCGGTTCGATCAAGCCGCTATCGTTCGATAAGCATAGTATCCTGGAATCAACAACCGGAATGAAAATAGATAACAACTAGTAGACCAGAGAACTTTTAAAAATGGTAAAAAATGAGAGAAAAAAAATTATAGTTGAATGAAACCCATTAGAAAAGAAAAATAATATAACAAAAATAAATTACGGTCAATCTGAGGTAGGGAAGTGGAAAAGGGGGAGGGGTTTAAGGGTAGATACGGTTTATCTCGATTTCCGACCAAACTACAAGTCCCATGGAAAAAAATTAAATTGCAAAGTTGTAGGTAATAAGAAGATCTACAACTTTTATGCTAACATTTTTTTCACATAACCTCAAAATGCCTCAAAAAACCTCAATTTATGTTACATTTAACATTGTTATGTATATTTTTTGCATCATCAGAACGTAGAAATTTCAACGAACAAAAAGCCCGCAGTAGATATTTTGACGTGAGAATTTTCGATTGAAAATTAGGGTGTTTTTTCAATATTACGTCAAAATAACGTGAAAAAATAAATATTTGAAATAAAAAAAATTATACTGTGTTTGGGACATAAAAAAGTAAAGGGTCTAGCCCGGTAGCCATAAGGAAAGTGCCCCAGGCGGTTTTTTAAAAACGCTCCCGTGTGCTGATTCCTCTTCATGGAAAACTTATGGTTGTACAATTTTAACCCGCTACCCCCACTTGTATTGGAGTTACGGGGAAAACTACTCCAAATGTTTACATTTTTTTTTCTAGAAAACTATTGAAGATTTTTCATGAAATTTAAACTGTACGTAGATATCAATAAAATGCATAATATATAATTTTTTTTCAAAATATTTGTAAATCTATAAATTATAAAAATGGTTATAGCCTATAACTTTGCCAAATAACTTTTTTCCATAGGACTTGTAGTTTTCTCAGCAATCCTAAAAAAAAATGTTTCTACCCTTAAAAACACCCCCCTTTTCCACTTCCCCATCTCAGATCAACCGTAGTTTATTTTTCCTTTCATTTTTGTTTTATTCTCTTATTTTTCTAATCTGTTTCATTCTACTTTAATTATTTTTTTGGGTCCAAAAATTATCGGCCCTGGTCTATAGCTGATTCCCGCTAATTTCGCTAAGCGTTTCTAAATTAAACTAATTGATTAATAGAAATTTTCAACCCAAATATAAAAATTCAGCCATTTTGTGAGAAACAGATAATAAATTAATTTCAAGACCTTAATATCTGTTAAACTATTTATTCAGTCAGCTATCCTTTATTTTCTATACACTTTTGAGGACTTGCTTTCCTTTAAGACTTGAGAGGCTTTTATACCAAATAGCATTAGAAAGCGTTCAGCTATTTCAGCATTAGAAAGCATTTAATAGTTATCCTACAGGAACCATACCATTTTTTAGGACAATTAATAGATAATATGTTTTCTAAAGATCTAACATGTCTTTAACTCTAGTTCATTGAAATTCATTCCGTACTTATGCTACAAACAATTATTTACCCCACAGAACCATCCACTATTTTAAGATATTGGTATCCATTGTCTTATAAACTACCTTTACGTAAAAAATTACGTTTATTCATCACCCTTTCCTTACGTGAGAAAAGCGCAAAGCAATGACAGAATTTTAAATTTTTTAATCCTTTTTGGGACACTCATTTTTACTCCTTTTGAGACACCCCATTTTTCACTCCTTTTGGGACACCTTCAATTTTTTTCCTTTTTTAGGACTCATTTTTTCACTCCTTTTGAGACACTCTATCTTTCACTCCTTTTGAAACACTCTCTCATTTTTCACACATTTTCAGACACCCATTTTTTTCATTCCATTTGAGACACCGTATTTTTTTTTTTAGGAATGTAAGTTTTTTTTCACTTCTTTTGAGACACCCCCCCCTTTCACTCCTTTTGGAACACTCCCATTTTTCCCATCTTTTCAGACTCCCATTTTTTAATCCTATTTGAGACACCGTATTTTTCATCCCTTTTGAGACACCCCATTTTTTACATCCTTTTGAAACACCCCATTTTCCACTCCTTTTGGGACACCTTCAATTGTTTCTCTTTTTAGTACTCTATTTTTTTTCAGTCCTATTGAGACACCCTCTCGTTCACTCCTTTTGTAACATTCTCATTTTTCACATCTTTTCAGACACCCACTTTTTTCATTCCATTTGAGACACCGTAATTTTCATCCTTTTTGGGACACTCTCGATTTGTGAAAAAGGGATTGAATGGTCAAGGTTACCACTACGAAATAGGGGTAATGTGAGGCAAACAAATATATAAATGACGTTCCTTTCCAATTTCCCCCCGGTGGACTCTTGTGGGGGTTGCGCTTAAAATCTTAAAGGTGGTAAACCTTCTCTGGGGTTCGGACAACAACTACTCCAAGTTTCATCGAAATCGGTAGAACAGTTTAGGAATGCAAAACGGACAGACAGACAGACTACAGCTATCTATTGTTACTAAGATTTTTTTTATGAACAATGGGTGAAACCCCCAGTTACAACTAGTTAAAATTACAAATCTTACCTGTAAGGATGGACCCATAAAGGAACGCGTTCATCTTCCCAAATTTTCTTAAACATGGTCAGTAACTGGGACGCCATCAACTCCTGACGTAAATCATCCCCACATTTAACGATAACGGGCAAAAGTCTCCAATTAGCCATGTGACCATAAGGTGATGACTCACGAACCCGCTTTTCTTTATTCGACCAAGGCTCTTTGAGCGCCGCCGCTGAAGGATCTTTGGCATCGTGAACGAAAGTTTTCGTCCTTTCTTCGGACACCGAATCGAACAATCGTTTGCGAATCTCAGCCGCATACGTCAAGATTGGTTCGCGCGAATCACTCGATTCCTGGCTCATTTGAGAGATGGTATCTCGATCGCACGGTTTACGCAATTGCAGATACTGTTGCGAAATTTCATCGTCCTCCTGCGACCAACAAGCCTCGGCCTCGCTATCCTCAATATTACAGGACATTATCGATGGACCCGGACTCGGTGCTTGGTCGTATTTGTTAATCAGATTTTCTTCAGATCGAGTATGGCGTAGGGCATTCATGACCTTAGCCGGAACGGGAGACTTGTACAAATCGTCCACTTCTAATACTTCCACGTAGATGATATAGGGAGCTTTGTCTTTGGAGTTTAAGACAACCGCTTCTTGGGGTGGAATTCGAACTATGTGATGCGAAATGTGGCTGTGTAACGGAAGCCAAACGCGGGCGGGAAGATTCAGATTGATGCGACTGATTTCGGCTTTCAGTCGCGTGGTTTTCTCCTCTTTGGTCGGAATGGAACTCAACACTTTACCAATACAAATTAACACCTTCATGAACTCTAGTTCGGGTGCAAGTCTTGGAGCCTGAAAAGGGATACATTTTAATGTTGGTACATGCTAAAGCCAGGCATATTGTACAAGTAACTATTAAAAAAAAAATGGTGAAAGTTTGAGCTATTAATATTAAGATATGCCGCGTCGTAAATTTCCGTTTTCCATTTAAATTGTATAACTAACGTCGGCGCCAATATTTTGGAATGACCAAGATAAAGAAAATGATGGAAATTATTTTCAAAAATTATTTAAGTAAAATTCTCATAGAAAAATTACGATCTACAAAAAAAGTCTCTTAAAATTTTTTAGTGTACAGTGGTACCTCGACATACGAGTTTTTCGAGATACGAGCCGGCGAGCGAGTGATTTTTTTGCTTTGAGTTACGAGCGAAATTTGAGTTACGAGTTCGGTTTAGCAGGTCGAAGGTCTCGAAAAAAGTTGCAACAGGTCGTGCATCTGATCTTTTTAAAATAGAGATAAAAGATAAAATTCGAGATACGAGTAATTCAAGATACGAGCAAGGTTGCGGAACGAATTAAACTCGTATGTCGAGGTACCACTGTATTTATTCCTTCTAAATTTATTTAAGGTCACTTAGTGACGTGGTGGACTAGACAGTTGCCTTATACGCCAGTGGTCCTGGGTTCGAATCCCAATGAAAGCCAAGATTTTTTTCTGGGTTTTCGGATTCGACGGTCGCTAATGACCAAAGTAGTTGAAGCAACCTTAAAAAAATTAAAAAAAAAATTATTTACAGTTAAAGCTGGATTGATGATAAATTTTTACATTTTTGGACACCACCATCTTGATGGAAAAATTTCATTTTTTGTAGAGGAATTTATTCTCTATAAACAAGTGTGGGTGTGAGGGACGGATTCCCAGTGACGGTGGGCCTTCATCAGGTATGGATGTCTTCACGAAAAATTGTAGGAATCCGGCCCCTTGACCAATGCTCTTTGCGGATGACATTGTGTTGGTGGAGAAAGTTGAGGAATAACTAGAAAAGTGGAGAGAGGCTATAGAAGATGGCGGGTTAGGAATTAGCAGGACGAAAACTGAATACCTGAGGATTGAAGGAACTGGTAACAATGGGAATGTAGAGCTACAAGGAGAGAAATTGGAACGGGTAAACTCTTTTAAATATCTGGGGTCGTTCGTTGCAGAAGATGGTGACCTCGACAGGGAAGTGAATCATAGAATTCAAGAGTTGGAAAAGAATATCCGGGGTTTTGTGCGATGGAAGAATAGCCAGTGAAGTCAGAAGCCCAATATTCCAGACAGATGTAAGCCCAGCGCCCATCTATAGTTGTGGGACTTGGGCAACCAACGGAGTCTCCGAGAAGAAGTTGGATATGACAGATATGAGAATTCTGGGGAAGACGAGAAAGGACAGGATCAGGAATGAATAGAGAAGAGAGATAGTTGGAGTGATGGAGTGCTCAAAGAAAATACAGGAAAGAAGGCTGCAGTGGTATGGACATGTGACGAGAAAGGGAGAGGACTATGTTGGGAAGCGAGTGGGCAGAATTCAAGTGGATGAGAGGAGACCAGTAGGAAGACCGAGAAAGAGATGGAAGTACTGTATCTCAGAAGACATGAGAGAAAAGGGACTGATAGAGGAGGACGCCAAAAGTAGGGCAGGATGGCGAGAAAAACTACGAAACGGTGACCCCGAATAGGGAAAATTCTGGGAGACTGGAGAAGATTTTTTCTCTAAAAGTTATCTCTATAAAGGATGTAAGGCAAGAACTGCCAAGAAACCTTGAGGTAAGCCTTTAAGACTGATTAGCCACCTGTTCAGCAGGACAGTGGCGCGATGCAGCAGGTGTGGATACGACATATCCGTTAAACACCTACTGTTGGAATGTCAAGAAACGGATAGCCTCAGACGGAAGTGGTCGGTGCCACCAAGCTTGAGAGACTGCTTGAATACTGAGAAGGGGATTGCAGCATGCCTGAATTTCCTAAGAAAGGCCAACCTCCTCACCGAACGTGAGTGTATAAATGTGATCAAGTGTGAATGCAACTGTGCTTCAATATGAAGGAGTGAATGAAAGAAGTGAGAATTTATAGAACTAGATCGGTCGCTGATGACCTTGAACGTTCCAAGCGACTATAAATAAGCAAAAAATGTAAATAACTCATGATCTGTACAAAATATCAAACATTTTTAAGGAAAAAGCTTATAGAGAATAAAATTTTCTATAAAAATGTCCTAAGAAAATTTTCCATAGAACTGATGGTGGTGTCAAAAAATTGAAACAATGTAAAAATTTATCAGCAATCCAACTTTAAACCTTGAATAACTTTTGAAGGAATAAATATACCAAAATTTTTAAGAGACCTTTTTTTGTAGAACGTAAAATTTTCTATATGATTATATCTTGGTCATTTCAAAATATTGTTCCCGACGTGAGCTGTAAAAATTTTTTTCCCATGTTATTTAAATGGAAAATATAAATTGACGATGCGACATCTCTTTTTATTTTTTAGAACTTATTTTTCATTGTTTCCAACAGAATTTTCGTTGTAATTAAGAAAAGAAAAATTACTCGTCCTTTTTATAAACAGTCTACCTGGCACCATGATAGAGATTTTTTTTTTTACTTACATTGCATGTACAATCAGTTTTTCGTCCTCGCAAATCGTTAACGACACCTTGACACGTATCGAAACACGTGCACCCGTTGTCGAACGCGCGGCCCGAGTTTAGATCGCCAAGGGTCAGTTTGGTCGACACCGCGGCTGTCGACTGCGTTGCGTTTGCGTTACGCAGCAACGCCGAGGCGTCCGACTGGGAGCGGTGATGCGTCTTTTTTAACGTTGAAGGCACAGCTGTTAGTGTTGGCATCGGTGGAATGCTTGGTGGTGGTGGTGGGGGAGGGGGTGGCGTTGGGACAACAACCTTTTGATTTTTTGGCCTAAATATTAAAAAAAAAATTAAGACACAAAATTAAAAAAAAAAAAAATGGTTTTACATTACCTCAATTCATCCGAAAGAATTAAATTTTTCAATTTGGTGTCATGCGTTTTGGAGCGGGATTGAATCGTGGCGTCGGCACTGTAAGCGTCCAAAAGCCAAGCGCATTTCAAAGAAAAATCGGCCGATTGACGACATCTAAAAGGGAAAAAAAAATATTGATGAAAAGAAATGATCCATATACGTAAGAAGTGAAACTTCTTTCGAATTATAAAACAATTTTTCTATAAATCATGAAGGATATAACAGAGCGACTAAGGAGCAATAATCGACGCAATTCCGTAAGACGTATCACTTATCAAGTGAGACGACAAAAGTCACTTTATAACAAATTTATTAAATTTCAAATGACAATTAACCGATTCACAATAGGTTCGTTCGCGGAAAACCATACTGAATCGGTAACGAATCAGTTCAAGACCGATTTAGGATCATCGCCAAGGTCGCCAAGCGCATGCAAATTTATGAGCCGAGTTACGATCCGATATTCGCGGTTTACACGAAATACGTTCGTTACCAATTCATTATTGGTTCTAGCGATCCTCGGATATTTGTTAGGATGAAAATTTAGATTCTCTTACTCATACACAGTTTGCTAAATTGTGGCTAATTCAAAATCCCGTTTCGTTGTCATGCTGCGTTCACACGAGTCAACTTTAGCAGCCCGTTTTTAGTTGATCAAAAAAAGTTGAATAAAGAACTTCGTGTGAGAAACGTAATCAACTTTTTAGTGGATCAGAAAAAGTTTGAACGAGTCATCACACTAGGTTTTTCATTCAACTTTTGAACGATTAATTAAAATCGGTCAACCAAAGTAGACTCGTGTGAACGAGGCATCTACGTCTGTCAACGTTAAATTCAATTAACAATTTTCGTGGGTTCTCGTTAATCCTCGACTTACTTCCGAACATTTTTCACGGAAAAATGACCCTTAATCAATAATAATAAGCGTGTATGGGCTTGGCGATTATCCTAAATCGCTTAAATCTACTTGGACGAATTCGTTACCGATTCATTATGAACCACCGCGAACAAACCTAATATGTTCAAGAACACCAAAAAAATCGTCACATACGCGACAGTTGTCGTGAGGCGACAACTTACAGTATACGAATTGGAATTTTTGTCTCATTTAACAAGTGATACGTCTTCTGGAATAAGCCTGAATATTTCCCTGATTTGAACAATGTAATACGGCATTTTAAAGTTACTATATTTACAAAAGACAAGGAAAACGAGTACTTGTGTAGTAGTGAGTTAATTTACTTTTCTTTTTTTGACCTATTTTTCACTAACAGAAGCACAACAACACTTTATGTCTCTATGGTCTGAACCAGAGGGTTGCCCCCTCCCTCACTTTTTCATTTAACTAACAGTTCAGTGTCAATCCCATAACAACAACAACACATTTTTTAATTAAACTGGTTTATTGTTGGTTAAATTTAAAATTAATTGATTTACTTATCACTAGAGTGCGTTGAATAACAAGGTTCCCACCAAATATGGTAGAAAACCAAAAATATCTATGGAAATTTGAAAATTTTTCGGCTAAAGTGAATTGAGTCGGTATTGTTGCAGAACTGATGGGTCAAATAGGCTTTAGCATTGGCTGGTCTGAACACGACATCAACAGCGCCACGACGACTATTCGAGAACTATTTTCTTGATTTCAACATTTAACCAGTTTCTGAATTATTCTTTCGTACAATATTAGGAATTCATCAAGTCAACTAAACCAACTTTTTGTTAAGACATCCTCAACATGGCTGATCGTGGAGGAAGAAAGCTACTACCCTCCAACTAGCTTTAGAAGTGGTGACAGTTGAAGGAGGGCTTCTTCAACACATGGCCTACATACAAGGAGTGTTACTGAATTTTTTAAGGTCGCATTAACTACTATGGTCATTAACGACCGTCGAATCCAAAAGCCCATGAAAAAAATTTTGAGCTTTCATTGGGATTCGAACCCAGGACCACTGGCGTATAGGGCAACTATCTAGTCAATCACGTAAATCGTCAATAAGTAAAATTTATTACAAATAATCATTATTATAATATCAAATTAGATTTTTCGCTTACTTTGAACAGTTATACTATTTTTACCAGCCCCCTACAACTCCATGTTACCGAAAATGTCTCTATTTTGTCACTGCTTTCAGATGGCGCTAGTATTACAGTTGAACGAAAACTATTATGGATGGAGGTTAGATATAATTTTTTAAACGTCAGAAAAATTATTTTTATTAATATCATTATTATTGTTATTATCTGAGAATAATTATGAAATTGGTGACAGTAACGATTGTAATAGGAACTGATAAATGACAACACAAATAGTTAACAGCTGTTTTCCAACTAAACTACCAGCGCCACCCAAAGGTACTAAAACATGCGACACAAACGGTCACTTTTTTTAGTCTTTCTCGTATTTAAGTGACAGTGGGCTGATTTATACAATACTAGCTGATACCCGCTCGCTTCGCTGAGTGTATCTAATTTTAACTGATTGATTACAAGATTCCTTACGTTCATAGCGAAATATAAAAATTAATCTATTTTGACAGAAAAAATTATAGATACTTTCAAACTTTAGATCTAAAGGAAGTTCATCAAAATTCGTAAACCTACTTTTCAAGAAAGAGACGTTAACTGTCTCACATCAGCTTCTATACGATTTTTAGTAAAAAAAAGTACCTGCACTCCTTCCTTTAGGACTTGAAAATCTTTCATACCAAATGTCATTTAAAACTGTACAGCTATTTTATGGGGCATCCATTAATATCGCGAGGCGTTTTTTGCGATTTTTAAAATCCCACCCCCTCCACTCTGGTAAGATGCCATGAAATTTGGCATAACCCTTTCCCCCAACTCGCAATTTAATGTGATATTTTTCAAAACTTGAGTTTTCTTAAAAAAATAAACGTGATATTTACGAGACCTTCCCTTTCCTCAAAGTAAGATTAGCTCCTGAACACCTCACGTAATTAATGAATGTTTTCATAAAAGAATAGATTAGTAGCTATCGTACAGGATCTTTAACAAAACTTCATTAAAATTCGTTCGTTAAGTAATTGTTAATTTTTTGAAAATTTTAGATTATTATTTTAATACATTTATTTCTAATTAATATCGTCGACAATGAACAATGAAAAATTTCGAATGTTTTCAAAAATTTCATTTTTAATTTTATCGGGTGTTAAATTGAAATTCATATTTATTTTCCAGTAAAAATTGTCAATTTTTTAATTTCAACTTTGTAGTAATTTCTTTCGTTATTGTGTAAAATTGGTCAGGCCTTCTTAAGGAAAATGCGTTAAAATTCTATTTCACGAACTTTACCGAAACTTTTTAAATGTACGGTTCCTGTAGGATATAATAGTTTTGCCATCCCATGGGAACTATGCATTACTCTAGCCTTAAAAGTAAGCTATATAATTTTCCCCCAAACTACCACATTGCAAAAATCATATCAATCTATAACACTGTGATAAATAAAAACATATCTATCCCACGGGAATAGTACATCTCTCCTGAGTAAAAAGTAAATCAAATCTTCTTAAGGAAAATGAGTTAAGACTCTATTTCGTGGATTGTAATGAAACTGCTTTTAAATACACGGCTCTTATAGAATACATACTTGTTTTGCTATCCCATGGGAATTGTTTATTATTCCGGTATGAGAAGTAATCTATATAATTTTCTGGACCCTAAACTACCACATTACATAAAAGGAAGTTAATCTTTTGCTCCGTAAAAAACAAAAAAATATCTATCCCGCGGGAACCGTACATTTTTTCTGGATATAAAGTATACTTTATGTTAAACTGGATTATAATCTATATCTATGCCAAATTTCATCCAGATCAATTTAGTACTTTTTGAGTGAAAGAGCAACAAACATCCAAAAGTGGTTGCGTGTACTTATGTACGCGCGTGAGAAGTTATACTTCTTTGGCATCATTAAAAATTAGTTTTCATTAATTGCATTCAAATAATCAATTTTAAACTGTAATTTAATATTTAATAATAATAATGTATATATTTAAAGATATAATTATTAAAAAAAAAAATTAAGAGAATAATATTTTAATTTGTATCAATAAATAATATCCAAAAAAAGCTGCAAGACGTTTATAAAATTTGTCAGGATCATTTTTCTGGTTAACAATTCTTGCATGTCATGAAAACAAAGCTTCATAGAAATTGCGAAATAAAGTAAGTAGCTACTTTTCAAAGTAAATGTCTTAATCTTATTTATATCTTGTGTTACTAAATTATTATTAAGATGATTGAATCATTTCAAAATCCCAAATTCCGTGATAACTAAGAATATGCATGAAATGCAGACATCATTTTCATCACAGCTACTGCAAAATTCAAGAAAAGTAATAACTTATTTTCCAATAATATGTGTCATTTGTATATATATATAATATAAAAATAAATAAATAAGTAATTAAATAAAACAAAAATTCAAATTACGCGCGAGAAGAAACCGAGTGTTTTGCGGCCAACTTCATTTTGTTAATTTTTGTCTCAAGATGGCCGCCCATCTAAAAATTTCACTCTCATCATTTTTCATAACGCGCCTAAAGAAGTATAACTTCAAAAACTATTTCGCAAAAAGGCCCCACCTATAAATTGAGGTAACCTGTTACGCGGAACTAATAACACTTGTAAATTTTATATTGTAATCTTCTTCTCCCGCGGCTATAGAAGTTTCACTTCAAAAACAGGTTGTTTTACAGCTAGGTACATTTAATTCAATAAAAATACGGAAAAGGACAATTTTCAAACAGATAATTTCTTTGGTTAACTTTCACGAAAACGTGCCTCATGGAATTTTCTGAATTGTTTTATCATCATACAATTTAAATAGACCATAAAGTAATTAAATATTAACGCGTTTATGTGCTCACTACACTTCCATTAGAAACTCGTAAAAAAAGGTAACGATGCAATCAAAAGTAAATAACGTGCAATTAAAAACGCCGATGGAAACAGCCTTTAAGTATGTATGTGTAAGTAGATTTAAATAAGAATTGCGTAAAACATCCTTTCTTTGTATGTATGTATATAGAATTTGAGCATATGGCTATCGAAGCGATACAATAATTGAATCAACTGAAAGTACTAGTATATAATAAATAGTTGAGGGATTACTCTTTGCAAAGTTTCAGCTTTTTAATGAAAAACGATAAGTCAAAATTCAATAACTGGTTGATTAATTAAATAAAAATGTTTATTAATAGTATGTCAGGTTTAACTTGAATTATTATTAGTCATTTTGTAGTCATCTAAATTTCACAACCTGTCAGATTTCACTATGTGATTACGACACACCTATACAATTAAGCCTAATTGATAACTTCGTATCTTCAGACTTAAAGGAAAAAAGAAAAGATTAAACTTTTATTTGTTCAGGAAATTGTTGAAATTCTAAATAACCTGCTTTTCTATGCATTCGCTTGATTTTTTTTTCTCAAAATTAGCACAATTAGCATTGAAACATGATCTACGTAACTGAGCACATTCAAAGATAACTAGATTATACATTTCATAATACTTAGGCCAGTCAAAATCGACATAAATAAATAATTATATAAAAAAGTGAAAAACCGACTTCAAAATATATAAACTAAATGATAGAAAGTATAGAGTCAAGGTTGGACACTCTTACTCGGAACACGGAACAATGAAAGCGGGAGTACCACAGGGAAGTGTAATAGGGCCTTTGCTCTATCTTACCTATGCGGCTGACTTCCCAACAACTACAACCCTACACATTGCTCAGTTTGCGGACGACGTGGCCATACTCAGTACTGGAACGAATGACAACCCTGCATTTGCGCTGCAAAGCTTTGTCAGTGGCATCGAACGCTGGTGTGCGAATTGGAGGGTAGTAATGAATCCGCAAAAGTCTAAGCTAATAACATTTACCTATAAAAGAAATGTCCCACAAACAGCAATAACACTAAACGGGGAAATAATTCCACAAGCCACCTCAGTGAAATACCTTGGATTGACTTTGGACAAAAGACTGACTTGGAGGGAACATATAAGTGAAACTATTGTAAAACTAAGGGAGTCATACAAGCGCTTATACTTTCTCATCCGAAGCCAGTCTCCCATAACGCTAGAACTAAAACGACTCATATATACGTCAGTTATAAGACCGAAATGGCTATATGGAACAAAAATATGGGGAATAGCTTCTAAGTCTCAAAGGGATAGAATTCAAACATTTCAAAACAGAGTCCTGAGGACAATTGCAGGAGCTCCATGGTACATCAGAGGAAAGGCCTTGCACAAAGACCTAAACATCCCGCTTATCGACGAAATGATGGGAGACATTTACTTCAGACATATAGAAAGTATGATCGACCATCCAAATAATACAATAGCCACGATAGCAGCAAATCCGCCCCCTCCGCCAAATAGAAGACGGCTAAAAAGACCAAGATTAGGAGACCAACTAAACCCGCAAATAAACTCTTAACTATTATTCTAATATATCTGTGATAAAATAATAAAAGTGGCTGTGCTTGTGCTATGATAATAATTTTAAAGAGACCTTAAAAGAGACTTAATTATATTATATTATACATTATCATTTTAAAACAAGAATATTATATTAAAGTAACTCATTATATTTATAGTTAGGACTGTCAGTGGACAGCCGCCTAACCTCATGATTTTACTGTGATTTATGTATAAGAGCCGAACTATATAGTACAATATATGTACAAAAAGTTGTCAAATCAATTTAAAAAAAAAAAAAAAAATATATAAAAAACCTTAAGCAAGAAATGCATTAAAAAGTAACAAAAAAATGGCATATCTTTGCAGTATCTACAACTTACAAATTATAAGGATGATACAAAGTACAATTATTGTTATTTTTGGAGTTGGTGTCAGCCAAGGAAATACGACTATATTGGTACTTAGCAATAAACGAAAATACCTTATGAAAATTATTTTTCAAATGAACTTTTAAACAATATACTCGAACTGTAACAATATCTAGCGACCTTTAAACTACAAAATACCAATTACCAACTAAACCTTTTTACAATTTTTACAAATTACCATTTATATTAATTTTCTCGACTGACACCAACTCCAAAAATAACAATAGTTGTACATTGTATCATCCTAATAATTTGTAAGCTGTAGATACTGCAAGGATACGCCATTATTTTGTTACTTTTTAGTGCATTTCTTGTTTAAGGTTTTTTATTTATTTTGATGTCGGTTTTTCATTTTTTTATAATATTTATTTATTTCCCGCGTTTTAGTGATCTGAAGTTTAATAACTGATTATATTTTCTTGAAAATGGTTAAACCTTCTAAACGCGCTGCTCTTATGAGGCAGCGCCGTTTAATATTAAAAGTTACTACATCATTCCTTTTTGCCCTTAAGGGTTGAAATTTTTTGCTTTTAAATGTAATAACAAAACTAAGTGGATTATTCTTTCCAACAGAAAAAAAATTATCAAAATACGGTTAAATGCACTATTTCATCCCCTATTTTCATCCTTAAGGGGTGGATTTTTTTCTTCAAATTGAAATGTCAACAATTTAAAGGTACGTTGTACGTAATAGAAACAAAATTATCAAAATCGGGTTAGCCAGAAAAAAATAATAATATTATTTCATCTCTAATTTGCAACCCCTTATGAGTGGAGTTTTTTTTTTATGGATAGGAGATTAATTTAAGGTTGTGTTCTACAAACAAAAAAAGAATTATCAAAATCGAGCTATCCAGTAAGAAGTTAATATTTCATCCCTTAGTTTTCAACCCCTTAGAAGTGGAAGATTTCCCTCAAATTAAAACTGGACCCCACGAAAAGCACCAGCTTTCAAATAAAAAAAGAATTATCAAAATCGAGCTATCCAATAAAAAGTAAATATTTCATCCCTTAGTTTTCAACCCCTTAGAAGTGGAAGATTTTCTTCAAATTAAAATGGGACCACACGAGAAGCACTAGCTTTCCAATAAAAAAAATCCATATCGAGCTATCCAATAAGAAGTTAGTATTTCATCCCTTAGTTTTCAACCCCTTAGAAGTGAACGATTTACTTCAAATTAAAATGGAACCACACAGAAAGCACTGGCTTTCAAAATCGCTTTACCCAGTCGGAAATGCTGAGGTAACAAACATAAAAAAAAAATACTGTCGAATTGAGAACCTCCTCCTTTTGTTGAAGTCGGTTAAAAATCGCTAAATTCGCAAAACATGATGTATCTCTGATTTTTCATAAGCCTTAATGTGCGTACTATGTATGTATGTCGTCGCCACAAATTTCATAGACTTCAATAGATCTAATATAATTAGTAATAAAAAAAGTAAAAAAATTTATTGATGATGCACAGATGTGAAGCTTAAAATACTTAAGATGCTATAAAAAGTATTTTTTATGATTGACTTGTTTCAAAAGATGAAAATGTTAGTTTTAGACCGTTTTTGACGGCCATTGATCCTACGAGCAAAACTTGTTGAATATAATTTGTAGGCAATTTACTTAGCTTTAAATGAAGTGCAGAGTGGGGTCTGTAAGCCTCGTAGTTCTCTCAAAATCTTAGAGAACCCATATAAAAATCATATTTAAATTTCTATTAAGTTTTGTTTTGCAATTTAAAATTTTTCTTTTATAATTAACTTCTAATGTATATTCCATCAAATTATATTGCAATTATACCTACATATTGACCCGCAAAAAGAAATAATCACTAATTGAATAAAATTCCCGAACATAAATCAATGATGATTATTTATTATTGCCGATCAATACGTAGGTATAATTGCAATATAATTTGCCAGAATCAGACATGCCATGGTACTGCAATTTTGAGTGTAACTCCGTAAGCTATATGTTCTCCGTGATCATTTGTGTCTTAATTCCTTATGCAGATTTTAAAGTATTATCAAAGGGTCTAGCCGAATAAGCCTATGTCAGCGGGCCCAGGCTGTTTTTTCGCCTGACGTTTATTTTGTTCTCCTCCACATATACCTCTAGGTGGGAGTAGTGAGTATAACTGATATTAGATCGCTACCCCTTCTATTATCGGTGCTAGAGGGGTTACAACCCTTAACTTAAAATTTGTTTTCTCCGAAACTAATAAAGATAACGGAACAAATTTTTCAAAATAACATTTAAGTTAATAAGTTCTATATTTTCTATTTTTTTGTGTTCACATCAAAATATTTAAGTGGTAAAACAATGAGTTACATATTTAAGGGGCTGTTTTTATACCTCCCTCTTAGTTGACACCTACCAAAAAAATATATTTTATGCAACTATTAGGTAACTACTTATCACAAAAAATTCGAGAAAATCGATTTGGTGGAACATACTTTTAAAAAATATAATCCGCACTAATGTTTGGAGAGCGACCATAAGTTCTATTTAAAAAAAGTGGTTGCGTGTACTTATGTACGCGCGTGAGAAGTTATATTTCTTTGGTATCATTAAAAATTAGTTTTTATTAATTTTATTCCAATAATCAATTTAAAAAAAAAACTGTAATTTAATATTTAATAATAATAATATATATATTTAAAAATATAATCATTAAAAATAAAATTAAGAGAATAATATTTTAATTTGTATCAATAAATAATATCCGAAGAAAGCCGCAAGACGTTTATAAAATTTGTCAGGATCATTTTTCTGGTTAACAAGTCATACATATCATGAAACCGAAGCTTCATAGAAATTGGAAAATAAAGTAGGTAGCTACTTTTCAAAATAAATGTCTTAATCTTATTCATATCTTGTGTTACTAAATTATTATTCTAAGATGGCTGAATCATTTCAGAATCCCAGATTTCGTGATAACTAAGAATATGCATGGACTGCAGACGTCATTTTCATCATTAAATTTCAAATTTCAAATTTTTAATTTAAATATAAAAATAAGTAAATAAATAAAACAAAAATTGAAATTACGCGCGCCTTGTTAAAAATACCGAGCCGTTTTGCGGGCAACTTCATCTTGTTAATTTGTGATGATAAAATAGAACGCTACTAATGCATGGCATTCGAAATACGTATTTGAAGATACATGATAATGGTTTGGATTTTTTTTTTGCATTTATTTTTCGCTAAGGTTTATATTTTAATAGGTATTTTTCTTTGTAAATATGATTGTAAAATCTTTTCTAATTGAATAATTTAAGTTTTTTCATAATATATCATTTCAATAAATCAATCGTCATCACTGTCAATTTCAATATATGTTATAATAGAGTTTGATCTAATACCTATATTAATTACTATTTCTGTAGGCCTTACAATTTTCGATTTGTATCTTACATTTGATACAATAATTGGATAAGGAATAATACGGTATTGTTTAAAATAGCTTGGTAAATGACCAATAATAATTTTTTGTAAAATGTAAAAGAAAAAAATGATTCCTGTGGGGTATCCTTAGGAGTTAGACATATACCGTCGCGGACATTTTTATCAATCGTTTTCAGATACACAATTTCATCGCATATTAATTTGATCTAATTTGTAAGGTTTAATCAACGTTTGCAATTTAAGTGCACAAAAATATTCATGTTATGACATCACATTACAAATCTTTAAATTTCCCGACTTTTCTCTACTATAATATGCATGTATTATACCTGAAAACCTACCTCTTGAATCACTCTATCAATTGCTAAAAACTGCATTAAAATCCGTTTTGTATTTTAAAAGATCTAAAGGAACAGACAACGGGAGCGACTTTCTTTTATACTATGTAAAGATTTAAATGGGTAATTCTCATTACATCTTAAAATTCGTGTCCTAGCAGTTTTTAAAATAAACCTAACCGACTTAGGATGTTTTTTTTTTTTTTTCGAAAGAACATCATTAAGGCTAAAAATGTTGGTAATAACTTTGGGATTGTACGGGCATTTGTGAGGAATAATAAATAAATATTACAAAAAAATGAAAAACCGACTTCAAAATAAATAAAAATTCTTAAACAAAAAATGCACTAAAAAGTAGCAAAATAATGGCGTATCCTTGCAGTATCTACAAATTACAAATTATTAGGATGATACAATGTACAACTGTTGTTATTTTTGGAGTTGGTGTCAGTCAAGGAAATACGACTATGTTGGTACTTAGCAAAAAACGAGAATACCTTATGAAAATTATTTTTCAAATGAACTTTTAAACAATATACTCCAACTGTAACAATATCTAGCGACCTTTAAACTACAAAATACCAATTACCAACTAAACCTTTTTACAATTTTTACAAATTACCATTAATATTTATTTTTTTGACTGACACCAACTCCAAAAATAACAATAGTTGTACATTGTATCATCCTAATAATTTGTAATTTGTAGATACTGCAAGGATACGCCATTATTTTGCTACTTTTTAGTGCATTTTTTGTTTAAGAATTTTTATTTATTTTGAAGTCAGTTTTTCACTTTTTTATAATATTTATTTATTTCTCGCGTTTTAGTGATTTGAAGTTTGATAACTGATTTTATTTTCTTGAAAATGGTTAACCTTCCAAACGCGCTGCTTATATGAGGCCGCGCCGTTTAATATTAAAAGTTACTACATCATCCCTTTTTGCCCTTAAGGGTTGAAATTGTTTGCTTTTAAATGTAATAACATAACTAAGTGGATTATTCTTTCCAACAGAAAAAAAATTATCAAAATTCGGTTAAATGTCACTATTTTATCCCCTATTTTCATCCTTAAGGGGAAGATTTTTTTCTTCAAATTGAAATGTGAACAATTTAAAGGTACGTTGTACTTAGTAGAAACAAAATTATCAAAATCGGGTTAGCCAGAAAAAAATTATAATATTATTTCATCTCTAATTTTTAACCTCTTATGAGTGGAGTTTTTTTTTTTAATGGATAGGAGATTAATTTAAGATTGTGTTCTACAAACAAAAAAAGAATTATCAAAATCGAGCTATCTAGTAAGAAGTTAATATTTCATCCCTTAGTTTTCAACCCCTAAGAAGTGGATGATTTCCCTCAAATTAAAACTGGACCCCACGAAAAGCACCAGCTTTCAAATAAAAAAAGAATTATCAAAATCGAGCCATCCAATAAGAAGTTAATATTTAATCCCGTAGTTTTCAACCTTTTAGAAGTAAAAGATGTTCCTCAAACTAAAATGGGAACACAAGAAAAGCACTGGCTTTCAAATAAAAAAATAATTTTCAAAATCGAGCTATCCAATAAGAAGTTAGTATTTCATCCCTTAGTTTTCAACCCCTTAGAAGTAAACGATTTCCTTCAAATTAAAATGGGACCATTCGGGAAGCACCAGCTTTCAAATAAAAAAAGAATCATCAAAATCGTTCACCCAGTCGGAAATGCTGAGGTAACAAACATATAAAAAAAATACAGTCGAATTGAGAACCTCCTCCTTTTTTGAAGTCGGTTAATAAATATATAGTACTCTGAAAACCATTCCCTCACTATGTCCCAAACTCCTGATTAGAACATTGTGTAAAGTTTTTATTGAGAAGTTCTTAAAAAATCCGTTTGTAACTATGACTTGTCTATTGTAAATACAACAAATTTTCAAAATTTCTCTGAATTTAGGATCATAAGGCATCAACAACTTGTCTAATGTTAACTCAACACTTGTCCCATGAAAAATAATCATTCCCTCACAGTATTACCAACAGTCGATAAGTAGGTATAATTTTGAGGACTTTGGTAACACTCTTATTAGTTTTTGACAGTTGGTAGTACGGTTACTTGTTCGGAATGGCGAATTGATTTCAAGCTTGTTAGAGTAGTTGTTGGAAGAAGATTTAATTGCAATATTTTAAAGATTACATTTTATTGAATCATTCCCTCACAGTGAAGAATAAATTATTTAAATAAACGATTTCTTATGAAAAATAAATATAATCATCATTTCCTCACCTCAGTCATCATTCCCTCACATTTAAATCGTCAAAACTCATTTCTAGTAAGATAAATAGTACAAATTTAAGAGCAAATGAAGATGAATTAATTTAAATATTTTTCGTTAATTTATTGATAGGTAATTTCGAGATTTCATGAGAATTACCCAATTATTATTCAATTTATAAAATTTTTATCCAATCGTGAGCCTTATCTATTCTTTTAACCAACAGCGAATTTCATGAAAAAAAAAGTACTGTGACGTGTCGCAGCAGATATTTGTACTAGTAGTTAGAAGATTGCAATAAATATGAAGGATAAAGTAATTAACGAATAAAAAATGGTACATTGTACATCGGGGTTGTGTTGAATATTTGCATTAGCATATGCAAATATGCAGCTGGTCACGACAAGTGTAAGAGGGCTTTATATATGTGGAATCAACTCAATGGTGAAAAAGCAATCAGATAATCAATTTTTAATTATAATTATTACCACTTATAAAATTTGATTACTGATTGAGTGGTTCAAAACTAAAGTGGACCAGTTCAATTTTTTAGGTACCGTTTTATTGCCTAGATAAATCCCTGGTTTTTGTAAAAAAAAAAAATTGAATTTTCGGTAAACTTGTGCATACAAATCAATTTATCCTGTATCCTGTAAAATAATTCGTTATGATCTCAATTTTATCTTATGCACATATACGATTGGTATTTTATCTTTAACCTCAATTCAGCTATTTTTAAAGAAAAATTACGAAGAGTTCAAGCTTTATCTAGCCTAAATTTTGACATTTAAAAAAGAAATCAGTGAACCTACTTGTTAAGTGTTTTATGGAATTCCCTACAATTCAACTGCGCATATTTTAACAACCACTAGCTTTCAAATTAGAACAAATTTTTTTTATTGAACCCAATCATCTCTATAATACGATATGACACGATCCATTGAGACACGAGCTCCATAAATTTTTCTTGTCTAAAAGATAAAGGTCGAGGAAGTGTAAAGGTCACCAAACAATCAGCTTTAGACTGCATGCAAAAAAGTGTAGCGTAGGACTAGAACTGACGAAATCTCTATTAATAGCCCGCATCAGGAAGGAATTTAGTAGATAACTCGAAGCAATGCTTTTATGCGATTTATTCAATATGAATTAAGCAGTGACATGGGGGGGGTAAATGGGATCATGAAGGCGACAAAAACGGTTTAGTTAACTAATCCTGTCTGTAAAATCAGGTAACGACAATCAATTAGAAATGAGAAAATTATACACGGAAAAAATAGTGGTGTAAAATTGACAACACTAAACTAGTAATATTTTTACTGCACTTTGTGTTCACTATAACCACAAATGTAATATTAGATAACACACTGTGTTGTATTCAGCTCTAACGTATAGTATTTTTTACTACCATAGTGAAGTAAATATATGTAGCTGTTACAACTGCTGAGTGTTGTACAATTAACAAATTTTGGCGTTTGCGCATGCGCCGCGTACAACATAACCAATAATTTTGACAAAAAAATGCAAATATGGTGTCATCCTATATAATACTAGTTAATGTAGTAAAATTAACAAGGAATGTTGTTAAAACTACAACACATTTTTTCCGTGCATAAACTAAGCTTAAGAATACGTTCAAAAATTGGGTAGAAACCTTGGAATATCTTTTAATTTCCCAGACAAATTACGAAGTGGTATAATTGAAATCGGTCATTTGGGAAACCCCTCATCTCCAAAAAAGTAAGCCTTCGGAAAAAAAAAACATGTCCAATAAAGATATGGAGATTCGTAATTGACCACAAAATAAAACATAATTTATAAAACAGCCATATGCATTTGATAAATCCCTAGGCAGGACATTTTAGATTATTTAACAAAAAAAAAATTTAACTGGAAAATTTAAGGGGCGGCAAATTTATTTTTGACTCCGGGTGGTATAAATTCACGCAAAGCCACCGATATTAATTGATATAATCTGTATCAGTAATCCGAAAACCCGGGAAAAAAATCTGAGCTTTCATTGGGATTCGACTCGAGGACACCACTGGCGAATAGGGCAAATATCTAACAACCACGCCACTTTATGTCTTTTCTGTATTTACAATAATTTATCACATTTTTTTTTATAATAATGGAAAATTGCTTTGAGATACGAGCAACTTGACAAACGAGCAAGGTTACGTAACGAATTTAAGCCGTATTTCAAGGTATCACTGTCATTGTGCTTTTTCTGGATTTACAATACTTTATCACATTTCTTTTATAACCATCGACCCGAAGAAAATGCGTAGAAAGGTCAGTGCTACGAAGAAGATGATGTCATGTATGAAACATAAACAAAAACAATCGGGATGACATTTTGGGGGCTAGACTGGATTAATCATATTCCCATTAATTTCAATGTGAAAAATTGCTTTGAGATACGAGCAAATTGACATACGAGTCAGGTTACGGAACGAATTACACTCGTATCTCAAGGTATCACTGTATGTTCATCTGTGCTCGTTAAAGGTACGAACGAAATGCATATCCTTTGTTGAACTTGTTAGTCAAATGACAAGAGCTGTTTGTTTTGCAGCCCAAAATCCGCTTAATTTCTTACATTATCCCCCCTCCTACATTTTGCCGTTTTATAGCGTAAACAGCAGATGCTTCAATACATGCTTAGCGGGCTGCAATTCATGCAGCCCGCAAAATCAAAATAGCCTTCTAATCTAACACTATAATATATCGTATATTGTTAAAATTTGGCGGCTGTTGGTAGTTAGAATAAAAATTTCATAGATTATAAATAAATAAATATTAAAAGAAACATGATCAATTAATGCTGGAGGGGCTGCAACCCTTGGATATTATCATTGTCATATAGAATTATAGGTAATAGTGGAATTTTTTAATAGCTTAACTTCTTGAGTGGAGTAATCCCGTTTAATCTATACCAATAATCAGACTGAAGTTTACTGCTTTTTTAATACTTATATGAAAAAAACGTGACGTCTGACCTGCGCGAGCGAACAAAGACAGCATTATTTTTCTCAGCTGAGACTCTTATCTAATCTAAAAAATGTAAGGTGCTTTGTTGAATACTCTTTATTACCTACATTTTCATATGTTTAGTACATAAAAAATAAATACCATTTCCATTGCATTTTTACCCAAAAAAAAAAAAAAAAAATGTTTGTCCAGGGTAAACTTCAAAACGGCTGAACCGATTTCAATGAAATTTTCACAAAAAGTTATTAAATATCCTAACCTACGTTATAGGCTGCTTTAAATTTCGAATAGTTTTCCCTATCTGTTTGTTTGTTCTTGGTAAACTTGAAAACGGCTGGTCCGATTTGGACGAGATTTTCACTACAAGTAGTAAACATTACAAAACGTGCTATAAAATACTTTTTATTCGAAAAAAAAACAATGATTTTTTGAGCAAAAACTGAATTATGATTAGAGGAACAATTTTTTGTCTTTTATGCCGACATAACTAAAATGACTTTTTATATTTGCTATACTTTGCTATGACGATTTCTATTAACCGATCAGTTCAATTTAGCTATTCCCAGCAAAGCGGGCAAGAATCAGCTAGCATACTTATATAAAACATGCATGATACTGGGAATACTCCCGTACTTCTAGGCGTATGTGTACTATATTTTGAGAAACCCTGTAGTAGGCTTTGAGGAAATGAATATATTTAACTAAAGCCTAGTACTCATTAGGTTCGTTCGCGGATGTGATATTGAATCGATAACGAATCAGTTCAAGACCGATTTAGGATCATCGAGGAAATGCATTCGTTACCAAATTCATAATTGGTTCTAGCGATCTTCAGATTTTTGTTAGGATGAAATATTCGATTCTCTTACTCATGCGCAGTTTGCTAAATTGTGGCTAATTCAAAATCCAGTTTTGCTGTCATGCTGCGTTCACACGAGCCAACTTTAGTAGCCCATTTTTAGTTGATCAATAAAAGTTTGAACGAATCATCACACTAGGTTTTTCATTCCACTTTTGATCGATTAACTAAAATCGGTTAACTAAAGTTGACTCGTGTGAACGAGGCATCAACGTCTGTCAACGTTCAATTCAATTAACAATTTTCGTGGGTTCTCGTTAATTCTCGTCTTACTTTCAAACATTTTCAAATTCGTTCACGGGAAAATAACCCTTAATCAGTTCATAAGCGTGTATGCGTTTGGCGATTATCAAATCCACTTGGATTGATTCAGTTCCGGATCACTACCGCGAACAAACCTATTAGTAGGCATGTTGCGCGAGCTGTCTAGGGATGGTCTATAGACAAATAAACGGATCTGGCCATGGCTCGCCTTTAGACAAAAGTGACGTCGACACAGCCAAAATTTGCGGAACATGTCTGTCGCATGCTGTCTCCTAAAGTCTCCCATTCCGATCGGGACGTTAGATCTGCGATTTTTGGTCTCGCAACAGGCCCTAGACGGGGATTCGTCTATAGACATGTCTACGGAGACAACCTGAGACGCGTCTCAGAGACCAAAATCGCGCATCATGTCTACTAGTGAGTAGTAGGCATTAGATCTTAGACTCTTACACTTATAATTCTAAAAGGATAGTGTGATCCTATAATAAAACAGAGGTTAATTAAGAAATTTGCTTACCTATGAACTAAGTAGGGATGGATAGCTTCGGCCACGTCCTTCATTTGTATATACATACAAACGAGTTGAGGCAGGTAAAAGTCGACATCGGCGTCGACAAAACTAAACATTTTATTCGCAATGTACGTTTGCACACCGGGTTCTTTCGACTTAAACAAGTAGTCTATCGCCATTGACACATCACACATTTTACTTCTAAACAGTCTTAGTAACGAATCCTCGGACGGTTTCGAATGCTCACCAGCACTAGCACTTGTTGACGTCGACGAAGTGATTTCCGTCACTGTTATTTTACTAACACTATTTGTATTGTCACATTTAACAACTGATTTATTTTCACTGACTGATCGCGTCGACGTTAAACTGTCACATTTCTGTCGAATTTCACTCGTGGTGGTTTCTATCGGGGACTCGTCAGAGTCGACATCCATGGGAGCACCCGAGTCGAGGCTTTCGCGACTGTTGGTCACTTGCGTCGAATACAGCTCGACGCTGGATTCGCGCGTGCCACTTTCCGAACCGCAAAGGATTCCAGAATCGTCGGAACCAAGGCTGGTCAGTTCATCGCGGGTCACTTTCGTCGCGGTCGGAGTTGTCGTCGCGCCGTCTGGCACTATGATGGTTCCGCACGCGGTCGCCTCACACTCAGGACTCGGCGTGATGTCGACCTCGGGAATCCGTTGCAGTGCCGAGTCTAAGCTCCGATTACGATGATGCAACGTCAAATGCGTATTCGTCACGGTCGTCACTTGCGTCACGGGCGGCAACGGAATCCCCATTGATCTGCACATAACATTTAAAAAAAAATAAAAATAAAAAAGCCATACAACCCCAATCTAATTACTCGACAAATACATCAAATTAATTTTTAGAATTTACACGTACATTAAACCAGTAACCCGCTTAAAAATTGGTATGGTCTCATTGAAATGTCCCTTTCATTTCATGTGATCAAGTAGGTAGATTGAAAACAACTGCAACTTTTTCTTATTTAAAAACAAAATACTATCGAATAAAAAGTTAGAGAGAACAATTGAATAGGAAAAAAAAAATGGCCCCCAATTAAATTAATTTGATTACATTGTAATTGAATAACATTAACGATGGAAAAAAACGTTGGTAGGGGAGTTTTTTTTAGTTCATCTCAATGAGAAAGTCTTGGCGTTTAGATTCCAATGGCCATGAAAAGTAAACCTCGATCTTTGATTATTCTTTATATATTATATCCAACACTTTCCAACCTAACTGACTAATGTAAGATAGAATCAAGCAAGAGCCAGAGGTATGGGGTCTCGTGAAAATAAATCAACATTCCTAATGATTGATAGAAATTTTCTCGCCATTTCACTGCTGTTGTCCGATTCCTGATAATTAAAATAAATTATTTCCGTTTTTTTTTTTCTTCTTACTATAATTTTCTACGAAATTTATTGGAATCAACGATTTTTTTTACAAAAACCATCTGGTAAATGAACGCATAAATTATACTTAAGTAATGAGAGAAAGCTCGGTTTTAATCTTAGCGATTTTCTTCTTCAAGAATTTACTTTCATTTCGATTTTTAAGTTGTTATAGAACACCCCAACTAATCGAAATAAGCAAAAAAAATCGGCCAAAAATTTGGAATTTCAATCTTTTGTTACGGGAATGTTCAAGCTATGAACCCTAACCCTAAGAAATTTTATCTCGAAAATTTCTATTTAAAGTGCATTGACGTTTTTGAACAGCTGGAAGCGACACAATGGATAGATAAAATTTTTTGAAAATTTCAGGTCGAACATATGACTAATATAACTCAGTGGTCAGCATTTTTCGACCTGATGAATCACTCGATATAAGCATAAGCCAAAAATACGTCTGATTCATAAGCTTAAAAAATCAATATATACAATTTCTAATAAAATTAATGAGGGCCCATCAAAAGAATCTTGAACATAAGAAAAACAGGAAACACAATAAAATTGACCTTGTTAAAAAAAAATATTAATAATAAATTTTCTGAAAAATTGGATACGTTTTAATACATTAAAACACCTTGAACGTTTCAATTAAGTAAAATGGTTAAAAATATTTGGTTTGATAGAAAAATCTTTATTTAAGGCACAACAGTTCTAGTACAGAATAAAATTTAAAATAAAAAAGCTCACTGTATTGTGATAACAACAATTTATTAGACCATCTCAAATATGTATATCAAGTTTTGAAAAACCATAAGCGACCGTAGCATTGAAAAATTCGACATATAGAAAGCGAGATTTAAATTTGACCCCCACCCTCCCCATTTACAGATTTTAATGACAATTTACAAAAAAGTCAATAATATTGTCACACTGAATTTTTGAAAGTAACGGATAATTTTGAACCGAGTTAACTAAAGAAAATATTTCCCAGAAGTTAAACTTTAAAACGAGTTCTTTTAGAAAAAATGAAAATATCTACAGTCTGTAAAAAAAACTTTACAATAATCGACAAAACTGTATAGTAAAATGACAAAATTATTTGAAAATATTTAAAAAATGAAATATTCCTCAAATACTATAAAGTTCATATACGACAAGAGAAAACTAGCGGGAGAGAAAAGGTGCGGACTTTGATCTTGTAACATTCTCCCTTCTAAGAAACTCATTCTAGTTGAGAAAAACAGGAAAAATAATAAAATTGACCTTGTGAATCAAAAAATAATAATAATAAATTTCTGAAAATTTGGTTTCAATTAAGTAAAATGATTTAAAATATTTAGTTTGATAGAAAAATCTTTATTTAAAGCGACAACAGTCCTAGTACAGTATAAAATTTAAAAAGCCTACGTTACACCCATTATAGCTCACTACATTGTGCTAACAAACAATTTATTAGATCATCTGAAATATGTATATCAAGTTTTGAAAAACCATAAGCGATCGTAGCACTGAAAAATTCGACATATAGAAAGCGACATTTAAAGTTGACCCCCACCCTCCCCATTTACCGTTTTTAATGACAATTTACAGAAAAGTCAATAATATTGTCACACTGAATTTTTGAAAGTAACGGATAATTTTGAATCGAGTTATAACTAAAGGAAATTATTCCCCAGAAGTTAAACTTTAAAACGAGTTCTTCTAAAAAAAATAAAAATATCTGAAGTCTACGAAAAAAAAAACTTAATACGAAAATATTTAAAAAATAAAATATTCTTCAAATACTATAAAGTTCACATACGACGAGAAAGAAGAAAAGAGAAAACTAGCGGGAGAGAAAATGCGAAGACTCTGATCTTTTAACAATTAACATAAACGACGTCGAAAGTAAAACGAGATGAGGTAAAAACAGTAAGTTTAAATATTATTTTCCCTCCTAAGAAACCCTATGAACTTCTTCTAGTTGGATTTCTAATAAAATTACAGGATCACCATTAAATCAAGATGGAATCACTATCGAAAATAACTCAGAAAACCACGTGGATCGAAAAACTGCATGGGGGTCATTATTAAAAATATAAGGGGTATATTTCATAGGGGGTTACTATAAAACAAAGCTCTAACAACTACGTGAAGTCATTATCTAAAAATTACTATTGAAAAATGATTGGTAAATTGCTACTGTTTGGGAGTCACTATTGAAAAACTATACGGAAAAAAAATTGAAAGTCATTGTCGAAAACCTACAAAAGAAACCAAATGAAAAATTACTTGACTTGATTTTCAAGCTACTTGATTAAAAGTTGTCTTAAAATTGAGTCAAACTCAAGCCAAATATTAACACCAAAATAACTGGCCCAACTTAAGCGTTAAAGCAATCATGTTCAAGTCATAAAATCAAGCCCAATTCATTTCAAAAAAATTCCAAGTTTCTTGACTCTAGGAATCTCTATAAATGGAAGGCACTATGAGAAGATTATTAAGGATAATGGATTGACAAACTATATGGAATCAAAAACGAAAAATGATAAGGTAACTTTTGAAAAAAAAAATTGTAAAAGCTACTGAAGGATCACTATTGATAGAGCTCAGAAAACTATGGAGGACAGGAGAACTATTGAAAAATAATCTGGAAAAACTATCTGGGGGCATTATCGAAAAACTACGTGGGAACCTTTTTTTAAAAGAGATACGAAAAGTATTAAAAAAGTCCTAAAACACCACGTAATAAATAATTTTTTACAAGTACAATAAACCTCAATATAACGAACTTCGGATATATGGGACAAAAAAACCGATCAAATTGAAGATGTCTTACAATGGCTAGAAGTAGATAAGGGCAACTCTGGGTATAATATCATGACTGAAGGTGAAATAGTAGACTAAGTTATAAACTTAAAATTATCTACTACAAGGCGTCACAGTACTTTTTTTTTATATAATTTTCTGTTCGTTAAAAAAAAAACTATAAGTACATACAGCCACTATCTATATGCAAACTCCCACCCTTAACCGCAGAACTGTCCTTATTTGAATTTTCCCAGGAAAAAGTTTCAAATAAAAGTTGTAGGCATTGTTGATTCAAGGAACTATAGCAAGTTTAAAGAAAATTGTTAGAGCCGTTTTCGAAGAAAATTGAAAAAACTCAAAAACCCCTAGAATAAAGTGGAGCTTTCGGTCACCCGATTTCAACCCAAAGCTTCGCGGCTCAACTAGG
This sequence comes from Sisyra nigra, assembly GCA_958496155.1. Taxonomy (NCBI): domain Eukaryota; kingdom Metazoa; phylum Arthropoda; class Insecta; order Neuroptera; family Sisyridae; genus Sisyra; species Sisyra nigra. The sequence goes on from OY292318.1 coordinate 38,614,154, forward strand.
TATAATATGGTGATCAATTGGTGAAATTCGGATAAAGCTTACGATACGATATAGCCGCACATACAGACATGTTTCTAAAAAACACTTTTTGAATTTAGGGGGCCTCAAAAGTAAAAATGAGGATGGTAGCGTGAAAGTAGCGAAGAAGAATAAATAACCCTGCCAAAAATGAAGTTATCCGTGATAAAAGCACATCTCGATGATCTATAATATTTATTACGTATTCGTTAATAAATAACGTATTCGTTAGATAACGAAGTTCAACTAAATGAAACGGTTTTCGTAATTTTAGGCAGTTTATAATAAAAAAAACAAAAAGCTTCTAAATGGAAACTAAGCTTCATTCCTTTTTCAAAGCAGGAAAACCGAAAGCAAACATGTCGATATCAAAGTTTTTTGATTTTTTAACGATACCTCCTCCCCCCAATTAGTCCGTTATATCGAGGTTTTACTGTACTCAGTGTTTATTTGAGAAAACTTAGCAGTTGCTCACCTGAAATCCAGACTTAGATTTCGTTGATGATTTCCAAGTCGTGGTGGTCGATTCGATGTAGCAATTGATCCATTCGAAGACGTTCGGCCGTGCACGTGAACATGGACTTGTCGCAGAAGATGACGATTTCCCGCTTCCAAGAGACTCTCGGCGGTCGGGGACGATGAAGTCGCCGACGACGAAACAATCATCGCCGAGCCGGGGCACCGTTGCACCACCTCACTCATCGTTTCGGAAATGATCAACGCTCGAAGCTCATCAGCCACTAACTCCCCTCACTCAACAACAACGACCCTCACACATCCACCCCACAGTAAGACGCATCTAATACCCCGAAAAAAAAAATTAAAGAAATTAACGCGGGAAGAAAACAATTAGTGTCCTTGAAAAAACATGAGAACAAAATTAAGTAAATGGGGGAAACAAGGAATTTGTTTTTTGAAAAAAGCACTGATGCATACTTCCCCCCATTATCTCTTATCTCTTTCCGTCCACTGTGCATATATTAATCTCGATTTTTTCAAATCCAAATTTTCCCATAGTCCCATAATTTTTAATATATGGAATAATAAAATTATTGACCTTGTTACTTTGCCATGTGAGAAAAAAAAAATAGAAATTTATGAAAAAAAAAATTTATTAGCTAATTGTTACAACAATTCCGGTCAACTTTCTATGTTTGCCATAGAATTGATTTTTTACCCAAGAATTAAATGGAATTATTGAAGATTTATTGAAGAAAGAAATATTTACAATTTTTTGTGGCTTCCCTCCCACATTCCTTATCTATTACGCATTTGATAAAATATAAAAAAAAAAAATTTTTTATTCTTTTAAGGTCGCTTCAACTACTATGGTCATTAGCGACCGTCGAATCCAAAAATCTAGAAAAAAAATTTGGGTTTCATTGGGATTCGAACCCAGGAACACTGGCGTATAGTGCAACTATCTAGTCAACCAAAAAAAAAAAAAAAAAAAATATTGAAAGGAAAATTCCAAATATGCGAAAATAATTCGGATTGAGTGTAATTTACAGCGTACAGGTAGTTCGTTTTTTCCATAGCCAACTCCGTTCATTGACTATGAGGACTATGAGAGTACTATTGGGTACAATCTCACAATACCAACATATTTTCATGATAGTGACAAAATGTCTCGAACGAAACTATTAATGTCAAAATACAATCAAATTGAATTTGAATTAATTTTGGAGAGCCCTCGAGAAAAAAAAAGATCAAAATTGATGGGTGTGCCCGAAATGGTAAATGGTACATCCAATATGTTAGAGTGAGATAGCGCATCGTGTTTATGGGAATGAAAAATAAATATCTAAGGGTTACACATACCGAGAGATCAAAACGTCTCCGAAAACGGGTTTCACAGCAAAAATTTCTTTTTCCCGAACGTGAAAGAAAAAAAAAAAGAGAAAATTGTGTGTCTCAAGCTGTCACACACAGTCACAAACAATAACAAGAATAATATATTAAAAAACATATACATATAAACCACATATAGAGCACTGATGTGATAAATAAATGGCGAATGTGTCGATTTTCGTCAGGATTTGTCCCGGGGTTAATTTCACAGCCACTTCGCGGTGATTGATTTCATTTGGAAAATTTAATTTTCACCAACACTTTTTGACGTTTTGTAAAAAAAAATTAAGAAATAACCCACACATAACGTTAACGTGCCAACAGCACGGCGGCCATGTTTCTTACTACGAACGCGTGTGGCGACATCACACGCTTGACGGATCAACTAAAAGTGACGTTGTCAAAATTCAAACTTCAAGTTCTTAAACTCTTTATAATCAGATAAATGATTAAAATCATATTATTATAATTCAATTAACAAATTATTTATGTTCTAATTTTTAGCATTCCAATTTGATTTTAGCTGATAAATATACAAGAAAGAAGTTAACATAGAATTTTTTTTTCCAATTAAACTATATACCAAAGAATTATTGCTCCTAAAATGCTCCTCCAAAATCCACAATTGCTCCAAGTGTACAATTATTAATTAATCAAAAATTAATTTTTAAAAAATTTGCAAATTAAAATTGCTAAAAATTCCAAAATAATCATTTTTATTGAGGTTTAATTTTTTTAAAAAATTGCTCCTTTAATGCTCTTTCACGATCTCCGATCGCTCTATGCGTACAGCTATTAGTTAATTAATTATTAAAAATTTGCATGCAGATACTCAAACATTAAAATTTTTATAAAATAAAAAATAACCACTAGTTTATTGATTTTTGTAATATTTATAATAATTAATTTTTCTAACTATTTGTATTGTTGTACTTTGACGTCATCAATGGTCGTTGGATCGTATTTTTTAAATTTATTTTACTAAACGATATATAGACCAGGGTCGATAATTTTTGAACCCAACAAAAATTATAGTAGTATAAAACCTATAAGAAAAGGAAGAGAATATAACAAAAATGAAAGAAAAAATAAATTACGGTCGATCTGGGGTCGGGAAATGGAAAAGGAAGAGGGGTTTAAGAGTAGAAACGGTTTATCTCGATTTCCGACAAAACAACAAGTCCTATGGAAAAAAGTTAAATAGCAAAGTTGTAGATAATAAGAAGATCTACAACTTTTTTACTAACACTTTTTTCACATAACTTCAAAATTTATGTAAAAAATTCCAATAACCAAGTTTTTGATTTTTTATTTATATCTTGTACAAAAAAAAAATTCATAAAATTTTTTTAAAATTTACTTTTTAATGTCCCAAACACATTGCATTTTTTTTTTTAAATTTAATTTTTTCACCATTTAATGACTTAATATCGGAAAGGTACCCTAATTTTCAGTCGAATATTCTCACATCAAAACATCTTATTTTTTTAAAAAATCGGTAGGCTTTTTGTTCGTTTAAACCCCTACTTTCTGATGGTGCAAAAAATATATACATGAACATGTAAAAATGTTCTCAGAATATGTAACAATTAAAGTGTAAATTTTAATAAATTGTTCAAAATTGTACGTAATAAAATTGTACAAACCCACTTAATGGCGCAGTGGTTAGAGCAACTGCTCTCTCTGCTACATGCGCCAGTGGTTCTGGGTTCGATCCCCATCGAATCCCTAGATATAAGATTAAAAATTAAGATTCAAGACCTACAGAATATTTTTGTGTGTAAGACAGTCGTGATATGACCATAGATGTTAAAGCGACAATAAACACAAAAAAAAATTGTACAAATACAACTTTGAGCAATTTATTAAAATTTACACTTTAATTGTTGCATTTTCTGGGAACATTTAACATTATAATGTATATATTTTTTTGCACCATCAGAAAGTAGAGGTTTCAACGAACAAAAAGCTCACCAACTTTTTTAAAAAAGTAAAAATGTTGACGTGAGAATTTTTGATTGAAAATTCGGATGTTTTTTCGATATTTAATCACTATGAGGTGAAAAACTTAATATTTTAAATCAAAAAATTACAGTCTGGTTGGGACATTGAAAGTAAGTTTTGACCAAATTTCATGAAATTATTAATTTTGTAAAAGATAAAAAGAAAAATCCAAAAACTTAGTTATTGGAATTTTTCACATAAATTTTGAGGTTATGTAAAAAAAGTGTTAGCACAAAAGTTGTAGATCTTCTTATTATCTACAACTTTGGTATTTAACTTTTTTCCAAAGGACTTGTAGTTTTGTTGGAAATCGAGATAAACTGTTTCTACTCTTAAACCTCTCCTCCTTTTCCACTTCCCGACCCCAGATCGACCGTAATTTATATTTCTTTTTACATTTTTGATATATTCTTTTTCTTTTCTAATGGGTTTCATCCCACTATAATTTTGTTTCACTTTTTACCATTTTCAAAGGCTTTAGCTCTAGTTTAATATGCTAATTTGTTATTATATAAACATTATGGCGAACTTAAAATGGTCGTAATGACAACTTATGAAAAAGAAAACTTAGTTTCCATAACACAAGACTGAAACGACAAGACGGTGACCTTAACAGACCCTTAGGACTCTTAAGAAAACTTTTAGAACCACACTCTCCCATAGACGTACCAGCTAAATTGATCTTATATAAATCCCTCATTCGACCTATTTTGACTTATGGAATAAAATTGTGAGGCTTCACTAAGCCTTCTAATAACAAACGCATCCAATCATTTCAATCAAAACTCCTTCGAAATATCCTAAACGCTCCTTATTGTGTCACAAATGAAGTAATTCATAGAGATCTAAACATTCCTTATATTTCCGATAGATTCATTAAATTCCAGGACAACTTATTTTCTCATTATAATCCAGAAGGTCAAATTCTTTCCTCTGTCCAGCACCCAAAAAATCGTTTAAAGCGACAATGGTCAAGAGACCACCCCCCAATTTCTTAAATAGTTCCAGTGCTATGTGGGTGGTGGCTTTCATCTACAATCTACATAATCATATCATATTTTATCTTTACCCGAGTCGAAATTTTAGAGCTATTTTGGCCCTAAAATGAATCTCTTACCCTCATTTCAACCTACAAAGAGTAAAATGAACCTCATCTCAACCTATTCCATCGTCCTCATTTTAACCTACATGAAATTTTTATTATATTATGTGAACCTCGTTTCGTCCCAAAAAAAGTTTTATAATCATAAAACATAAAACTTGGTTGTAAATCTGCTTTTTTTTTACAATACCTATTACAAATATTATTTACTAATAACCCAAATTTTTGATCTCCCTCTTTCCTATACTTGGACACTTAATATTATATTGTGTAGCCTCTACTAGCAAAGAATTTATTGTGTATCTGGATATGATCCATTACTGGTTTGATCCTTAATCCTGTTCACTCTTGTTCATTTTTACTCAGCTTTAGTCTCTTGTTAACCGTTCGAGTGGCTAACGTTCGTCATAATACAACAATTGAATAAACTTATTTCACTACCTATTTGATTTATTTTTCAATATTGTCTATATCAAAAGGCCTAAAAGTGTAAATGTAAAAAATTCAAAAGTGAAAAAACCGAGCTTAAAAGAAAAAGTGTGAAGAAATTTGCTTTAATTTATTATCTTGAAAGTAATCAGAGAGATGTTATACAATTAAATAAAATTTCTAAAGAAATGTGCATGGTTGGGTATATTGTGGATTATAATAAAAGGAAATCCGACAATAAAAGAGCTGGTAAACGAGGACAAGGAAAAGTAAGAACTAAGAAGTGATATTTCTTATATTCTTTTTACTTTTTAATTTATCGCTAATATTAATGAAACTTGTATAAAAAAAAAACAAAAATATTAAAATATTAAAATAAAAATTTTATTCTTTTTGAAAAAAACCCTACCAATAAAACAATAAAAGAGAGTGACAAAGAAAGAGCGGAGAAAAGAGAGAGAGAGAGAGAGAGAGAGAGAGAGTAAATAAAAAAAATTTGAACCTCATTTGAACCTAAACATTCTATTTTGTCCGATAAATGCCACTTGTAGGTTCAGATGAGGTCCAAAATTCAAATGCAAATGGTCCTCTTGTCAATCTACTTGAACCTCTGAATAGCCTAGATTTTGAGGGCGAAAATAGGTCTAAAATTTCGACTCGGGTAATTGAAAGGTTTTTAATTTGGAACTTATAATCCATTTGCTCATTGTGTGAATGTGTATGTATACAGATTGCAAATAAATAATAAAAAGAAAAAAAAAACTTTCCATAATTAGATCCAACGACAGTTGATGACTTTACCGTGCAACAATACATGTACCTACAAATTGTTTATAAAAATTAATTATTATAATAACTAGCTGGTCCCCGCCCGCTTCGCTGAGCGTATCTAAATTATACTGATTGAATAATGGAAACTTTCATCCCATCAACAAAAAAAGACAGATAGATATTTCTAGATCTTTGATTCATAGAAAGTTCATCAAAATCAGATAAACTACTTTTCCAGGAAGATATTCTATATAGCTATCTAGAAGAGCTATCTTATTGGTTCTATACTTTTTTATGAATATTATAAAATACTTATACTTGTGTTCTTTAAATAGCAATACAATTCGAAAATGTTGGATGTATTATATATTAAACTGAGTTTTTCACCAAGTTCAAATTTTTCAATAGTAATTTAACACGATTATTTTTAAATATTATAGACATTCAAAAATTAACAACGAAAGAAGTTTCAATGTTTCAAAAATTTTCATTATTAATTTACCGATGTTATCGGATGTTAAATTAAAAATCATATTTTGCTGTAGAAATTGTAATTTCTATTTAAACTTTTTTGGAATGATTGTGTTAAAACGCTATTTCATGAACTTTAGGGATAGCTTTTTTAAAAACACGATTCCTGCAGGAGGATAAGTACAATTGTTATGCTATCTTTTGAGAATCGTGCATTATTCTTACATACGAATTAATAATCTATATTTTTCTCTGACCTTTCAACTACCCTATTGCAAAAAATCATGTCAATCTTTTGCTCTATGACAAACAAAAACATATCTATCCCACGGGAGTAGTACATTTTTCCTGGATAAAAAAGAGATCAGGCCTTCTTGAGGATAATGTGCTAGAACTCTATTTCACGTACTTCAAAACTTCTATTAAATACACGATTCCTGTAAGATACAATTGTCTTGTTATCCCACGGGAAGAGTGCAATTATGTCAATTTTTTGCACTATGAAAATTCTCATTGCTTGTCAAGCAATGTATCACGCACCGGCGCTATCTACTTAAAATATTGGTTTGTAGTACATGCTATGAATCATCAGAGATGGCGCTGTATGTGAAAAAAGATTTTCCCGCTTTTCTGTTAAAATTTTCCTGAATTTTCTTTGCTATAAACCTCACACAGCCCGAGACCTTTCCAACGAATGCAAAACCGTGGAAATCGGTTCGTGCGTTCTGGAGTTATAGCGTCAGGAAGGAAAACCCGACTTATTTTTATATAATAGATTACAAAAATTGATAAATTATATGTGTAGGTAAGCAATAGAGCAAATTAAAAACAATTAATATTTAAAAAAAAACTTATTTAAATAGTGGTTATTTTTTTTTATTGCAATTTTATTTTTTGAGCCATACAATTTTTAAAAATTTAATTTTATATTAACTAATAAGTATACACTTGGAGCAATTTCGGATTCTGAAGGCGTATTTTAGAAGCTATTTTTTGGCATATAGTTTAATAAAAAAAAAATGTTCTACGATAACTTTTTTCCGGTGATAAATGTTATGTAATAATGTAACCTACATGTAATAAATTTTTAAAAACGGAGCATTTGTCATTTAAACGTTTAAATGTCCAACATTGCTGTCTTATCTCTTATTGTGAGATAATTTATTTAAATTTTGATAACAAAAATATGCAAGTTTACTAAATTCTTAAAAGTTTTACTTAGAAGGATATTATAATTTTTCAAATAAAGCTCAGCTTAATAAAACAATTATAAGTTATAACTAGGATAATTATATATAGAAATAGAATATTATAATATAGGCTTGGATATATTATATAATTATTTATTGCTAAATATGCGAGTAAGAGTGCTTATATATATAAAATAAGTACATAAAAACGAAAACCATTATTAACGACTTATATTTTTGCTTAAATTGTTTGAAAACAAGAAATTCTATCTTGTTTTTATTTGGGGTACCTTTAAATAATGTGCCTATACTTCTAAATTCTATGGAAAAATTAACGTAGACTGCGTTTCACTAAGGACTTATAACATTCCTAAAAAGAAAAGCATTCCTATTCTGAATCCCAAAAAGGGTTTTTAGAAGCATGTTTGTATGTGACAGCAATATCGTATCAAAATCTTGATCAGAATTTCACCAAACTTGAAATTTAGCCAGCATATTACATTTAGTTGTGTCGCGAAGCTTTTGGGGTACCTAAATCGGTTGGCCGAAAGCTTCATTTTATTCAAGGAGTTTTTGAGCTTTCTCAAATTTTTTTAAGAACAAAATGAGCGTGTTTTCTTAAAGAATTAATTTATACGCTATAGGTTATTCTTCCTGGAAAATGCAGGATTACTGCGGAATAGCCATTGCTTTCTTCATATTAGAACCGTTAAAAAATACAGTGGCACCTCGACATACGAGTGCCCTAACATACGAGTTTTTTGAGATACGAGCCGTCGAGCGTTCGATGTTTTGCTTTTAAATACGAGCAAAATTTGAGATACGAGGAACTGGCTTAGCGGGTCGGCTGGCTGCACCCGACCCGCCTCAATCAGTGTGCTGGCATCTTTTATAACTTGTGCTTGCGTTTTGTACTTTATTTTTTATTTAAGGCCGCATCAACTACCATGGTTATTAGCGACGGGCGAACTCGAAAACCAATGCAACAAATATTAGGCTTTCATTGGGATTCGACCTTAGGTCCACTAGTGACTAGCGTATACGGCAACTATCTAGTTAGCCACGCCACTTAGTGACCTTTCTGTATTTTTTGCATTTCCGAAAAAAATGTGCGGAAAGGTCAGTGATCAGAAGAAGATGTTGTCTATTGAATTAAAGCGTGAAATCATAGGAAAACATGAGCAAGATGAAATATGAACAAACAACTGGGTGACATTTTGGGACCTGGAAGGGGATTAATGACATTTTCATTAATTTTAATGGAGAAAAATGCTTTGAGATACGAGCAAGGTTGCGGAACGAATTAAACTCGTATTTCGAGGTATCACTGTACTACTAAAATTGGGTATGAGGCTATAGATTTTGAAAAAAAAAAATAGGAGGATTTTAAAAAATAAGAGTAAATTGACGTATTGGAATTAAATAAATAAATATTATAAAAAAATGAACAACCGACTTCAAAATATATAAAAATTCTTAAACAAGAAATGCACTAAAAAGTAACAAAATAATGGCGTATCCTTGAAGTATCTACAACTTACAAATTATTAGGATTATACAATGTACAACTATTGTTATTTTTGGAGTTGGTGTCAGCCAAGGAAATACGCCTATATTGTTACTTAGCAAAAAACGAGAATACCTTATGAAAATTATTTTTCAAATGAATTTTTAAACAATATACTCGAACTGTAACAATATCTAGCGGCCTTTAAACTACAAAATGCCAATTACCAACTAAACCTTTTTACAATTTTTACAAATTACCATTAATATTTATTTTCTTGACTGACACCAACTTCAAAAATAACAATAGTTGTACATTATATCATCCTAATAGTTTGTAAGTTGTAGATACTGCAAGGATACGCCATTATTTTGTTACTTTTTAGTGCATTTCTTGTTTAAGAATTTTTATATATTTTGAGGTCGGTTTTTTATTTTTTTATAATATTTATTTATTTCTCGCGTTTTAGTGATCTGAAGTTTGATAACTGATTTTATTTTCTTAAAAATGGTTAACCTTCCAAATGCGCTGCTCATATGAGGCAGCGCCGTTTAATATTAAAAGTTACTACATCATCCTTTTTTGCCCTTAAGGGTTGAAATTTTTTGCTTTTAAATGTAATAACAAAACTAAGTGGATTACTTTTTCCAACAGAAAAAAATTATCAAAATTCGGTTAAATGTCACTATTTCATCCCCTATTTTCATCCTTAAGGGGTGGATTTTTTTTTCTTCAAATTGAATTGTGAACAATTTAAGGGTACGTTGTAAGTAATAGAAACAAAATTTTCAAAATCGGGTTAGCCAGGAAAAATTTATAATATTATTTCATCTCTAATTTTTAACCCCTTATGAGTGGAGTTTTTTTTTTTTTTTAAATGGATAGGAGATTAATTTAAAGTTGTGTTCTACAAATAAAAAATGAATTATCAAAATCAAGCTATCCCATAAGAAGTTAATATTTCATCCCTTAGTTTTCAACCCCTTAGAAGTGGAAGATTTCCCTCAAACTAAAACTAGACCCCACGAAAAGCACTAGCTTTCAAATAAAAAAAGAATTATTGAAATCGAGCTATCCAATAAGAAGCTAGTATTTCATCCCTTAGTTTTCAACCTTTTAGAAGTGAACGATTTCCTTCAAATTAAAATTGAACCACACGAGAAACACTAGCTTTCAAATAAAAAAAGAATTATTGAAATCGAGCTATCCAATAAGAAGCTAGTATTTCATCCCTTAGTTTTCAACCTCTTAGAAGTGAACGATTTCCTTCAAATTAAAATGGAACCACACGAAAAGCACTGGCCTTCAAATAAAAAAAGAATTTTTTAAATCGAGCTATCCAATAAGAAGTAAGTATTTCATCCCTTAGTTTTCAACCCCTTAGAAGTTAATGATTTCCTTCAAATTAAAATGGAACCATTTGGGAAGTACCAGCTTTCAAATAAAAAAAGAATCATCAAAATCGCTTCACCCAGTCGGAAATGCTGAGGTAACAAACATTTAAAAAAAATACAGTCGAATTGAGAACCTCCTCCTTTTTTGAAGTCGGTTAATAAATAAAATACTCGTGGATACTCAAATATATCACAGGTGACGCAGTAATGGGTTACCTAGTAGGTATTTTGTAATATATAATAATCTTCAATTTTTCTAAATATTGACAAAAAAAAGTTCTTATAGGTATTTTTAAAACTACCATTTTTGTGGACAAAATTTTCCTTGTTTTTATACGTGATTTTCATTGAATTTCCAAAAATGATCCCGAAATAATTTTCATTGTTATCCTTATCATTAAAACATATTATGGAAACAATTATGGATTTAAACAACAACACATCAAAAACATTCAAATAAAAAAAATGTCAACAAATTGTTTCTACGTGCCATCTGCTCGATCCACTCAATCTGCGTTAATCAGAAAATTTTGATTTTTCAAATAATGCACTTTCCATTTAGTAAAACATAACATAATTCCATCCACTGATAAGAGAATGGAATTTATTTCATGCCATAAAAATTAGTTACCTTGTTCTTATCTACACGCAAAAAAAAATCGTGCAACTTTTGAACAATGAAAAAAACACGAGGTTTTGGAGGAAAATTCGATGGTCATCTGTTGAATTTTCCGACCCCGCTAAATCAACGCCAATTTTCGCTTAATTGTTACCTTCACAGCCACTCCTCGTTTAATTGGGGCCATAACAATCAGAACCAATTACGAAAACTGACCTCAAATATTTTTTTTAAAACACTATTTTTCTAATACGAAGACCAGTGGCGGCTCGTAATATTTTGATCTGGGGGTGCTGTGTTAAAAAAAATAAAAACATAATGTACCTATTCAATTTATGTATTTTTTTTTTTATAACTTGTATACAAAATCCATTTTACGATTTTTAGCTGGATAAAAGAATTAATCGGTCTTGATCCATATTATTCCTTAGCAATGACTCAATTTGTTTTTGTTTTAGTGTAGCGTACTATTATCTAAATGTATTTGTCTAGTCGAAAGTAGCGACAAAATTAATTAGCCACCTAAAAACAGTAGGATTTTGCGACGAACTTCTTTCATCGTGACCACGAACGTACTGTGGTACTGTGGATATCACAGTGCCAGGTTCGCTTGTTACATGCATAGATTGGATTACACGAATTTAAGCGTACATAGACGAAGCTGAACGAAGCCGGTTGAATTGACACTGTGAATTGAGCCAGTTCCAGGCTTCATACTTCAACGTATTCTAAGTAAGATTTAAATAGTTCGTTTACATAACAATTGAATTGATTATGTTTAACAATTTCATTATATTATTATTATGACTCCATCAAAATTATTATCATCTATACCAATAATAAGATTGAAAACGGTTTGAATACCTAAATCATGAAAACGTTACGTGTCAGCTGCGCGAGGGAACATGAACGGAATTATTTTTCTCAGCTGAGATTTTTATCCAATCTAAAAAATGTAAGGTGTTTTGTTGAATACTCTTTAAAACCTACATTTTCATATGTTCATATTAAAAAATAAATGACAATTTCATTGCATTTTTACCCAAAAAAAAAACATTGTTTGTCCAGTGTGAACTTGAAAACGGCTGAACCGATTTCAATAAAATTTTCACAAAAAGTTATTTAATATTCCAACTTACATTATAAGCTACTTTAAATTTCGAATAGTTTTCCCTGTCTGTTTGTTTGTTCTTGGTAAACTTGAAAATGGCTGGTCCGATTTTGACGAGATTTTCACTACAAGTAGTAAACATTACAAAAAGTGCTATAAAATACTTTTTATTCCGAAAAATGTTGATTTTCTGAGCAAAAAAATAAAAACTATAAAAACTGCGCAACGAAAAACATACATCGGCAGGCAGTTGTGATACAATTTACATATACTAACATATCGTAGAGACGACATGATTTTAAACTATGTAATTTGTTATTTCTTTATATAAATGTTCGCAAATTTGAAAATTATAACCATTATAGAAGTATAGCGATAGGTTAAATTCCTAGAAACCATAAATCCATTGTGAATTTACGGGTAGTTAATATATTATTAATAGTTCGGCTGAGTAAACGTTCGAGGGAGGAAAAGGAAATCCTCTGCAGTAAATATGATTTCATTCATAAAAATAAATATCTTAGTTCAAAAATGAGACCCGTAAGAATAAATAACAAAAACAGACAGTTCGACTTAAGTGATCCCGATTAGGAGTTTGACTAAGAGAGGTGAAGCCGTTAGGCAGAGCCTCCAGAACAAAAAGAAATCCAGCCCAACTTATTTTTCAAGAGAAAATAAGAACTTAGATGTGACCATCGCGTTGTTTTTTTTTACCAAAAACTATATTCTTCATTTTTAATTTATTTTAGAAAGATCTATAAAAATCCGTTGTCTAATCTTGGAACCTGGGAAATAGCAAACTTGCCGATAAGACACGAAGGACTTAAAATAATACTATATCCTAGAATAGTGAACCTAAGCCAACCTAACCTAATACCTCAGATCTTAAGATAACACATTAAATATTATTTATCCAAAAAAGGTACGCTTCCTAAAGGATAGCTACTAATCCATTCTACTAAAATTAATAAAAGATTTCAAATGATATTTGGTGTGAAAGGTTCTCAAGTCTTATAGGAACACAAGTAGATATAGGTATTTTACAATATCAAAAAAAAAAACGTAAAGAACCTACCTATAAGATAGCTTATATCTATTCCTGGAAAAGGAGTTTAACGGACTTTCATGAACTTTCTATGAAACAAAGGTCTAGTAATATAAAATTATTATTTTTTTGAAGTTATATTTCCTTAGGCGCGTTATGAAAAAATGATGAGAGTGAAATTTTAAGATGCGCGCGCATTTTCAGCCAAAAATTAACAAAATGAAGTTAGTCGCAAATCCATTGGGTTTCCTGGCGCGCGTAATTTGAATTTTTGTTGTATTTATTTTCTAATTTATTTATTTTTATATTAAAATTAAAAATAATTATATTTGTAAATGACACATATTATTAATAAATAAGTTTTTTCTTTTCTCGAATTTTGCAGTAGTTGTTATAGGTACTTTTTGAAGTTTAATGGTGAAAATGACGTCTGCATTGCGGCGCGGTTTTAGAAGCATTATTATTATTTTATCATCACAAATTATCAAGATGAAGTTGCCCGCAAAACGGCTCGGTATTTTTAACTAGACGCGCGTAATTTGAATTTTTGTTGTATTTATTTACTAATTAATTAACTTTAATATTTAAATTAAAAATAATTATATATACAAATGACACATATTACTAATAAATAAGTTATTAATTTTCTCGAACTTTGCAGTAGCTGTTATACTATTTGAAATTTAATGATGAAAATGACGTCTGCATTCTATGGATATTCTTAGTTATCACGAAATCTAGGATTCTGAAATGATTCAACCATCTTAGAATAATAATATAGTAACACAAGATATGAATAAGATTAAGACATTTACTTTAAAACTAAGCTACTTACTTTATTTCGCAATTTCTATGAAGCTTCGTTTTCATGACATGCATGACTTGTTAGCCAGAAAAATGATCCTGACAAATTTTATAAACGTCTTGCAGCTTTCTTCGGATATAACTTATTGATACAAATTAAAATATTATTCTCTTAATTTTTTTTTAATAATTATATCTTTAAATATATATATTATTACAAAATTATTAAATATTAAATTACAGTTTTTTTAAATTGATTATTTGAATAAAATTATTAAAAACTAATTTTTAATGATACCAAAGAAGTATAACTTCTCACGCGCGTACATAAGTACATGCAACCACTTTTTTTTTAATTAGCTGAATTTCTTATATTGGGTAAAGTTTTCTATTATTCAGATTAATTCAGATACGCTCAGCAAAGCGGGCGGGTATCAGCTAGTTTAATAATATGAATATAGACCGTATTTTCACATAATTTGTTTGGGGGTGCTGCAGTACCGCAATGCATATGGACGAGCCGCCACTGACGAAGACATTATGAATGAATTGATCGTTATTATATTATTTATATTATTTATATAGCTTCTTAATTAGTCAAAATTTTTTATGGCACACTTACTAAAGACCAAGTTATATCATTAGTTAACTAAATTTTTATAAATGTACCCGATGCTAGTATAAAGGTAGCTCATATC
Source organism: Sisyra nigra (assembly GCA_958496155.1). Taxonomy (NCBI): domain Eukaryota; kingdom Metazoa; phylum Arthropoda; class Insecta; order Neuroptera; family Sisyridae; genus Sisyra; species Sisyra nigra. Next base: position 38,629,168 of record OY292318.1, read on the forward strand.
TTGAAAAAAAATCATCAACCTTCACATCTAAATAATATAACCTTGTGTCAAAATAATCTAAATTCACGCGAGAATTTCAATTGAATTTGTAAATTTTCTGCTGTACCGTATGGGGTTAGGATATTATGTTAACATCTGGCCAGCGTTATATACTTAGATTATAATATAGACGGTTTTTATGTGTTTATATGGGTGGAATCAGAGGCGAGATGGGGGCTCTGAAAGATGAGGTCATAATACGAAAGAAATCAATGGCGCGAATTCATAATTGAAATCATAGAGACAAACACCAAGATTTACACTCAATTAATAATAACAAGCATATAGCAGCGAATCTGATCGTGTCGAGAAGGTCACACGGACATTTTCCTAGAAAAATTTGCGTCACTTTTTTCGCCCAACATTTTCTTGAGATACACAAAAATGATTTCATTGCAAAAAATCTCACTCAAACCCATAAACGCATATCACTTGTGTATATATATAAAATCATTATTCATTATTATCTTACTCATTTTGTGGAATAGTCAAGTAGAAGTGGCTAAATAAGCAAAAAATACAATAAAAACAAACAGATATTAGTCATATCAGTAAGAAAAATGTTTTCCTCTTGTCTTCTGACCAAGCCAAGTCTTAATAATCCACGAGTAAATTATTTAAATCAAATATATCCGTTTTGATTTCATTTAGATGAGGATGAGGCGGTTTCTTAATGATTGGTATAAATTGAACGGGTCACAGACAATCTTTCAGATGTCTAAATATTACAAACCATTACTAAAAAATAAAAAAAAACGTCTTACTGCTAGACGATTTTTTTCTTGAAAATTTCAACAAAAAATCATCATTCAAACCGGTTCAATGATGGATAACAACAATTCCATCCATAACAACATTTACAAAATAAACGTTTATCTATATATTAATACGTGAAGCAAAAATTTAAACCCCTTTTACCGAATATTATACGAAGGAAGGAGTATGAAATTTGGCACAATTGAAGTTTATATGAGGAAGTTGCGTTTTGAGATAATATTTTTTAATAATAATGCTTCAAAATACCTTAAATTAATGAAAAAAGACGTCACACACACTACCACGCTTTTGACACACACAGACACACAAATATGTAGATTTTTAAATCTCAGTTGTTCAGTTTGACCACAGACTTCAACCATATTCCAAATGTCATTATTTAAACAAAATAGTGTGAGAGGAATTTAAATTTTGAAATTGTAATTATTGAAATTGAAGGAAACAAATTTAACCGATTATTTGATTATTGAGTAATATTATTAAAAATATATTTAAAAGATACGTATAACTTCAATACACAACGTTTCAATCATTTTATTTGGTCTTCATCAGGTGTTTCTTGATTATTATATAACGTATTAATAATTCATTCTATATTCTTTTGGCAAATCATTCAAATAAATTACACAAAAAATTAATTTAGGTAGGTAGGTACTATTTGAAAAAAAAAGCTTAGCTTAATTCAAAGTTTTAAACAGGACTTATGCAGCCTATTTCCATTTTTTTATCTTTGGCTTTTAAATGAAAAAAATTAAACATAAAGGTACTTTTGTTTTACTTTTGAACGTAGGAAACGCACTTGAAATTACTTCTGATGTTTCATAGTCATATTTTTTTTTTTGTTTGTCTTAAAAATATTTCAGAATACTGTAATTTGAATTGACATACAACATTATAAAAAGAAAAATATCTGCTGCGTGGCGTCACAGTACTTTCTTTTACTTTCATTTATGAAACTCGCTGTTGGTTAAAAGAAATATATAAGCACCTTATAACTATACATAGCAGAACTATATGCATACAAGTATACAACATACATATATGTATTTATGAATTCCCAACCTTCACCCCAGAACTGTCTTTAATCGAATTTTCCCAAGAAAAAGTTTCAAATAAAAGTTGTGGCTATTAATAATTCTAAGAACTATCGTAAGTTTAAAGAAAATCTTTGCAGCCGTTTTCGAAAAAATTTGAAAAAGCTCAAAAACTCCGAGAATAAAGTGAAGCTTTTAGTTAACCGATTTCAACTAAAAGCTTCACGGCAAAAAAAGATATAATATGAAGGAAAATTTCCAAGTTTGGTAAAATTCGGAAAAGCGTTCGATACGATATGGCTGTCACACACAGGCACACACAGACATGTTTCTAAAAAATACTTTTTTGGACTCAGGGGACCTCAAAACATGTATGATATGAACGAATTGATATTTAGTTTTGAAATTTTTAGAGAATATTCTGAAATAGTTTTGTAAAAGATTTATGGAAGAAAAAAAAATAAATATTTTGAAACCTCTACGCTTATTTCCTTCCTTAACTTAAAATAAATATTTTCAATCATTACAAGATGCACTTTCTTTAAATGAACCTTGAAGAAAAAATTAGTCAAGAAATTATTTTCCAAACATTCGCAAATGCAATTCATTATCTGCTGTAGTTAGCTTAGTAACTAAAGTTTTTGAGGCAGTTACAAGTGAAGTGTACCCTTAGGTATGTAAATCACTTAGATCACTTAGATTAAACCATTTTTGAGTCGATGCCAAACAAAAAACAATGTGATACCGTATTATGTTATCTAATTATATTTTAAAGTTATACTTCTTTAGGCGCGTTATGAAAAAATTATGAGAGTGAAATTTTTAGATGGGCGGCCATCTTGAGACAAAAATTAACAAAATGAAGTTGGCCGCAAAACCAGTGGGTGTCCTGGCGCGCGTAACTTGAATTTTTATTTTATTTATTTACTTATTTATTTATTTTTATATTTAAATTAAAAATAATTATATATACAAATGACATATATTATTAATAAATAAGTTATTACTTTTTTCGAATTTTGCAGTAGCTTTTATCATACTATTTGAAATTTAATGATGAAAATGACGTCTGCATTCCATGCATATTCTTAGTTATCACGAAATCTGGGATTCTGAAATGATTCAACCATCTTAGAATAATAATTTAGTAACACAAGATATGAATAAGATTAAGACATTTATTTTGAAAAGTAGCTACTTATTTTATTTCGCAATTTTAATGAAGCTTCGTTTTCATGACATGCATGAATTGTTAACCAGAAAAATGATCCTGACAAATTTTATAAACGTCTTGCAGCTTTCTTTGGATATGATTTATTGATACAAATTAAAATATTATTCTCTTAATTTTTTTTTTAATAATTATATCTTTAAATATATATATAATTATTATTAAGTATTAAATTACATTTTTTTAAAATTGATTATTTGAATAAAATTATTAAAAACTAATTTTTAACGATACCAAAGAGGTATAACTTCTCACGCGCGTACATAAGTACATGCAACCACTTTTTTTAAGTAATGAATGTGCTCTATTTTTATGATTTCAGCGTATCTATAGGCTACCTATAAAATAGGTAACTATAGGCCAGTAAAAATCAACAATAAATTCGCAAAACATGATGTATTTCTGATTTTTTAGTATGTTGTTTGGGCCCTTTAAGGCCATGCATTGTCAAGTGTGCAACTCTCAAAAAGTTGTGGAAAAATTTTTATAGAGGAAAAACCGTGAAAATTTTGGATTTGTTTCAAATTCTGCTCGGTATCTCCTATTTTTATGCATTTTTTTTCAGAAGCTGTTCTGTACGTTTTTTAAGAGCGTCAAATTTGTGACAAACTAAGCACAGTTGGAGCTTTGCAGATTAATAGATCACTGTGCTAAGGCACTTTGAAAATAGGCCAGTTTTTTCAAAAATTGAAAACTTTAGTTTTAGACCTTCTTTGGATCGAAGTTGTGTCAAAACCGTTGATCTTACGAGAAGAATTTATTGAATATATTTTGTAGACAATTTAATTAGCTTTAAATTAAGTGCAAAGTGGGGTATGCAAGCCTCGTAGTTTTCTCAATATCTTAGAGAACCCATATAAGATAAGATCACATTTCGGTGGGTACTCCAGTATTGGTGGAACGTCAAGGTTTATTTGAGACTAATCACGGCCATCCTCTTCATTGCAGTTTTGCACATTTCCCCAGAGCAGATAGCACACATCGGAGAACATCTAAGCCATGCTTTCAGGCAAGTGCAGCCACCACCCAGCACCCTTTCTTGCGTTTACAAAAGAGGTGTTTTAGTAGCTCTCTGGGGGCAGGATCTTGCCGACTGGCAATAAGCCCAGCCGGGGTTATACATGCTTAAAAATCACTTCATGCAACAAAAAAGTGTTAAGGTACATTTCGGGGAAAATAAAATTTTACCTTTTATGTTTTTTTTAAAGATTTTGGTATCGGTATCGCAATCGGCATAAATAATATATTTTTTTTCTAGGAAATATTTTGTTTTTTCCGTGAAGTGGGAAATAATAATTGAAGAATTTTCCCGGAAATTCCCGGGAATAACCCCCTATATACTACTGACTCCAATCTGCTCCCTCTGTAATGGGGACCCATGAACGCCATACATCTTGGCAATCAGTGGCGGAACTACCATATCGCTAGACCCCGCGACGCGGGGAGCCTAAAGCTTTAGGGGGCCCAAAAATTTTGAGAAAATTAGTACTAGTGGTGCTGCAGTAAAAAGAGTAATTGAAAAAGGAACTGGAACGTTTAGCAAAAATACCAAAATTAGCACTTTTTCTTAAATCGTTTGCTACGATCACAGAAAATCAAAGTACGTCTTCTAAAGATGAACAGGTATTTGAACAAGTTTATAGCGAAAAAATTAATCCAACTGACATAAAATTAAAAAATCAAGGTACTACACCTAGAGATGCAGGGCAATTTGAACATGTTGATAGCAGAAGCAGTACGGTAATTGATTTGAATAGGGGAAAGTGGGGTATTTGAGAACAATAAACTTTAATTTATCCTAATTAATAATATAAAATAACAATTTTAGTAAACTTTTGCTATAACATAAACTTTAACTTATCTACTTTAATAATTTGATCACAAAACTTTTTTAAATTAACATTAGAATAACAAAAATATAGAATATAAAAACTATTGCCATTCCTATTTCCCCGGTAGTGTGTGGGGTAATTAAACTCAATCCACGGGGGAAATAGAAACTGCATTGGGTAATGATAATATATATAAAATAAATGTTAATGATTAACTATGTTTCACACAAATCACAGACGTAATTATTACACATGAATTGACCGTTTGTACATGCGTCATGGGCCTATTTCTTACAATTGGTACACATAATCCAGTCTTCTTTAGGGGGCGATTCATATTTTTCCGTGCAGAATATGCAATAATAGTCCACGCCGTCTCTTTCCTCGAACACCGTTTTCAAATTTCTAACGACCGCTGTATTGTTGACTGATGGTGGGTTCGTTGTACTTCTTCGTTGTTGAATATTTTTACTTTTCTTTGCAGTTTGCCGTTTTTGTTTTTCCTCTAATTGATGTCTTATGGGAGTGCTGGATAAAATTTGAGAATGTTTTCTTTTTCTTCGTTGTGAAGTTTCTATTTTAGGAATGATCGGCACGTTGGCTATGTCAGAGCGGAGCACAGGAGTTAACGGAGCAAGAAAAGTGTGTATGGTTAAATCGGTTTGATGTTCATGATTATGGTTGTGTGATGTTGTCGGTTGATCGTCTACAGGAATTGTTTTCTCAGCTGTAGTAGTAGTAGTAGTAGTAGTATCACGAACGGAAGTAGTATGTGGACTGTCATGACTGTCAGCAGTGTTGAATTTATCAATAAAAGGCATATTTTCGAAGCATTCGTTAAACTTGTCCGTATCGATGGGATGAATTCCAGCCACTCTAAAACCATTGATCGCTTTGCTTATGTTGGCTGTCTTGTTGTAGGCATTAGTAAACAGCTTCGCCACTTTGTATTGGGTGATCCGTTTGCCAGGATTGTTAACCATGTAGAGCTCACACTGTCGATTGTATGCACATTTCAGTGCACTGAAAAAAGTTAAGTCCAGCGGTTGCATTTTATGTGATACATGAGGCGGTAAGGAAAGAACATGAAGATTGTGTTCTCGAAAAAGCTCGATTAATGCCCCCAAGCTAATGTGACTTTCATGATTATCTAGTATTATCAAGACTGGCTCGTCCTCGGTAGGTTTAACAAAATTAATGAAGTGCTGTAGGTAATCAACGAATATGGACTCATTTATCCAACCAGAATCAGAAACCGTGCCAATCATATCGTTATTAACGCCATTCAGCAACAGGTCACACATACGCCTTCTTTTGAAGATAAACATTGGAGGTACATATATACCGTTTGCACTTATCGCACAAACAACGGTAGTGGTGATACCGCGCTCAGCGCTTGTCGCTTTTCCAACTTGCTTCAAACCTTTTGGCGCCAATATTTTCGAATTCCGTTGAACAGTATTGATACCGGTTTCATCAATGTTGAATATACGGTGACTAGGAAAATTGTATTTGCGTTGGAGGGCTTCTAGTTGATCGAAAAACAGTTTAATTTCGGTAGCATTGAACGCTTGAATTCGGTTAAGTGACGTTGCTTCTGGAGTTCTTAGACTGATGGAGGGATGTCGAGACATGAATGAATAGTACCAGTCTTTACCAGCCATCTGAGATTCTTGGTTAAATTTATTGCTCAATTTGTTGGCTTCAGCAAATGTAAAGGCAATCTTTCGTAGTGATCTAGGTGTGATGCCGTAAAAAGACTCGCAACAATTGAGGATGTATTTTTCCAATTGATTTTCGTGACTATGATTGAAGACAGGGTGTCGTCCTTTTTTCGGTTTCTTAAATTCTTCTAGATGCACTTGTCGAAATAATGTTGATTTTGGAACTCCGTATTTTGTTGCTGCTTTGCTTAAAGAAAGTAGTCGACATCTCACATCTTGTCTCGCGCGTTGGAGATTTTCAATTGTGTACCGCGGTGTTGTTTTTCTTGTGTAATTTCTGGCCATCTAAAGAGAGAATTTTTTTTTCCGTAGAACAATCATAACTATTGGAAACAACAGCACAAAATAAAATTGATCCAAACAAATTGATCAAACAAAACAACAACAACAACAACAAGTCAACAAAACGAAACGTTGCATCAGAGTTTAAAATAAGAAAATTCTTCAAAAAAATTGTAAAATAATTAATTTCTGACATATTAATAAGAAACGTCCACATTTACCCCGCGAAAATCGTTCCAAATTACCCGATTTAGGCAATTCATATTAAAATGCTCGATACTTAAAATATTTTCTTCATTTAACTTAAATAGCCACATAAAATTAATAAATGAATTGTAAATGAAAGATAATAACAAAAAAATACGCACTAAAGGTCAAGAAATAATTTTTTCAAAGATTTTTACATACGGCAAAAATTGTAACAAAAGATCAAATTTTAATTATTTACTTACCGTGACAGTATGCGAACGCCAATTTCAATATTTTTTTTCTGTCAGGAACGATGAAGCACACACTTGTCAATTCAAACACTAATAAAATTTTTTTTAAATAAAGAAATAATTAGAATTTAACTGTTTTTAATTAGCCGATGTTCTCAAATACCCAACTTTCCCCTAACAATGAAAATACCATGGATTTCGACCAAGATGTCACGAATAAGGATATTAAGAAACTACCGGTATTCTTAATGGACAATGCTAATTTTCAAAACAGAATATTAAACCTGATATGAAAAAAATGATAGTATCTGATAACTCCTCTAGACCTCAAGGGCCTTTTAAGAAGGACCTTTCCCAAGAAAATCGGTGCTAAATTAAAATTTGGGACGCTAGATACGAAACGCAAACATTTATATAAGGTTGGGGGCCGATCTAATTTTTTTTGCGGGTGGGCCTAAAATTTGTAGTTCCGCCACTGTTGGCAACTGTCCTGCACTTGCAGACGTGAGGAATGTAATCGAAAATCTAAACCAACTAGTCTCCAACCTATGTTGGACGACGCGGCACCGAATGGCATAAATGTCAAGAGTGGGCATTGAATTAGCAGAATAAGAAGAATCTTAATCAGAGACAAAAAAACCAACCGATCTCAAAAATTTTACTTTGAAATCAACTTTCATAAAAGCTAGTTTTTACAACTCAACCATCGAGGCCAATTTCTTTTGGAAAATACTCAAATAAAACACAAGAAATTATTCAAGGGAGTTTTTATTTTTATTTTATTATAACCATAAAATTGATACAAAACCAGAAAAAATGCTTTTAAATATGTATATTATAAAAAGCTGTCATCATTGACTATAGATATTTTATATATAAAAAAAACTCAACATAAAACCACTGGAACAGTTTTTCTATTTTCTATATAATATAATATATTGATAACAATAAAAGCTTCATTTTCTTTAAAAAATTCAAAAAAAAAAATTATTGATACATTCCTGAATTATTCGATCAAATACAAATTTTCAATAACAAATAACAATAAATCAATATTTTATTTTTATTAACATATTATTCGTTTAAAATTAGTTCACAAGTGCACGCTTTTGAGTGCATTACATTAAAAGGACAATTTTTTTTTCTTAATTTTCTTATTTCTAATATATTTTTTTAATTTTTATTCTTTTCTTTTAATTCATAAATATTTTCTTAACCCTGTAATATATTTATATATTAATTTAATTTTTCATTTTATAAATGATAGACTAATAGATTTTCTTAGTATAGTTTTTAAGTGTTTTTTATTCTTAATAATTACAGGGACAAGAGATCTAAGAGTAGTAGGTAATAGGCTTTGATCAGAACAACCCTTGGTTGTTAAAAGCTCGGGCGTGCAGAACGCGGTCTGTTGCAGCGGTCATCGGTATTAAAAGAACGAATTAAGATTAATAATTGCAAGAATAGAATTACAGAAAATTAATATTTAAGATGAGAGGCGTTAAAAAACGAAAATAAATCGATTGATCGTAGAGTATAAGTGGATGTATAAACCAGAATTTACCACAAAATTTCTGAAACCAAAAATATAAATCATAGGTTCGTTCCATGCGACCATCCAGCACGACCATTTCCGAATATATTAGTGCACGAGCACGCTTAAAAAACGTTCCAGACTATTTTGGCGATGGTTATGCACTGTTTTAAGCGGGTGAGTTTAGGTTTGTTCCAATCATCCAGCTATGGCGATGCACAAACAGACAAAAACAGACAAAGAGCAACCCAAAAGTGATCAAGAGACAAGAGTGAGTGAAGAATTGTTTCATCTTAAGCCGCGTCAAAAACTAGAATCGGTTAGCACGTGTTCAGATCCGATCATCATAAAGTGACAAGTTCGCTTTAGTTACAAAGCCACTTAAGGCTTAAGGGGGTATTCTAGTCTAGAAATTTGAAAAAATCGTTTTTTCTTTTCTTTCATATTTTCAAAGCTTCAATCTTTAAGAATATGTCCTTAAATTGATTTTTCAAAATTTTAATTATTTTTGTACCAGGAATCGCCAATTAAAAAAATGTCAGTATTAAATACTGTTGTATAGCCATTGCACGTAATCTTACCCGAAACTTTAAACGCGTTTTTTTCGAAACTTCTTTTTTCGATGCGGTAGCCACAATATCTCAAGTTCTAATCAGCCGATTGACTTGAAATTTGGCATGAATATTCTTTAAATATTTCTCTATCGTATGAACCAAAAAAAAATTAAAATTTTAAATTTTTAATATTTTTAAAAAATTTTATAAAGTTAAAAAATTAGTGAAAAAATCGACTTTTATTTTGGAGTAGCCGCTATTTTATGAAAAAAATTTTTTTTTCAGTTTTGGAGGTTCATGCGATAGCGACATTTGTAATCATCAAGAATCCATCACTGTTTTATTTTTCAGATGACCACAAGGGTAGATATCATGGCGACAAGGACACGGCTTTTTTTTTCACCCCTCTACTTCAAGGACGCATAACTCAATGAAAAATAAAAAAGTGGTTGCGTGTACGCGCGTAAGAAGTTATACTTCTTTGGTATCATTAAAAATTAGTTTTTATTAAATTTATTCAAATAATCAATTTTTAAACTATAATTTAATGTTTAATAATAATAATATATATATTTAAAGATATAATTATTAAAGATAAAATTAAGAGAATAATATTTTAATTTGTATCAATAAATAATATTCAAAAAAAGCTGCAAGACGTTTATAAAATTTGTCAGGATCATTTTTCTGATTCACAAGTCATGCATGTCATGAAAACGAAGCTTCATAGAAATTGCGAAATAAAGTAAGTAGCTACTTGTCAAAGTAAATATCTTAATCTTATTCATATCTTGTGTTACTAAATTATTATTCTAAGATGGTTGAATCATTTCAGAATCCCAGATTTCGTGATAACTAAGAATATGCATGGAATGCAGACGTCATTTTCATCACTAAACTTCAAATAGTATGATAAAAGCTACTGCAAAGTTCGAGAAAAGTAATAACTTATTTTTTATTAATATGTGTCATTTGTATATATAATTATTTTTAATTTAAATATAGTATAAAAATATATTTAAAGAATTAATTATTTTTAATTTAAATATAAAAATAAGTAAATATAAAACAAAAATTCAAATAACGCGCGCCTAGTTAAAAAAAACCAATTTTGCGGCCAACTTCATCTTGTTAATTTGTGATGATAAAATAGAACGCTACTAATGCTTCTAAAATCGCGCCGCGATGCAGACGTCATTTTCATCATTAAACTTCAAATAGTATAGAACCTTTTGTAACTTAAGCGAACTTTTTGACGTGGCATCGTTTGGGTCGACCCTCGGCCTAAGCTGGAGTTCAGTTCTTCACTCATTTTTGTCTGATCTTTGTGTGCTCTTGTCAGTGCTAGTCAATGTTTGTGCACCGCCATAGCAGGATGATTGGAACAAACCTCATGTTTCATGCGTTTGCAACAAAATCGGTCGATCCAATCGCGCAATTTGGAACCGCGCAAATCCTAACGGCTGACCCAGAGGTAAAACATGAAAATTATTGTTTATTATAGGCAACCCATGTCACATTGTGAGTAATTGTAGTTGCCTAAGCACAAACATAAGAAACGTAATCTGACACGCGCGTCGCGCAAATCCTTAAAATCTTTTTTACTTCTGTTATTTGAATTACTCAGGGGTGGACTTTCGAAAAATCCTTCCTTAGTTGATATCACAGTCTACTTAGAAATTGATTAGTAAAATATCCAATTTGAAATGTAAAACCTGTATCAGTTTTATACCGCTGACCGCCGCAACAATCGCTCGGTTACTGCAACAAATCACGTTCTGTATGCTCGAGTTTAAGTCTTTAACATTAACCACGTTCTTTTAGTACTGAAACTCAAAATTTAACTTGGAACAGTTAAAAACTCAATTTAATAATTTTTTTAAGTTTAATTATTTTCATTAGAAGTTTTCCTCCTGTTCGTTGTCAAGCCTAAATAATTAACGATTTCCAAGAAATAACCTCACACAGTCGCATTTTACTAGAAGTTAAATTATATTTAAGACTAACTCTGAATAAGTCTGAGGTTACTTTGTTAGTACTAAGTTAATATAGATATAATAATAATATAGAGATATTTTATTCAGTAATTAAAATTTACTAAATTTGTTATTTGTATTAGAAATAGTAATTAGAGTTTTTATTTGGTCATTTTTTAGTTTAAAATTTTTTTTTTTTGATAATTTTCTTTCGTTTAATATACAGGGGGGAAAGGAAGAATTTGGAAGCTTTAACCTGGTAAGTCGATATCTCGAGTGATGGCAACTCGAAGTGATGGCTTAAAAGGTTATTTATATAGGAGATTTTTAGGAAAATATGAGGACATTTTTAAGGCCTTAACACTCTGAAGGCCTTTCGATAAAACATTCAATACACTTAAAGTAAGGCGTTACATTAACAATCAAGGATCATCCCTGTACATTATTTATTTTTTTTAATTTTTAATTACAAATATGCCAAATACGATCAAATAGGGGTTGTTTTATTTATTTTTTTTTTCGGATAATTTCAATATTTTATTTAAATTGATAGATAAAGTTAGAGGGGCAAAAGATCGGGATTTTACAATGAATGCAACGAAAGTATCAAGTCGCGACGTTTCGCCATATATTATAACTTCATCAGGCTCTCTGATGCATGCTCAGCATTGTTGTCTTTTTGTAGCTTTGCGTATACCAATTATTTTTTCTATTTTAAAAACGAATTTGACACTAATAATTAAAAATAAATTATAAATATAATTTATATGCAAGGCTACAGAAAGACAAGAATGCTGAGCATGTATCAGAGCTCCTGATAAAGATATAATATATGGCAAAACGTCGCGACTTGATACTTTCGTTGCATTCATTGTAAAATCCCGATCTTTTGCCCCTCTAACTATATCTATCAAATCAAAATAACAAGGATCTGAAGGAATATTAAGTATATATTTTATTAGAATTACTTTCTTTTTTCTAAATACATTTATAGATATTATATAATTTTTTTCATTATATATATATATATATTATATAGTTTTTCTTTAATTTTCTTAATATATAATATATCTTATAAAAATAACAAAAAAAATCAAAGAGAGCCCAATTTGTTGAGCGTTTTCTCGACCAAGTTACCATCGTTTTAAGACCTGTTTTGAACCATCGATTTTCTCTCTTTTTTTTGGCTTTTTGGGCAGTGAAAAAGTGATTTTCTTTATGTCTTAATATTTGTTATTTTCCTTAAAAAAAAGTTTTTTCTTGAAAAATGTGGGAAGTAAACATAATGGATGAAGAAATTTTAGGACATCAAAAAAAAAAAAAACCTTCAGATCTCTTAAGGTATTTGCTCGATATGACTTTGATGCAAAAAAAATTTATAAAATTTTTAAGTTTTGAAATCTAACTAAACAATTTTCTTGTTGATAAAAATTAAAAATTAGATTTGATTTATAATATGTAGATTTTTACAATTTTTATTTTTTTAGTAAAGTGTATGGACGTGTTCTCCAATAGCCGGTAAAACCAGGTTTTCTTCTGTCTATCTATCTATCTATCTCTTTCATTCTTTTTTCCTTCTTTAACTCGACCCACTTAATTTCACTAATCACAGTTGGTAAGCAAAAGGTATCAGATGATACAAAGAGAAAAATGGGGAAGGGCGTCGAATCTCTTTTTCGTTACGTTATGGTCCTTAAGATTTTACTCTAACCCCAATAAAAAAAATTAAATCTACCATTAGTTTTCCTTCACATCATGCGTAGTATAAGTTTATCTAAAAATTTATATTATTTTCTTCACGATAACTTTTTTCATATTTATATTTTTTGAGCACCCCGAGCCTACGGAGGAAAAGTACCTCGGAATGCACCTGAACAGGCTTCTCACCTAGTATAAATACATACTCTACAAATCCAACTACTGAATCCAACTGAATATCACTATCCAAAACTGTGATGGGTTTTGCGAGGAAAGTCCCAACTGTCCCTGGACAGCAAACTAACTATATTCAAGTCCATTCTTAAACCCATTTGGACATATAGGATATAGCTGTGGGGAGCCGCCAGTAACTCCAATGTAGACAAGATTCAGCGCTTCCAGTTTAAAACTCTGAGGATAATAACTAACGCCTCTTGGTACGTCACCAATCATGCCATCCACAAGGAACTTAAAGTGGGTACAGTGAGAAGTTAGATAGCCAGATTCAGTCAAAAATATCTGCAGAGGCTGGACGAACTTCCCAACTATCTGGTGGTCAAACTTCTGGATAATTCCGGCCACCATCGAAGGCTGAATTGCGTCATTTCTGGAGTTACCTTTCAGAGAACCACTAACCCCTAAAAAGTACCCCTTTTAAGGGGTGCGGTCTTTCCAACCTATACATTCATCATATTTGCTTTAATGTCCAGGGACAGATTGCAAATTCATAAAGCGGAAATAAAATTAAAAAAATTCTATCCTTCTATTTCTGCTCTCTCACTCGGCATACTTCATTTCACCAGTCGCTGTTGGCAAGCAGGAGATAGACAGAGATATTAGAATTTTTTTCTTTTAAAGTTTTGGTAGACGATATCTTTAGGTAGTTATATAAACTAATTTTGTGTAATTTTGTTTACAACTTTCAATTTATGGTCAGTTTTAACATGCAGTGAAAAATAAGCATTTTCGACACATTTTACTTTTTTATTTTCGTAAAGGCAAGAAAGCGGCTAAGCCTCACAAAGAGATATGTAAAGTTTATGGTGTTGATTGGTTAACAGAACGCACTTGTTAGAATTGGTTTAAAAATGTTCGTTCTGGAGATTTCTCACTAAAAGATGAACAACGTTCTGGTCGAGCTTTTCAAGTTGATGATGACAAAATGAGAGCGATAATTGAATCGAATCGTTACATAGCTGTGCAAGAGATTGCAAAACACTTAAATGTATCATGCACAACAATTGAAAAGCATATAAGACATATAGGACGTGTTAAGAAGATCGATATTTGGGTTCCGCACGAATTGAAAGAAAGTCACCGAACACAACAAACAAATGTTTGTGATACACAATTCTAACGTAATACAATCGGCCTTTTTTTGAAACGAATTATCACTGACGATGAAAAATTGATCTTATACAGCTAGTCGAAAACGATTAGCCGCTTTCTTGCCTTTATAAAAATAAAAAAGTAAAATGTGTCAAAATTGCTTATTTTTTCACTCCATGTTAAAACTGAGCGTAAACTGAAAGTTGTAAACAAAATTACACAAAATTGGTTTATATAACTACCTGAAGATATCGACTATCAAATCTTAAAAGAAAAAAAATTCTAACATTGACAAAAGAATAACGAAATAAACATAACGCTAACTACTAGTGTAAACCGCTAGAACTTTCTTGCCAACCCAATAGTACCTATAGTCCTTGACCCTGCGGGATGGTAAAAGGCAAATTGTTGAGAACAAAAGTAGGGGAGACCGGGGATGGTTGGCTATAGGGGTAGGTAGACTAAGCGACAATAACTCGTCATCATCAATTGATTTTCATCAACAAATTAGGAGCGACGATGCCTCCCCGCGACCCGCTTACTTGTGTGAAGTGAGCTGCTGCAGTCACGCAGCGTTCTTGAGTGGCATCACATATTGTATTTTTGGTCTCTCTTTTTACTCTTAAGTTATTTTTTTCGTTCGTACTTTTTTCTTATTGTGCCTATGGATCCTATTTTTTCCATGTTAGTGCCATAGTTTGCATACGATACGCAGCTAAAATTCAAAATGGCATCAAGGGTTAGTTGACAAGTTTTGTTCCTAGAACAAAGATATAATTGACCAACAGAAATTCTCTGTGTTTAGACAGTCGTGAAATGACCTTAGATGTTAAAGCGACTTTAAACACCAAAAACAAAGTACAAACATTAATCTTACTTGTTGTTAGTTTAAGATTATTTTTACTTAGTTTAAAGAGACTGTTATCTTTAAATTTAATTCAAATTTAAGTTTATAATTAAATAAAAAGTTCATTTAGTAAATTTAAGTGTTTTAATTTATTGTGAACCTCTTTATTTACACTAATTACTGCCTAGGTCAACCTACCCCGGATATGGGGTAGGTTGACTATGCGTCAGGGGCTTAGAAAATTAACTAAATAAATATTATAATGATAAATATTTAGGTTAAAGATTAGTATTTTAGGTATCTGAATAGTTCTTCTATCTTAATCAATTATTGTTTTTGTTATATTAAGTTAAACATCAGAGATATACGAGGGTAAGTCAAAAGTTAGTCAACCATCCCCGGTTTCCCCTACAAATACCAACTTATCACATAAAAATCTTTTAAAGAGGAAAATAATTTTTTTTTTTAATCTCTTGTTTTAGTTATTGATTTTTGCTTGGCTACTTAAAACTTTTTATGTAAATTTACTGAGCAACTACCTTACAGATCTTATTTTATTTTATTTTATTTTTTTTAGTGACTGAGGTTTGTTCAAACTCGTATTATATGGGGATGATTAAAAAAAAAACCTTGGAAGAAATTGATTTGATAAAACATTAGCTGTTTTCGTTCCCTTTTTATATCTCTCGTGCGAATCTATACCATGAATAATTAATGTGAACGAGACGAATTTATTTTTGCGACGCTGTTGGCATGTTTGTGATAGCCGTGTTCGGCTTAGCCGTAGTCGACGCAATTTCCGATAGACGTACATCAATCGGAATTCGATCGTCATACAAAGTCGGCGCTTGCAAAATAATTCCAGCCGTTCCCACCAGCACAGCCAACGTGAAAATCCATAAAAATAAACGATCAAGAACCATAGCCACGTATTTCCAGTCCTCCTTCACCTGCGAACGGAAATAATAGTCCAGGTTAAGATCATATAAGGAATGTACTTGGGGTGTGTATAAATATGCGTGTTACCCGTGTGGAATCCTCCTCCCGCTTCGTGTGGTCAGCAATAAAACGGACGCCGTCAATCGCCTTATGCACTTCGGGACAGTGATGCCACGAGTGCAATGCGTGCAGGCTGCAAATCACCTTCGCCGTCGTCAAATCCCCATCGGGTAGCACGGCGCTTGACGGCGGCGACGGCAAGTCTGGAAAGAGTGCACACGGGGGTGGCGTCGCTCCATGAATTCGACATGCATTTGTCAAGCTGGTCGCCTCCAATTCCCTAAACAACGGAACAATACCCATTTACCAAGATCAATAGCAATTGATATGTCGTGCTTAAAGAATACAAGACAATCGCTTCCCGATATTCACCTGGGAGTCAATTCGTCACGTGATCCGGCTGTTGTAAAAGGCTCTTGCAGCTCCTGTTCGCTGTGCGTGCCGTAAAGCCGTCCACCATCGCACATTTCCAAACCATTACATGTCCGAACTAATGCTCGACGATGTAACGTCGTTGTGCTACTACTCAAACTATAACACAAAATGACAATGTTATTAAAACTCTCATGAACTACCCTTAAAACAAATCAATTGTTCAAACATAGTAAAACTTAGATCAGATGAAGCATTAAATTGCAACCTTTTGGGAGACCAAATTTCAATACTTCCCAAAATAGAATTATTGTATCTACACAACTCTTACAAGTCGAATAGAACAAAGCACATGCAAGGTGTCGGGGGACATCAGATTGGGACGAAGCTTCTTTTGCTTCATATTATACATTAAATAATCCAATATACTCTAATATATACAGTTTAATATTATAAGGACGAAACACTTGAAACTTGGTATATGTTAGAGATAGTCTCTGAAATTTAACGTTTCTCTATCTTATTCTCTCTAAACTGAAACTTGAGACAAAGCTTATATTATCGATTTAAATCTTAGTTAAAATTTTATTGAAATTTGACGTCTTTCTATCTTATTTTTCTTGGTTGAGACTTGAGAAAAATCTTACATTACGAAACACTTGAAACTTGGTATATGTTGGAGGTAATCTCCAAAATTGCTTATCCGTTTTCAAAAAGTTGTTGAAATTGAACGTCTCTCTATCTTATTTTTTTGGTTGCGGCTTGAGAAAAATCTTACATTACGAAACACTTGAAACTTGGTATATGTTGGAGATAATCTTCGAAATTGCTTATCCGGTTTCAAAAAGTTGTTGAAATTTAACGTTTCTCTATCTTATTCTCTCTGCTTGAAACTTGAGACAAAGTTTATATTATCGATCTAAATTTCAATTAAAATTTTACTGAAA
Source organism: Sisyra nigra (assembly GCA_958496155.1). NCBI lineage: Eukaryota > Metazoa > Arthropoda > Insecta > Neuroptera > Sisyridae > Sisyra > Sisyra nigra. Next base: position 38,646,783 of record OY292318.1, read on the forward strand.
TTGAACGTCTCACTACCTTATTTTTTTTGGTTGAGACTTGAGAAAAATCTTACATTACGAAACACTTGAAACTTGGTATATGTTGGAGATAATCTCCAAATTTTCTTATCCGGTTTCAAAAAGTTGTTGAAATTTAACGTCTCACTACCTTATTTTTTTTGGTTGAGACTTGAGAAAAATCTTACATTACGAAACATTTGAAACTTGGTATATGTTGGAGATAATCTCCAAAATTGCTTATCCGGTTTCAAAAAGTTGTTGAAATTTAACGTTTCTCTATTTTATTCTCTCTGGTTGAAACTTGAGACAAAGCATATATTATCGATCTAAATCTCAATTAAATTTTTATTGCAATTTAACGTCTCTCTATCTTATTTTTTTGGTTCAGACTTGAGAAAAATCTTACATTACGAAACACTTGAAACTTGGTATATGTTGGAGATAATCTCTGATATTGCTTTTCCGGTTTCAAAAAATTTTTTTAAATTCACGTTTCTCTATCTTATTCTCTCTGGTTGAAACTTGAGACAAAGCTTATATTATCGGGCTAAATCGTAGGTAAAAGTTTGTTGAAATTTAACGTCTCTTTATCTTAATCTTTTTGGTTGAGACTTGAAAAAAATCTTACATTAGCGGTCTAAATCTTTCATTTTTTTATTTTATACTAAATTTTATACCAAAAATATCCAATAAGCATTTACTTGAGGGAGCTCCACCCTTCACTTACGTTTTTCAGAGTTACAAGTTAAGCATCTACTCAACTCATGTCATGAATCCGGTTTATGAAAACGGTCAAAAAATTTGAGTATGCTTTGTTTTAAATGCCTAACACTGTTCACCACACAAATTTGAGTGACCACTCCGAATACCTCCTTCAATGTAAGAGGGGATGCCTTTTGGAACGAATTTCCTCATTACAGTCAGGATACTGGTCAAAGGAAGACTATGTCAAAGAACAAAAACAAAAAAATGAAATTTTTAGACCGATAATGTAGGATTTTTCTGCAATAAGCATTTACTTGAGGGAGCTCCAGAATCATGACAACTTCAATGTAGGATGAAACACCCTTAAGTAAACCTCAAACGTTGTGACAATTTTCATAGACTCAATCTATTACATGAGTTGATATATGCTCAACTTGTTACCATAAAAACGTAAATGAATGCCGGAGCTCCCTCAAGTTACTTAATGCTTAATGGATATTTTTAGTATAAAATCCAATAAGTATTTACTTGAGGGAGGTTCATCCTTCACTAAAGTTGTCATGGTTTTGGAGCTCCTTCAAGTAAATGATTTTATACTAAAAATATTCATGAAGCATTAACTTGAGGTAGCTCAGGCCTTCACTTACGTTTTCATGGTTACAAATTGAGCTATATCAACGCATGTAACAGATTAAGTCTATGAAAATGGTCACAACGTTTGAGGTAAGTAATTACTTAACCGTAAGCTTTATTTTTCAATTGAAGAGTTGTATGAAATGAAAATTTAAATTACCGATACTGATCACCACACTTGAGTGTTTACTCATATTTAAGTGGTATCAGGCGTTTTGATCCCCGGACAAAATATTCTCGGACCAAACATCCTTAGATTAAATAATAAAACCATTCCAACTTATTTTTCAAGAGAAATTAGTAAGTTAGGTGTGACCATCGCGTTGTTTCTTAACCAAATTGGACGTTGTTAGATATTGTTGTCAGAGGATATTTTGTCATGGGGATCAAAACATATAGAACCATTTAAGTGACTATGAACACAACCTCAAGTATTGTAAAATACCAATAGGGATCCGTAATTTAACGTCTCTCTATTTTAGTCTTTCGCGTTGAGACTTGAAACAAATCGCACTAAATCTTACTTTTGACCTAGTTCCCACTCGCCTAGTCTTCTGAGCGTAACGAGCGATAAAGAACTATGTTCCAAGAGGCTTCACCCCTTTAGTATCATATAACATCGATAAGAATGTATATTTTAAAGAAAATATAAGTTAAGGGTTGTGAATGAAAAGAAAACTAAAAAATTATTTTTATTGTTTAAATATTTTTTCATTTACCTTCGTCGGTCGACTTGATAATGCGGCCGTTGCATAACCAACAAACGGGGTAAAATGTGTATGAAGACGCGACGCACCCACGGCGCCATTACGTGCGTTTGGGGTGAGCGAAAATGCACGTTCAAAACGACCACCGTCACGCATATACTGCAATAATTCAAAAGGGCATTAAACATCCGTGCACCATCATCATCATCACCATCAAACGTGCATAAAACGAAAACGTATTTGGTCGTAAATCTCTGTTGAACGCAGGAAACGAGAAAAATCAAACAACACAACCAACCAATGCATTTTCCATGATTTTCTTATAAAAAAAAAACAACCCATCTTTCAACATTTGGAAATTATTGTTCTGTATCTACAACACAACTGATATATTGGAAAATAGTAGGTATAGTATCGCCTGTTATATAGGCAATTAATTGTACGTGCAAGTGTTGCATGTTGCTAGTTCATTAAAATCTTTCATTAGCCTTTACATTGTTCATAATATACGTATAGAGTGGTTCAGGCTTTTAGCGCTGCGAGCGTTTAATTTTTCTCATTTGCGTGAAAATTTTCGATTTGAATTCATCTGAAACAAGTTAACAATCGCTACGAGGGCAATTAGACTCACCTAAACGTATCCAAAATCATTGTAAATAACACGAATTTCCCTAATAACGGTACGACTAAAGACGTTGGCGGAATAATTTCGGCCAGCAGCAGGAAAAACACAGTCAACGACAGCAGAATACTAATCGAAAGACTCACCTAGAACACAACATGTCGAGGATATTTAATATTAATTCTTTTATGAAACTCGCTGTTGGTTAAAAGACCTGTAAGCACTATATCTATCTATAATTATAAAAACGAATGCATGTATGTCTGTCTGTCCTTTATGTATTCCTAAACTGTTCAACCGATTTCGTTGAAACTTTGAGTAGTTGTTGTCCGGACCTTAGGGAAGGTTTACCTTCATTTAGATTTTCAGCTCAACCCCAACAAGGGTCCCACAGGGGAAATTGGGAGGGAAACTCATTTAATATACGCATTTGTTTGCCTCACATTACTCCTATTTTATAGTGGTAACCTTGACACGACGTTTAAGCTCAATAGCTTTGTCATCCATCTAGAGTGTTCCAAAGGGATGAAAAATGAGGGTGTCCCAAAAGGGATAAAAAATTAGAATGTCCCAAATAGGATAAAAAATGTCGCTGTCTCTGAAATGGTGTGAAAAATGAGAGTCTTCCAAAGGGAGTGAAAGAGAGGGTGTCCCAAAAGAAGTGAAAAAAAATCCTAAAAGAGGAGAAAAATTGAAGGTGTCTCAAAAGGAGTGAAAAATGTATAATTCTGTCATTGATTTGCGCTTCTCTCACGTAAGGAAAGAGTGATGAATAAACGTAATATCTCATGTAATGATAGTTAATAAGACAATAGATACCAAAAAATATCATAACTTGAAATAGTGGAAGGTTCTGTGAGGTAAATACTTTTATGTAGCATAAACAACGGAACGAATTTCAATGAAATAATGCTAAAGATGTCTTAAATCTTAAGATAGCACATTGCCTATTTATTATCCCAAAAAAAGATATGGTTACTGTGGGATAGCTATTAAATACTAACTAATGTTAATTAAATGCTCTTTAATGCTAAAATAGCTGATCGCTTTCTGATGATTTTTGGTATAAAAGAGGTCTTAAAGACAAGCAAGCTATGCTTTTTATTCTCAAAAGTGTAAAGAACCTATGAAATAGCTAATATCTCTTCCTGAAGACATAGTTTAACAAATATTAAGGCCTTAATATAAATTTTTGTCTTTTTCTGTCAAACTGGTTGAATTTTATATTTGAGGTGAAGGTTTCTATTAACCATTTAGTTTAATTTAGAAACGCTCAGCGAAGTGAGCGGGTATCAGTAAGTAACTATATAAACAAAACTATTGAACCAGGGTCGATAATTTTTGAACCAAAAAAAAATTATAGTAGGATGAAACCTATTAGAAAAGGAGGAGAATATAGCAAAAATGAAAGGAAAAATAAATTACGGTCGATCTGAGGTCGGAAAGTGGAAAGGGGGGGGGGGGGTAAGGATGGAAATGGTTTATCTCGATTTCCGACCAAACTACAAGTCCTTTGGAAAAAAGTTAAATGGCAAAGTTGTAGATAATGTAGATAAGTAAATTTACACTTTTTGTGCAAACACTTTTTTCACATAACCTCAAAATTTATGTCAAAAATCCAATAACCAAGTTTTTAGTTTTTTATTTTTATCTTTTACAAAAAAATTCTTTTTTTTTAATGAAATTTTATCAAAATTTACCTTTTACTGTTTTCACCAAATTTAATATTTTTTTTTTTTGTAAAAGACAACTTTTGTGCTAACACTTTTTTCACATAACCTCAAAATTTATGTGAAAAATTCCAAAAACCAAGTTTTTGGTTCTTTATTTTTAATGTCCCAAAATCTTTATCATTTTTTTGATTTTAAATATTTATTTTTTCACCTTATTTTGACTTAATATTGAAAAAGCACCCTAATTTTAATCGAAAATTCTCACGTCAAAATATCGGCATTTTAAAAAAAGTCTGTAGGCTTTTTGTTCATTGAAATCTCATCTTTCTGATGGTGCAAAAAATAATATTGTATACATTAAAATGTTAAATATTCCCATAAAATGCAATAATTAAAATGTAAATTGTAATAAATTACCCAAAGTAGTATTTGTACAATTGTATTATGTTATTTATATATGTAAATTTTCAACAAATTTTGTGAAAAAACAAATTTTTATTTGTAAAAGATAAAAATAAAATTCCAAAAACTTGGTTATTGGAATTTTTCACATAAATTTTGAGGTTATGTGAAAAAAGTGATAGCACAAAAGTTGTCTTTTACAAAAAAAAAAAAAATAAAATTTGGTGAAAACAGTAAAAGGTAAATTTTGACAAAATTTCATGAAAAAAACATTTTTTTTTGTAAAAGATAAAAATAAAAAACTAAAAACTTGGTTATTGGATTTTTGACATAAATTTTGGGGTTATGTGAAAAAAGTGTTTGCACAAAAAGTGTAAATCTACTTATCTACATTATCTACAACTTTGCCATTTAACTTTTTTCCAAAGGACTTGTAGTTTTATTGTATTATTTATTTTATTTGTAGGTTATTGGAATTTTTCACATAAATTTTGAGGTTATGTGAAAAAAGTGTCAGTACAAAAGTTGTAGATCTTCTTGTTACCTACAACCTTGTCATTTTACTTTTTTCCATAGGACTTATAGTTTTGTCGGAAATCAAAATAAACCGTTCCTACCCTTAACCCATCCCCACCCCCTTTCTACTTCCCGACCTCAGATCAACCGTAATTAATTTTTCCTTTCATTTTTGTTATATTCTCTTCCTTTTCTAATGGATTTCATCCTACTATAATTTTTTTTTCACTTTTTACCATTTTCAAAGCCTTTATCTCTGGTCTATACACGGTGTACCAGCTAGACCGGTCATTAGAAGTTTCCGAAAAACCTGAAATAATGGAAATCTAGAAATTGGGATTAAAGCCTAACTGGAATGAGGGAGATTATTTCTCCGGAAACTTCTAAAAGCCGGTCTAGCTGATACATTCTGTATATTCATATAGCCTCTGTGTATTTATATACAAACTTCCACCTTTAACCCTAGAACCTTCCTTATATGAATTTTCCTAGGAAAAAGTTTCATATAAAAGTTGTAGGCATTTATGAGACTAAGAACTGTAGCAAGTTTAAAGAAAATCGTTAGAGCCGTTTTCGAAAAAAAATGAAATAACTCAAATCGATTTTAAACAAAAGCTTCGCGGCACAACTAGATGTAATATACAGGCTAAATTCCAAGTTTGGTGAAATTCGGATAAATCTTTCGATATGATATCGCTGTCACACACAAACCAACAGAAATGTTTCTAAGACCCATTTTATGGATTTAGGGGACCTCAAAACATGGATTTCCGTCGTAAACCCGAAATCGGAAATTCAACCCGATTACAATACTTCTTTTACTATATAGTAGTAAAGGCCCATTTACACTTTGATTAGAATGATTGCGAGTGATTTTTGTGAGTGATAAGTTCAAATGTGTAGTGCGAGTTGTGTCCACTGTAGTGTTTAGTTGTGTTTCCTAGGAAGTAGCTTCTTGCAAAAATAGAACAAGCTTCTATTCACTGATTACTAATCACTCGCACCTGCACTAATCACGCTTACTCGCACTAATCAAAGTATAAATGCGCCTTAAAAGAAAGTAAAAATGATGACCAAGTTCTATGTCATTTTTCCTGGAAAAATTAAGAAGAAAAAAAAATCAACTGCTTGGCCATTTGTTTTATTGGGGTTCTGGAAACAATGGGACATTTAAAACGAATCAATGATGCGCGTTGCAGGAGATTTGGCCCATTATCACTCGAATTAATGGACCGTTTTGAAAATATACATTGAAAACTTGTGTTTAGAAAAACGGGTGAAAAGCGTGGAAATACAACAAACGGGACGTGATACGGGAACGGGACTAGGAACGGTCTTCTATCACTGTCCAAACGGATGAAATTAAATTTTCGATCGTATTGGAAACCTTGACAAAAACAAAATGTTTTATGAGATATTCAGCAAAAACGGTGACAATTTTCTTCTTGTCTTATACGATGATCGTTGCAAATGGGTCACTTGAAGAACGTCGAGGTAATCGTGCCGGTGACCAATTCCCGATTTATCCCCTTTAATAGTCTTCGTTTGACGAAAAAAAAAGTTTGAATTGCCCGTTCAGAGCCGTTGCTTTTTCGGGAATGTTATTTTTTATTGTTCATCATTGATTCAGTTGACTGATAGATTTCATTCGTGATTCGCTCGTTCGACACAAACGACACGGTAATTATGTTTTTCGCACCCCAATTTCGCACTTACCCCCACAAAAAAAAATCTTAATTGCCTTGTTCTTAAGAGAAAAAATTTAGACTGGAAAAATTATGTGCTAACACTTACAAATTGCTCATTGCTTAAACATGTAATCTGTTACATTTTTTTCCATCATTCCTGTGTTGCTCCTGAATATTTTATGTTCCATTTAAATTAGATAAATTCTCCAGCTTTTTCTATCCTTCACAACATCCAGCTATTAGCCTCGTTATCCCAATTATTCCTAGATGATTTTCATTTGTATGTTTTTAAATTTTCCGTGAAATACGTGAATGAAAGAATTTTCTCTCCCATTTCCCTCATTTTAGCGCTCTCACGGTTTTGACGAAGACCTACATCCCTTCATAATGTGAGCTTATGGGAAGTTAGGGAAGGAAAAACTTGTTAAAGTTTTATTGGTAAATTTTAGCTTAGTGGAAGTTTTTCTGCCATCAACAATAGACGTTCATAATCTTTATCATTTTATCATTACAAATAGCGCCTACGATTTTCCGAGTGAGGCAAAAATTTTAATGCCATTTTTTTATTACCAATATTAAATAACATCTTGAAATCAACAAAAAAACGGAAGTGAAACTTCTTTAGGTGTGTTATGATTATGTATGATTGCTACAATTGTAATTTTTTTTTTATGCATGATGATATAAGGGTGCCAATTTAAAAGTGCCCGCAAAAAAACGAAAATAGCTGTTAAAGATGAGATAAAGTGAGGGAGAGTTATCGCGCAGTAACATTTATCAGACGAGAACAGCAAATGTTTGCGCTACTAGTTTTATTTTGATGGCGTGTCTCAATTTATTAGGTTCGTTCCATGCGACCATCTAGCACGGCCATTTCCAAACAAATTCGCGCACAAGCGCGACGAGCGCTTAAAACTTGTTCCACACTATTTTGGTGATGCTTATGCACGGCCAAACAGGCGAGTTTGTAACTTAAACAAACAAGAGGATGTAAAAACGACCATTTCCGAACATTTTCGTGTAAGAGCGCTTAAAATCCGTTACTGGCTGTTTTGGCGGTGCTTATGCACGTGCCTTGAGCGGGTCAGTTTTTCACTCAAGCGAATTTGTCACTTTATGATGGTTAGATCTAAACAAATGCTAACCGATTCTCGTTTTTGATGGGGTACCGTTTAGGTCGACACTCAGCCTAACCTGAAATAGTTCTTCACTCACTCTTGTCTGTTCTTTGCCTGATCTCATCAATGTTGGTCAATGTTTGTGCAACGCCATAACAGGATAATTGGAACAAACCTTGACTGACCAGACTTGCGCACAATGTAATTGCAAACACTCTTAAACACGCCAGCAATTCCAGCACATGTTCTTGTTTGAATATCACCAGACAGGACGATTGGAACAAACCTATGGAGATACGCAAAGGGTTCAAAGGATTTCCGCCTCTCTTCTCTGAAACATTTCTCTGCATTCTATCTCACTTTATCTTTACATAACAGCATTTTTAAGAGTAATTTTTGCTTATTTACGGGCACTTTTAGATTGGCACCCTTATATCATCATGTACAGAAAAAAATCTTTAATTTTACATTTATAAATGTTTAAGGAAACACATAATAGCGCAGTAATTAAAGCAGTACTTCTCACCACTTCATGCGTCAAGTGGTACGGGTTCGATCCCCGTTGAATCCTAGACTTAAGATTCTAAACCTAAGATTAAAATTGACCAACAGAAATCTGTGTTTAGAAAGTCGTGATATGACCTTAGATGTTAAAGCGACTTAAAACACCAAAACAAAAAAAAAAAAGCTACATTATGAGTGTAGGAATTATGTGGCGGATCTAATGCCAAGTACTCACTAGTACTTAGACATGTTACGCGATTTTGGTCTCTGAGACGCGTCTTACGTCGTCTCCATAGACCTGTCTATAGACGCATCTACGTTTAGGGCTTGTTGCGAGACCAAAAATCGCAGGTTTAACGTCTCCCGGTTAGAATGAGAGACTTTATTGTTTATCATCCGTTTATTTTATTTTATCCTCCATGGTGGATTGCGAAGATGAGACTGAGAAATTCACACCGTAGTGTGGACGCTAGACGAGACGTCTCTAGACGGTCTATAGACTATCTCTAGACGGTCTCAGGACAAATCGTGCAACATGTCTACTAGTGAGTACTAGGCTTTAGGCTATAAAAATTTGAACGTTATATTGAGTTATGATTTGCACCTAATGCAATCCACACCACTACAAGAAGTAGATACATTTTTGATTATAAGGTTCCATCTCTATAAGATACCAACAGGTGAGTTTAAAATAAACTGGGAAAAGCACAGATTGATGAAGATCGGAGGGTGCAGGGGATGCTGGTATAATTACACAACGAACATTTGATATTAAGAAATATTAAAATTTTAAATTTTAACAGGTAACTTACTTTTTCACCACTATCAGAAGGTAGATAAAACACCAAAACTGTCAGAAACGAAATTCCCATACAGGGAATGATTAAGTTGACGGTGTAGAAAAGCGTTTTTCGACGCATCGTTATATTAAATGTGATGTCCAAATACGGTTCGTCACAGCACGTATAAAACTTTTCGTTTCTATTAAAAAAAAAATATATATAATGTTAGTATTTAGTATCTTATTAAATAAATACCTGACAGCAGGAACTTCCAAAATATCCCACTCCACCGATTTGTAGTATTCGGATAAATCGACACCAATTTCCACGACATTCGAGCCTTTAACCTCATCGATGTGACGAAGGTCGACCTGTAATTAAACCGAAACCGAAAGTCAATAGAACTCTATTATTTCATCTGTTAACAATTTCCAAAAAAAATGTTATAATCTCATTGAAAAGATCAAAAGTTTATATTTTTTGAGAAACAGTGAAAAATGGATGCCCCACCCAGCTTGTCCAGGGGTTGAAGCATAGAGCCGTTGCTCGTTGAAACATTAAAAGATTTGTGCGAGCTTTTCGTTTTTAAATATTTAAAACACGTTGTAATTAATTATTTCAACACGTCTCCCTTCCCATTCGCCAACGTCTCGTCGACCTAAATCTTCCCGTCGGAGTTTCTGGACATATTTTTTCCTAGATTCGCCCCCCCCCCCCCCCCGAAAAAGTGGTTACCAACCAAGCAAAAACTACCGGACGGTTTGTTCATGGAAATTGTTTTCTCATAATGTGCGGCCGAGATTTATGGCCGACGTACGCATTACAATTAATAATAATATGAGCCCTGTGTAAAGGTGGGAAAAAGGTTCCTCTGGTGCGTTGTACAAACACAAATTTAATCAGGCGAAATACTCGGACATTATTTTCTTTTTAAGGCGCTCCCGGTATACAATTATTTCCCTCCCGTTTTTCCGACACAATCTATTAAACCACTTGTATATTTAAAGTGTTATGAACACGCACGTAAAAATTGTTAAATAATTCAAACGTTAAAATGAGAGGTCTTAACATGTGTAATTCCGAAATTGTAGAGGAAAGTGGCAAAAAAAGGACCACTTTTTGGTTTTTTTTTACACTTAAAAGTTGAAGGAATCATAAAGGGGTTTACTGGTAATTTTTATCAGTCATTGGCGCTTGACTTTATAAATTCTAGTAGATATTTAAGTATAGTCTAATCTGAGTGAGTGGGAACTGGATAAGTGAAAAAACTCTCTAAGTGAAAGTTATTGTCTGGTCTCGTCATTTTAACCCTCTATAACCTCTACAAGTAAGAATCAAATGCCTTTATAAAAACATGTTGTTTTTTACTCCTGAACCTCTATAACTGAGACTGAACCTCTATAAACGACAGTCGAGCATAACTTAAAAGTAAAAAGAATCAAAAATTAAAAACGTTAATAGTAATGTCTAGAATTTTTATATTTGTTCTTGATTTTACTAAAGTGCGGTATTTTAGTATTTAAACCAGAGTGAGTGAGAACTGAATAAGCGAGAAAACTGTATAAGTGAAAGTATTTATCAGGTTCTGACATTTTAATCTTCTTAAACCTCTATAAGTGAGAAAAAGAAACTTCTATAAAAGAAAGCCGTTTTTCACTTAAAGTCGTATTTGTCTTATTTGACTTATGGACCTCTATAAGTGAGAAAGGCTACTCCTACATTTCTATAAGCTAGAAAAATCGAGTTAAACTCTCACTTATCCAGGTTCTGCTGTTTTTATTTAAAACAACTTAAAAACACAGAAGTATCCAGTTATAGAATGCATACTAAGACATGGAATATTACAATAAAACACTTTCTACTATTACGACAAGAAGGGAAGTTTATGAGAATGTATGTTTGTTATTCTTTCCCGTAAAAACTACTCAGCTGATTTTGATGAAACTTGGTAGTAATATAGCTTATACATCAGAATAACATTTGTCCCTATTTAGGGTCACCGTTCCGTGTCTTTTCCTTCCATTATGCTCTACTCTTTGCGTTCTCCTCTATCAGTTCCTTTTCTCTCATGTCTTCTGAGACACAGTCTTTTAATCTCTTCCTCAGTCTTCCCACTGGTCTCCTCCCTTCCACTTGAATTCTTCCCACTCGCTTCCCAACATAGTCTTCTCCCTTTCTCGCCACATGTCCATCCCATTGCAACCTCCATTCCTGTAGTTTCTTTGAGCACTCCACCACTTCATTCTCTCTTATCCTTTCGTTACTGATACTGTGCTTTCTCGTCTTCCCCCATAACCACCTTAGCATTCTCATCTCTGCCACATTCAACTTCTTCTCGTGGGCCCTCTTGGTTGCCCAAATCCCACTACTATAGATGAGCGCTGGCCTTACATCTGTCTTGTATATTCGGCTCGTGACTTTACTAGCTATTCTTTCATCGCACAAAACCCCCGATATTCTTTTGCAGCTCTTCCATCCCACCTGAATTCTGTAATTTACTTCTCAAACACATATAGGCTATATTTAATCCCGGAAAATGTGATATCCTGGCGGATCACGATGTCCTTTTTCAAACTGATGAATGGGATCAAAGATATTTAAGAAGATACAGGAAAGAAGGTTGCAGTGGTGTGTGGACATTTGGTGAGAAGAGAAGAGAACTATATTGGAAAGCGAGTGGGTAGAATTCAAGTGGGAGGGAGAGATCAGTAGGACGACCGAGAAAGAAATGGAAGGACTGTGTCTCAGAAGATATGAAAGAAAATGAACTGGTAGAGGAGGACACAAAGAATAGCGGCAGAATGAAAGAAAAAGACACGGAACGATGATCCTGAATAGGGAGAAGCCTGGGAGAAATAAAAATCTTATTCTGATGTATAAGATATATAACTGCCAAGTTTCATCAAAATATGTTCAGTAGTTTATACGGGAAAGAGTAACAAACATATACAGACAGTTTATTCCTGGAAAAACACAAAGGATATCTTTTGTTCTGGAAAATACGTGGTTCCTTTAGGATGCCTATAAATGGGATGAAGTGTAAATTGGTTCTCACAAAAGGAAATAATAACGATTCGGTGTGATTTCGTGTAAGCCGAAGATAGCCTAGGTAAAATTTTTTCTGAAGAACTGTATGGTTCTTGCAGGATAGTTATAAATAGAAATATTTGATTCTTTGTTTTTTATCAGGAAACAAATAATAAATAACAGGTACATGGTTGATAACTGGCTTCAAAGATTGCACATATAAACTTTTATCTTGGGAACATAAAATTTTCCTGTAAGATAGCTAAAAGAACAAAGTATTCATGGTTCCTCACAAAGAAACGAAGTTTCAATCAGTGTGAGTTTGTATATAATAAAGATTACTACTCGAAGAGTGTACTATATGTTACTATCCTAGATTTGGCATCGCTCCCGAAGGAAGGTAATAAAAACGGAACCGCTACTTGACTTGATTTTCAAGCTACTTGACCTAAATTTGATTTGATCTTGAGTCAAACTTGAATCAAATATTAATATTTAAAAGTTAAATTGAGTCAATTTAGTCAAAATCAAATGAATCATTAACAATAAAAAAACATGTTTTTTTAGATAATTTAAATGGGAGCGTTACTCAACGCAAGTTACATTTGTCAGCCACAGCAAAACAGGAGCAGGTTTGCTGAGTAATTAAAAAAATAATCAAATCAGTAATCACAGAGCTTTAGTTAAATACAAAATAAATGGTGGATTTCCATATAGTCCTTTTCTTTTAAGAAGAGCAATCAACTACTTGATTTGATTTTCAAGTTACTTGACTTAAATTTGGGTTAAAATCAAGTCAAATAATAATATTTAATTATAAAATCAAGTTGAACATTTACTCTATAAGTTGTTTCATTTCAAAGTTTAAATATTTGTGTTTAATGACTACAAATTTATTTTTGACAATTGTTTATTGATTGATTTATCTTACACTATTGTCACTTATAAACTACACGTTAACAATGACTTGGTTCACTGTTTAACAAGTAAATTTTCACAGTCACTTATTCACTAATTGTCACTCACTATTGCACTGTTCACTTTCACTATTTATTTTAGCACTGATCACTTTCACTATTTATTTTAACACTGGTCGAAGATTTATTTCACACTGATCACTTTCCAAGAGACTGTTGACGTTGACGATTTATTTTCAAACACACGATTTCTTTTAACACGGTAACGTTATCACTCGTATTGTCGGTTTATTTACAATTTAACTGCTGGTCTGCCTTCCTGCTTATTTATACCCAACCAACACTGTTCTCGAAAATTCCGAACGATAAATTCTCCATTACTAGAATATTCGATTCCATTGTTTTGGTCTTTTTGTCATCTATTAATAATTCAATGGAGAAATTTCTAGAAGACAGCTATTATTTCATACTAAGTATCCCGCTCCTCCATTGTTCACCTCATCCGCGCAACGAGGGTTCTGACCCATCTTCAGAGTCATAAAATGGCGACACTCCCTGAGACATATGGCGGCACATTCTTAGACTTGTGACAATATTCAGCTCATTTCATTGTAAAAAATGTCCAAATATGTATTTGACTTGATGAATCCCTCTATATAAGTCTATCAACTTCCCAGGTAGGTACTTATTGAAGGAGAGAAGCTTAACTTTTTTTCATTTCCAATAAAAGAAGTTTTAATTAATCTAATCTGTGATAATTGGAACGTTCCACGTTTTCATAATTCTCATCATCGAATTTTTCGACCCACTCTATATATTAAGTGTATCACATATAAAAGGAGTATGGTGTACTGATAAGAGATATGTAGAGTAAATATTTAATGAGTCAGCGCGAATGATAAACGAAAATAATGGATTCGAAGGGAGAAAGCTCATTTTCCTATCAGCTCGACTTTTCCTTGTTTTGCTCCGAGCAGCTTTTCGATTTGCTCTGTCTCTCTCTATCTCATTATCAAATAATTTTAATTCGATTCGTGTATCTTTGTCTAGCTCGGTTGGTCCTGAGCTTTTTTTTTTTCACTTTATTTTTGTCATCTTGTCCGCTTTTCTTCGCTCGTTCGCCGATCATTTCGTGTTAGTTTGGTTATAAAAAATGATGCTTTTTAAATTGAACTACATTAACGAAACTTTATCGATGATCGCATACATAAAATGACGTTAACGAAAAACGTAAAATAAATTTGTTTGAAAAAAAAAATTCTTGAGCTACTTAAAAATTAATTACTAAAGAGTTCCAGAGACCATCCAATTTAATTTTCCCTCAACTACTTGTAGTCGTTGGAAATATTTTTTTTTTTTATATATCTCATCGCTTATTTACTTACAAAAAATGTCTTTCAAAGCTCTGTCACCAGCGACTGAAAGCCCTGTCTTGAGTTATTTGTCAAATGTTCGAAAAACATTGACAAGAATTGAATCGCGAAAAAATCATTTTATATATTATATATATTATCTACATAATGTACTTTTGTTAAATTTCCGCTTCTGCATCGACAATACTTTAATCAAATTAAAAAGTCGAGTTTCATTTTGCCAACAAAAGAGTTGTTGGTACAAATAGCCGGAGATACAAAGAGAAAAGCACAACTGAAAACTGTAGCAAACGAACACCATTCAGATAAATATATAAAAGCGCTCTTTTTGTGAGGCTTTTCAATCAAGTGCTTTGATTAAATGAAAGTTTTCACAGCTTTTTTCTCGCGACAAGCTCAAAGCTTTCACTACCAATAAATTAAAAAATAGCTCTTAGTTTTGTTAAACAACAAGACGCGGTGTCCCATGTGGTACCATAGTATTTTTTGAATGTTCTTTTCTTTCGTTAAATTATCCAAAATGTCACTCTTGGTGCTATCTCTAGGAAGTAGGGGTTTGAAAAGTAGACTTGCAGGAAGGGGGGGGGTATTATAGAACTCTTAGCAGCGACTGATTACAATTACAAACAATAAGTCTGACACGTTAATTTCTCTCTAATTAACCAGACCTAGATATTCCTACATTTAAGTCACATTCTTTAAGACAGGTTCTTCAATATTTGAATGCATACTTAATGTATGAGTACAGAAAAAACTTAGATATAAGCTATCGAAATAGGAACATCCAGATCCTCTCTGACAGTCAAACAGCGCTAAAAGCGATCACAAATACAACGATCAGCTTGTAGCGACTGGAAATGGAATTGGAAAATGTAGTGATACCTCTCGCAACCAGCCTGACAAAACGACGTTATATATACCTTAAGCAATTCAATTTGTATGAGGCCAGTTCTGGCCACTGTAATTGTATATATTTTATTTAAATAAATATGGGTAACCACTCCCACCTATAAGCTCTAAGTTGGTGCTGGAGTGTCGGCAACTCCTGAAGGACTTGGCAAAGCACAACCGAGTCAAACTTGATTGGGTGCCAAGGCACAAGAGGGTTGAGGGCAATGAAGAAGCTGATGCTTACACAAGAGCTGGTTCGATGACTTGATGATTATTGGTTATTTATCAAGCTTTTTTAGTTAAATATATCTGTTAGTTTCGGCCATTTCTCCAGAACATTCGTACCCCACTTATTCAGTTGCTAGAACTTTCGATTCTATTGTCTTACGATCTGTCCTTTTCCCATCCCTCAAGAACCACACGTAGAAACTTCCAGAAAGATTGGCTTCTTTCTCATCCACCGAGTAATCCTTTATTGGTCAAACCCTCGCGGTAGGTGGTCTCACAGACTAATATTTTTGGAAAAGTCTTAGAAGTTCATATTGCTTGCCGCTTTATAAGCCGACACTCCCTTCTTCTATTCAGCAAAGGATAGCGTGAAAGATAGAAGAAAGGGGTGTCAGCTAACAAAGCAGCAATAGGAACTTCTGGAACTTTCCCAAAAATATTGGTCTGTCAGACCACCTGCCGCGAGGGTTTGACCAATAAAGGATTACTCGGTGGATGAGAAAGAAGACAATCTTTCTGGAAGTTTTTACATGTGGTTCTTGATGGATGGGAAAACGAAAGATCGTAAGACAATAAAATCGAAAGTTCTAGCAACTAAATAAGTGGGGTACGAATGTTCTGGAGAAATGACCAACTTCCTATATAAGCGAGGACAAACATATGCAGGACAGTTATAAATAAATCGTCAATGGAGTTATAAATAAATCGGGAATACGCAGTGATAAATAAATTGCCGATACAGTGCTAAATAAATCGTGAATCGCGAGTGTTAAATAAAAGGTAAACAGTGCAGTGCTAAATAAATAGTGCATATAGTGAAATATAAACAGTGACTGTGACTAGTGTAACAGTGAAATTAGTCATTGTTAACGAGTGTAAATAAATAAAAATTTGTTGCTAGTAAATTGTTGTCATTTAAACACAAATCCTAAGAACTCGTAAAAACTTTACTATATTTAAGACTGCCTTAGGAACCATAGCTTTATACCAAATTCAGCCAAATAAAATCGTTTAAAAATAACATCAGACTTGGCTGATTTCTTTGTGCTTCTATCATTCACAAACAACACTTAATGACTTTTTGGTCCTACTTTATCGACATAAATGAAAGTTCATATCGTTATCTCCAAGAGGCATCAAAATGCATTAATGTTTAAATAAAAGAGCTGGTACGATTTAGGTGACCAGTACGTAATTGGCAACTCTCCCTTACTATTTTTTTAGGGTCTTAAAATTAGAATTTGATAGTTTTCCATGTGACTTAACTCTTAAATACAAATTTCAACCCCTAAAAGTATTGTTATAAAAGAATTCTTAGCCATAGTAGTTGATGCGACTTCAATTAAACAAAAAAAAACTATATCTTCAAATAAATTAAATTAGATGAGGATATCTTAGCCAACCCTTCGCTGTTGGTTGGAGGATTGATAAATTTAAAAATGTTAAATCAAGCGAAGTGGAAGTGATTCTGATTGTTTGATAATTAAATTTGCAGACAAACTTTTTTCAACCTTTTTCTTTCGTTATTTTGTTCCACTGCATACCCAATACAAATGTTTTCCACCAATACTTTTTGTTGATTAAATTTTTAAAAAAAATTTCTCTGTTTTTTCAATTATTGACAAAGACAACATATGATTAATACTTATAAATCAATTGTATACGCGTTTGCTTTTAATAAAAAAAAAAATGGGTGCGTGTATTTATGTAGGTGCGTGAAAAGTTATACTTCTTAGGTATCATTAAAATTAGTTTTTATTAATTGCATACAAAAAATTAATTAAAATTAATTCTAGAGAATAATATTTTAATTTATATCAATAAATAATACATACGGATAGTTAACCTCAATTATATTGGAGCACTTGAAAACGTATATAAGTACAATTTTTTTTACTAATACTTACGAAAAGTAAATAATATTAATTAAAATATTCAATTTAAATCACTACTGAATATAATTTATTCTTGTAGCAGATACTTTTATGAGAGGTGCAGTTCTTTTGAGTTTTAGTACGGCGCGTTGAACAGAGATGTCGGAGCAATGTCCAAAATGCATTTAAGCATTACGGAATTGCAGTGTGATGATAAAAAGACCGATACTAACGCCTCTAAGAACAACGCGCCGTACTAATAGCCTAAAATTAATCTGACGTTTATCACGCTTTTTTACGAGTCACCGTTTGTGCAGTAAATTTGTATTTTTATGACTTTAATGGCTGAAATACTGTGAAAAACTATTTTTTACAATGAAAATAAAATCCAAAGAAAGATGCAAGACATTTATAAAATTTGTCAGGATCATTTTTTTGGTTAACAATTCATGCATGCCATGAAAACGAAACTCCATAGAAATTGAGAAATAAAGTAAGTAGCTACTTTTCAAAGTAAATGTCTTAATCTTATTCATGCCTTGTTTGACTAATTTATTATTCTAAGATGGTTGAATCATTTCAGAGTCCCAGATTTCGTGATAATCAAGAATATGCATGGAATGCAGACGTCATTTTTATTACTAAACTCCAAATAGTATGATAACAGCTACTGCAAAATTCAAGAAAAGTAAGGGAAAGGTGTACAAGATGATCCCTCTAAGCAAGAATTGAAATAAAATATAGATATTTCCCTATGAAACAAACTTGATAGCCTTACTACTGCCATATTTGATTATCTAACTTTTATCATACTCAAAATGTCTAATTAATTCAGTTTACATATACATATACATATTTTTAAAACTCTACAAAGTAATCATCTTATACACCCGGGTGGTTAAGATGATCCCTATGGTTGGGATAAGATGATTCCAATGATCATCTTACCCCAATGTCGAGCAACCTTTTATTTTTTCAAGAATATGGTAAGTAAAAGCGAAAATCAAGACAATAAAACGTCTTTAAGATAATTTTTGTAATTCAACATAACATATACTCAGGATTATAACTCAACAAAATAAACTCTAAAAAAACTAATCCAGTCTTCTGAGTAGTGGCTTCATTATACAACTTTTCTTAAAAGTGTAATCGCTTTTTGGCCGGTGTTGTAATACACTCAAATAAATAAATGGATTTGTATCATCGCTATCAATTCCGGCACTAGCTTCATGCCGCCATTTTCCACAAGCACAACACTTGATCCACCCTCCACCCTTGATATCACCGGAAAACTTTTCCGTGCAATAAAGGCATTCTGTGTCATCTTTCTCAAATGACTGACGAGAAATATGATGTTTTCTGAAACTTAATGTATGTAAGTAAGTACATAAAAATCCTGGGGATCATCTTGTACACAAAGAAAGGGATCATTTTGCCCCAAGTGCAACTTTTTTTATTCAAAGTTAATTAACATAACCCATAGTCACGCCGTTATTTCCAAGTAACCCAAAAATCAAAATTAGGCGTATTAGAATGTCACAAACACAAGAGACATTGCGCTTACTAGTTTTTTAACCGACTTCAAAAAAGGAGAAGGTTCTCAATTCGACTGTATTTTGTTCTTTATGTTTGTTACCTCAGCATTTCCGACTGGGTAAAGCGATTTTGCTGTTTTTTTTTTATTTGAAAGCTAGTGCTTCCCGAATGGTCCCATTTTAATTTGAAGGAAATCGTTTACTTCTAAGGGGTTGAAAACTAAGGGATGAAATATTAACTTCTGATTGGATAGCTCGATTTTGATAATTCTTTTTTTATTTGAAAGCTGGTGCTTTTCGTGGGGTCTAGGGATGTTAAAAAATAATCGATTTTTATTTAAATCGATTATTATTTTCTAATAATCGATTTTTTATAATCGATTTTCATAGTAATATTAATCGATTTTTAAATAATCGATTATATAAATTACGCGTTTAAATCGATTTTCATAAACAGCGCAAACTTAGATGCAAACTAGCTGTAACGGTTTTTTTCATTCTTGTCATTCCAATATAATATACATTCATTGAAATATTTGATTGTTAAATTTAAAATTCATTATTAAAAGATTGAAATCGAAAATAGTTTTTGAGGTAATAAGGTTGTAATTTTGTTAGGATGCTCATCATTTCATTGTTATTATAATAAAACGTTTAATGGTACTGAAATTGTGTATCAATAATCATATTTCCCTTATTACTTGCCTTGAAAGTTTAATGGAAGATTTGCTTTAATTTTTAGTTTTGAATTGGTTTTGATATAGTTATTAAATGTAACAGTTTATCATTTTATTTGATTTTTAATCTGATAAATTGTTAGTATGAATCTCTTAGGTTTCATCATTATTGGAATATGAAAAGCAAGTAGAATTTTAAATAATAGAAAAAATCAATTTTTCGCATAAATCGATTTTTTTTTATTAAAATCGATTTTTGACAAATCGATTAATATTGAATAAAGAAAAATCGATTTTTATTTAATCGATTTTTTTCCATTAAACCAACATCCCTAGTGGGGTCCAGTTTTAATTTGAGGGAAATCTTCCACTTCTAAGGGGTTGAAAACTAAGGGATGATATATTAACTTCTTACTGGATAGCTCAATTTTGATAATTCTTTTTTTATTTGTAGAACACAACCTTAAATTAATCTCCTATCCATTTTTTAAAAAAAAAAACTCCACTCATAAGGTGTTAAGAACTAGAGATGAAATAATTTTATAACTTTTTTCTGGCTAACCCGATTTTGATAATTTTGTTTCTATTACGTACAACGTACCTTTAAATTGTTCACATTTCAATTTGAAGAAAAAAATCCATCCCTTATGGATGAAAATAGGGGATGAACTAGTGACATTTAACCAAATTTTGATAATTTTTTTTCAGTTGGAAAGAATAATACACTTAGTTTTGTTATTACATTTAAAAGCAAAAAATTTCAACCCTTAAGGGCAAAAAGGGATGATGTAGTAACTCTTAATATTAAACGGCGCTGCCTCATATGAGCAGCGCGTTTGGAAGGTTAACCATTTTCAAGAAAATAAAATCAGTTATCAAACTTCAGATCACTAAAACGCGAGAAATAAATAAATATTATAAAAAAATAAAAAACCGACTTCAAAATATATAAAAATTTTAAACAAGAAATGCACTAAAAAGTAACAAAATAATGGCGTATCCTTGCAGTATCTACAACTTACAAATTATTAGGATGATACAATGTACAACTATTGTTATTTTTGGAGTTGGTGTCAGTCAATAAAATAAATATTAATAGTAATTTGTAAAAATTTTAAAAAGGTTTAGTTGGTATTGGTATTTTGTAGTTTAAAGGTCGCTAGATATTGTTACAGTTCGAGTATATTGTTTAAAAGTTCATTTGAAAAATAATTTTCATAAGGTATTCTCGTTTTTTGCTAAGTATAGTCGTATTTCCTTCGCTCACACCAACTCCAAAAATAACAATAGTTGTACATTGTATCATCCTAATAATTTGTAAGTTGTAGATACTGCAAGGATACGCCGTTATTTTGTTACTTTTTAGTGCATTTTTTGTTTAAGAATTTTTATATATTTTAAAGTCGGTTTTTCATTTTTTTTATAATATTTATTTTAGTAGAAGTTTTGTAAAATTGAAATCAATCTTTCCTTATATTAATTGAGCACAATTTATATTTTTTTCTGTAAAATCCAACACGCTGGTTATGCTGTCTTTGAAAATGAACAGTGGTGGGGAGGTATTCGAGGCTATGTTTTGTCAAATATTCAACTAGATAGCGTTAGCTGTTTGGGCGCAATCGAAAAGGATCATCTTACCCAATGGGATCATCTTGTACACCTTTCCCTTAATATCTTATTTATTATTAATATGTATCTTTTTTATATATAAGTAAATGATTTCTAAATAAAATATATTTAAAAAATTAATTATTTTTAATATAAAAATAAATAAATAAAACAAGAATTTAAATTACGCGCGCCTTGTTAAAAAAAATCAAACGGTTTTGCGGCCAACTTCATCCTGTTAATTTTGTGTCAGACTGATGCGCGCGCATCTTAAAATGTCACTCTCATCATTTTTTCATAACGTGCCCAAAGAAGTGTAACTTCAAAAAATTTAATTATGTAAATTATTAATAAAATCGTGATAAATTAAGGCACTCGATCCTCTCTCCATTGTAACAGTTTTCCATTGGTTTGCTTTATTCTTTTGTGTGCGGTTCAACTTTCTCTATATATAACTATATCTATATTGATATGAAATGTCTGTGTAAGTGGCTATTGTTAAACGAAAATGGATGTTCATCTCGTAGATAATATGATTTATTTAAAGTCATGAAATTAATGACAAATTCTCGTTCAGTTTTTGGTATGAATAGAGAAAAGTTAAGTAATCGAGAAACGCAAAAAAGAAGTCTACCTCACTTTTTGAAAAATCCATTTGGTGTCTCAATTGGATTTAACGCTTTTACGGAAAACGAAAAAAAAAATTAAAATAACTTTTCTTATTACTGAAAAGATGTTTCTTTTATCCGTTTTCATTATATAACGACGTTCAACTGAAATAATTTTTATTTTGAGGAAAAGTCCATTTATTATTTGTATACGTGTGCATCGTACGTAAGTAGATAGGTTTTAAGATAATGAGGAAAAAATTAATATCTCTTAAAATTGAAAAAAAATGAAATACCTAAGATTTTTTTGCTTTTTAAAGGCTCTAACACCTTTTAAATTTAAATTGAAAATGTCTTTTTCATTTTCGTGCCCATATCTTAATTGTAAAAAGAATTATGGGACATTAAAGTTTGAAGGGTACGAAACTGTTCATCGATTTCTATCTCGTTTATTGTCAATTTTACGTTAAAATTTGTTCTTATCTTTTTTATGGAGCGTTTTTATAGCTTCATTTTGGTAAATAGAAATTTTTTTTAATTTAATTATATTTGCGTAAATATCGAGATGTATAACGTTTTAATGGTTGTAACGGTTCGATATACGTTATGTATATAAATGTTGAAGATGTAAATTAATTTAAAAGAAAATCGTTTCTTTCAAATGGTTCTAAATGAATTTTTTATAATCATTTATGCTAGAATATTCAAACTCCAAATTGTTCTATTTCTGGTATATTCAATCCTGATTTTTATTGTCTATTCTTTTTTGATTCTAGAACATATTTTATCCTTGTACTAACCGCTCCTCCTTTATTTTACTTTTCATGCTTCGGTGAGCACACAGCGGGTTGCCACTCCAACGCTAAAAGATAGGGAGCTTATTTGACCTATCAGTTTTAAAACAATACCAACTCAAGTCACTTTAGTCGTAAAACCTTCAAATATCTATAGATATGTTTAGTTTTCCACCAATAAAACCAGTTTAATTTAATAATTTGTTGTTGTAGTATTGGCACTGAACAACTGGTTAAATAAGAAAGTGGAGGGGGAAAACGTGGCAACCCCCTGGAACACACAGCGGGACACCAGTTGCAAGATCTATGTACACACATTTAAATCTTAGTCATATAACAATATGCACCAAAAAAAAATAAATTTCAAAAATTCATTTTTTGATTTCCTTCGAATTTGATCCTCTTGGTATGGAAATATTATAGGGCTAATTCAGTTAGTTAAAAAATCAACGTTAAATTGAATACCGCATGCGTTATAAATTATTCATCGAACCAATTAATCAATTATTACAAATTAAATTCATTTTCAATGAGTTTGCAATTTCTTTATCGTAAGAAAATTTTTAATTTTAAATCGTTAGTCTACGTGTTAACTTGACCCAAGTCGGATATGATGAAAAAATCAGGGGCTTTGGAAAAATCAAGTCACATCCAAAACCACCATCCCCATCTCTCCTTACTAACTGTTTATAACTCACTGATTGATTCTCTCGGATGTCAACCCGTTATGTATATTAGAGCCTAGACATGCTTCCGGGATATTCGAAGTCCAGATTGTTCTATTTCTGGCATATTTGACCCTAACTTTTATTGACGATTCTTTTTCTCTTATCAAAAATCCTCAAAGAAACATCTAGAAACATTTTTTGTCTCATTCTGTGGACCGTTACTCCTTTATTTACTTCTCATGCTTCGGTGAGCACACAGCGGCGCGCCAGATGCAAAGTCCATGCAGTCACACACACAACAAGAAAATATGCATACACACATTTAAATCTTAGGCATGTCATAATATTTTTCACTGACTTCAAAGAAAGGTGGAGGTAATTTCATAATTTTTTAATAATTAGACTGTCTTTTTATTGTTTGGTACCTCAGAACTTTCGACTAGGTGAACCGATTTTGATGATTTTTTTTTGAAAGCTGATGCTTCTTGTGTGGTTTCATTTTAATTTGAAGGAAATATATCACTTTTAAGGGGTTGAAAACTAAGGGATGAAATATTAATTTTTTATTGGATGGCTTAATTTTGATAATTTTTTTTTTTTTGAAGTTATACTAAAAAATGATGAGAGTGAAATTTTAAAATGCGCGCGCATCTTGAGACAAAAATTAACAAAATGAGGTTAGTCGCAAAACCAGTGGGTCTCCTGGCACGCGTAATTTGAATTTTTGTTGTATTTATTTTCTAATTTATTTATTTTTATATTTAAATTAAAAATAATTATATATACAAATGACAGATATTATTAATAAATAAGTTATTACTTTTCTCGAATTTTGCAGTAGTTGTTATAGGTACTTTTTGAAGTTTAATGATGAAAATGATGTCTGCATCGCGGCGCGGTTTCAGAACCATTAGTAGCGTTCTATTTTATCATCACAAATTAACAAGATATAGTTGCCCACAAAACGGCTCGGTATTTTTAACTAGACGCGCGTAATTTGAATTTTTGTTGTATTTATTTACTAATTTATTAATTTTTATATTTAAATTGAAAATATTTATATACACAAATGACACATATTATTAAAAAATAAGTTATTACTTTTCTCGTATTTTGCAGTAGCTTTTATCATATTATTTGGAGTTTAGTGATGAAAATGACGTCTGCATTCCATGCATATTCTTAGTTATCACAAAATCTGGGATTCTGAAATGATTCAACCATCTTAGAATAATAATTTAGTAACACAAAATATGAATAAGATTAAGACATTTACTTTAAAACTAAGCTACTTACTTTATTTCGCAATTTCTATGAAGCTTCGTTTTCATGACATGCATGAATTGTTAACCAGAAAAATGATCCTGACAAATTTTATAAACGTCTTGCAGCTTTCTTTGAATATTATTTATTGATACAAATTAAAATATTATTCTCTTAATTTTTTTTTAATAATTATATCTTTAAATATATATATTATTATTATTAAATATTAAATTACAGTTTTTTAAAATTGATTATTTGAATAAAATTAATAAAAACTAATTTTTAATGATACCAAAGAAGTATCACGCGCGTACATAAGTACACGCAACCACTTTTTTTTTGGTAGAACGGAATTTTAAATTAATCTTAAAAACTCCACTCATAAGGGGTTAAAAATTAAGGATGACATTATACATTTTTCCTGGCAAACCTAATTTCGATTTTTTTTCTATTACGTACATCGTACCTTTAAATTGTTCACATTTCAATTTGAAGAAAAAAATCCACCCCTAAGGATGAAAATAGGGGATGAAATAGTGACGTTAAACTGAATCATCAGATTTTGATGATTTTTTTACTTCTTCAAATGAATGATAGGATGATAATTAATTGATAACATCTTTAGGGAAATTAAAAAAAAATATTTTATTAATAAAATTTAGGAGAAAAAAATCTTTGTCCAAATTTGTCTTTAAGAGACTTTCCATATTTTATATATTTCTTATTATATTGTCAACAATAGTACCTTGTAATTTGCTTAGAGATAAATAAAGTATAAAAAAAGTTTTTTTAGAAAAGTTGTAGAATTAAGTGGTTTCCATAACTTGTTTGCATTTTACTTTGTTCTTCCCACAATTGCATTTGTAAGAGAATTTTAATTGAAGTGGCTACTTATCGAAATAAAAGGGGAAAACTTTCAAATGCGTATATAGTAAATGTGTTTTGAAGAATTCAATAGGAAACCTCGAATTTTCGGGCATTTATATAGAACACGTCGTGAATTTTTCTACAGCCCTCATCTTGTTTTACAACCCTCTTAGGATTGTGACCCACTTTTTGAGAACGTCTGGATGAGACTACTAATGTTCTACACGGGTGAGACTTGAGAAGTTTCCAAGATAATAACTTACTAACATTACCATTTTCTGCACCTGTTATTTTATAATTAGGACACTGCATCTCAAACACGCATATTCTATCTTTGTTCTTTTTTATTTTCCAACTAGCTGATACCCGCCCGCTTCGCTGAGCGTATCTAAATTAATCTGATTGAATAATAGAAAACTTTACCCAAAATAAGAAATTCAGCTATTTTAACAAAAACAAAAAAAATAGATATTTCTAGACCTTTGTTTCATAAAAAGTTCATGAAAATCCGTTAAACTAATTTTCCAGGAACAGATATAAGCTATCTTATAAGTAAGTTCTTTACGTTTTTTGAATATTGTAAAATACCATTACTTGTGTTCTTGTAATACTTAAGAACCTTTCACACCAAAAGTCATATGAAATCTTTTATTCTTTTAGTAGAATTTAGCTATCCTTTAGGAAGCGTACCTTTTTTAAGGATAAATAATATTTAATATGTTATCTAAAGATCTGAGGTATTAAGTTTGGTTGCCTTAGGTTCACTATTCTAGGATATAGTATTAAGTCCATTATGTCTTATCGGCAAGTCTGCTATTTCCCGAGGTCCAAGATTAAACAACGATTTCTTATATATCTTGCTAAAATAAATTGAAAATGAAGAATATAGTTTTTGGTAAAAAAACAACGCGATGGTCACATCTAAGTTGCTATTTTCTCTTAAAAAATAAGTTGGACTGGATTTCTTTTGTTCTGGGGGCTCTGCCTAACGGTTTCACCTCTCTTAGTCAAACTCCTAATCGGGATCACTTAAGTCGAACTGTCTGTTTTGGTTATTTATTCTTACGGGTGTCATTTTGGAACAAAGATATTTATTTTTATAAATGAAATCATATTTAATGCAAAGAATTTCCTTCTCCCCTCTCGATAATTCGAACGTTTACTCTACCGAACTGTTGATAATATATAAACTACCTGTAAATTCAAAATGGATTTATGGTTTCTAGGAATTTAACTAATCGCTTTACTTCTATTATCGTTATAATTTTCAAATTGGCGAATATTAATTTATAATAATAACAAATTAGTTTAAAATCATGTCGTCTCTACGATATGATATGTGGGTAATTCTCATGAAATCTCGAAATTACCTATCAATAAATTAATGAAAAATATTTAAACTAATTCATCTTCATTTGCTCTTAAATAAATACTATTTACCTTACTAGAAGTGAAAAATATCGTGGTCCTAGAATAAATGAGTATTAACGATTTAAATGTGAGGGAATGATGAATATATTTTTCATATGAAATCATATTATTTATTTTTAAAATATATTTCAACTTCTACTAGGTTATATTAACTTAAAAATTAAAAAGTTTCTATAAGCAAAGATGTACGAAAACCGAGTCGATCTAGTCTGGAAGTCATTACCTCATAACTCATCATCTCCTCACTTTTAATCAAAATGAGGACATGACGGTGAGGGAATGACAAAACAAATCATAACCCAAAAAAATCTCGTAACATAACCATTCGTTGCCAGCTAGCTTTTTGCTACGCTTTCTACCTCTAAAAACATACTTTCGTACATCA
This sequence comes from Sisyra nigra, assembly GCA_958496155.1. Lineage (NCBI taxonomy): Eukaryota > Metazoa > Arthropoda > Insecta > Neuroptera > Sisyridae > Sisyra > Sisyra nigra. The sequence goes on from OY292318.1 coordinate 38,674,282, forward strand.
TCGAAATTGAAATATTGAAATTACCTTTTTTATTCTTCACTGTGAGGCAATGATTGAATAAAATGCAATCTTTAAAATATTGCAATGAAATCTTTTCCCAACAATTACTCTAACAAACTTGAAGTTAATTTGCCATTCCGAACAAGTAACCGTACTACCAATTGTCAAAAACTAATGAGAGTGTTACCAAAGTCCTCAAAAATATACCTACTTATCGACTGTTGGTAATGCTGTGAGGGAATGATTATTTTTCATGGGACAAGTGTTGAGTTAACATTAGACAAGTTGTTGATGACTTATGATCCTAAATACAGAGAAATTTTAAAAATTTCTTGTATTTAGAATAGACAAGTCATGGTTACAAACGGATTTTTTAAGAACTTCTCAATAAAAACTTTAGACAATGTTCTAATCTGGAGTTTGGGACATAGTGAGGGAATGTATTTCAGAGTACTATATATATATTATTCCTCGCAAATGCCCGTACAATTCCAAAGTTATTACCAACATTTTTAGCCTTGATGATGTTCTTTCGAAAAACAACCATCATAAGTCGTTTAGGTTTATTCTAAAAACTTCTAGAACAGAAATTTCAAGATTTCATGAGAATTACCCATGTATATGTATATATTGTATCACAGCTGCCTGTCGATGTATGCTATTCGTTGCGCAGTTTTATAGTTTTTATTTTTTTTGCTCAGAAAATTAATTTTTTTTCGGAATAAAAAGTATTTTATAGCACTTTTTTTAATTTTTACTACTTGTATGTGAAATCTCGTCCCAATCGGACTAGCCGTTTTCAAGTTTACCAAGAACAAACAGGCAGACAGACAAAACAATTTTTAATAAAAACTAGCCTCTAATGTAAGTTACAATATTTAGTAACTTTTTGTGAAAATTCCATTGAAATCAACTCAGCCGTTTTCAAGTTTACCCTGGACAAACAATGTTTTTTTGGGGAAAATTACAATGTAAATGGCATTTATTTTTTTTCCATAAAATATATGAAAATATAGGTAATAAAGAGTATTCAACAAAACACTTTACATTTTTTAGATTAGATCAAAATCTCAGCTGAGAAAAATTATTCCGTTTTTGTTCGCTCGCGCAGGTAAGATGGAACATTTTTATTATATAGGTATTTAAATTCAATCTTATTATTGGTAGGTATAGATAAGTAAAAAATCAGGATAACCTACATTTCCCCACACTGAACCCTTAGTCTTCTGGATTGCTCTAACATTTTTGTCTTTAGACAAACATTTACCTACGTATCTAATTCCAAAATTCTGCCTAGAAGAAGCTCCACCAAAGCTCCATCTGTTGGGGCTTCACTGATTACATCAGATTTCACCAATTTAGAAGGGTTTTCACAATCAAATAAGATATGGATTGAATTTTGGCTCTATCCCCGTACAATCTACATTTTGGGTTCTTTTGGAATATCCCACTGCCTTACAGATGCTTTCTCGGGCAGGCACTAATAGAGAACCAAAATGAATTTATAAGAATGTGTCTACTTTTGTGCCTGGATTCCTGAAATCAACTGCGTTACGTTTGCTATCATTTTACAAAATTTCAACACGAATCAAACACCTCATGCGGTCATGGGTTCTTCGACTATATTAAAACGTTGATTTTCATTCAAATTTGAAACGTACATTTGAAAAATAACGAAAAATTAAAGCTCACATCGTATTTCATAATTCGTTCCATTTTTTTAGTATCAATGGAAGCCGTTTTTAGGCTTCCCCCATACTTATTATTAAATATTAACGCACTTTAAAACTTTTTTTTATTGTTAAAATAAGTTTAATGAGTTTCCCTTTTTTCAACAAATTTATAATTTAGCCTTTTTAAAATTAAATTTTTAATAATTTATATGACCGTAAAGTTCTTTGTATTGAAACAATTTTTTAAAAAATAAATAATTAACCTGTAGTACTTGCACAATGCAATTCAATGGTTCTTCGTTCAATTGAAAAACTAATAAACTTGAAATGAACGACTCTAGTAAAACACTCTAGGTAGGTACCTATCGTATATACTTTATATTTCTCGACATGTTTGCATTTCACTTCTATTATCCTTCTGTATTGTATATATTATTATAGATAGTGCTTCAGTTCTATAGCACAGGCAATACAAATACCAGAACTGTAACTAGATAAGAAACGTTTTCTTTTATTATACTTCCCCCCCCCCCGCCATATTTTCCACTCGATTTCCATTTCAAGTCTGTCAATTTTCCGATTCAGTTACATTTCACTCATCATCTATCGACATTTATTGAAAGATTGACAAATTAAAAAGGCACCCTATCATATATACAAAGTATAGTTGGATACCAGAAATATTGTATACTAGCTGGTTCCCGCCTGCTTCGCTGAGCGTATCTAAATTATACTGATTTAATAATGGAAACTTTCATCCCATCAACAAAAAAGACAGATAGATATTTCTAGATCTTTGATTCATAGAAAGTTCATGAAAATCAGATAAACTACTTTTCCAGGAAGATATTCTATATAGCTATCTAGAAGAGCTATCTTATTGGTTCTATACGTTTTTATGAATATTATAAAACGCTTATACTTGTGTTCTTTAAAAAGTAATACAATTCGAAAATGTTGAATGTATTATATATTAAACTGAGTTTTTCACCAAGTTCAAATTTTTCAATAGTAATTTAACACGTTTATTTCTAAACATTATAGACATTCAAAAATTAACAATGAAAGAAGTTTCAATGTTTCAAAAATTTTCATTACTTACTTACCGATGTTCTCGGATGTTAAATTAAAAATCATATTTTGCTGTAGAAATTGTAATTTTTATTTAAACTTTTTTGGAATGATTGTGTTAAAACGTTATTTCACGAACTTTAGGGAAAGCTTTTTTAAACACACGATTCCTGCAGGATAAGTACAATTGTTATGCTATCTTTTGAGAATCGTGCATTATTCTAACATACGAATTAATAATCTATATTTTTCTCTAACCTTTCAACTACCCTATTACAAAAAATCATGTCAATCTTTTGCTCTATGACAAACAAAAACATATCTATCCCACGGGAGTAGTACATTTTTCCTGGATAAAAAAGAGATCAGGCCTTCTTGAGGATAATGCGCTAGAACTCTATTTCACGTACTTTAACAAAACTTCTATTAAATACATGGTTCCTATAAGATACAATTGTCTTGTTATCCCACGGGAAGAGTACAATTATGTCGATTTTTTGCCTTATGAAATATAAAAACGTATCTAGCCTAGGAGCCTATACATTTTTCTTGGATAAAAGGTAGACCAATCTTTTTTGAGGAAAATTCCCTAAAACGCTTATCCATAAACTTTTACGAAACTCCTTTTAAATACTCAGTTTCTGAAGGATACCATTCTTATCCTATCCTACGGGAACCGTGCTATATTCTGACATAAAAGGTAGCCTATATTTATTCTCTGACTCTCAATTAAACACCTTATTGTAAGAAATTATGGTAATCTTTTGCTCTGTGAAAAATAAAAACATATCTATTCTACGGGAACCGCACATTTTTCCTGCATAAAAATAAGACTGTAGGATAAGAAAATTATTTTGTGCCATGAGGACATTATGAGTAATAAATAACTATTAATATACTCTATTATAATCAGCTAAAAACGTTTAGTTTCAGCATGATTTTTCTTTAAACCAGGTTTTTTATTTTCCCGTTGAAATGAATAATTTTTCCGAAATAAAACGTATTGTAGATAATTATTTACATATTTAGCTATCATCATACTTAAATATCACCAATATTTATTTTCAAATAAAAATGTATAGTTTAAGCATAATTTTTGTTCCAACCCGTTTTTCAATTTCCCGGATAAATTAGACATTTTCCCGTTATAAAAAGTATTTTTTTTATGACTCAGATTGTCATTTATCATCATACTAAATTTCATTAAAACCCGTATTTATTTGGGTAAGAATTAATAATATGTTTCTAAAAACAATTTCGCTAATAATGATTTATTTTTTTAACAACTTTAACAACCATTAAAAAGGTTATAGCGGGCCAACCTTAAAAGATAGACATATGTCGTCGCGGACTTTTTTTTAGAACTTTTTTGCGAGAGGAACAATTTTGCTACACATGATTTTTGCGTAACTTTAACCATTTACGCAGGGCAGGCTACAAACGCTCTCAAAAGGAAAAAAATTTCATGGTTTTTGCAATATTTTCCATTGATGCTCTGCTGCTATTAGTCGTAAAGTGATGTTGTATAGCCTAAAGCCTTCGTCGATAATTAAACTATCCAACACAAAAAGAATTTTTCAATTCGAACCAGTAGTTCCTGAGATTAGCGCGTTTAACCAAACAATCAAACAAACAAACAAACTCTTCAATTTTATATACTAGTATTGTATATAGGTATTGTAATGATAATCAAAAGTGATATTTTATTCCGTTTGCCTACTCGTTAAAAAATTTGGATGATAAACCCGTGGAAAATACAAAAGAATTAAATTTAAATTTATCATAACTAAACGAATAGGACGTGAAAACATTTCGATTCGAAGGAAAAACAAAAGAAAACGAGGCAAAACATTTGATAGGGAAAGAAAAACAAATGAGTTTCACCGCAAGCTTTTTGCAGTAAAAAATTTCGTGGGAGTGGGGAGGGGGGAGTGTTGGTAAAAAATTTAAAATCGATTTTCCACTAGGTAAACCAAAGTGGGAGGTGGAAAAATTTGTAATTTTTCAATAGTGGAATTTGACAAATTTTCATTGACTAATTAAAAAAATCACTCGTGCTTGAAATTAGACTGTATTTCTTTCAACTCAGTTTATTGTTTTTTGAGGTTCTTTTGTCATTGAGATTACTTCTATAATCATTACAGTGGAACCTGTTTTTGTGCGGAAGATGGGGACCGCATTAAAAATAAATAAGTACTAGAACATTTTTCATAAATGACTTCTATAAACTTCTACAAAAATATCTGCTACGATGCGTCACAGAACTTTTCTGTTATATGAAACTTGCTGTTTTTTAAGAGAACATAATTAAAACCCATTTTTAATTTAAAAACATCTTTATATAGTATAAAACAACGTTGCTCCCGCTGTCTGTTCCGTTAGATCTTTTAAACTACAAAACGGATTTTAATGCAGTTTCCAGCAATTGATAGAGTGATTCAAGAGGAAGGTTTGTAGGTATAAAACTAGCATATTATAGTAGAGAATAGTCGGGAAGTTCGAAAATTTGTAATGTGATGTTATAACAAACATATTTTTGTGCACTTACATTGCAAACGTTGGCTAAACCTTACGAAATTGATCAAACTAATATGCGGCGAAAATATGTATCTTAAAAATATTGATAAAAAAGTCCGCGACGGTATATGTCTATCTCCTAAGGATAACCCACAGGAACCATTTTTATCTTTTACATATTACAAAAAATTATTTGATATTTACCAAATTATTTAAAATCATACAGAATTATTCCTTATCCAATTAAATACAATAGATACGTTGTGCATTTCATGTAGAAGATATCACAGATTTAAAAAGCGTTGGTAGAGTGACTGGATAATGTACGTCATACGTAGTGGCTGTTTTATTGCTATCTTTATCTTACAAATATAAAAATGTAATGTTGGTCCTTATTTAGAACAAAAACTCGAAAAATTCTACACCAATTAGGTACATGTACATGTACTCTTAAAAGAGTGCGGTTAGTACGATTGGTCATCCTACATAGGATAGCATAACAGTTGAATCCTACAGGAAATGTGTATTTCCGTAGTATTTCCGTAGTATTTTTGGTAAGTTTTGTTAAAGTTCGTGAAATAGCATTTTAACGCATTTTCCTCAAGAAGGCCTAACCAATCTTCCACAGTAACGAAAGAATTCTCTACAAAGTTTAAATTAAAAAAAATGACAAAGCTTACTGGAAAATATATATGAATTTCAATTTACACCCAATAAAACTAGTAATGGAATTTTTTTAAATATATTTTAATTTCTTTATTGCTCATTGTCGAAGATATTAATTAGAAATAAACGTATTAAAATAATATACTAAATTTTAAAATAATTAACAATTACTTAACGGAAATAATTTTTATGAACTTTTGTTAAAGATACTTCAGATGTTAACGTATTTAATACCATTTATCCTAAGAAAAGGCACGGTTCCTGTAGGATGGCTACTAATCTATTCTACTAAAATAGCTGAACGGTTATAAATGATATTTGAAATGAAAAATTTAAGTCTAAGGGAACATTTTATATTTAAAATTGCAATGAGCCTGTAAGATAGCTAATATCTCTTCCTAGAAAAGTAGTTTTAAAGATTTTGATGAACTTACTTTTGATCTAAGGTCTGAAAGTATCTATCATCTTTTTCTGTCAAAATAGATTTATTTTTAAATTTCGTTGTGAAGGTAGGAAATCAATTAATCAGTCAATTAAATTACTAAACTCTCAGCAAAGGGAGCGGGTATCAGCTAGTATAAATTAATATTATATATATTAACTGTATCTAGGTATCTACTGTAGTATCTACTGTACTATATCTAGTACAACTAAACTCTCAGTTTCTACCCCATAACCCCTTTATTTGACTTTTTCCGGGAAAAACTTTCAAATAAAAGTTGTAAGGTTTGATGAGTTTAATAACTCAAGCAAGTTTAAAGAAAATCGTTGGCATCATTTTTGAAAAAAAATTGAAAAAACCCAAAAATCTCACTCCAAAGAATAAAGTGGGGCTTCCTGTCAACCGATTTCAGCCAAAAGCTTCGCAGCTCAACTAGATAAAATATGAAGACAAAATTCGAAGTTTGGTAAAATACGGCTAAAGCTTTCGATACGATATTGCTGTCACATACAGACACACACACAGAAAAGTTGCTAAAAACGACAGTTTTGGACCCAGGGGACCTCAAAAATTCGGCCAAATTACAATACTTCCTTTACTATGCAGTAATAAGAGAAAGTAAAAAAGAGAGAATTAATATGAAAACAGGGAATTAGAGGGAGAAAGAGAGAGAGAGAGAGAAAATAATACAAGATTTTCACAAAAAATATTTTGTTTGTTCTATTTGTCGTATACACCCTGTCGTCTTAATTTACCAATGTGTTAACGTCACATTCTCTTGCCCCATATCTGAGTGTCGGAATATATAGTTCTTCTTTTCTTTGCTAAGTATCTTTCTTCTCTCTCGTGTAACAAAATGAAGCATCTTTGACAACCGTTTTCTTTTTTACGTTTTTTTTTTGCCAAGATTTTTAAGCTTCCATCGCTAAACCTTGACACCTAGGTATCAGCAGTGTTGCTTTGTAATTTATAACTATTTTACACAAATTTAATCTCTTTGCGTTCCTTCTCTACTTGACCTTTAACAATATCCATTTTCACATTCTTTCATAATAATAAGAATACAAAGGTCCACTTAGTGGCGCAGTGGTTAGAGCAGTTTGTTCTCTCAGCTACATGCGTCAGTGGTATTATGTTCGATCCCCGTCGAATCTCTCGATATAAGATTTATAGAACCAACAGACATTTTCTATGTGTAAAGAGTCGTGATATAACCTAAGATATTGAAGTGACTTAAAACACCCGAAACAAAACAAAAAGGATACAAATTTTTTTCTCCACATTTTAACGATTTAATTGATTAGGGGCCATGCATAAACCCCGTAACGTTTTTCTGCAATTTTTGAACCCCTCCCCCCTGCCATGTAACACTATTTAGACCAGCGGTCGGGGAACTGGGGTAGAAATGACATTTTTTGGGGTAATAAGAACATTTTTGTTATGACTATTTTGTCAACGTGTTAGTATGGTTGAGAACTTCAAATTGTTCTTAAATCAAAAAGCTCCAAGTTTGAGGTTATTGTATCAACATGTTACTGTTCCAGTATAAAAATTTTATTTTCTCTGTCTATTAGGTACATAGAAACTACTTTCATGCAACTTTTTTTTTCGTGTAAATTAATTCAATAAATAATATTAAATTTAAAGTCACATTGATTGTCCCCTTTTTAAAATAAGGAGGTTATATCGACTTACGTAAAAATATCTTGGGGTATTGGCAAAAAAAAGTTCTCTGACCGCTGGTTTGCACTATCTTACATAATATTTTTTAACCGTAAATAACAGAAGATCATACCCCTCCCTCCCCCCTCCCTGGTAAAGTAAGGTATACGTGGTTTATGAATGGTATCTAATTAGGAAGACTAAGTTTCAATTAACAAGAAGTGTGTATTGAAATGTGAAGAGTTGCTCCCTATTCTAATTTTCCTCCATTAACCTCGTCGTGTGAAGAAGTCAAATACAATCAATGAAAGTATTTTTTTTCTTCTCGTTTTTTTTTTCTTCTCTCCTGTTCGGAAAACTTGTGAAATATTTAACAAGTTTGTTTCGGGTTTTACTACACCAAGTTAGATTCAATTCGAAAGTTAGATTAAAGGGAAAACTCGACCTGAGAATTCGTTAATAGAGCGAAGGCGACTCCGTTAGGACGAGAGAACAGAGTGCGCTCACGGTGGTGAATGATGATATCTCAACGAAACACTTAAATTCGATAAGAGATACCTCTCAGATACCTTCCCTGTTTTCATCCACCCTATTTTCACCCCTACTGCCACTTACATTTTCGTTCTATCAACTTCCCGGCATCTGTCTATATACATATCATTATCTATTCCTCGTAAGTGATACAGCCATAAAAAACATATCAAACGAGCGAAAGCTTAAAAGTTCACAGAGGCAATTGCGTTAAGCTTCTTCATCCACCATTTTTTGTACTAAATTAGATTTACATTTTTCGGTTTAAAGGATTTTTATGACTCTTTAAAGGTTGTCAGAGGTATTTGGCACTTACTTGGAAGCCGTCGTAGGTCCACGAACCGAATTTCATAACACAGGTTTGTTCGTCAAAGGGAAAATATTCGACGTCAATTTCACACGAAGACTTATAAATAGCGGGTGGTTTCCATTCGACACGACCCGTATAGTTTAACGTTGCCTTGGTTGCGAGGGTCACTTCAAAGTTTCCATCAGCACTAAAAAAAAATAATTTCTAGTTACTTGATTCAAATGGTATCTAATATGGAACATAAAGAGTAAAGACGTTTGGACCAGAGCAAAATCCCTTTGAAAATGATAATAAGTGAAAAAAAAAAAATAATAGGATGAAACCCATTAGAAAAGGAAGAAAATATAACAAAAATGAAAAAAAATTACGGTCGATCTGAGGTGGGAAAGTGGAAAACGGATAGGAATTTAAGAGTAGAAACGGTTTATCTCGATTTCCGGCAAAACTACAAGTCCTATGGAAAAAGTAAAGGCAAAGTTATAGAAAATAAGAAAATCTACAACTTTTTTACTAACACTTTTTTCACATAACCTCAAAATTTATGTTGAAAATTCCATTAACCAAGTATTTAATTTTTTTTTATCTTTTACAAAAAAAAAAAAAATCATAAAATTTGGTGAAAACTTACCTCTTGATGTCCCAAACACACTGTAAATTTTTTGATTTTTATTATATTTATTTTTTCACCTTATTTTGACTTAATATTGAAAAAGCATCCTAATTTTCAATCGAAAATTCTCACGTCAAAACATCTAATTTTTTTAAAAAGTCCTTGCCTTTTGTTCGTTGAAACCTCCACTTTCTGATGGTGCAAAAATATATATATATATATATTACAACATAAAATGTTCTCAGAAAATGCAATATTTAAAGTGTAAATTTTAATAAATTGTCCAAAATTGTACATAATCCAATTATTGAAATACAACTTTAAGCAATTTATTAAAATTTACACTTTAAATATTGCATTTTCTGAGACCACTTAATATTGTATTGTATATTTTTTTGCACCAGCAGAAAGCAGAGGTTTCAACAAACAAAAAGCAGAGCGACTTTTTAGAAAAATTAGATGTTTTGACGTGAGAATTTTTGATTGAAAATTAGGGTGCTTTTTCGATAATAAGTCATTATAAGGTGAAAAAAGAAAAATTTTATATCAAAATAATTACAGTGTGTTTGGAACAACAAAAGGTAAATTTTGACAAAATTTTTTGGTAAAAGATAAAAATAAAAAACTAAAAACTTGATTATTGGAATTTTTGACATAAATTTTTAGGTTATGTGAAAAAAGTATTTGTACAAAAAGTATAAATCTACTTATTATCTACAATTTTTCCATTTAACTTTTTTCCATAGGACTTGTAGTTTTGTCGAAAATCGAGATAAACCGTTTCTACCCTTAAAAACCCATCCTTTTCCACTTCTCCACCTCAGATCGATAGTTATTTATTTTTCATTTCATTTTTGTTATATTCTCTTCCTTTTCCAATGGGTTTCATCCTACTATAATATTTTGCACTTTTTACCCTTTTCAAAGGCTTAAAGCACTAGTCTAAGAGATAAGGCCTTTGAAAATTAAATAACAGTCGATCTGAGGTGGGGAAATGGAAAAGGGGGGTGTTTTTAAGGATATAAACGGTTATCTCGATTTTCGACAAAACTACAGGTTCTATGGAAAAAAGTTAAACGACAAAGTTATAGGTTATAAGAAGATCTACAACTTTTGCCCTAACATTTGTTCCACATAACCTCAAAATTTATGTGGAAAATTCCAAAAATCAAGTTTAAATTTTTTTTTTCTATTACAAAAATAAAAATTATCAGATTTGGTGCAAACTTACCTTTTTATATCCCAAACACAGTATGTAAATGTTCCCAGAAAATCCTATAATTAAAGTGTAAATTTTAATAAATTGCGCAAAATTGTACAAATACAACTTTGAGCAATTTATTAAAATTTACACTTTAATTATTGTTTTTTTTTTTTTGGGAACATTTAACATTGTAATATGTATATTTTTGCACCATCAGAAAGTAGAGGTTTCAACGAACAAAAAGCGCACCAACTTTTTTAAAAAAGTAGAAATTTTGACTTGAGAATTTTCGATTGAAAATTAGGGTGCTTTTTCAATATTAAGTCAAAATAGGGTAAAACAGTTTAAGAGGTTAAGTTTTTACTAAATTTCGTGTAATTTTTTTTTTGTAATAGATAAAAAATAAAAAGCCAAAAACTTGGTTATTGGAATTTTTTACATAAATTTTAAGGTTATGTGAAAAAAGTGTTAGCACAAAAGCTGTAGATCTTCCTATTACCTACAACTTTGCTATTTAACTTTTTTCTATAGGACTTGTAGTTTTGTCGGAAACCGAGATTAACCGTTTTTACTCATAAAAACACCCTCATATTCCCCTCCCCCACCTAAGATCGACCGTAATTTACTTTTTCTTTAATTTTTGTTATATTCTCTTCCTTATCTTATAGGTTTCATCCTACTATAATTTTTTATTGTGTTCAAAAATTATCGGCACTGATCTAGTAGTGAAGTTGCACCCCATAAAAAATAGATAATATTTCAATGTCCACCAATTAAAATTGTAAGCGTTTCTTATCAGCCAATAGACAACGAGCAAATCAAGGATCACTAAATCAAAGTTTTTTTTTTTTTAAATGTTCCTCTCTTATAATAATCAATCATTTAATGAATCAAAGAGCTTTCCATTAGTAATAAAAACGATATAAAAAAAACTTGAAATCCATATTAAATTACATATAATGAAAAACAAATGACAATATCAAAGCATACTTTAAAGCTCTGAGATAATGCAATGAATTTTTGAAGAGGCTTTCAGAGCTTTTTGTTATATTCCATTTCACATACCATATAAATATTGCAAAAAAAATTGTACATTGATACGTCCTCAAAACATTTTAAAAGTAAATACGAATCAGCAATAATCAATATTTGAAAAAAAAATAAATGGGGATAACCCGAGATAACCAATGGAAAATATGGCCTTTATCCAGAGAACCAATAAACTATTTGGTTTTGACATTTAATCAAAATGAAACTGTGCTTTGATTAACCAAACCCCAATTTCAAGCGGGCAATATTTAATTATACAGTGTTCGATTAGTTATTATAGAGGTATAAACAAAATTTTAATTAAAGGTAAATATCGAAGTCAATTGTTATATTTTTCAAGCAAAAGTATTTGTAGGACTCGGGGGAAAAACAGGAAACTTTATTTTTACGGTTTTTTTTTTATTTTAGTACCAATAGGTTGTGGTTAAATAACTGAGTTTAATTTGATTTTGGAAGTTTATCGTTTTTTTCTCTGAGCCATTCTTGTCGTAATTGAAGAGATTCACAAAAGTACTTGAAAGGAACAATGTTAAAGATCTGAAAGGAAAATTTATTGTATTTATAAAAATATTAAAAGAAAACATACTTGTTATAAAGAACGATGTCAGGACGCCAAATGTGATCAGATGGTACATGCAGCATTTCAACGCCTCCATACTCCTTTGGGTCCCATTTCAACTTGTAGTCATACCACGACTGGAGCCACCACGAAAAAAGCACCAAAAAAAAAAAAAAAAAAATATTATTGTTCACACGTAAGAAGTTTTTAAAAGAAAACGATCAAATTTATTGAATGGTCGATCGGATATGCCGGATTTAAATTTAAAATTAATGTACGAAAAAAATTTGCATGATCTTACAAAAGTGTTCATATTACAGTGATCTTACTTCTATTATATACGTAAAGTTTGTATATATGGATGTTTGTTGCTCTTTCATTCAAAGCTAGCTGTCTCCCCTTCGCTTCGCTGAGTGGATCTAAATTTTAACTGATTGATTAAAAGATTCCCTACGTTCATGCCGAAATATAAAAATTAATCTATTTTGACAGAAAAAAAAATGATAGATACTTTCAGACTTTAGATCCAAAGAAAGTTTATCAAAATTTGTAAAATTACTTTTCAAGAAAGAGATGTTAGCCGTCTTCCATCAGCTTCTATACGATTTTTAGTAAAAAAGTAACTCTATTCCTTCCTTTAGGACATGAAAATCTTTCATACCAAATGTCATTTAAACGGGTCAGCTATTTAAGGGGAAATCTATTAAGTACGCGAGGCGATTTTTGAAATCCCATCCCTTCCCCTCTGGTAAGATGTCATGAGATTTGGCATAACTCTTTCCCCCAACCAGCAATCTAATGTGGTATTTTTCAAAACAAAAAAATACGTGATATTTGGGAGACCTTCCCTTTCCCCAAAATAAGATTAGATGAGATTCGACTCGACCCCATCGGCCCCTGAACGCCTCACGTAATTAATGGATGTTCCCTTAAAAGAATAGATTAGTAGCTATCCTACAGGATCTTAAAACAAAACTTCATTAAAATTCGTTCCGTTAAGTAATTGTTAAATTTTGAAATTTTTAGTTTATTATTTTAATACGTATATTTCTAATTAATATCTTCCACAAAGAACAATGAAAAAATTCAAATATTTTAAACAGTTTTATTATTAATTTCATCGGGTGTTAAATTGAAATTCATATTTATTTTCCAGTAAAAATTGTCAATTTTTTTAAATTCAAATTTGTACCGATTTCTTTCGTTATTGTGTAAAATTGGAAGAAAATGCGTTAAAATTCTATTTCACGAACTTTACCAAAACTTTTTAAATGTACGGTTCCTGTAGGATATAATTGTTTTGCCATCCCATGGGAACTATGCGTTATTCTAGCCTTAAAGGTAAGCTATATCATTCTCCCCCAAACTACCACATTGCAAAAATTATATCAATCTTTAACTCTGTGATAAACAAAAAACATATCTATCTCACGGGAATAGTACACCTCTCCTGAGTAAAAAGTAGATCAAATCTTCTTAAGGAAAATGAGTTAAGACTGTATTTCGTGGATTTTAATGAAACTGATTTTAAATACACGGTTCTTATAGAATAAATACTTGTTTTGCTATCCCATGGGAACCGTTTATCATTCCGGTATGAGAAGTAATCGATATCATTTTCTGGCCCCTAAACTACCACATTACAAAAAAGAAAGTTAATCTTTTGCTCTGTAAAAAACAAAAAAAATATCTATCCCACGGGAACTGCACATTTTTTCTGGATATAAAGTATACTTTATGTTAAACCGGATTATAATCTATATCTATGCCAAATTTCATCCAGATCCATTCAGTACTTTTTGAGTGAAAGAGTAACAAACATCCATTCTTACAAACTTTTACGTTTATAATATATGTAAGTAAGATAATCCGGTTTAACATATAGTATACTTTTTTGTTTTGTTTTATTTAAGGTCGAATCAACTACTATGATCATTAGCGACCGTCAAATTCGAAAACCCAGAAAAAAAATTGGGCTTTTATTGGGATTCGAACCCAGGACCACTGGCGTATAAGGCAACTATCTAGTCCACCACGCCACTAGGTGACCTTAGTATACTTTATATCCAGAAAAAAATGTACGGTTTGCGTGGGATAGATATTTTTTTGTTTTTTACAGAGCAAAAGATTAACTTTCTTTTTTGTAATGTGGTAGTTTAGGGGTCAGAAAATGATATGCATTACTTCTTATACCGGAATAATATACGGTTCCCATGGGATAGCTAAACAAGTATTTATTCTATAAGAACCGTGTATTTAAAATCAGTTTCATTAAAATCCACGAAATAGAGTTTTAACTCATTTTCCTTAAAAAGATTTGATTTACTTTTTACTCACGAGAGATGTACTATTTCCATGGGATAAATATGTTTTTTGTTTATCACATAGTTAAAGATTGATATGATTTTTGCAATGTGGTAGTTTGGGGGAGAATGATATAGTCTCCTTTTAAGGCTAAAATAACGCATAGTTCCCATGGGATGGCAAAACAATTGTATCCTATAGGAACCGTAAAAAGTTTCGGTAAAGTTCGTAAAAAAACGCGTTTTCCTCCAATTTTCCACAACAAGGAAAGAAATCAGTACAAAGAAATTAAAAAATTGACAATTTTTACTGGAAAATAAATATGAATTTCAATTTTACACCCGATAAAATTAATAATAAAATTTTTTCATTGTTTATTGTCGAAGATATTAATTAGAAATAAACGTTTAAAATAATAAACTAAACATTTCAAAGACTATACTTGATGCAGAAAAATCAAGAGAATTTTAAATCCGGCGTTCTCAATAGACCACCCTATAGAATGGTTAGGTGAAGAACAATTTTTCAAAAAATTAATAATAAAAAATTTTAGGGACCGAAATAATTAGAATAAATTTAGTTTTATTTGCCAGTTTACACAAAACAAATGTAATTGAAAAAAAAACTTTTATTTAGTAAATAAAATTTAATAATTTTGTGGACATTTTAACATATATTTACTAAACAAAAAAACCATGTAATTTACGTTTGTAAATAGATATAGAAATCGATAAATTTTGACGTCAGCATGAGGCTTAAGCAAGCCATTTGTAAAATTCAAGATATGAGTAACTATGGCAAACTTAGATGGTCCAATTTGAACACTCAATATTTTTTATTTGCGAACACGTTTACAATATTAAACTTCCATTGAGTGATAATAATTTTCATTTTTTTGCAATTCAAAGGACACATATTTTATAAACATCACAAATAACACAAAATTTCAGGAATAAAACACAGAAAACACCATAAAATTAATGAAATTCTAACGAGTTTGAACTCAAGTAATATAGAAAATATAATAGGCAAAATAAACAAACCTTAGATACCATGTATTTTAAAGATGACTAAAGACTTTAAAAATATTCTATAAATTTAAAATGCTCTAATAATGCAGGATCTGTATTCATAAAGATTTTCAATGAATTCTGAAAACTCATAGATATTTGCAGCATAATTTTTATGTTAAAACATTTAATTTTGTGTAAAACTTCGTGGTGTCAGGAAGTGCACATTCAGTCAAATAATGAAATTCGGATGACTACAATTTCTTTTGTTGGGGGCTCCGCCAAACCCCCGCCAGGGGGCCCCCCTGGACCCCCTTGGCATTTGTAGTAGGAAATTGTTGAATGCATTTATATGAATTGACTTAAAATAAATGACAGTTTCCATAGTTACGTTTTAATTGACAGATTTATCAAAATCATTTCCTATAAGAAAAATGCGTCTTGAAATCCGGTTATTATCGAAAACGAAGCGAAAACTCGCAAATTAGCACTCTTCATTTTCGTTTTCTTTTGACTTGTTTTATCAGAAACCGTCGTCAATTCATGGTGCCACGCTAACCTTACTCCCCCCTTCATTTTAAGTACTACATTATCTCTATTTCCAGAACAAAAAGAGATACAGAAATTGTAAAAAGTGAAAAAAAAAGTTATATGTACGGACACATTTATGTACCTATTTCATTTACCCTACCCGTCGAGGTTGATTTACACTGATTTTTGTTCAAAAACACCAACTCGACCTGTAGAAGTTGATTTAGACTGCATTATTTCGAAAAATTGTTCTTTCGAAAAATTGTGCATTCAAAAAACTGGTCGGACACCCTATAGAATACCATATTGATTTTTACACTTAAACCCAAAAGAATTATAAAAAACGACACATTTTGTTTGAAGGTCTAAAGAAGTTCAGAAACAGTTTACATTATAATCTAGAATTAATGTCTTCCGAAAAATGGGTATATTCCATATTAGAGGCACTGTTCTTTATTAAATCACTTTCATTTATAGGTCCATAATATGAAATCTTTTTTTTTTTTAGGTACGTATTAAAGAAAGCTTAACTTTTTAATTTTCATTCAACAAAGTTTTAATTAAAATAATCATTTTGATTGGATTTTTCACGTTTTCATTACTTTCCTCATCAAATTTTTCGATCCACTCTATCAAATTAGTCTAGAGCTATCAATTTTTGAGATATAGGTATATTCCATATGAGGGGTACTATTTCATATTTGGTCACTTTCTTCTACTTTTTTGACATAAATTGTTATGAATAAATAACACTTTAATTAAATAAAAAAAATGCAACCATTCAATGAAAATAATCACTAGAGCACGGATAGATAACTTGAAGGGAGATATATAGTGGGTATTAAAAAGTTCCTTTCATATGAGGAGTAATTCCATTCATCCCGTTATCAACTATAAGACGTCAGAATGTAATCTATTAGCTTTGAACAGGAGCTGATTTCATAGCGCGTTATCCGTTTCTATATAGATGAACAATTGTCACAAATTAGTCAAAGGGAAAGAAAGATCAGGAAGACGATAAGGATTCGCGGTGATAAGATGTACGTTGTAGCCGCTTTGGTCGGTCGTTGTTGTATCAATGCGGGCGTCACTCGTCATCCCGTCTTTCCGACGTTCTTCTAGTTTAGTTTCTAATTGCGTCATTTCTCGCGAAGGATTATAAACTACCTAGGCCAGGGATTCCCAATCGTTGGTCTTTAAATACTTCTAATACGGCTTTGTAACACTTGATTCATATATGGTAGGTACTACCTTTCATTTCCCCAGCATAGATTTTCACTATGAGTTTTCAGTGAAACTTTAAAGGTTTCCTTTACTGAAAATAATTTTTAGCTCATAAAAGATTGGACAACCCTGTTTTATTTCCATTTTGAAAAAAAAATTATCCAGAATATGAGCATGAAAAGCACAGATTAAAAAATTTGTGTCTCAAAGAAGTTTAGAGGAAAAATGATTTCCGCAATGTAAAATTGTCTGCAATAGGAAATTGTTCTGGAAAATCTCTTCTTTGAAATAAAATGTTGATGGTATCCAAAGTTTCTAAGTTTTGTGTTAGAAAGTTTTATGTCTTCCTACAAGAATTACCAAAAAATAGTGTCCTTCTTAACCGACTTCAAAAAAAGAAGGAGGTTCTCAATTCGACTGTATTTTTTTTTTTATATTTGTTACCTCAGCATTTCCGGCTGGGTGAAGCGATTTTGATGATTCTTTTTTTATTTGAAAGCTAGTGCTTTCCGTTTGGTCCCATTTTAATTTGAGGAAAATCTTCCACTTCTAAGGAGTTGAAAACTAAGGGATTAAATACTAATTTCTTATTGGATAGCTCGATTTTGAAAATTATTCTTTTATTTGAAAGCCAGTGCTTTTCGTGTGGTTCCATTTAAATTTGAAGAAAATCGTTCACTTCTAAAGGGTTGAAAATTAAGGGATGAAGTACTAACTTCTTATTGGATAGCTCGATTTCGATAATTCTTTTTTTATTTGAAAGCTAGTGCTTTCCGTTTGGTCTCATTTTAATTTGAGGAAAATCTTCCACTTCTAAGGGGTTGAAAACTAAGGGATTAAATATTAACTTCTTATTGGATAGCTCGATTTTGGTAATTCTTTTTTTATTTGTAGAACACAACTTTAAATTAATCTCATATCCATTAAAAAAAACTCCACTGATAAGGGGTTAAAAGTTAGAGATAAAATAATATTATAAAATTTTCCTGGCTAACCCGATTTTGATAATGTTGTTTTTATTACGTACAACGTACCTTTAAATTGTTCACATTTCAATTTGAAAAAAAATACACCCCTTAAGGATGAAAATAGGGGATGAAATAGTGACATTTAACCAAATTTTGATAAGTTTTTTTCTGTTGGAAAGAGTAATCTACTTAGTTTTGTTATTACATTTAAAAGCAAAAAATTTCAACCCTTAAGGGCAAAAAGGGATGATGTAGTAACTATAATATTAAACGGCGCTGCCTCATATGAGCAGCGCGTTTGGAAGGTTATCAAACTTCAGATCAGTAAAACGCGAAAAATAAATAAATATTATAAAAAAATGAAAATCCGACTTCAAAATATATAAAAATTTTTAAACAAGAAATGCACTAAAAAGTAACAAATTAATGGCGTATCCTTGCAGTATCTACAACTTACAAATTATTAGGATGTTACAATGTACAACTATTGTTATTTTTGGAGTTGGTGTCAGTCAAGAAAATAAATATTAATGGTAATTTGTAAAAATTGTAAAAATTTTTAGTTGGTAATTGGTATTTTGTAGTTTAAAGGTCGCTAGATATTGTGACAATTCGAGTATTTTGTTTAAAAGTTCATTTGAAAAATAATTTTCATAAGGTATTCTCGTTTTTTGCTAAGTACCAATATAGTCGTATTTCTTTGGCTGACACCAACTTCAAAAATAACAATAGTTGTACATTGTATCATCCTGATAATTTGTAAGTTGTAGATACTGCAAAGATACGTCATTATTTTGTTACTTTTTAGTGCATTTCTTGTTTAAGAATTATATATTTTGAAGTCGGTTTTTCATTTTTTTATAATATTTAATTACTTTCAATTTGGTGTTCATCCAAATTTAACGATTGCATATTTTTTATTATCAATGAAAGAAATATTTTAAGGGGATCGATGTTTCCTGTAAATTGCTTCCTGGGACTGCTTTTTTGAAAACAGTTGACTATATGCTAAATTGATGAGAATCAAACTCGTATAACCTTAAAGATCCTAACAACCACTGTAAAGAAGATATTTATAGAAGCTTAACTTTTAAAGTTTTGAGTTTATATATACCTATACTAGTGAAATCCCGGCAGTCAACAAAATTGACTGCTGTTTTACTGCATGGCGTGCATGGTATCAGTGTATAATCTGGACTTTTTGAGTTCGGTGCCAACTTCACTCCATTGGTTGGCACTGTTACGCAAGAAACCATAGCGAAAACATAGCGACATTTAATTATTATTACTATCAATATTAATAATTTGGCATAGCGACACCCCATTCTGCACGGACGCCAAGAAAGGGAAGTTATGTACAGAAAGTTATATATAGGATTTATTTCACAAATACAATTCACAAAAATTCACAAAACAAGTTATGAATTTAAGCAAAAATAAATGTAAAAATTTACAAACCGAAAAATCCAAATTGTTAATTTTGTATCTCCAGATACGTATTTCAAACGCCATGCGTTCGTCATCAGTGGATCAAATTGAAGTGTCTTCGAGAACAATTTCGTGCTGATTCACAAAATAGTCCCGAATTGACCTCAATTTATAGGTCCTTTCGATCCCTTTCTCTTTTACAATCGCTGCAGCTGGGGGTGCAATCCTTTCGTCCATTCTCTTCTTACCCTTTCCCAAAACGCCGAATAACGCCGAATCCTGAATCGGTCCTTTCTCCCAGTTTAAAACTTTCCCTTTTCTTTTATAAATTTCAATGCTTTCGATGGCATCCAATCTCTTGTTCTGTTGAACATTTTTCAGAAGTTTTACTTCGGCTAACTTGTGGCCTGTTTCAACATTATGTACCGCTACACAAGATTTTTCCGTTCTGTTTTTTTCACACCTAAAAAGGTGTGAAAAATGGGAGTGTTCCGAAAGGAGTGAAAGAGAGGGTGTCTCAAAAGAAGTGAAAAACGAGAGTCCTAAAAGGGGAAACATTTGAAAGTGCCCCAAAACGAGTGAAAAATGTAGTGTCCCAAAAAGGGATTGAAAAATGTAAAATTCTGTCATTGATTTGCGCTTCTCTCACGTAAGGAAAGAGTGATGAATAAACCTAATTTTTCATGTTATGATAGTTTATAAGACAATGGATATCAAAAAATACTATAATTTGAAACAGTGCATAGTTTTGTGGAGTTAATAATTATTTGTAGCATAAACTACGGAACGAGTTTCAATGAAATATTGTTAAAGATATCTTAAATCTTAAAATAACACATTGCCTGTTAATTATCCTAAAAAAAAGGTATGGTTCCTGAAGGATAACTATTAAATGTTCTTTAATGCCTATAAAAGCCTCTCACATCTTATAGAAAATCAAGCTAATATAGCTAATATCTTTTACTGAAGAAATAGTTAAACAGATATTAAGGTCTTGAAAAAAAAGTTTTATTTTTTTTTATGGCTAAATTTGGGTTGAAAGTTTCTACTAATCGATTAGTTTAGTTTTGAAACGCTCATTGAAGTGTGCGGATATCAGCTAGTTTATTATAAAAATCAATGATTGACCAAAAATGATTGAGTGTGGTTCATTTTTTCAAAATTTTTCGCCACAAAAAAAGTATTTTGTGTCACCCTGTATAGATTAAAAAGAAAAAGGAGTAAAAATAAAAAAAAATTAAAAAAATTAAAAATGTTCATCTTTATAAGCGGTTTTAGTAAATTTTACTAATTGAGACTATCGTGTAAAGTTCTGTTTTGTAGGGTAGCTTTAAGAACAAGTTTCAACCCCTTAAAGTGGGTAAAAAAGTGGGTTTCTATAAAAAAAAAAAAGTACTATTAGATTTAGATGACAAATACATATCTTCAAATGGACATAATTAGAAGGACACATCGAGGATACCTTTCTTCACTGTTGAAAATCACAATTATAAACCATTATCCACCCTTATTTTGTTATTGTATTGTAATATGAACATTGGTTGTAATGAAGTCGTTTTTCTAGCGTCAAATCTATCTCTATTTGTTTTTTTTTTTTGTGGAAAGCGACTTTTTCAGGCAACTAATTGATTGAATTTCAATTAAATAGAATTGCTCTCATTAGTTTTTGTCGCTAACACGAGATTTATTTTTCGGAAAAAAAAATCGATTTGAATCGGTCCAATTGGAAGAATAGAACATAATCCAGATAACGTCATTCTCTTCAAATCCACGCTCAGCTTTCGATATTAATCAAATGTTTGTTTCAACTCTCATTGGATATAAGAGATTAAAAAAACGAGAAAATTTTTTAAAAAATTAGTTGCAATAAACCAGAAGCCAAACTTAAAAATGATATTAATATTTCAGTCGTTCGTTAATAAGTTGATAATTTCAAACAAAATTCAATCTAAGCGGACTCCCGCATTTAAACGAGAAACTTTTCCTGATCGGTTACATTATTAATTTTGCCGCGTGACCAAACACTGATACCACCCATTTTTTTTTTTAAATAAATTTTCTCGTTTTCAACGAGAAAGACTTTTTGACATTCCACCCATACTACACAAGAACGAGCACCGGAAAATCAAGAACAATTAACCAAAGAAAAATAAAACACGAGTCGGAGGCATTTTAAACTTTTTCAACAATTCATCCCCATTTCTGTCCTGTATTTTTTAATTAATAATTTACTCAACGATCAACTTGAAGGTTTTCCGGAAATAAGCACGCGTCATTCCTCTGAACACAGTGACAAGTTTAAGTATTTTTATAATTTTCATCACTGTGTAAAAAATAAATAAATAGTATAGGTATATATTTTATTTCCATTTGAAAAATTACGTATTGTTAACCAAGAAAACATATAGGATAATACAGGAGAAAGTACCGAGTATAACTCAACTAGTAACTCGAATTGGCCTCAAGGGAAAAATTGAATTTCCTGAAGTTTACGTTAATAAAATAAAATACATGTAACTATTTTTATCTGAACTTTTATCAGTTGTGAGAAAAACGGGAAACTGTGGTGTTATAAGTAGGTTTATGCAGGATGCTTCAAAGGATTCTGTTTCATCCAGAGTTTATTTAATAATTCATTCATAAACTTATTTATAAGAAGATTTCTTTGACTGTGAATCCCTATTAAGGAACCTCTATGTAGTGAAAATATGAATTAGGATTAAAAGAATTTTATCAGTCACGGGAAGCAATAAGTGCTTTAATGCAGTGGTTCCCAACCTTTTAAATATGTTGTCCAGACATGAAGTAAACAATTATTAACCGACTTCAAAAAAAAGATTTTTTTTTTATGTTTGTTACCTCAGCATTTCCGACTGGATGAAGCGATTTTGATGATTCTTTTTTTATTTGAAAGCTGGTGCTTCCCGAATGATCCCATTTTAATTTGAAGGAAATTGTTTACTTCTAAGGGGTTGAAAACTAAGGGATGAAATACTAACTTCTTATTGGATAGCTCGATTTTGAAAATTATTTTTTTATTTGAAAGCCAGTGCTTTTCGTGTGGTTCCATTTTAATTTGAAGAAAATCGTTTACTTCTAAGGGGTTGAAAACTAAGGGATGAAATACTAACTTCTTATTGGATAGCTCGATTTTGATAATTCTTTTTTTATTTGAAAGCTGGTGCTTTTCGTGGGGTCCAGTTTTAATTTGAGGGAAATATTCCACTTCTAAGGGGTTGAAAACTAAGGGATGAAATATTAACTTTTTACTGGATAGCTCGATTTTGATAATTCTTTTTTTATTTGTAGAACACAACCTTAAATTGATCTCCTATCCATTAAAAAAAAAACTCCACTCATAAAAGGTTAAAAATTAGAGATGAAATAATATTATAAATTTTTTCTGGCTAACCCGATTTTAATAATTTTGTTTCTATTACGTACAACGTACCTTTAAATTGTTCACATTTCAATTTGAAGAAAAAAATCCACCCCTTAAGGATGAAAATAGGGGATGAAATAGTGACATTTAACCGAATTTTGGTAATTTTTTTTCTGTTGGAAAGAATGATCCACTTAGTTTTAATTAATTTAAAAGCCAAAAATTTCAACCCTTAAGGGCAAAAAGAGATGATGTAGTAACTTTTAATATTAAACGGCGCTGCCTCATATGAGCAGCGCGTTAACGGTTAACGTTAATGGCGTGTAAGGTTAACCATTTTCAAGAAAATAAATTCAGTTATCAAACTTCAGATCACTAAAACGCGAGAAATAAATAAATATTATAAAAAAATGAAAACCCGACTTCAAAATATATAAAAATTCTTAAACAAGAAATGCACTAAAAAGTAACAAAATAATGGCGTATCCTTGCAGTATCTACAACTTACAAATTATTAGGATGATACAATGTACAACTATTGTTATTTTTGGAGTTGGTGTCAGTCAAGAAAATAAATATTAATGGTAATTTGTAAAAATTGTAATAAGGTTTAGTTGGTAATGGTATTTTGTAGTTTAAAGGTCGCTAGATATTGTTACAGTTCGAGTATATTGTTTAAAAGTTCATTTGAAAAATAATTTTCATAAGGTATTCTCGTTTTTTGCTAAGTACCAATATAGTCGTATTTCCTTGACTGACACCAACTCCAAAAATAACAATAGTTGTACATTGTATCATCCTAATAATTTGTAAGTTGTAGATACTGCAAGGATACGCCATTATTTTGTTACTTTTTAGTGCATTTTTTGTTTAAGAATTTTTATATATTTTGAAGTCGGTTTTTCATTTTGTTATAATATTTATTTTCATTTCCAAAACAAAATATCAAGCATAATATAGTACAAAAAATTTTCACGTACTGGACTTGATGAATTTTGAATTTGAGAAACTTGATCTTGACATAAGAGACTTCTATAATTACTGTTTCAAATCAAAAAAATTTATTTGGTATGTACAAAGCTAAAAATAAAGCTCTTACTCTTACAATTTAGAGTAGATGATCCCCATTAAATAATCTGTTGATATATGAACCTTAAAATAATAAAATTTCTTAGGCTTTAACTTGAATTTATTACAGTCTGGAAATATGCCGTTTAAAAATCTATTGAGCCAATTTTCTCAACTCATCCACTTTAAAAACATCTCAATATTTATTTCTCTGAAGACGTAGACTATCCGTAGATTAGAAAACTCTGATTTATGAAGGCATTACACTCTATATATCATGCCTTCGATAACAGGAAAATTGGCTAAAAATACTCTTAATTTTTTTCCACAAATTTTCTTCAAGTGATTTATTTTTTTATCCTTTACAGGTTAGTGTGAACGATTTCATTTGTGGGTTAAAAGAAAATTATTTGAGAGCTCCCAATAAAGGTAAAGTTTTAATGTCTCTATATTTTTAATGTTTTAAATTAAATGCATACGGATAATTGTCTATTAGTCATTTTAACTTTAATAACCCGGGGTAAAATGTCTCACGGAATCTTTCCCTTCAAACAGTTTAAAGTGGTGCTATCTCTAAGAAGCCAAGGTTTTGAAGCAAATTTGATGTGGGTATTATTTACAGCTTCAGTTCTTTCAGTCGTCAAAAGTGAAAAGCAACAACTTTCGAGAAAAGCTTTTTTAAAATAATCTTTACGTTGACTGGACCTTATCCGATATGCCGCCCTTTTTTCTGTCGAAAAATAAGCAAACTTGATATCTAATTATTGAATATTGAAATTTTCTAATATTATATTTAGTATACCTCTCTATTGGTTACATTTACAGTGTAAACTCTATTAAGTGAAATTGAAACTATAGAATAAATTACTGTGTTATAAAGAGTTTTCGTTAAACAGGGAGTAAAAAAAAAACAATAGAATGTGTGATCAAAAGTAGTTAAAGAAAGTTAGTTGGCACGTGCTAGACAATTACAACAAATGAACACGTTTATAAGAATCCCACTGTGAGTACAAAATATAACATTTACGACCTAATATTGGTATTGAATTTGAGGACCAGTGGAATTAATAGTTATTGTAAGACGTATGGTTTTGCTATGGGAGTAGTAAATACGGCATATAGGATGAATCAATGAATAACGGTGTACTATACAAATGTCTACGTTTTAAGGAGTTTTTCGTTGCATAAAAGTTCATTATATGTCGTTTACACTATTATTTCAATTATTTAAGTTAGCTATTCAAAAATTAAAAAATGTCAACGCATTAATAAAAAACGAATCCAAATCAATTGTTAATTTGTTTTCATATTGTCACAGTCTAAGGAGCTTAAGAGTAAATAGTGTCGCCATTTTATGAGTTTGGGGCGGCACTTGTTCTTTAAACTGTCTCAGCCGTAGGTGGGGTAAGCCAATCAACCAGCCAATGGAGAGCGACGTTGTTGTAGAATGGAAAAGACCTTGCGAAATATCCATAAACTTCTGGAAATTTCAGACCCCCGTGGCGTGATTGGTTTGACCAAAAAGATTACTTGGTGACTTAAAAAAATAAGAAAACGTCTTGTATTTTCTACCCGTAATTTTTTATAGATAAGAAAAAGACAAAGGAACAACAAAAGACAATAGAAAGTTCTGGCAACGAATAATACAAAAGAATATTCTCGAAAATGGCAAAAATGATATTAAAAAAGGATTTGTTTTAACGAAGAGTCAGTCTTAAGGAAATTGTCAATGTAATGATACATAAATCGTGTATTGTGAGTGTTAAATATATAGTGAATTGCGAGTGTTAAATAAATTGTGAACATTCTTAAATAAAGTGTAACAAGGCAGTGTAGATAATGAAATATAAATAGTGACTGTGACTATTGTAATAGTGAATTTAATCATTGTTAAAGTGTAAATAAATAAGCATTTGTTAAAAATTAATTTGTTGTCATTCAAACACAAATCCAAGAACGCGTAAAACGTTACAATATTTTCATCATCAAAATGATTTCTGTAAATTTTTGGCGCCCCTAAATAATGCCGTCCTAGGCCCTAAGGCCTAGGCTTAAATCCAGAACCGGGCTGGACTAAGCAAGTTTGGCTATTGGTGTCAGTTGGAACTACGCTATCTAGTGCCAAAATCTGGTACTATATCAAAAGTGAACTACATCAAAATAAATCAAATCATTTCCTTCGTTTTTAATGGAATAGTTCAACAATCTACAGAAACGTCTTTATCTCATTACCAAATTTAATTAATTGAAAAATCAAATCAAAGAAAATATTATTTGAGCCATGAAAATTTAAATTAAAATCATGTTCCATACAACATCCCTCAAACACAATTAACATCGAGTCAATTTTTCAAACCTCAACTTTTAATTAATTAAAAATGTTTCAAGCTCTCTCCCTTCAAGCATTACATTCAAATTTAAACTTTCCGTTCGAAAAGTAAACTTCCATCACAACCCCCATCTCACTTACCTGCTCCACCCATAGATTCGTCGTCATAATCTGATTTTTAAGATTCTGTAACAAAAAGAAAAGCACAAAATTACAATCGTGAACAACGAACAGCGTGAAAAACGTCTAAAAATTCAACAGACATAAAATTTATTCAACGTTCAATTTAATGCTCGCTATCGGTTTTATCACAATTTTATTCGTTTGATCGGCTCGACATAGCGAGCAAATTGCATTTTTATTGCATTTAAATTTATATCAATACCTCTACCATCCCCATCTCGCATCCCTTACAACCCTGTTAATGTTTTACTCAAACGATTTATTAACAGTTACGTGTATACAAATGTTACCTACATTAAATCATACATTTTCCATTTTTTAAAAACTAATTTAATCACTTAATTAAAAAATTACAAGGGGGATGAAACGAAAGAATTACATTACAAAAGCTTTATTTGAGGCTTTGTGCTAGGGTTTCGGCTTTTTTAACCACTTCTTCAATACCGCCGACCATGTAAAAGGCGATTTCTGGTAAATGATCGAGGGATCCGTTCAAAATTTTTTGGAACCCCTTGATAGTCTCGTCGAGCTTGACCAGCTTTCCGGGATGCCCGGTAAAGACTTCAGCCACGGCGAATGGTTGTGAGAGAAAGCGTTGTATTTTCCGGGCCCGCGCCACTGTTAGCTTATCTTCCTCGGATAGTTCGTCCATACCTAAAATAGCGATAATATCTTGTAAAGATTTATAGCTTTGTAAAATTTTTTGAACTCCACGAGCTGTGTTGTAATGTTCAGCTCCGATTATGTTCGCATCCATGATACGAGAAGTCGAGTCCAGAGGATCGACCGCGGGATAAATTCCAAGTTCGGCGATGCTACGAGACAACACCGTAGTGGCGTCCAAATGGGCGAATGTAGCCGCCGGTGCCGGATCGGTCAAATCGTCGGCCGGAACATAAATCGCTTGCACCGATGTAATCGAACCTTTTTTCGTTGTCGTAATCCGCTCCTGCATTCCACCCATATCAGTAGCCAACGTTGGCTGGTAACCAACCGCCGATGGAATGCGACCCAACAACGCCGAGACTTCCGATCCGGCTTGTGTAAACCGGAAAATATTATCAATAAACAGCAACACATCCTGATTTTCCTTATCACGGAAATACTCAGCAATCGTCAAGCCAGTTAAAGCAACTCGAGCACGAGCTCCGGGTGGTTCATTCATTTGTCCATATACCAAAGCAACTTTCGAGTTTTTATCCTTCAAACTAATAACACCCCCTTCAATCATTTCATGGTACAAATCATTTCCTTCGCGCGTTCTTTCTCCAACGCCTACAAACACCGAATATCCTCCATGAGCTTTTGCTATGTTATTGATCAACTCCATGATTAATACAGTCTTTCCAACTCCGGCTCCACCAAATAATCCGATTTTACCACCTTTTGCATACGGAGCTAGTAAATCGACTACTTTAATCCCAGTTACTAAAATTTCTTGCTGTACATTCATATCGACGAATTCAGGAGCTTCTGCATGAATTCCTACAACTGCATCATGCTCGACAGGACCTCGTTCATCGATCGGCTCGCCAATTACATTTAAAATACGTCCCAGAGTTCCAGCTCCCACCGGAACAGAAATTGGCGCTCCCAAATCTTTGACTTCAGTACCTCGTACTAGGCCTTCAGTTCCATCCATGGCAATGGTACGAACAGTGCTTCCTCCCAAATGTTGAGCTACTTCTAGAACAAGTCGTGGACTTTTCCCTTGTACTTCCAGTGCATTTAAAATCGGTGGTAATTCATTATCAAATTGAACGTCGACAACAGCGCCAATTACTGCGATTACTTTTCCCGGAGGAACCACATTACCAGGAGTCGCTCCCCCTGCCCCTTTACCTTTATCTTTGCTAGCAGTTTTATCAGATTTTTTTGGTGCACACGGATCTGATTTTGGAGGGGGTGGGCACGGATCTTTTTTGGGGGGTGGTGGACAGGGGTCTTTTTTTTGTTCCTTGGTATCGCATGGATTTTTAGCTGCACTTTTAAACGTAGATGTTTCCAGTGGATTTTTAGGAATGACCTTGGCCATTTTAAACATGTTATGGATATCGTCGTTTGGGTCAAATTTTGGAGGGATATATTCATAATCAATAAAAGTGGGATCGTTCATGGAGAATGGTTGCATTTTTGGTAGTTCAAATTTACCGATGTACTTGTCGTAGGCTTCTTGTTCTTCGGGCAAAACATCGATATGTTCCTCGACTGACATTCCTGGAGAGAAACGATCGATGACGAGTTCATGGACGGGTTCGATCGGAACGGAACCTAGGTGTTCTTTGATTTGGGATCGAAGTGATTGGCCACTGGGCGAGTTGGTGACTTCTATGGGTGGTTTTGTGACGATTGCGTCTGGAATTGAATCGGGTAACGTGCCGAGGGCGTAGGGTTTTAGTTCAAGTGGGTCCTTTTTTGGGTGGGTCATGTTGGACTCGGGGGATTTAGGGGTTTTCGTCTCGTCGCAATAATTTTCCATGGTGATGAGATTGGTCAGAATTCCCGTCACGGGTTTTCGAGTTACATTTGTAAACTGTTTGCATGTTAGCATGTGCTTTAACGGCGGAAATTTGGGAAACATTTTTTTTCAAAGTCCAAATATAAAATCTACCTAAAATATACAACAATTGGTCATTTTGACAGTCAATTCATGTTAATTTTACCTTTAAATTGCTGCTGAATGCAGGAAAATTCACAAATTGATTTTTATTTGACACGAGGTGAAATCATAATGGCTCATCAGAGCAAGCGTCTTTGTTTTGAAAAATGAAAATTTTGAAAAAATTTTCAATTATTCACTTTATGGTCACGTTGTTGATTATTGTAGAGATTATAACGAGATTTTTTCTTATTTTCGACAATGCAAGACGTTGACTTGCAATAAATAATTTTTATATTTAAACACTTAGAACAGAAAATTATTTAAGTCTCGAATTTTTCTCCAGAGCTATTCAATTTTTTAAATCAGGAAAACCAACATTAAATTTTTCCACCATACAGCACATACTGTAACTAAATGAATTGATAGTTGTTTGACAAAACAAGTATTAATTATTAAACTAATTATTAGATTTTGTTTTTAAAAATCTGATTGTTTCAACAGTCAAATTTCAAATCCTGGAATAATACCGGAAAGAAGTTGACGTAAAACAAGTATTTATTGTATCAAATAATATGCCAAAAATTACTCCTAAAAATTCTCCTTCAAATCCGCAATTATTGCTCCAAGTGTATAAATAGTTGTTTGGTAATTAATAATTAACTTTTTTAAGTTTGCAAATTCAACAATTAAAATTGTTATAAAATCCAAAAAAAAAAACATTTTTATTGTAGTTTCTTTTTTAAAAAAAATTGCTCCTTAAAATGCTCTTTTAGGATCTGGAGTTGCTCCACACGTACAGTTAATTGCTAGTTGATTAATTTTTTTTTTAATTTGCATAGCTCACAAATTAAAATTGCAATTAAAGAAATAACCACTAGTGATTTAATTTTTTGTTTGTTTTTTAATTGTTCTCAATTTGATCTATTGCTTACACAAATAATTTATCGGATTTTGGTAATATTGTCAAATGTCGTTGGCTCTTATGGAAACTAAGTTTTCGTTTTCAAAAGTTGTCATTGCGACAATTTAAAGTTTACCATAATTAGCCCAGTCAAAATCAACAATAAATTCGCAAAACATTATGTATTTCTAATTGTTAAGTATGTTGTTTGGACCCATTAGGGCTATATATTCTCAAGTTTGCAACTCTCAAAAAGTTATGGAAACATTTTTATAGAGGAAAAACCGTGAAAATTTTGGACTTGTTCAAAATCTGCTCGGTATCTCCTAGTCCATGCATTTTTATTCGAAAGCTAATCTGTAAGTTTTTTAAGAGCATTAAATTTGTTACAAATTAAGGCCAACCGGAGCTCTGCAGGTCAATGGGTTACTGAGTTGCGGCACTTTGAAAATAGGTCAGTTTTTTCAAAAATTGAAAATGTTAATTTTAGACCGTTTTTGGATCGAAGTTGCGTCGAAACCATTGATCCTACGAGCAAAACTTTTTAAATATAATTTGAAGGAAATTTAATTAGCTTTAAATTAAAAGCCAAGCGAGGCTTGTAAGTCTCGCAGTTATCTCACAATCTTAAAGAACCCATATACGGTAAAATCGCATTTTGGTGGGTACTCCCGTATTGGTGGATTGTCAGGGTTTTCTTGAGGTTCGTCACTGTCGTCCTCTTCATTGCAGTTTTGCACATTTCCCCAGATCAGGTATCACACATCGCAGAACATCTAAGCCCTGCTTTCAGGCCAGTGCAGTCACCTCACAGCACCCCTTCTTGGATTTGCAAAAGAGGAGTCTTAGGAGCTCTGCGGGGCAGGAGCTTGCTGACTGACAATGTGGAGGAATCCAGCCGAAGTCATACATGTTTAAAAATCACTTCATCCAACAAAAAAATGTTTAGGTACATTTCTGGGAAAATGTAGTTTGAACTTTTATGGTTTTTCTCAATGATTTTGAGAGAACTACAAAGATTACAGACCCTGCTCTGCTCTTAATTTAAAGCAGCTTATTAAATTTCCTAAAAAATTATATTTATAAGTTCTGCTCGGAGGATATATGCTGTCAACGCAATTTCGATACAAAAATAGGTCTAAAACTAAAAATTTCCATTTTTGAAAGACTGGTCTTTTTTCAAAGTGCCGTAACTCGGTAATCCATTGACCTGCAGAGCTCCGGTTAGCCTTAATTTGTAACAAATTTAATGCTTTTAAAAAACGTAAAAAATAATTTTTGAATAAAAATGCATAGATTAGGAGATACCGAGCAGAATCTGAAACAAGTTCAAAAATTTCACGGTTTTTTCTCTATAAAAATTATTCCACAACTTTTTGAGAGTTGCAAACTTGAGAATATATAGCCCTAATAGGTCCAAAAAACATATTTAAATATCAGAGATACATCATGTTTTGCGAATGAAGCTATTTTTATGTCGATTTTGACTAGCCTTAATTTTTATATTATAGCTATTTGGCATATCTATATAAACTAGAGGTCGCCCAGTGATCGAAATTCGACCATAATTCGTTACAATTTTTACATACCTTAGGGTACACTTCACTTGTAACTGCCTCAAAAACTTTAGTTACTAAGCTAACTACAGCAGATAATGAATTGCATTTGCGAATGTTTGGAAAATAATTTCTTGACTAATTTTTTCTTCAAGGTTCGTTTAAAGAAAGTGCATCATATAATGATTGAAAATATTTATTTTAAGTTAAGGAAGGAAATAGGTGTAGAGGTTTCAAAATATTTATTTTTTTTCTTCCATAAATCTTTTACAAAATTATTTCAGAATATTCTCTAAAAATGTCAAAACTAAATATCAATTCGTTCATATCATACATGTTTTGAGGTCCCCTGAGTCCAAAAAAGTAGTTTTTAGAAACATGTCTGTGTGTGCCTGTGTGTGACAGCCATATCGTATCGAACGCTTTTCCGAATTTCACCAAACTTGGACATTTTCCTTCATATTATATCTTGTTTTGCCGTGAAGCTTTTAGTTGAAATCGGTTAACCAAAAGCTCCACTTTATCCTCGGAGTTTTTGAGCTTTTTCAAATTCTTTCGAAAACGGCTGCAAAGATTTTCTTTAAGCTTATGATAGTTCTTAGAATTATTAAAGGCTAAAACTTTTATTTGAAACTTTTTCTTGGGAAAATTTGATTAAGGACGGTTCTAGGGTGAAAGTTGGGAATTCATAAATACATATATATTGTATACTTGTATGCATATAGTTCTGCTATGTATAGTTATAAGGTGCTTATATATTTCTTTTAACCAACAGCGAGTTTCATAAATGAAAGTAAAAGAAAGTACTGTGACGCCACGCAGCAGATATTTTTCTTTTTATAATGTTGTATGTCAATTCAAATTACAGTATTCTGAAATATTTTTTAGACAAACAAAAGAAAAATATGACTATGAAACATCAGAAGTAATTTCAAGTGAGTTTCCTACGTTCAAAAGTAAAACAAAAGTAGGTGTCTTTATGTTTAGATTTTTTCATTTAAAAGCCAAAGATAAAAAAATGGAAATAGGCTGCATAAGTCATGTTTAAAACTTTGAATTGAGGTAAGCTTTTTTTTTTAAATAGTACCTACCTACCTAAATTAATTTTTTGTGTAATTTATTTGAATGATTTTGCCAAAAGAATATAGTATGAATTATTTATACGTTATATAATAATCAAGAAACATCTGATGAAGACCAAATAAAATGGTTGAAACGTTGTGTATTTGAAGTTATACGTATCTTTTAAATATATTTTTAATAATATTACTCAATAATCAAATAATCGGTTAAATTTGTTTCCTTCAATTTCAATAAGTACAATTTCAAAATGTAAATTCCTTTTACAATATTTTGTTTAAATAATGACATTTGGAATATGGTTGAAGTCTGTGGTCAAACTGAACAACTGAGATTTAAAAATCTACATATTTGTGTGTCTGTGTGTGTCAAACGCACGGTAGTGTGTGTGACGTCTTTTTTCATTAATTTAAGGTATTTTGAAGCATTATTATAAAAAAATATTATCTCAAAACGCAACTTCCTCATATAAACTTCAATTGTGCCAAATTTCATACTCCTTCCTTCGTATAATATTCGGTAAAAGGGGTTTAAAATTTTTGCTTCACGTATTAATTATATAGATAAAATGATAGCTGCTTTCCAATGTTTGCATTTAACTCAAAAACTACTTTCGATTTTTTGATCAATTTTGTTTTTGTTTTACTTCTTATATGCTTGGTCCTTATCTAAAAAAAAATTATTGCGATATTTTCATTAAAAACAAAGTAATTGAAGTTTTGAAAAATTCGATTTTTATAAGCAAAACGAGTTAAGCGAGCATTTTTCGTCGCTTTGGTAGAGTGGGGCAAACGATGTCATGCGCATGAGCTGGAGTGAATTTATTTCTCCTTCCACTGCCTACAGATTAATTCATATTTGAGCGTAGACTTAATGCAGCTCAGTGAGATATTAGATTAATAAAGATTTTTGAATTCTATTTTCTATTTGTTAACAGTTTTTAAAATATTTTTTGTGGCTTTTTGTTTAAATTCTTTTTTAGAATTTTTTATATTTTACTGTAAATACAGATCAAAATACATTTTTAAGTTACAACCGTTATAATAATAAACACTCCCTTTTATTATTGCATATATTTTTTAACCAGAAAGAGTTAATTAGCAAGATACATTTTTTTAAATTAAACTATATGCCAAAAAATTGCTCCCTCCGAACCCGCAATTTCTCCAAGTGTATAGTTAATAATAAATTAATAATTAATTTTTCAAAAATTTGCAAACTAAATATTAAAATTGCTGTAAAATACAAAAAATTCACGTTTTTAAAATTTTTTTTTTAAATTGTTCCTTAAATGCTCTTTCCGGATTTACAATTGCTCTAGGTGTATAGTTAATAGTTAATAGTTAATTAGTAATTACATTTTTTTTAATTTTTAAACTCAAGAATTAAAATTTCTTTAAAACACAAAATAATTTTCAATTCAAATTTTTGTTTTTAAAGCTCTCTATCTGCTCTTTTCATTATGCAATTAATTGATTAAATTTTTGCAATATTTTTAATAATTAATTGTTTTTTAATTAATTATTTATACATGTATTGTTGTACTATGACGTCATCAACTGCCGTTGGATCTTATAAACATGAGTAGTTAAAAAATTGAATTACTAATTAACTATACACCTGGAGCAATTGCGGACCCGGAAAGATCATTTTAGGAACAATTTTAAAAAAATAATTAAAACAGTGATTATTTTGGATTATGTAACAATTTTTATTTTTAAATTTACAAATTTTTGAAAAATTAATTATTGATTAACTAATAACTATACCTTTGGAGCAATAGCGGATTCTGAAGGAGCAATTTTTGGCGTATAGATAAAAATGTTCTATGCTAACTTCTTTCCGGTTTCTAGTAAAAGCAGTATAGCATAAAATGTTTACTTAAATAATTATCAAAAAACAATAAAAATAATAATTTAGTCAAAATAATATGTTAAATAATATAAATTTATGTACCTTGAAAATGTTAATGAAAAGGGGTTGCCCAAAATATTTTGATATAGCATCCCCTCAGGGCTGTAGTAAAACCACTGTGTATATATATGCATTTAATGAATGTATTGCTGTGATAATAAACATATGGCTTATAATAATAATAATAATATTAGGTACAATAATAACATCTTTTACTTAATCAATATTTATGCTCTAAACCAGTAGTTCTTAACCAAGCACATGAAAGTGGTTTCTGTTGCTAATTTTGTGAATCTTTAACTTATAAAAAATTCAAATTTTAATTAGTAAAAACGTTTACATAATTTCTATGTTGTTTGGAGTGCATAAATATTGTATTATCGTATGCACATGTAAATTATACAATTTAAGTAAATGAATGGAACTTATTTTGGTTAAAAATTCAGTACAACTACAGTTAAAAATGTCCTTTTCTGTAAAATAAAGGAATTCAATGCTTCCAATTTACAAGTGATCAATACGAATAGATAACTAATGGTTTGTAAGAAAAATACGATTTTGATAAAGCCAAAATTTTGAGAAATTTTATTTAGACATAAGAGTGTAATGGGCCCCATACATTAGATCGGTATCGATACGTGTATCGCGTCAGGTATCGGTATCAGTATCGATATCGTTCGGTATCGAGATTGCAGTACAGTGATACAGACAGCGATACCACCTGATACCGATTCAGCGATACTGAGATAGACAAATACGCTGTGAGATTTGTATCAAGATACTAGGTTTGTTCGCGGATGTGATACTGAATCGGTAACGAATCAGTTCAAGACCGATTTAGGATCATAATTGGTTCTAGCGATCCTCAGATTTTTGTTAGGATAAAAAATTCGATTTTTTTACTCATGCGCAGTTTGCTTAATTGTGGCTAATTCAAAATCCAGTTTTGCTGTCATGAAACCTCGTGAAAAAACCTCGTGTGAGAACCGTAATCAACTTTTTAGTGGATCAAAAAAAGTTTGAACGAGTCATCACACTAGGTTTTTCATTCCACTTTTGATCGATTATCTAAAATCGGTTAATTAAAGTTGACTCGTGTGAACGAGGCATCAACGTCTGTCAACGTTCAATTCAATTAATAATTTTCGTGGGTTCTCGTTAATCCTCGTTTTACTTTCAAACTGTTTCACGGGAAAATAACCCTTAATCAGTTCATTCATAAGCGTGTATGCGTTTATCAATTATCTTATCCACTTGGATTGATTCTTTATCAGTTCCGGATCGGTACCGCGAACGAACCTACTGATACTTGCAACATGTATCGATACCGATCTCAACGTGTATGGGGCCCATAAGATAATGAAGCAAAAAAAAAATAATTGGCGTCATGGACGTTGGTCTGTAGAGGGCTTCTATAGTCTGTGAAAATTTTAAAATGGAAATCATGAAATCTTACTTAATCTCCTCATAAAAACCACAATATTTAGTCATTGATACATAAAAATTTAGTTACTAATTTGCGGAAATCATGAGTAAGAGGTAGGGTGCTACCCCTACTTTTGGCCCCCAGTGGTACGTCCTTACTAGCAGTGATGGATTTACACTAAGGACACAGAGTGATAGAATTGCAGGAGCGGCGAAAATTGAAACATGAAATAGAAAATTCCCTCGATGCACTTGGAAATTATGTGAGCGACAGAGTGAACGTTTCGAAAATGATCTTGAATGATTAGTTGAGTAGATTAGATTAGTTGAAAAATCTAATTGAATGTTGACCAATCATAACTCTAGCTTAGCTTCAGATCCATTTTTACTTTCCTTTACTACTATATAGTAAAGGAAGTGTTGTAATCGCGTCGAATTTTCGAATTCGAGCTTTCTCCGGAAATACATGTTTTGACTTTTGAGATTCTCTGAGTCCAAAAAAGTCGTTTTTAAAAACATGTCTGTGTGTGACAGCCATATCGTATCGAAAGCGTTATCCGAATTTTCCCAAACTTTTCTTTAAACTTTCTACAGTTTTTAGACTCATTGATGCTTACAACTTTTATTTAAAACGTTTTCCTGGAAAAATTCGAATAAGGGTGGTTCCGGGGTGAAGGTTGGGAATTCGTATATCCGTATGTATTTAGGCACTTTGCATATACAATAGTTCTGTTTAGATGTATTGTTATAAAGTACTTGTAGTTCTTTTAACCAACAGTGAGTTTCATAAAAGAAAGTAAAAAAAAGTACTGTGACGCCTCCCGGAGATATTTTTTAGATGCAACGGTTAGTCTTGTTTTAATCCTGGATTTGTTCTATTGTTACCAAGTGTCTAATCATTTCTAACGTTATTATTACGTAGTGGAACGCAGCTTTTAAAGCGTTGTTTACGAGTTTAAAGTTAACTGCTTTTTGCCACATTCACAACTATACCGCTAGGGGTTAAGGATCCCCATATCATCTACGCGCTACGCCACTCTAGCTACGTATGGAGAGAAGTTTTTAATTTTTCCATTTTAATATTTGATATATGTATAGATAAAAAATAACATTTCTTTATACTTTCCCTCCATTCTAAGTTGCGGATTTTTGTATTTTCTTCAATATTTTAAAAGCTTACATAAAAGTATAAATATAGCCGGCGATATAATGATATTTTCTAAACTAGTTAATGGTTCATGAACGATAATAGCTTTTGTTACAGCCTGGTTCCATTGATAAAGAAAACACGAAAGCTTAATGGTATCATTTACTTGACCAAATGTACGGTCCGCTTGTCACTAACTCTTAAATATGTCTATTGTATTATAGACTAGCTAATACCCGCTCGCTTTGCTGAGAGTATCTAAACTTAATTGATTCCCTACCTTCAGAACGAAATGTAAAAATTAATCTAATTTGACAGAAAAAAGATAATAGATACTTCCAGACTTTAGATCCAAAGTAAGTTCATCAAAATCCTTAAAACGACTTTTCTAGGAAAAGATATTAGCTATTTTACAGGTTAATTATAATTTTAAATATAATTTTTAATGTCTATTTAAATGTCATTTATAACCGTTCAGCTATTTTAGTAGAATAGATTCGTAGCAATCCTACAAAAACCGTGTTTTTTTTAGGATAAATGGTATTAAATACGTTAAAATCTGAGGTATCTTTAAAAAAAATTCATTAAAATTATGTCCGTTAAATAATTGTTAATTATTTAAAAATGTAGTATATTTTAATACGTTTATTTCAAATAAATATCTTTGACAATGAACAAATGAACTTCAAATATATTAAAAAAATTTAATTATTAATTTTATCGGGGTTTAATTGAAATTTATAATATTTATTTTCCAGTAAACTTTGTCAATTTTTTAATTTAAACTTTATTGAGGTTTCTTCCGTTACTGTGTAAAATTTGTGAGGCCTTCTTGAGGAAAATGCATTAAAATGCCATTTCACGATCTTTAATAAAACTTACCGAAAATACAGGGTTTCTGTAGGATTCAATTGTTTTGCTATCCTATGCAGGGTGACCAATCGTAGTCTTTTAAGAGTACATGTACGTTAAATACCTAATTGGTGTAGAATTTTTCGATTTTTTGTACTAAATAAAGACCAACATAACATTTTATATATTATAGAAGAAGATACCAATAAAACAGGCAATACATACGACGTACAAAATCCAGTCGCTCTGCCAACGCTTTTTAAATCTGTGATATTTTCTAAGATATTCATTTTTATCGTATGCTGTAAAGGACAATTTTGATCTACATGAAATGCACAATGTATCTCAGGTATTTAATTGGATAAGGAATAATACTGTTTTATTTAAAATACCTTGGTAAAGAACCAATAATTTTTTTGTAATATGTAAAAGATAAAAATGGTTCTTGTGGGTTACCCATAGGAGATAGACATATACCGTCGTGGACTTTTTTATCAATCTTTTCAAGATACACAATTTTTCCGCATATTAGTTTGATCTATCTCGTAAGGTTTAGCCAGCGTTTGCAATGTAAGTGCACAAAAATATATATTGAAAAAAACATATTATGACATTACATTACAAATCTTTGAATTTCCCGACTTTTCTCTACTATAATATGCATTTTTTATACCTGAAAACCTTCTTCTTGAATCACTCTATCAATTGCTGGAAACTGCATTAAAATCCGGTTAGTAGTTTAAAAGATCTATAGACTTATAGAAATTTGAGGAGATTCGCGATTTTGAAAACAACTTAAAATGTCCTTACAAAGACTTTAACCTTTAACTTATAAAATAGTCAAATAACGTTATTTAAGGAGTTTTTAGTTTATGACCTTTAATTTCAAGGTTCAACCCTTAACTGACTCAAAGTTTTAGTTTCTTATCACATTTATACAGGTAAGATAATTTGAATTGAAGCGCAATGAGCATGGCATTCAAAATTGATTTTTAGAATTATTAAACTTTCAATTAAAAATAATTTTCTATCGAACCACCCATCAAATTTTGTGTTCAGAAAGTCAAAGTTTTAGAGTCTCAAAGAAAAGTTACGAATAGATGCTGTTTACCATACTTATATATTATATCGGGTCTCATCCTGCCACATTAAAATCGGAGGTAATGATTTCACGTCGAGTTTTCCCAGCCTGAAAATCTCATTCTCCACGCGTATATGACGATACATCGAAACGGGGTGAGATTTCCTTGGGGTTGCCGTGACGGAAATGACTTCAATACCTAAACGTACTATAAACTTTGTGCCTCGGTTTATAGCGCCCGATATCTGTATTTGTCCCATTCAATCATAATATTCGCACAAATATTTTCATTTAATGTCGTACCTAAGGAATTTCCATTTTGACGCTCTTTGTCCATTCGGTGTCGGCCTTTTACGATATTTTTTTACGTTTGCTTCCCGGGGTTTTACTGGTGACTATAAGGTGGGCTTTTGTGACATAAATCTTCATTAATTCTATCATTATTTATTTGTTAATGTTTGTTTCAAGTATAAGAGTATATAATGAAGAAAAATATCAACGAGCTTTTACATCTTGTGAGTTGATTTATGTATAATTAATTAATATGATTCGGAGTAAATTTAAATTTTAAACTAACACACCGGAAATTTTAGACCGGAAGTCAAACCGGAGTTTGGGTTGAGGAAAAAATCAAAACCTTCGCATTTATTGAAAGTGGTTAAAAGAATGTCTAAAGGAAGTTGCAGTAAATACTTTTTACAATAAATACGTAGTACACCAGGGTAAATAATTATTGATCAGGAAAAAAATTATAGTAGGATAAAACCCGTTCAAGAAGGAAGAGAATGTAACAAAAATGAAAGGAAAAAAAATTACGGCCGTTTTGAGGTGGGAAGTGGAAAAGGGAGGTATTTTTAAGGGTAGAAACGGTTAACCTCAATTTCCGACAAAACTACAAGTCCCGTGGAAAAAAGGTAAAAGGAAAAGTTGTAGATAATAAGTAGATCTACAACTTTTATACTTACACTTTTTTCACATAACCTCAACATTTATGTGAAAAATTCAATTTAACAAGTTTTTTGTTTTAAATTTTTATCATTTACAAATACATTTTTTTTGACACGGGTAAAAACTTACCCCTTAATGTCCCAAACACACTTTATGTTTGTTGTTATTTAAAATATTAATTTTTTTATTTTATAATGTGTTCAATCAAAAATTCTCACGTCAAAACATCTGATTTTTTTTAAAAAATCGGTGAGTTTTTTATATGTTAAAACCTCTACTTTATGATGGTGCAAAAAAATATATACATTACAATGTTAACTGTTCCCAGAAAATGCAATAATTAAAGTGTAAATTTTAATAAATTGTTCAAAATTGTGTTATGTACAATTGTATTAAGTATGTACATATTAATTATTGCATTTTCTAGGAACATTTAACATTGTAATGTATATATTTTTGCACCATCAGAAAGTAGAGCTTTCAACGAACAAAAAACTAACCGACTTTTTAAAAAAATCAGTTGTTTTGACGTGAGAATTTTCGATTGAAAATTAGGGTGCTTTTTCGATATTAACACATTTTAAGATGAAAAAATTAATATTTTAAATAACAACAAACATAAAGTGTGTTGGGGATATTAAAACGTAAGTTTTCACTAAATTTGGTGTAAAAAAAATTTTATTTGTAAAAGATAATAATTAAAAACAAAAAACTTGTTAGTTTGAATTTTTTACATAAATTTTGAGGTTATGTGAAAAAATCTACTTATTATCTATAACTTTGCTATTTCACTTTTTTCCATAGAACTTGTAGTTTTGTCGAAAATCAAGATAAACCGTTTCTACTCTTAAAAACACCCCCCTTTTCTATTTCCCTACTTTAAATATGACGTAATTTATTTTTCCTTGCATTTTTGTTATATTCTTTTCCTTTTCCAATGGGTTTTATCCTAGTATAATTTTTTTCACTTTTTACCATTTTCAAAGGCTTAAAGCACTGGTCTATAGGTTAAAAAAGGATAAACACATTCATAGCTAACCTCAAATATTAAAGCTCCCAAATTTTCTTCAACATTCTAAAAATATCCTTTTAAAATTAAAAAAGTTTTCCTAAACTTTTTTTTCCTCATCGTCCTTGAAAAAATTCAATCATATGAATATAGTCATTAACTCCTTGTATGAGTTTTTTGTATGTTAAAACCTCTACTTTCTGATGGTGCAAAAATATATACATTACAATGTTAACTGTTCCCAGAAAATGCTATAATTAAAGTGTAAATTTTAATAAATTGTTAAAAATTATGTACAATTGTATT
Organism: Sisyra nigra; assembly: GCA_958496155.1. Classification (NCBI taxonomy): domain Eukaryota; kingdom Metazoa; phylum Arthropoda; class Insecta; order Neuroptera; family Sisyridae; genus Sisyra; species Sisyra nigra. The sequence goes on from OY292318.1 coordinate 38,715,825, forward strand.
AAGTATGTACAATTTGAGCAAATTTTTAAAATTAACATATTAATTATTGTTTTTTCTCGGAACATTTGATATTGTAATGTAAATATATTTGCACCATTAGAAAGTAGAGGTTTCAACGAACAAAAAACTCACCGACTTTTTCAAAAATCAAATGTTTTAACGTGAGAATTTTCGATTGAAAATTAAGGTGCTTTTTCGATATTAACACATTATAAGATGAAAAAATTAATATTTTAAATAACAACAAACATAAAGTGTGTTGGGAATATTAAAACGTTTTCGCTAAATTTCATGTAAAAAAATTTAATTTGTAAAAGATAATAATTAAAATCCAAAAACTTGTTAATTTGAATTTTTCACATATGTTTTGAGGTTATGTGAAAAAAGTGTTAGTACAAAAAGTGTAGATCTACTTATTATCTATAACTTTGCTATTTCACTTTTTTCCATAAGACTTGTAGTTTTGTTGAAAATCGAGATAAACCGTTTCTACTCTTAAATACACCCCCCTTTTCCATTTCCCCACTTTAGATATGACGTAATTTATTTTTCCTTGCATTTTTTTTTATATTCTCTTCCTTTTCCAATGGGTTTTATCCTAGTATAATTTTTTTCACTTTTTACCATTTTTAAAATCACTGGTTTATAGGTTAAAAAAGGATAAACACATCCATAGCTAACCTCAAATATTAAAGCTCTCAAATGTTCTTCAACATTCTAAAAATATCCTTTTAAAATTAAAAAAGTTTTTCTAAACTTTTTTTTCCTCATCGTCCTTGAAAAAATTCAATCATATGAATATAGTCATTAACTCCTTGTATGAGCTTTTTGTTTGTTAAAACCTCTACTTTCTGATGGTGCAAAAATATATACATTACAATGTTAACTGTTCCCAGAAAATACAATAATTAAAGTGTAAATTTTAATAAATTGTTAAAAATTATGTACAATTGTATTAAGTATGTACAATTTGAGCAAATTTTTAAAATGAACATATTAATTATTGTTTTTTCTCGGAACATTTTTGTATTGTAATGTATATATATTTGCACCATTAGAAAGTAGAGATTTCAACGAACAAAAAACTCACCGACTTTTTAAAAAAATCAGATGTTTTAACGTGAGAATTTTCGATTGAAAATTAAGGTGCTTTTTCGATATTAACACATTATAAGATGAAAAAATTAATATTTTAAATAACAACAAACATAAAGTGTGTTGGGGATATTAAAACGTAAGTTTTTACTAAATTTCGTGTAAAAAAAATTTAATTTGTAAAAGATAATAATTAAAAACCAAAAACTTATTGATTTGAATTTTTCACATAAGTTTTGAGGTTATGTGAAAAAAGTGTTAGTACAAAAAGTGTAGATCTACTTATTATCTATAACTTTGCTATTTCACTTTTTTCCATAGGACTTGTAGTTTTGTCGAAAATCGAGATAAACCTTTCCTACTCTTAAAAACACCCCCCTTTTCCACTTCCCCACTTATAGATATGACGTAATGTATTTTTCCTTTCATTTTTATTATATTCTCTTCCTTTTCCAATGGGTTTTATCCTACTGTAATTTTTTTCACTTTTTACCATTTTCAAAGGCTTAAAGCACTAGTCTATAGATTAAAAAAGGATAAACACATCCATAGCTAACCTCAAATATTAAAGCTCCCAAATGTTCTTCAACATTCTAAAAATATCCTTTAAAAATTAAAAAAGTTTTCCTAAACTTTTTTCCTCATCCTCCTTGAAAAATTCAATCATATGAATATAGTCATTAACTCCTTGTAACGCGTGAAATTCGAAACATATTCTAAAGCTTTAAGCTCGAGATTAAATCAATAACATAAATTTGTTTTTAATTGAAAATGTTAATTTAATTAAAACGTCATTTTCACTCGGGAAAAACATTTTTTTATATTTGGTATAAAATTTACAACCGCCATCAATTCCTTAAATCCGACTCACTCACGTTCCCCACTCATTTTCCCCAAATTTTCCCGTCTCCCGAGATCGGCCCCTTCGGGCGTTGCGGTGCCAACACCGCAAAGCTCGTTAGTGGATGAAGCCTTTTACGGGGCCCGAATGAGAGGAACTCTCGTAATAATGTATGTATAGATTGGAATTTATTGTAGGTTAGAACCGAGATGTGAGGTTATGTAAACGAAAGAGAAAAATATTTTAATGAAGTTGTTCATGAAATTGTGATCGGAAGAAAATTAAAATAAAATATCCAACATGGTTCGTTTGTTTTTTTGATTATTGGGTGGTGGAGCGGGGTTGTGTTTCATAATCCCCATTTGGGAAAATCGTTCATTTATATCCCTACCACTCGCTTCGATATTTTCCTGATTTATTTTCATGCATAATATCGTGTGAAAAACAGTTTGGAAAATTATTGCAAATATATAGGACAATTATTATAAATTTTCCATTTTCAAGCTCACTCCCCAATTAAGCTGCGTCTGGTTGGTCGGTTGTAATTAACGAATAATAAGGTCACGAGTTCAAAGCTCAATAAACGAATTGTAAATTTTTTTTTATGAAAGCGTGGTAACTTAAAAATTATGTGCAAATATCATTTAATTATTTCATTGGAAATGTTTAAGCGAAAGCTCTGAGCTTGTTGGAGGAAAATGAGCGTTTTTACGATTGTTACTTTTATGACGACGTGTAATAAACAAGCCAGGAAGTGAAGAAGATTCAGATTGTGAGAGAGGGAGTGAATAGAAAATGGGGTTTTTCTATATTTCAATTGTATGAAAGCTCAAGCACGATACTCGTTCATCGGCACTGAGAGATGTAATACATTAAAAATATGTAGCTCGTGAGCTTTTTACGAGAGGAAATTAAATTATTTACGGTTGTGTAATTTTTTTTTGTCAGCCGAAACTAGAACAGTTATAATTTGCTTCTTAATGCAAATGAGACGAGGGGAAAATTAATTTTCCAAATATATTTAATTACAATAAAAGTCAAGAAAAAAAATTTTTTTAAAATTTTTTTTAATTTTTTCAAGGAAAATGTTTTTAAAAAATTTAAAAAAAAAATTTTTAAGTTGGTTTTTCCCGACAAATAGGCTCACAAAGTAAATCATGGCCTATTTAAATATTTGTCGTATAATATCTCAAAAGGTATCGACCAAAGAGAAAATTTCTAAAGAAAAATGAAAGGAAATTGAATTTCTAACAAAAAACTGTACCTTGATAAAATCCTCTAGGAGTCATAATTTAAAAGTTGTACCATCAAAATGTTTTATGTAATATATCTTCTCAAAGTTTTTTTTTTTTTTAATTTAATAACCTTTAAATGGCTTCTTTGAAGATAAATTATAACAAAATTACTTCGTCTCCTATGAGAAATGAGCTCCTTAGTTTTCTTATAATTAATTAAATTTTATTTTTAAATTTTTTTTTTACGTGTCGGTTCGAACCCAAATCAAACCCTGCTGCACCGATGGGAATTGCAAATCGAAACTTTCCAACTAAAATCAGCTTAGCGTAAACAATTCCCATTTGAATTTCCTTCAAAAACGTTCACTCCTTATGGAATGAACGAGGCATTCTATGTTTACCATGAACCAGGGTTTGAACGCCTTAATTATTCCACGTTATGAAAAGTCGATTTTTTTGTCATAAAATTTAAAACATTTTAGTAACAACTTTCATGGTTACAAACCATCAATATGGGAAAAAAAAATTTTTTCCTGAAAATTTATTTTACATTTCAAAAGATAAAGAACCCAATTGAAGAAAAATCGTTCAATGGAAAATATGTACCAATGGATATATAGGTAACAAGTTAAGTTAAATAAATGATTAAACCTAGGTTTACCCGGGTAAACTAGTATCTAGGGGTATAAGTATGCAGGATGCAGTATTCTTATTTTCATTTGTAAGATGTATTTTTCAAGTTAAACATTAATTATAGTCTTGTCTTTTTTGGAATATCAAAGATTAATCAAGTAAAAGCGGATAGAACGCGATTTACCCGGGTAAAGCTCGAAACGTGAACAATTCGTGTACAAATCAAATGTTTATTAGACCTAACCCAAAGGCCCTAGGAGTATAAGTATAGTGAATTTACCCCCGGAAGATATTGTAAAGTTTTTACGGGTGTTTGGACCACATTTTATTTAACACTTACGATTTATTTATCACTCCCGATTTATGTTTCACTCACGATGTCGATTTATTTATGACTGCTCATGTTAATGACTTTTTTAAAACTGAACTCAACGTTCAAACGAACCTCTTTTTATATTACTTTGTTCACTTTCTCTCCTATTATTCGTTGCCAAAATTTTCTATTAGCCTTTTGTCCTTTTCTTATCCATAAGGAATTACGGGTTGAAAATACTAGAAGATTGTTCTCTCTCTCATACACCGAGTAATCCTTTTGGTCAAACCCTTCGCTCCACGGGTGGTCCGATGTCTTGAGATCTTTCTAGAGTTTCTGGAAATTCCGCAAGGTCTGTCCCATCCTACAAACACGTCGCATCCCTACTGGTTGGTTGATTGACTTGACCCACCCACGGCTGATACAGTTCGAAGAGCAGGCACCACCCCCAAACTCACAAAATGGTGACACTTCCCATCTTTAAGCTCCTTAGACTGTGACAATATTTAAACGATACTTGAAGGGTTTGTAGTTTTAATGAAATAATAAGATCCTAAAAGTTTCAGATCCCTAACGCAATTGGTCTTAAAAAAATGAAAAATTTGTAAAAATCAGGAAAAACAATATCTCAGGAACGCGTTAATTGGTTGATCTAAATTTTGGATATGTTTAAGAGGCTAATCACAGCTTTTGGGGAAAAAAAGTAAGAGCTTTATCGGTTCCGAAGAACATTGAAAAAATGGCGTTTTTTATTTAATTTTTTTTTACTATTTATTCAAGGTTGCATTAACTACTATGGTCATTAGCGATCGTCGAATCCAAAAACCCAGAAACAATCTTGGGCTTTCATTGAGATTTGAACCCAGGACCACTGGCGTATAGGGCAACTATCTAGTCAACCACGCCACTAAGTAGCTTTTCAATTTTAACCATGATACAATTTTAGACAACGTAAGACATGGTCTGATACATTTTGACAGTGTGAACGTCACTATGGTCTAGAGAGGAGCCATGGCCAGTTTCGTTATTTGACTGCAAAATTTTTTTTTCTCTTTTCTTATAATTGCAATCTGTCCTTGGACAATAAGTGAATGTGATTCATGTTCAGGCGAGGGAGGGGGTCACGCCCCTTTAATGGGGGTAATTCATGCTGTGCATGAATCCCTGTAGTGTAGCTCCAGAAAAGACAAACGATTCAGCCGTCGATGCTCCTCTAAGTTGTCTAGGAGTTTGACAACCATATGGTTTCGATATGCTTCCAGCCTTGTAAGGTATTTTTGGCTGTATCTATATTTTCCCTGGGCATATCGTGGCTGGTGACATACCCAGGGCACCTGTAATTGTTCGTAGCGCCTTCGATTGAAATCTGCGCTATAAGCTGCTCCCCACAAGTCTATGCCGTACATCCATAAAAGCTTAATGATCAACTTGTCAATCATTAACTTATTGTTCAGAGACAAACCGGAGTTGTTCTTGAATAGCCACCACAGCTTACGACACGTCGCACCCAGTTGACTACCCTTGTATTGGATGTGCTTTGAACAAGTGAGGCGTCTGTCCAGGCACATTCCCAGGTACCTAACCTCTGTGGTCCAGGTGATTTATTGACCGATGACCGGAGGGCAAGTACCTACTGCAAGATTAGACTGGGAAATTCACATCTTAGTATGGACGCTAGACGAGACCAAGAACAGCGTTTATAGACCATCTCTAGACAAATGACACAACATGTCTACTAGAGCAGTGGTTCTTAACCTAGATACGATCGAACCCCAGGGGTTCGGTGAGTCAATCTCAGGGATTCGGCGGAGAACAAGATCAGCCCTCTACAACTACATGTTACAGAAAATGACCCTATTTTGTCACAGCTTGCAAATATCGCTAGTAATACAGTTGAACGAAGACTTTTATGGAGGTTAGAAATAAATTTAACGTCAGGCAAAATATTTTTATTGTTATCATTATTATTGTTATTATATGAGAATAATTATGAAGATGTAATTGGTGACAGTAACGATGATAAAAGCATAAGAAACTGATAAATGACAACACAAATGGTTAACAGCTGTTGTTCAAGTAAACTACCAGCGCCACCCAAAAGTACTAAAACATGCGACAAAAAACGGTCACTTTTTTTAGTCTTTCTCGTATTTAAGTGACAGGGGGCAACACACACCTGACTAATATAAAGTATATGGAGGTATAGATCCCATACTTATATTTTGAATTTGATAAAAAAAATATTTTTATAGTTAAGAAGGGTTCGGTGCATGTGCATATGAAACTGGTGGGGGTTAGTACCTCCAACAAGGTTAAGAACCACTCTACTAGAGCGTACTAGACTTAAGACCATTTGCACACTCACAGTTGTGTCTCATTATGCTTTTAGATTCCGATAGCATTATTGTTATCTATACCAATAATAAGATTGAAGTTTTCTGCTCTTTGAATACTTATATAATAAAAACGTTACGTGTTACCTGCGCGAGGGAACAAAAACAGAAGTATTTTTCTCAGCTGAGATTTTTATCTAATCTAAAAAATGTGAGGTGTTCTTTTAAATACTTCTTATTACCTACATTTTCATATATTTTACTCAAAAAAATAAATGCCATTTACATTGTAATTTTCCCCAGAAAAACATTGTTTGTCCAGGGTAAACTTGAAAACGGCTAGGTCGATTTCAATGAAATTTTCACAAAAAGTTATTAAATATTATAACTTACATTATAGCCTACTTTTTATTTCGAATAGTTTTGTCTGACTGCCTGTTTGTTCTTGGCAAACTTGAAAAGTTCGATCTAGTTCGATTTGGACGAAATTTTCACATACAGGTAGTAAACATTACAAAAAGTGCTATGAAATATTTCTTTTTCCGAAAAAATGTTGATTTTCTGAGCAAAAAAATAAAAACTATAAAAACTGTGCAACGAAAATCATGCATCGCCAAACTTGAAAACGCTCAGCGAAGCGGACGGGGATCAGCTAGTTCTCAATAAAACATCGACAAATTTTTTATTCATATGACGGGTTTGAACTTGAGCTTTAAGTATGTTTGATTGGTCTTTTACATATTACACGATAATATTACCTGATTCATACACCATTTCTAAGAAAAACATTGGTATATGCAAGGCTACAGTAAGACAAGAATGCTGAGCATACATCAGTGAGTCTGATGAAGCTATAATACGTTGACGAAACGTCGCGACCTGATACTCTTGTTGCATTCATTGTAAATTTATTGCCTTTCTAACTCGAGCAATACAAATTAACAAGGATCTGAGGAAATATGAAAATACAAGAAGAAAATTAAACAAAGATTGTAAAAGGAATTTCCTAAAAATATTTGGTTAAATTTATCTTCCAAATGTTAATTGTGTTAATTTTTGAAGTTATACTTCTTTAGGCGCGTTATAAAAAAATGATGAGAGTGAAATTTTAAGATGCGCGCGCATTTTAAGATAAAAATTAACAAAATGAAGTTAGTCGCAAAACCATTGGGTTTCCTGGCGCGCGTAATTTGAATTTTTGTTGTATTTATTTTCTAATTTATTTATTTTTATATTTAAATTAAAAATAATTATATATACAAATGACACATATTATTAATAAATAAGCTATTACTTTTCTCGAATTTTGCAGTAGTTGTTATAGGTACTTTTTGAAGTTTAATGATGAAAATGACGTCTGCATCGCGGCGCGGTTTCAGAAGCATTAGTAGCGTTCTATTTTATCATCACAAATTAACAAGATGAAGTTGTCCGCAAAACGGCTCGGTATTTTTAACTAAGCGCGCGTAATTTGAATTTTTGTTGTATTTATTTACTTATTTTTATATTTAAATTAAAAATAATTATATATACAAATGACACATATTATTAAAAAATAAGTTAATACTTTTCTCGAATTTTGCAGTAGCTTTTATCATACTATTTGGAGTTTAGTGATGAAAATGACGTCTGCATTCCATGCATATTCTTAGTTATCACGAAATCTGGGATTCTGAAATGATTCAACCATCTAAGAATAATAATTTAGTTAACACAAGATATGAATAAGATAAAGACATTTACTTTGACAAATAGCTACTTACTTTATTTTGCAATTTCTATGAAGCTCCGTTTTCATGACAAGCATGAATTGTCAACCAGAAAAATGGTCCTGACAAATTTTATAAACGTCTTGCAGCTTTTTTTGGATATTATTTATTGATACAAATTAAAATATTATTTTCAGAATTTAATTTTTAATAATTTTATCTTTAAATATACATATATTATTATTATTATTATTTTTTTTGCGTGTTTATAGTTGCTTTAACATCTATGGTCATATCACGACTGTCTTACACACAGAAATATTCTGTAGGCCTTGAATCTTAATTTTTAATCTTATATCTAGGGATTCGATGGGGATCGAACCCAGAACCACTGGCGCATGTAGCAGAGAGAGCAGTTGCTCTAACCACTGCGCCATCAAGTAGGTATATTGTTATTATTAAATATTAAATTACAGTTTTTTTTTTAAATTGATTATTTGAATAAAATTAATAAAAACTAATTTTTAATGATACCAAAGAAGTATAACTTCTCACGCGCGTACATAAGTACACGCAACCACTTTTTTTTTAGTTTTTCTCGGTACAATGTCAATGTATACGAGTTTTAATTGAGGCACTGTGATTGAAGGACAAAAGAAAATTGGGTAAAAGTCGTATAAAGAGAAATCAAATGAATTTTCCAGAACAAAACAATTCGTTTAAATGTGCCTTTTGTTTGTTTTACAGGTGAAAAGCGATAGGGCTTTAGTCTGAGTGTGTGTAAGTGTGTGTATGTGTGTGCGTATCCGAATCTATTATTGTATAAATATTTTGTTTGATTTTCAGGTAGCTATGGCGACGTGAGATTTTCACTCACTGAAAATATGCGACGAGCTTTTAGGAAACTTCAACGATGGGAGACGAAGAAATTATTTATAAATGAAATATATACATGGATATAAATTTGTTGGAAGTTTCCAAAGGAAAATTTTCTAATATTTTTAAAAGGTTTTCCAGATAATATGTTATTTTGTTGGTAGATGGAGTTTTATTAGTTTGTGGTTGATGTCTTGACTTGATTGAAATCACAACTTATTGTTATATTATATAAAGTAAAATATGAAATTATTTATATATTGTGAGACGTTTTATTTTTATTTTGTTAGACAGAAAGAAGTTGAACGAATTTTATTTGTCTACGATTTGTTGGTATATAGAGTGAGTCAAATGTTTACGTTAATAAATAAATATTATATAAAAATGAAAAACCGACTTCAAAATATAAAAAAATTCTTAAACAAAAAATGCACTAAAAAGTAACAAAATAATGGCGTATCCTTGCAGTATCTACAACTTACAAATTATTAGGATGATACAATGTACAACTATTGTTATTTTTGGAGTTGGTGTCAGCCAAGGAAATACGGCTATATTGGTACTTAGCAAAAAACGAGAACACCTTATGAAAATTATTTTTCAAATGAACTTTTAAACAATATACTCGAACTGTAACAATATCTAGCGACCTTTAAACTACAAAATACCAATACCAACTAAACCTTTATAAAATTTTTACAAATTACTATTACTATTTATTTTATTGACTGACACCAACTCCAAAAATAACAATAGTTGTACATTGTATCATCCTAATAATTTGTAAGTTGTAGATACTGCAAGGATACGCCATTATTTTTTTACTTTTTAGTGCATTTTTTGTTTAAGAATTTTTATATATTTTGAAGTCGGTTTTTCATTTTTTTATAATATTTATTTATTTCTCGCAAATTAGTGGTCTGAAGTTTGATAACTGATTTTATTTTCTTAAGGTTCTCATTTTTTTAAAATGGTTAACCTTCCAAACGCGCTGCTCATATGAGGCAGCGCCGTTTAATATTAAAAGTTACTACATCATCCCTTTTTTCCCTTAAGGTTTGAAATTTTTTGCTTTTAAATGTAATAACAAAACTAAGAAGATTATTTTTTCCAACAGAAAAAAAATTATCAAAATTCGGTTAAATGTCACTATTTCATCCCCTATTTTCATCCTTAAGGGGTGGATTTTTTTCTTCAAATTGAAATGTGAACAATTTAAAGGTACGTTGTACGTAATAGAAACAAAATTATCAAAATCGGGTTAGCCAGAAAAAAATTATAATCTTATTTCATCTCTAATTTTTAACCCCTTATGAGTGGAGTTTTTTTTTTAAATGGATAGGAGATTAATTTAAGGTTGTGTTCTACAAATAAAAAAAGAATTATCAAAATCGAGCTATCCAGTAAGAAGTTAATACTTCATCCCTTAGTTTTCAACCCTTTATAAGTTGAAGATTTCCCTCAAATTAAAACTGGACCCCACGAAAAGCACCAGCTTTCAAATAAAAAAAGAATTATTAAAATCGAGCTATCCAATAAGAAGTTAATATTTAAGCCCTTAGTTTTCAACCCTTTAGAAGTAAAAGATGTTCCTCAAATTAAAATGGGAACACACGAGAAGCACTAGCTTTCAAATAAAAAAAGAATTATCGAAATCGAGCTATCCAATAAGAAGTTAGTATTTCATCCCTTAGTTTTCAACCTTTTAGAAGTGAACGATTTCCTTCAAACTAAAATGGGACCATTCGGGAAGCACCAGCTTTCAAATAAAAAAAGAATCATCAAAATCGCTCCACCCAGTCGGAAATGCTGAGGTAACAAACATAAAAAAAAAAAAAAAAAATACAGTCGAATTGAGAACCTCCTCCTTTTTTTGAAGTCGGTTATAAAGTAGATACCTTAAAAAATTGTTCTTTCACTGAACAAGTAAAAATTGCTAAAATTAATATAAAACTTTTAAAGAAAATCGATTATTGATGAAATGTTTTAAAAATGACTTAAAAATTAAAACAAGTCAATCGTAAAAAATACTTTTTACAGCATCTTAAGCCTTTTAAGCTTCACATATCTGTGCATCATCAATAAATTTTTTTACTTTTTTTATTACTAATTTTATTAGATCTATTGAAGTCTATAGAAGTCTATTGAAGTCTATATTGAAATCTATTGAGTCTATGAAATTTGTGGCGACGACATACATACATTGCATATTACACATAGCGATCAGTAAGTGTAGAAAAGGCTTAAGAATAAGAAAATAGTTGGTGGCCATATTTATATATACGTATTATATTATACTTTTATATGACATATATATCAAGGGGAAAAATCACAATAATCTCAGCTCATATATTCTATATAATATTACTTCATGAACAAATCAAATGGAAGCGAATGAAAGAACGAAGGGAAAAAAATTTATGAAAATCTCGCGAAACGTTTTTCATTTGCCTTATCGTTCACATTTTCGTTTATAAATGTGTAAAAGAGGCTTTTCCAAAAAAAAAAAAATAAATAAACATATTTTACATTTATATAACTATAAAAATACGTAGAACGTTGTATACAAATGGAATTTTACGGTTAATAATTTAATTTCCTTTTTTTTTTGTTGTTGTCACAAAATGAAAAACGCTCTGAGAAATTGAGATGCTTTCCGTCTGCTTCTCTGATAGAAATTTTTGTCGCTGAAAAATTCTTGTATTGAAATGAATTTCTATTTTTACTTAAGTAAATAGAAGAAATTGTAATTTTATACCTACAATATTTGGTTTGCTTTCAATTAAAACTTTCGGGAATGAAATGTAAAGATTTTTGAAGGTAAAAGAAATGAGTCCGAGGAAAACTGACGAGTTGAAAATTTTTATATTATAAATTGAAAATCTTAGTTTAAACACCCAATAAGTTTACAGTTTGTAATTGTTGCAATTTAGAAAATTATTTTAGCTTGTGATTGGAAATTTCGTGTATCAGAACAAAAGATCGTGATGTAAGGAGCAAAAACTTTTCATCCTGGTATTAAATAAATTGAAAAACTTTGTGCTATTTTGACTAAACTGAAATTTACATAAGAAGACGAATTGAAATTGTTTTTCCATCATTATGATCATAATTTTTATCTTTATATATAAAAAAGTAAACTGATTGACTGAGAGACGTGTACTAACAGCTAAACCATTGAAATGAATTTCTAAAGTGTTATCTCTGAGTGGTTAATGGTCCCAATTATCAAGGACTTTTAAAATTTCCAACCCTCGATAATTAAAAAAGGGCGTTGAAAGTGTTGTAACTTTTAAGTAGTTCTCCTAAAATTTCACTAACCTCTAAAGTATACAACTTTAGTAACAGTGATTTATAATTGGGAGGATTATAACCAACGTTTAATGAAGCGTTAAATGAAGCAATAATCCAAATAACTATCCTCCATCAACTGATTGCGTACCTGGGTAATTCTCATGAAATCTCTAAATTATCTATCAATAAATTAATGAAAAATATTTAAATTAATTTATCTTCATTTGCTCTTAAATTTGTACTATTTATATGGCCCCCAGAAAAAATGAGTTTTGACGATTTAAATGTGAAGGAATGATGACTGAGGTGAGGAAATGATGATTAAATTTATTTTTCATAATCGTATTATTTATTTTTTAAATATATTTTGAATTCTACTAGGTTATATTACATCATCCCCTCACTTTTAATCCAAATGAGGAAATGACGGTGAGGGAATGACAAAACAAATCATAACCTAAAAAAATCTCGCAACATAACCGTTCGTTACCAGCTAGCTTTTTGCTACGTTTTCTACCTCTAAAAACATACTTTCGTACGTCATCGAAATATTATAATTACCTTTTTTATTCTTCACTGTGATGGAATGATTGAATAAAATGTAATCTTTAAAATGTTGCAATGAAATCTTCTTCCAACAATTACTCTAACAAACTTGAAGTCAATTCGCCATTTTGAACAAGTAACCGGTACTACCAACTGTCAAAAACTAATGAGAGTGTTACCAAAGTCCTCAAAAATATACCTACTTATCGACTGTTGGTAATGCTGTGAGGGAATGATTATTTTTCATGGTACAAGTGTTGAGTTAACATTAGACAAGTTGTTGATGCCTTATGATCCTAAATTCAGAGAAATTTTGAAAATTTGTTGTATTTACAATAGACAATGTTCTAATCTGGAGTTCTGGACATAGTGAGGGAATGATTTTCAGAGTAATATATATTTATTATTCCTCACATTTTTAAACATTTTTAGCCTTAATGACTTTTTTTCAAAAAAAAAAACAAAACATCCTAAGTCAGTTAGGTTTATTCTAAAAACTGCTAGGACAGGAATTTCAAGATTTCATGAGAATTACCCACCTACTGTTGCAACTTCAGACGTTTTTATCCCCGGACAAAATATCCCCATGACAAAATATCCTCAGACAAAATATAGCAGGTATATTTCATGCAGTTTCAAAATCTCAAACGTTTCTGATAAAAATTTGTGAACTCAATAACTAAGATTTGAAATTTAATAGTTTTTAGTAAAAACGTGTTAAATTGACCCCTAATTATTTATTGAAAGTGTTAAATTGACCCCAATGTGTTGACCCATTGACCCCGCAAAAACTGTGTTAATTAATACCAAACGGGTTCAGGGGGTCCCCCTGGCGGGGGTTTGGGAAGCACCCAACAAAAGAAATTATAGTCATTGTTTGTTTACCTGATTTTTATTCATTGACTGAATGTGCACTTCTTGATACCGCGAAGTTTTACACAACACTAAATGTTTTGACATCAAAATTAGCCTGCAAATACGATTTGCAGTTATTCTAAGAGGACTTTTTGCTTGACGATATTTTGTCATGGGGATATTTGTCTAAGGATATTGTATCGTGAGGATATTTTGTCGGGGATATTTTGTCCGGTGATCAAAACGCATGGAACCATAGACGCGTGGATAGAGTTTTTCTACCTTATTTATCTTATCTATCTTATTCTATCTAGTTTTTCTATGTTATTTCATTTAAGGGTTGAAAAACATCTTCTACTATTTATAATTAAGTTATCCTTCATCCCTACTGTAGTCTGTACGTTTAATTTTTGTTGTGAAATTCTTGGAACATTTAGAGACGGTTTGTATTAATGCTTTGTTACACCAATCAGTGTTGTATTTGTGACCAAGTGATTAGAGTGACGGTATAGCACGCAAAAAGTATACGGATCGAATCCTGCTATCGATAATTTTCGGGAAGGTCAAACGGTCTAAGTAGCCACTTGTATTCTATACAGAGACAGAATTTAGTTATCTCTAGGAAATATTATATCTGGAACTATTTGATCAAATTTAAAAATTCTTTGTGTAAATGAGTAGAGAAAATTTCTTATATTAAATGCATTATCCTGGAAGATCTTGATTTCGTTTTTTGAAAAGATACACGAAGTTCAATGATATTTGATACAAGGGTAGCTTACATTCCAGAAGCCATAAAAATTGAATTCAAATGGTGTAGACCCTGCTCAGGATTCATAAAAAATATTATCTGTAATCTTTTGTGTTGCAACGGCTAACGACAGAAATAACGAACAACATGGAAAAGACTGGAACATTCGAGAGAGTTCGATTTCCATAATGAAATATTTGAATTTGCCTTGTCATCTATTAACGATCTTGAAATATATAAAAAGGTTTGGCAGTCGAAGTTTCTAGAACGTTCGAGAGGACAAAGTTATGCCTATAAAAAAAAAAGAATTGAAGACGCGCATTAGGTATATTCTGTGAATACAAGTGATTCAAATATAGTGATTCAAGCGATTTGAAAAGTGATTTTTGTGATAAATTGTTTATCAACGAATTAAAATAAATAAATCAGTTTGATTAATGAGAAGCTCAAAACAGGTTTGAGAATTCCAAGTCCAATTCCCAATAAATTCTGATTTAGTCTTAAGACATTCGTGATTAAAGTAACTTTAAAAATCACAGCTTTCTATTATATTTATCCCAATTACCAATGAAAATCAATCATTTTTCAAAACGAGAATTTATCATTTAAAACCATAAGCTGAAATACCTTTTGATCTGATACACAAAGTGTTTAATTAATTTATATACAAAATGAAATATGATTAATTCATATTCGGTACAAAGATTTAATTGTTCAAAAAAATTTTATGAATAACGCAACTATAGATAGATACTATAAATTTCTTGATACCTTCCTTGAGCTTAGTCAATGTCACAGAAACCATCCATAAATTGTGTAACATGTTTTACAAATTTTCATATTCTCCTTCCGTATGTAATAGACTATATATCACAACAAATAACAACACCCCCTACTTTTTTTATAGTAGTATATATATTTGCACAGAACAAATTAGACTACAACTGCATATATTGAATGATTTTCACGTTTTCCTATGAAATTAGTTACAGCTTTAACTTTAATATTTCATTAACGTTTTTCCTTGTGTTTCACGATCGAATTAAATACGTGTAACAAATTGAATATTTCCTCCGTACTCGCTTTAATTGGTTACGTAATTTATGGATGTCCTTTTTAAATCTCTTGTTTTCATTGTATGATAAAATTCTCGATTTAATTAGCTGAATTAAAATAAGTTGATGAAAATATTCGGACGACTTGTTTTAATTTCCGTGACCCTTCAGGGTTTGTATATAATGCTGATCATTTAGTCTGTGCTTTTAGCTTCTACCATTTGGCCTTGTTTTTAACCGACTTCAAAAAAAGGAGGAGGTTCTCAATTCGACTGATTTTTTTTTTGTTTTTTTTTTTTATGTTTGTTACCTCAGCATTTGCGACTGGGTAAAGCGATTTTGATGATTTTTTTTTATTTGAAAGCTGGTGCTTCCCGAATGGTCCCATTTTAATTTGAAGGAAATCGTTCAATTCTAAGGGGTTGAAAACTAAGGGATGAAATACTAACTTCTTATTGAATGGCTCGATTTTAATAATTCTCTTTTTATTTAAAAGCTGGTGCTTTTCGTGGGGTCCAGTTTTAATTTGAGGGAAATATTCCACTTCTAAGGGGTTGAAAACTAAGGGATAAAACACTAACTTCTTATTGGATAGCTCGATTTTGATAATTCTTTTTTTATTTGAAAGCTGGTGCTTTTCGTGGGGTCCAGTTTTAATTTGAGGGAAATCTTCCACTTCTAAGGGGTTGAAAACTAAGGGATGAAATATTAACTTCTTACTGGATAGCTCGATTTTGATAATTCTTTTTTTATTTGTAGAACACAACCTTAAATTAATCTCCTATCCATTTAAAAAAAAAAAAAAAAAAAAACTCCACTCATAAGGGGTTAAAAATTAGAGATGAAATAATATTATAATTTTTTTCTGGCTAACCCGATTTTGATAATTTTGTTTCTATTACGTACAACGTACCTTTAAATTGTTCACATTTCAATTTGAAGAAATAATCCACCCCTTAAGGATGAAAATAGGGGATGAAATAGTGACATTTAACCGAATTTTGATAATTTTTTTTCTGTTGGAAAGAATAATCCACTTAGTTTTGTTACTACATTTAAAAGCAAAAAATTTCAACCCTTAAGGGCAAAAAGGGATGATGTAGTAACTTTTAATATTAAACGGCGCGGCCTCATATGAGCAGCGCGTTTGGAAGGTTAACCATTTTCAAGAAAATAAAATCAGTTATCAAACTTCAGATCACTAAAACGCGAGAAATAAATAAATATTATAAAAAAATGAAAACCCGACTTCAAAATATATGAAAATTCTTAAACAAGAAATGCACTAAAAAGTAACAAAATAATGACGTATCCTTGCAGTATCTACAACTTACAAACTATTAGGATGATACAATGTACAACTATTGTTATTTTTGGAGTTGGTGTCAGTCAAGAAAATAAATATTAATGGTAATTTGTAAAAATTGTAAAAAGGTTTAGTTGGTATTGGTATTTTGTAGTTTAAAGGTCGCTAGATATTGTTACAGTTTGAGTATATTGTTTAAAAGTTCATTTGAAAAATAATTTTCATAAGGTATTCTCGTTTTTTGCTAAGTACCAATATAGTCGTATTTCCTTGGCTGACACCAACTCCAAAAATAACAATAGTTGTACATTGTATCATCCTAATAATTTGTAAGTTGTAGATACTGTAAGGATACGCCATTATTTTGTTACTTTTTAGTGCATTGTTTGTTTAAAAATTTTTATATATTTTGAAGTCGGTTTTTCTTTTTTTTATAATATTTATTTATGTATAATACAAAGGAGTTAGTTGAAAATTAACAATTTTTTTAAAATGAAATCAGACTGAAAATTATGAAAGAAATCAATTTTAAATCTTATCAAGTAAATTGTAGACAAAAACACAAAACACGTTGTCTATAATTCAACAATTGCCTCTCTTTCGCTTGTATCGCGTTCTCGCTTGCACGCACAGGTTCAACTGGAACGTGACATTTTTTCAGACTGGCTGCCGTAGTTCATCAATTTATAAGACGTTATCGCGTCAAACGTTTCACTTTAAAAGATAGATGTGGTTTAATTTTATATAAAAATTTTTTGAGAAGAATCATAATAATTTTTAATATTTTTATATCTAATTAAGTCCTAATCACATATGTAAAGTCCTATTTTATACCATCAATTGACTTCATCAAAACGAGATGTTAATCTTAGAAGTACCTAATTATTACTATTTTAATTTTTTTTTTTTTTAATTTTAATACTCAAAAATAATGGTAATATTATTAAAATGTTAATTGTAATAGTTTGCCTGACGTAGTCGAAATAAAGTCGACGAAACGTTACAATTTTTACAGTATAACGTTTTTAACTTTCATTGTCCAAACATCCACGATGTTATAATATAATAAATACTTTAATCATAGATGAGAACATCAATAGTAGTTGATAAACACAACAAGAGTGATTTAAAGTTTAGAAACACATGCACAATGAGACAAACCTTAATCGTGCACTTAATCATATTAGCGTATCTCGTCCATTACTTATAACTGGAATGTAGATTGTGTGTAAGGAAGATATTATTATGTATCATCTATACCCTCAATATGTTGTTTCATGGAATTACAACATAAACATGGTCGGTTAGTTAAAGCTCGAAAAGCTTTGAAGCTTTGCATATGCATTACACAATGCACATAGTGTTACTGGATGGAAATCGATAATGAAATTGAAAGCTTCTTCAAAAACGAATCCTATATTTAAGCGTCGTGACACGTCAAAAGTTGATATACGAGGGTGAATCAAATAATTTCTGGAAAGATTTTTTTTTCTACGCCACTGCGTATAGATATGAAAGATAACCTCTAAAATCTTATGCGATATTATTTATACTAAGTTTGCGTCTTTATATCATTTGGTCGCCTCTGATTCAATTAAGTTTATTATCGTTATACAATTTTCTGAGTATAGCAGATTTTAAATTTGTTTGTTGTTCTTGTACCCCATCGTGGGTGAGCCAAGTCAATCAACGAGCCAATGGAGAGCGACATGGTTGTAGGATGGGAAAGACCTTGCGAAGCTTCTAGAAAGTTCTCAAGAGATCGGACCCCCCGTGGCGCGAAGAGTTCGACCAAAAGGATTACTCGGTGTATGAGAGAGAGGAAAATCTTTCTGGAAGTTTCTACCCGGAAACGGACAAAAGAATAGAAAGTTCTGGCAACGAATAATAAGTCAGAATGTTCTCGAAAATGGCTAAAATAAAATAAAAAGAGGTTTGTTTGAACTAAGAGACGGTCATAAATAAATCGTCAACGTGAGTGATACATAAATCGTAAACAGTGAATCGCGAGTGTTAAACTAATTGTTAACAGTGCAGTGTAAATAGTGAAATATAAACAGTGACTGTGACTATTGTAATAGTGAACTTTATCATTGTGAAAGCTTAAATAGTGTAAATTAATAAACACCTGTTAAAAATAAATTGTCGTCATTCAAACACAAATCCAAGAACCCGTAAAAACGTTACAATACGAATGAGTTAGAAGGATGACAAGACAATTTTTTAACTAGATGGTGCTTAAGTAGAAAAATAATTTCAAAGTTTAAAATAAAAAGCTTTAGAAAGGCTTTTCCGAGAATTATTTGATATACCTTCGTACATAAGTGAAAAAAGTATCAATTGAGAGGAAATGATTACGGGTTTACATGAAATGTTATGTAAATCATCAAACAGTATTCAAAGTTATCGAAATTAAACGATTCTGCCATAAAGCTCTTAATTTATTCAAAATTCCTCAGACATTTGATTAAATTCCATTATTCACGTTTCACTTTTTTGGGAAAAATCGTTCAAATCGTTTCCGTAATGATAGAGGCTGCTTTGATTTGGAAACTCGACGGGAATAGGTCAATCATTAGTGGGATATTCGATCAAAATTTTGGAGAAAATACTTATATAATCCACACAGTTTTCACTTAGGTTCGCTTGTAATCAATATCAATACTAACCCCCTCCCTCCCCTAAACGTAAATAAATTACTACGCCACTGGCCATTGTTCATAAAAATTTTGAAATAGATGCTCATAAGTTTAATCACGACCCCTCCATGCCTCTATCTATATTCATTGAAACAACTTAATATTTGGTTTATACAATTACGAAAACGGAAAACGGAACTAAAAAGGTTCCATTGTAACAAAATATATAGGTACATATACACAAAGACAGTCCTTTTCGCTTTTTGAAACGGGAAATTTAATTTCTCCTGATATATTTGTACAGATATAGACATTCTCCCGAACTCATCCAGGACTTTGTCCCCGGCTTGCCTTCGTCTTCGACAACCCACCACATTTTGTCGTCATCCGATCTTCCAGCTCGGCGTCACCCTCATATATATTTAATACTCCATATTATAACTGTTTCAAAGCTTTCACATCCGCCTTCATCATCATTTTCCCTCGTACAAACCGAACCCTGTCGAAACTTAAACCGTAACAATTTCGCCCCGAATTTCATCTCATACTGTTTCGGAAGATAAAGTTATGATACGTTAAACTTGTTCACAATTTCAAACTGTTTGACAAATTCATTAATATACGGGACAGATAAAACGGATAAGAAGACTTGAACTCAACCCCGTTCCTACCCCCACCCCCTTATGACTATAACCAAATGAGAAAACCATTTAGATACATTTGATAGTAATCATGTCATAATTGGAATATAATTTCAGTCTTATTATTATTTCAACACGATTTTTCATTAGGTACGCCTAATGAATTATTTGCAATGGTTAATTTACTTTTTAATTATCCGTCTATATTTCATTAGCTGTAGCTTTGAATCAATTATTTACAAACTTAATCAATCAATCATTTAAATGGGAGCCTATCAATGGTAACAAATTAAATCAAAATTATTTCAATTGCCAATTGAATATTGTGCCTTTGAGCAAACATTGAATTTGGTATCGTTATTTTATTATAGCATTATAGCACCGATAGTATTAGATGTACAAATATCTATCGAGTCGAATCGAATCAATCAATATTTAAATAATGTGACCCTATTTATACATAATTGATATGACTATTGAAATTTTAAATCGCACAAAATATGTTCTATTCAAATTTCATTTTGGTTAGCGGCTGAATAAATTGAAAAAAAAAATTTTTTTAACGTACAATGAAAATAAAATGAAAATTTTTGGTTTGATTCGATTTCTTTATTTGAACTGTTCTAGATTATTAATGGTTATGTAATGGGGTTCTTGTGGCAGAAAGGGTAGGTATCAAGCACTTGTACCTATTTTCATACTTGAAATGCCTTGAACATATATTTGAAATTGTTTGCCACACTAAATTTGAAATTAGCGCCATCTTTTGTTGGTTTTTCTTGATAAATTGTTAGATTCATTGATCAATCACTGCACCTGATAATTGCCATTGAAACAACATAAACACCTCGTATATGAGCCATTTGAAGACGTTTATAAAACTCTTGAAACGATATCTTAAAATCAACATTTCTTTGTTAGAAATTTGAGGTTAATTACAAATAAGTAAAATTTATAAAACAGTTGTTTGTTACTTATATAAATCATATATCACTAGAAGACGTGTTGCGCAATTTTTCTAGAGACCATCTAGAGATGGTCCGTCTATAGACACGGTCTATAGATAAAAGGACAAAAACATTTTTGTGTGGTTTTACGAAACCACGATGCAAGTGAAATTTTTTTTGGATTTTAGGCACTTAAGTAACTGAAAATTTTCGGAAAATTATTCGATTTAGGGTATGAAATAGAATAGAAAGAAAGGGATGTGGCACAAATTCGCTGTCTGACGTGACGCGCACCGTTGCAACTATTTTTGAATTTCCATTATTGATGTTAATACTCGAATTTTATTTTCATTATTGAATTTGTTGATTATCGTTAAATCGATCATCTGCCTGTTGTTATCTATTGTAACATCACCGTCGGATATTTAGGCACTATTCTCACTAGCTGTATATTTGTCTATCGTGATCAAGTGAACAATAACATTTATATTAATACACTGATCAAAATACAAATACCAATACAAATATAATTGACAATTAATGACAACTTATAATATAATTAACGTTGTCATGGAGAGGAAAATAGCTCATTACATTCAGTAATAGCTCGCGCAACAGGCCTGGGAAAGCAACTTGGTATATAGCTAACAATGTGTATACGAGCTCTGCCGAACACTTGCCGATTCCTTGCCGAGAATGTGTTACATTTAGCGACATGCTAAAGACAGGCCAAAAATCTGAGACGATGTATATAAAGTTTCACTTGACGTACACAATGTCAAAAGGTTTGTTCTAATCATCCAACTATGGTGATGCACAGACACGACCAACGGACAAAGAGCAAGACAACATTGACCAAGAGACACAAGTGAGTGAAGAAATGTTTCAGCTAAGAACCGCTCGGCTGCATTATGCCGAGACTTGAGCAATGCACGTACCTTTTTGTGACTATCGCTTACATTGACACTGATTTCGAGGTGTTTAAGTGCTGGTTAACCGGTTTGTAACTCGAGTGAACTTGTCACTTAATGTTTTTCTATGCTCTTATCACTTGGTCAATGTTGTCTTGCTCTTTGTCTGTTGGTCAATGTTTGAACATCACCAAAAGGGCGATTGGAACAAACCTTAAATGTAACGGACATGTTATATTTGTAAATTTTTGTCTCGCAACTGGCCCTAGACGGAGATTCGTCTATAGACATGTCAATGGAGACAACCTAAGACGCGTCCCAGAGATCAAAATCGCGCAACATGTCTACTAGTGAGTACTAGGCTTAATAAATTTGTATGACCTTATTGTCAAGTACCATATCAATTTATAGTAAGACTTGTCGTTTGATGGCTTTAAAGTCTATCAACAAATCATGATTTGCGGAGTTTTCTTGAAAAATATTTTCAATCCATTTTATAACTTATAGTTTAGAAGTTGACTTTTTGATAACATAAAGAAGTTTATGGGATTTATCTAATTTATATATTATTCTAACTTCTTAAATATATCATTTTAAAGATAAGGGAAAGTGGGGTATTTGAGAACAATAAACTTTAAATTATCTTAATAAATAAAATAAAATAACAATTTTAGTAAACTTTTGCAATAACATAAACTTTTTTTTATCTGCTTTAATAATTTGATCACAAAACTTTTTTAAATTAACATTATAATAACAAAAATATAGAATATAAAAACTATTGCCATTCCTATTTCCCCGGTAGTGTGTGGGGTAATTGAAATCAATCCACGGGGGAAATAGAAAGTACATTGGGTAATGATAATATATATAATATAAATTTTAATGATTAATTATGTTTCACACAAATCACAGACGTAATTATTACATATGTATTGACCGTTCGTGCATGCGTCATGGGCCCATTTCTTACATTTGGTACACATAATCCAGTCTTCTTTAGGGGGCGATTCATATTTTTTCGTGCAGAATATGCAATAATAGTCCACGTCGTCACTTTTCTCGAACACCGTTTTCAAATTTCTAACGACCGCTATATTAGCCGCTGTTCTCAAATACCCAACTTTCCTCTAACAGTACGATATATTTCTGAACACACATGGAGGGGGAGAATCTTAAATTAACCACCTTAAAAATAGTAGAATTGAATTTCATTTGTTTGAAATTTCGTTAATTTTCCACCCAACCACCAAACGTGTAGGCAGGTGCCACAAAAAATAGAACTAGGACCGACCGGTCTTACTAATTGTAGGTTAAGTGTAAACAAAGCATTCAAACAAAACCAAATAAGGTTAGGTTTCGTTAGGTAAATGTTGTGCACTCATACACAATTAACTTGAGCTTTAATTATAGCCTTCATACAAATGAAAGCCGTGTACGTGCACACAGAGGGATGATGCACGAAGGGGGTTGAAACAATGGGGGGCCCGAGTCTTGTGGCGCAGCGACGCCAGACGGAAAATCGAGCGACGTGGCGTAGTTCTTAAAACTGAAAACCTCTTACACTGTATGGTTACGTTCTAATTACGGCGTGTGGAAAAACATACGCGAGATGAAAATGGACATAGGTGGCCGGGGGAGGGGGTGGGGGTTTTTGTGAGCACACGGAAAAGTTTCCAATAGACAAGGCTTTTTATCATTGTTATTTTCCCTATCAGACATTTCCGAAGAGTAAAAAGGAAAAAGTTAACCGTAAACGTACAATGCCACATCTAGATAGGAGTATAGAGATAGAGGTTATGTTCATGTAAAAATAATCCATCACACGTTGAATGGGGTAAAACGGGGTTCGAGATTGGTTGAGAAAATCCGGGAAAATCGGACGGGTTATCCATCAAATCTGTGTTTCAACGAAAAAAAAATATAAAAAATAAACAAACTATCTTCTCGTTTCGCATATCCACTATAAAGATACACTATGATGTATCTTTTAGGTTAAGTAATCCAAAAATATTCTCTATATCGTTTTATAATCAGTTCTTATCAATTACATTCCAAATGATTTATCTAATTAAATTTAATAACTTAAAATGAATCGAGCTCGATCTTTCTTGTTGTATACTGTCCATGGTATGTATTTTTAACCGACTTCAAAAAAAGGAGGAGGTTCTCAATTCGACTGTATTTTTTTTTTTTATGTTTGTTACCTCAGCATTTCCGACTGGGTGAAGCGATTTTGATGATTCTTTTTTATCTGAAATCTGGTGCTTCTCGAATAGTCCCATTTTAGTTTGAAGGAAATTGTTCACTTCTAAGGGGTTGAAAACTAAGGGATGAAATACTAACTTCTTATTGGATGGCTCGATTTTGATAATTCTTTTTTTATTTGAAAGCTAGTGCTTCTCGTGTGTTTCCATTTTAATTTGAGGAACATCTTTCACTTCTAAAGGGTTGAAAACTAAGAGATAAAAGATTAACTTCTTATTGGGTAGCTCGATTTTAATAATTCTCTTTTTATTTAAAAGGTGGTGCTTTTCGTGAGGTCCAGTTTTAATTTGAGGGAAATATTCCACTTCTAAGAGGTTGAAAACTAAGGGATGAAATACTAACTTCTTATTGGATAGCTCGATTTTGATAATTCTTTTTTTATTTGAAAGCCAGTGCTTTTCGTGTGGCTCAATTTTAATTGGAAGGAAATCGTTCACTTCTAAGGGGTTAAAAACTAAGGGATGAAATACTAACTTCTTATTGAATAGCTCGATTTCGATAATTCTTTTTTTATTTGAAAGCTAGTGCTTCTCGTGGGGCCTAGTTTTCATTTGAGGGAAATCTTCTACTTCTAAAGGGTTGAAAACTAAGGGATGAAATATTAACTTCTTACTAGATAGCTCGATTTTGATAACTCTTTTTTTATTTGTAGAACACAACCTTAAATTAATCTCCTATCCATTTAAAAAAAAAAACTCCACTCATAAAAGGTTAAAAATTAGAGATGAACTAATATTATAATTTTTTTCTGGCTAACCCGATTTTGATAATTTTGTTTCTATTACGTACAACGTACATTTAAATTGTTTACATTTCAATTTGAAGAAAAAAATCCACTCCTTATGGATGAACATGGGGGATGAAATAGTGACATTAAACCGACTTTGATAATTTTTTTTTCTGTTGGAAAGAATAATCCACTTAGTTTTGTTATTACATTTAAAAGCAAAAAATTTCAACTCTTAAGGGCAAAAAGGGATGATGTAGTAACTTTTAATATTAAACGGCGCTGCCTCATACAAGCAGCGCGTTTGGAAGGTTAACCATTTTCAAGAAAATAAAATCAGTTATCAAACTTCAGATCACTATAACGCGAGAAATAAATAAATATTATAAAAAAATGAAAAACCGACTTCAAAATATATAAAAATTCTTAAACAAGAAATGCACTAAAAAGCAACAAAATAATGGCGTATTCTTGCAGTATCTACAACTTACAAAGTATTAGGATGATACAATGTACAACTATTGTTATTTTTGGAGTTGGTGTCAGCCAAGGAAATACGACTATATTGGTACTTAGCAAAAAACGAGAATACCTTATGAAAATTATTTTTCAAATGAACTTTTAAACAATATACTCGAACTGTAACAATATCTAGCGACCTTTAAACTACAAAATACCAATACCAACTAAACCTTTTTAAAATTTTTACAAATTACTATTATTATTTATTTTATTGACTGACACCAACTCCAAAAATAACAATAGTTGTACATTGTATCATCCTAATAATTTGTAAGTTGTAGATACTGCAAGAATACGCCATTATTTTTTTACTTTTTAGTGCATTTTTTGTTTAAGAATTTTTATATATTTTGAAGTCGGTTTTTCATTTTTTTATAATATTTATTATTGTTTTCAAACGTAGAAAAAAATCGTTTTCAACCCCCGACCTGCCAGTGCCAACGATTTGCCTCTTAAATTCCCTCCTTTCCCAGCGGGAAAGGCGCGTTTGAAAAGGAGGCATTGCGGCTTTGAATTCGACATGCAATTCTTCTGCATGTCTCCATCCCCGTTCACTCACCACAAACGATCAGCCGTCCATCTCTCTCACAAATCCCCGTCCACTTCCACCCGACTACCTCATTTGTCCTGTGTGTATGACCGACTAAAAATGGAAAAAGGACTCCCCATCGGGACTTTTATTCGCGTTGCGAACAAGAAAATGAGGATCAGGTGAAATGGACAGATGGCTCCCAAAAACACTCCATTCTATAACCATTCAACTATCAGTGGAATAAATAAGGCGTCCGGTGCACCCGCAAGAAAGTTAGTTATCTCTCCATGGGTATATTGTATGCTTAGGTGTTACAAAGCAAAGGTGGTAACAATAAAACGAACCAGATACGAAATGAAATGGGGTGTATGGGGGGTTTTAATAAAAGTCTGCTTCCATCATCCCTCGTAATTTCAACTTGTATGTTCAAACAGAATAATATTTATAGTAATTATTTCTCGACGCTCCTGTTCTCTTGTTCGTCTACTTCATTCTTCATCCATCCTACATCCTACAACCCCATTTTAGTAGTTTCGAATTTGCAAGCGAATAAATCAAACACCTAGCCGGCGTCGCTTGGTGTTGTCGTTATTCAAATGTTTCTTTTTCTCTCCACTTTTTGGAACACTTCCAAAAAATGGAGGAAAAGTGGAAGGCAGAGGTTTTTCTCGCCGATCGGCAGTGCGGCTCGGTTCGGTCGCCTTGTACACTCTGCAACAATTGCTTAAGACACCGTCTCAATTTTCAACATCGAAGATTGCATAAAGGCTTAGTGCAGCTCAACAAATCGTTTCTAGATCACATCTGGATGGATTAAGTTTGAATAATCGAGTCATCTTATGGATATCTCTGCTTGCTTGGGACAATATCGAACCCTAATTGGACCGGATGATCACTGTGGATGAAAAGTAGGTTACTTACGAAAACATCGTAAGAAAAAAAGCATACTGTGAACCGGGACAACCTTCCCCCTCCACCTCTGACCCGAGTTTAAGTCTGAATAAGAGAATGAGCTTTTAAAACCTAAGGAAAGGCTCAGTTCGGAGATGTACTGTCAGCAGGATGATTTAAATAAAGCTCTTAAAAAGAAGAGGCTGGCGATGTTCAATAGGAAAGACCTCAGATTGCAACATGATAAGGCCAGACCACATACTGTTTTGGGGAAAATTAAAAAATTATAGTAGGATGAAACCCATTGGAAAAGGAAGAGAATATAATAAAAATGAAAGGAAAAATAAACTACGATAGATCTGAGGTGGGAAAGTGGAAAAGGGGGGTGTTTTTAAAGGTAGAAACGCTCTATCTCGATTTCTGACAAAACTACAAGTCCCATGGAAAAAAGTTGAATGGCAAAGTTGTAGATAATAAGAAGATCTACAACTTTTTGCACATAACCTCAAAAATAAATTAAAAATTATAGTAGGATGAAACGCATTGGAAAAGGAAGAGAATATAATTAAAATGAAAGGAAAAAATAAACTACGGTCGATCTGAGGTAGGGAAGTGGAAAAGGGGGATGTTTTAAGGGTAGAAACGCTTTATCTCGATTTCCAACAAAACTACAAGTCCCATGGAAAAAAGTTGAATGGCAAAGTTGTAGATAATAAGAAAATCTACAACTTTTTTTCACATAACCTCAAAATTTATGTGAAAAAATTTTTTTACACAAAATTTTCTTAAAACTTATCTTTTACTGTCTCAAACACACTGTTTTTTTTTTATTTAAAATATTATTTTTTCACCTTATAATGACTTAATATCGAAAAAGCACTTTAATTTTCAATCGAAAATTTTCACGTCAAAACATCTGTTTTTTTTAAAAAGTCGGTGAGTTTTTTGTTCGTTAAAACCTCTACTTTTTGATGGTGCAGAAATATATACATTAGAATGTTAAATATTCTCAGAAAATGCAATAATTAAAGTGTAAATTTTAATAAATTGCTCAAAATTGTACATAATACAATTGTACAAATACTACTTCGAAAAATTTATTAAGATTACACTTTTATTATTGCATTTTCTGAGAACATTTAACATTATAATGCATATATTTTTTGCAGCATCAAAAAGTAGAGGTTTCAGCAAACAAAAAGCTCACCGACTTTTTTAAAAAATTAGATGTTTTGACGTGAGAATTTTTGTTTGAAAATTAGGGTGCTTTTTTCGATATTAAGTCATTATAAGGTAAAAAAATTAATATTTTAAATAAAAAAATACAGTGTGTTTGGAACATTAAAAGGTAACTTTTCACCAAATTTCGTCTAAAAATTTTTTTTTTAAAAGATAAAAATTTAAAACAATAACTTAGTAATTTGAATTTTTCACATAAGTTTTGAGGTTATGTGAAACAAATGTTAGTACAAAAGTTGTAGATCTACTTATTACCTACAACTTTGCTATTTAACTTTTTTCCATAGGACTTGTAGTTTTGTCGTGAATCGAGATAAACCGTTTCTACCCTTAAAAACAGCCCCCTTTTTCACTTCCTTACCTCAGATCGACCGTAGTTTATTGTTCCTCTCATTTTTGTTATATTCTCTTCCATTTCCAATGGGTTTCATCCTACTATAATTTTTTTTCTGTTCTAAAATTATTTACATTGATCTCTAATGCCCTCCGATTATCGTTTGATTTTGACATTACAAAAATTTTTGAAAAAAAAATGTGTACTGGGACACATAGTAGAAGTGAAACTTCAGCGGACAAGTGGAAAAACGAATCGCAACAAAATTTTAACTTAACGTTTTACGTATACGATATATCGTCTACCCTCTCCACCCGGCCGTAACGCTTTTTCGTGACAGTAAAAATCCTATCATCCCCATTTATAAAAAAGTTTTGCTTCAAAAACGGAACAGATGTTAGACAAGTTACATGTTACAACATGTTAAATGTTAGTCATATTTCTATCCTGCCTCATAGTTTTGTCGCTCCTAATTCTACCCAATCTGATATGAAAACAATGACAAGAATAAGAACGGATAAGATAAAGAAAATGAGCTATTTGCCTTAGTTCATCATATTGAATGGTAAAAATATTATTTGTCTGTGAATTTTCAAAAAAATCAAAAATTCAAGGGATGTCCTTAAACAATTGCCGCGTAGTGTACCAACACATACAACTATTAGCCTATCGTTGTTATCTCATCATCTCGTATAGAGCTTTTTTTTTGTCTATAGCAATACGATAACACATATTGGAGTGAGATGGCTTGTCGTTTTTGTAAATGAATCAATAATGTTAACAAAGATATTACATAACGTAGCATTTACATATTCATGATGGACAACGACGTTATTCGAACGTAGTCAGGTTTTTTATTTCAATCAGTTGCTTTGATTTGTTTGATCGCAAACAAATAACCGTGGTAATAATAGAGCGAAAAAAGCACAGTATATGATTATGGATTGCTTTTGTAACAAAAAGCCTTCAACATGCTTAGTTCAGACGGTCGATTTGGTTGAAAAAAAAACAAACAGAGGAAAATTGCAGTTGAATGCAAGACAAAACGATATTTTTGAAAAAAAATTGGTTGTCTGTAAAGTCGGTTTACGGACGATAGTTTTACGTGATAACGTCATAAAGAACACCTAATTGATGAAAAATTGGGTACTTTTATGAATTGAATTATTATCACTGAATTATCAACACTTTGTATAATACAAAGGAGTTAATTGAAAATGAACAATTTTTTCAAAATGAAATCAGACTAAAAATTATGAAGGAAAAAATCATTTAAATCTAATTAAGTAAATTGTAAAAGAAAAACACAAAACACGTTGTCTCAGGTAAGGGCACCAACTATCGATATATCAAAATATCGATAGTTGATATTTATTTCTGAATATCAAATTCGATATTTTTTTAAGAGCATTATTATATTTTACAATAATTATAATTTATTCCACTTATAGTTATTGACAATTTTTCAATTAATCGCGTTTTGAGATGAAAATATCGATATATCGAAGTATCGATATTTTTTACTCTGCATCTATCGATATTGCTTGTAAATATCGATACGATATATATCGATATATTTTATACATTTGCCCATCCCTACGTTGTCTAGGATTCAACAATAATATCGTGCCTCTCTATCACTTGTTTCACGTTCTCGCTTGCACGCACAGGTTCAAATGTAGGTAACGTGACAAAATGGCCGAACTTTTTCAGACTTGTTGTCGTAGTTCATCAATTTATAAAACGTTATCACGTCAAAATAGCGCCATAGTTACCATTTAGTTTAGCTGATGTATCTATAAAATTCTTACTAAGTATGCAATAAAATTAAATTTTAAAAAAAAACGAAAATTAAAGCCCAAGTTTTCACTTATTTTCGAGATAAATTGTATTTTTTATCCGAGTTCAAAAAAAACAAGGTGCTCAATTCGACTATATTTTTTTATGTTTGTTACCTCAGAGCTTTTGACTGGGTTTGATTACCGATTTTGATTATTTTTTTTTTTATTTGAAAGCTGGTGCCTTCCGTGTGGTCCCATTTTAATTTTAAAGAAAAGGTTCACTTCTAAGGAGTTCAAAACTAAGGGATGAATTATTAATTTCTTATTGGAAAGCTCGTTTTTGATAATTCTTTTTTTTTATTGGTAGCACATAATTTTAAATTAATCTCATATCCATTTAAAAATTACTCCACTAATAAGGGGTTAAAAATTAGGGATGAAATAATATTATAAATATCACTTGGCCTACCCGATTTCGATAATTTTTATTCTATTACGTACCTCGTACCTTTAAATTGTTCACATTTCAATTTGAAGAAAATATCCGCCCCCTTAGGAAGAAAATACGGGATGAAATAGTGACATTTAACTGAATTCTCGAATTTTGATGATTTTTTTTCTATTGGAAAGAGTATTCCACTTAGTTCTATCATTACATATAAAAGCAAAAAATTTCAACCCTAAAGAGCAAAAGGGAATGAAGTAGTAGCTTTTAACATTTAACGTCGCTGTCTCATATGAGAAGCACGTTTAGTAGGTTTACCCATATTCAAAAAAATAAAATTAGTTTATAGTTATATTTTTGTTTATTTGAGGATTAAAAAAATATGTTTGCAATTTAATTCATAGATAGGTAATTCAAGCGTTCTGAGTCAAAATATTCAGTGTAGTTTTGAAAGGATCTAGCCGAATAAGCCTATCCCAGCGGGCCCAGGCTGTTTTTTAGCGTGAGCACAACAAAAATACAGAATATAGAATTTAATAATTGAAATGATATTTTGAAAAATTTGTTTCGTTATCTTTATTAGTTTCGGAGAAAAAAAATATTTAAGTTAAGGGTTGTAACCCCTCTAGCTCCGATAATAGAAGGGGCAGCGGTCTAATATCGAGTATACTTACTACTCCCATATAGAGGTATATGTGGAGGAGAACAAAATAAACGTTATGCTAAAAACAGCCTAAGATAGGCTTATTCGGCTAGACCCATTAAGTCGTAAATAAGACAAAATGGAAGCAACTTTTTTAGGGTTATATTGTAGAAAAACTTCACTATCATTTGTTTGTATTATAAAAGATGTGGTCTCTTCAAAATATATATATATATATATATATATATATATATATATATATACTATACTATAACTTCAGGGGGCCGTCAAATTTCGTTCGTTTTAAGCGAGGTTCACAATAACCGATATGTATCGCATGTATCGTCTTATCTAAGACATAACACGGGGCCCGAAGGTCTTTTACGTTACAATCGGTGTTCATTATATCCGGTGTCGTTATAAACGATTTATACTATATACATATATTTGGAATGAAAAATTTTAAAGTCTAAAGGAACTTTTTATACTTCAAATCGTAATGAACCTGTAAGATAGCTCATATCTCTTCCTAGAAAAGTAGTTTTAAGGACTTTGATGAACTTACTTTGGATCTAAAGTCTGGAAGTGTCTATCATCTGTTTTTTTTTTAATTTGGTATATGTAAGGTACATGTAGTCTTAAAAGAGTGCGGTTGGTCACCCTACATAGGATAGCATAACAATTGAATCCTACAGGAACCGTGTATTTTCGATAAGTTTTGATAAAGTTCGTGAAAAAGCATTTTTACGCATTTTCCTCAAGTAAACCTGACCAATTTTACACAGTAACGAAAGAAATCTCGGCAAACTTTAAATAAAAAAATTGCAAAGTTTACTGAAAATAAATCAATGTGAATTAACACCCGATAAAATTAATAATGAAATGTTTTTAATATATTTGAATTTCTTTATTGTTCATTGTCGAAGATATTAATTAGAAATAAAGATATTAAAATAATATACTTAATTTTTTAAATAATTAACAATTACCCGAACTAATTTTAATTAATTTTTGTTATATCGATTCTACTAAAATAGCTGAACGATTATAAATGACATTTGGAATGAAAGATTTTAAAGTCTAAAGGAACTTTTTATAGTTTCATGTCTTTAACTTTAAATTTTCCTCTTAAATTAACAAAAGACTGCATTTTCTATAGTTAATTTTCATTGTAGAGAAAATTAATAGAACAATTCCAGTCATTATTATAATGCTGACAATTACTTGATAAGATTTCGGAAAAAATCTGCAAGAACTCCCTTTGAAAAGTTGATTTTTAATAAATGGAATGATCCAAATAAAATGTATTATTCAAAAATGTTTTAAAATATGAATCAAAACTTCTCATTTCTTTGGTGAAGATTTGACCAAGGTCGAAAAACAAGTTCATCTTAATTGGATTAAATTCGTCGACAAATGCATATTATGCAGATATTTTTGAATTTCTAAAATTTTTACTACACGAAAAAAAAAAACGATTAAAAAACGATGATTGTCGAAGATAGGTCGAAACTTAAAAGCATACAATTTTCGTACTGTCCTTTTCCTACTATCTAAATCTACTATAACATATATAGCCTAGTCAAAATCAACAATAAATTCGCAATACATGATGTATTTCTGATTTTTTAGTATGTTGTTTGGACCAATTAGAGCTATGTATTCTCAAGTTTACAACTCTCAAAAAGTTGTGGAAAAATTTTTAAAGAGGAAAAGACGTGAAATTTTTCAACTTGTTTCAGATTCTGCGCGGTATTTCTTAATCCATGCATTTTTATTCAAAAGCTAGTCTGTACGTTTTTTAAGAGTATTAAATTTGTTACAAAATATGCCCAACCGGAGCTCTGCAGGTCAATGGATTTCCAAGTTACGGCACTTTGAAAATAGGCCAGTTTTTTTAAAAATTGAAAATTTTAGTGTTCGATCCTTTTTGGAACGAAGTTGCGTCAAAACAATTGACCTTACGAGCAAAACGTATTGTATATAATTTGTAAACAATTTTATATGCTTTAAATTTAGAGCAAAGCGGGGCCTGTAAGCCTCGTAGTTCTCTCACAATCTTAGAGAACTCATTTAAGGTAAAATTTCTTTTTTATGAGTACTTCAGTATTGGTGGATTGTCAGGGTTTTCTTGAGGCTCGTCATCGTTGTCCTCTTTATTGCAGTTTTGCATATTTCCTCAGAGCACGTAGCACACATCGCAGAACATCTAAGCCCTGCTTTCAAGCCAGTGCAGTCACCTCTCAGCAACCCTGCTTGGATTTGCAAAAGAGGAGTTTTAGGAGCTCTGTGGGGGCAGGAGCTTGCCGACTGGCAATGTGACTAAACAATTTTTTGTTGCATGAATTGATTTTGAAACATGTATGACCTCGGCTGGACTAAATCACATTGCCAGTCGGCAAGCTCCTGCCCCCACAGAGCTCCTAAAACTCCTCTTTTGCAAATCCAAACAGGGTTGCTGAGAGGTGACTGCACTGGCTTGAAAGCAGGGCTTAGATGTTCTGCGATGTGTGCTACGTGCTCTGAGGAAATATGCAAAACTGCAATAAAGAGGACAACGATGACGAGCCTCAAGAAAACCCTGAAGATCTACCAATACGGGAGTACCCACCAAAAAGAGATTTTACCTTATATGAGTTCTCTAAGATTGTGAGAGAACTGCAGTTTCTTACAGGCCTCGCTTTGCTCTTAATTTATAGCTAATTAGGTTGTATACAAAATATATTCAATAAGTTTTGCTCGTAAGTAGGATCGATGGTTTCGACACAATTTCAATCCAAAGAAGATCTAAAACTAAAATATTCAATTTTTCAAAAAATTGGCTCATTTTCAGAGTGCCGTATCTAGGTAACTCATTGACCTTCAGAGCTCTGATTTGGCTTAATTTATAATATTTATGCTCTTAAGAAACGTGCAGAATAGCTTTCGTAGAAATATGCATGGATTAGGAAAAACTGAGCAAAATCTGAAACAAGTTCAAACTTTTTAAAAAATTTCACGGTTTTTCCTCTATAAAAAATTTTTTACAACTTTTTGAGAGTTGCAAATTTGAGAATACACAGCCCTAATTGGTCCAAACAACATACTAAAAAATCAGAAATACATCATGTTTTGCGAATTTATTGTTGATTTTGACTGGCCTATATAGTTATAGTAGATTTAGATGGTATGAAAAGGCCAATACGAAATCTGTATGCTTTTAAGTTTCGAGCTATGTTCGACAATCGTCGTTTTGTAATCGTTTTTTTTTCGTGTAATAGAAATTTTAGAAATTCAAAAATATCTGCATATGCATTTTCAATCGAAGATTTTAATCCAATTAAGATGAATTTGTTTTTCGACCTTGGTCAAATCTTCAGCGAAGAAATGAGAAGTTTTGATTCATATTTTAAAACATTTTTGAATAATACATTTTATTTGGATCATTCCATTTAATAAAAATCAACTTTTCAAGGGGAGTTCTAGCAGATTTTTTTCCCAAATCTTATCAAGTAATTTTCAGCATTAAAATAATGAGTAGAATTTTTGTATTTATTTTCTCTACAATAAAAATTAACTATAGAAAATGCAGTCTTTTGTTAATTTAAAAGGAAAAATTAAAGTTAAAGACATGAAAATCTCCAAGATATCTTCAAACTCAATATTCTAAAATTTAAAGGAAAGCTTCGTTTATCCGAGATAATGTGGGGAAGAGGTACTCCGGACAAGCGAAAACTCAGATTACACGGAAGAAATAATTCTATTTTTTTCTGATTTTAAAATATTTTTTTTAAATTCTCTTTTAGTATTTTTTATATTTTACTGTAAATACAAATTCACAATACATTTTTAAGTTACAATCGTTACAATAATCAAATTATATTTCAACAATCACTTTTTTTATTATTTCATATATTTTTTTACCAAAAAGAGTTAAGTTAGCGGAAAATTTTTTATTTTAATTAAACTAGATGCTAAAAAATTGCTCCTTCAGAATCTGCAATTTCTCCAGGTGTATAGTTATTAATTGATTAATTATTAATTAACTTTGCAAACTAAAAATTAAAATTGCTTGATAATTAAATTATTTAAAAATTTTCATACTCAAGAAAAAAAATCGCTATAAAAACCAAAATAATTTTTAATTGAAATTTTTATCCTTTTTTTTTAAGTGCCTCTATCTGCTCTTTTCATTACGCAAATAATTGATCAAATTTTTGCAATATTTTTAATAATTAATTATTTTTAACTATTTTTACATGTATTGTTATATTATGACGTCATCGACTGTCGTTGGATCTTACAAACATGAATAGTTAAAAAAATTAATTACTTATTAAATATACACCTGGAGCAATTGCGGATCTGAAAAGAGCATTAAAGAACAATTTTTAAAAAATTAACATTTGAGTTTAACGATTATGTATAGCAATTTTTATTTTTGAGTTTACAAATTTTTGAAAAATTAATTATTTATTAACTTATTACTGAACACTTGGACCAGTAACGAATTCTGAGGGAGTATTAAGGAGCAATTTTTTAGCATAAAGTTAAAATGTTATTCGCTAAGTTCTTTCCGGTTATTTTAAATATATTTTTGCTTTCAGTTGTTTAAATGTTTTTCGTTTGTAAATTAAATTTGTTCTTAACATAATAAACTACGCTGACGACTTGGCGGGTATCAGCTAGTTTAATTATAAATACAATTTGAGCGTTACTTTTTTGATCCCAAACGAATCCCAGCCACGTACTAAAAGTCAAGTCAGTCAATTTTCTTTTAGGCTATGAGTACGACGCGTTGTTCATAGAGGCACCAGCTGTTATATAATCACAGCGCAAGCGCATAATGCATATATGTAATTTGAACCAAGTTGAACATTGCGCTACCATCTGTGACATTTTTTCGTGACAGAAAAAAGACCCCGTCTATATAGAAATTTCACTTCAAAAAAATGTTCTCTGCTATATAAAATAATCGTCTAGATAAATATTGAGAAACGCTGGTAAAATTCCAACAAGACATAATTTTATTTAACAATCAGAATTTATGAGTCGCTCGCAAAAATCTACGGTTTTAAATTCCAGTCAAAAACTTAAATCATCGCTTCGAGTCCTTGTTCTCTTATTATCCTAGCTTTGTTCTTGTTCCCCTTTACTTGTCATGATCTCCGCATATTTATAACCTATTTATTAGGCTAATGGCACTTGGAAAAATCGAAGATTGTCCTCAAAGAAAAATAACAAAAGACAGGACGAAACCGGAACAACAAATAACTATGTCATCCTTCTGTTCCTTTCTGACGTTTTTATTTAGTTTAGTGAGCTAATATAATGTGGTGGAACGTAAAAAAAAAAATATTTCAAACCCTTATATAGATTTGTATTGAAAAATGGTTCAGGGATTCTCGAGTTTCGAGGAACTAAGACGTAACAGCGAGAAAAGATAGATGAAACAGGGTTGGGGGTTGATGGTGGGGATGAGATGCAGTGAAAGCATGAAAAATGTGGGGATGTGACAATATATGTACTAGATACATATAGGTACATCTCCTTGTATGAATAGCAGATGTTATACGCTCTTCATTTTTCCCTAAGATTTGTTTCGTATATTTTACATACACACTAGAGCTTTAAAAGCTCCATAAGCATACAATATACATATGGACGATAGACAGATGAATACACGGGGAAAATATGAATTTTCCGCTTTTGCATAGATATAGTACAATATAATTTACCATCTAATATAATAGATACAAGCGAGCACGATAATCGATTCTAACGAAAGTTCGAGTGAAACAGAGATAACACTTTTATTTGTTTTTATAAATTTAATAATGTAAATAATTTCATAATATAAATTAGCTTATAAAGTAAATAATCCCAACGGGCATTACACAGCTCGTTCGTTGAAAAGGTAAATTTCCCTTTTTATGTCTCTCGCCCTGTTAAATTCAATAAATATGCACAGCGACTCTCAACGACCAACTCGAGCTTTGTCTTTGAACGCATCGGATGAAAAAGATGAACGATTTATTTTCGCAAATTATTTCTTTTTCCGGGAACATGTCTTGGATGTATGTAAGTCGGCGAGATGAATGAGAGCTATCCCGTGACATATTGTATTAAATTTTCACGAAAAAATATGACGAATTTTTAAACAGGGCAGAGATTAAGACCAAGAAACAAGAAATGTAGGACTTGGATGGAGCTTTCCTTGAGTGGAATGACAATCGCAGGCGGTATGACAAGCTTTTAGTGAGAAAACGTTTTAGACTGTTTACCAGTTTCGAGCCAAACAACTGCTCTGGGATATGAAACATGCCAACGTATTATTTTAGGTTTGTTCCATACGGCTAGCTATGGTGATGCTCAAACACTGACAGACAGACAAAGAACAAGACACATTGACCAACAGACAAGAGTGAGCGATGAACTGTATCAGCTGGTTTGTTCCGTGCAAACATCAAGCCCCATCCAGTTCGACCTTTGGTCAGCACAGCCATTTTCGTGACGAGCGCTTATATCGACACTCATCGACACTGGTTTCGGCATGCTTATGCAATGTCTTGTCGCACCTCGGCCTAGGCTGAAACAGTTCTTCACTCACTCTTTGTCTGTTTTCGTGAACCGCCCTAGCTGGACGATTGGAACAAACCTTTTAGTAACTAGCATAACACTGCTTGGTAAATGGATTTTATGGCTGGTTCCTTAAAGTGCTGAAAGAGTGCAGCGGTACACAACTTGTACTTTTTTTTAGAGATTCTAAGTAGAGATTGTTTCAAAGTTCTTTTGGGCTTTTTCACTAAAACTTATACCATGAAGGAAATATGGAAAGAAGGTCTTTGTGTTTAAAAAATGAGGGAAATATTTCAACATACATCCATACTTTCCCTTAAAAATTAGTTTCTTTGAAGGAACTTCATATTAAAGTTATGCTCCTGTTTATCCAAGCTGATAGAAACGCGGTATATATTTTTGAAAAGTATGTTCCACCAAATCAATTTTCTCGAAATTTTTGCGATAAGTAATTACCTGATAGTTGCATAAAATATATTTTTTTAGTGGGTGTCAACTAAGAAAAAGGTATAAAAACAGCCCGCTAAATATTTCATTAATGTTTTTATCACTTAAATATTTTGTGGTAAGCACAAAAAAAAAACACAGAATAAAGAATAAAGAATTTAATAACTGAAATGTTATTTTGAAAAGTTTGTTTCGTTATCTTTATTAGTTTCGGAGAAAAAAATTGTTTAAGTTAAGGGTTGTAACCCCTCTAGCTCCGATAATAGAAGGGGTAGCAGACTAATATCGAGTATACTCACTACTCCCACCTAGAGGTATATGTGGAGGAGAACAAAATAAACGTCAGGCTAAAAAACAGCCTGGGTCTGCTGGGATAGGTTTATTCGGCTAGACCCTTTAAGTCGTAAATAAGACAAAATGGTAGCAATTTTTTAGGGTTATATTGTAGAAAAGTTCACTATCATTTGTTTGTATTATAATAGATGTGGTCTCTTCATATACAGTAGAAATCGTTTATAACGAACTTCAGGGGACCGTCAAATTTCGTTCGTTATAAGCGATATTCACTATAACTGATATGTATCGTCTTATCTAAAACATATCACGGGCCCGAAGGTTTTGTACGTTACAACCGGTTGTTCATTAAATCCGGTGTTGTTATAAACGATTTATACTGTATATATATATATATTTGGAATGAAAAATTGTAAAGTCTAAAGGAATTTTTTATACTTAAAATCGTAATGAACCTGTAAGATAACTAATATCTCTTCCTAGAAAAGTAGTTTTTAGAACTTTGATGAACTTACTTTGGGTCTAAAGTCTGAAAATGTCTATCATTTGTTTTTTTTTTAATTAGGTATATGTAAGGTTCCTCAAGAAAACCTGACCAATTTTACACAGTAACGAAAGAAATCTCTACAAAATTTAAATAAAAAAATTGACAAAGCTTACTGGAAAATAAATCAATGTCAATTAACACCCGATAAAATTAATAATGAAATGTTTTTAAGATTTTGAATTTCTTTATTGTTCATTGTCGAAGATATTAATTAGAAATAAAGGTATTAAAAAATAATAAACTTAAATTTTTAATAATTAACAATTACTTAACCAAACTAATTTTAATTAATTTTTGTTATAGATACCTCAGATCTAAGATATATATATGTATATATATATACCTCAGACTTAACATTTTGAATACCATACATATATCGATTCTACTAAAATAGCTGAACAAATGACATTTGGAATGAAAGATTTTAAAGTCTTAAGGAACTTTTTATACTTTCAAGTCTTTAACTTTAAATTTTCCTCTTAAATTAACAAAAGACTGCATTTTCTTTAGTTCATTTTCAGTGTAGAGAAAATAAATACAACAATTACAGTCATTATTTTAATGCTGAAAATTACTTGATAAGATTTGGGAAAAAATCTGCGAGAACTCCCCTTGAAAAGTTGATTTTTATTAAATGGAATGATCCAAATGAAATGTATTATTCAAAAATGTTTTAAAATATCAATCAAAACTTCTCATTTCTTCGGTGAAGATTTGACCAAGGTCGAAAAACAAGTTCAATTTAATCGGATTAAAATCGTCGATTATATGCAGATATTTTTGAATTTCTAAAATTTCTATTACACGAAAAAAAAACGATTACAAAACGATGATTGTCGAACATAGGTCGAAACTTAAAAGCATACAATTTTCGTACTGTCCTTTTCCTACCATCTAAATCTACTATAACTAAGTATATGAGGTTTGCCCCATTTAGAACTGGCTGATAGTATCTTTAACATCAATTATTAAAACTACTCAAAACGATCCTTATACATTGAAATACTGTTTTGCATTAAAGAAAAATATATTAAAACTAGCTGATACCCGCGACGTCGTCTGCATAGGTCATTATGTAAAGAACATATTTAATTTACAAAGGAAAAAAATTTAAAAAATTGGAAGCAAAAAATCATTAAATATAACCGGAATGAACTTAGCGTAGAGCATTTTTAACGATATGCCAAAAAATTGCTCCTCCAGAATCCGCTATTGCTCCAAGTGTATAGTTAATTAGTTCATCCCTATTTAATTTTTCAAAAATTTGCAAATTCAAAAATAAAAATTGCTATATAAACCAAAATAATCAATTTTTTTATTTTTTTTTATTTTCAAAAAATGCTCTTTCCGGATCGCAATTACTCCAGGTGTATTGTTAATTAGTAATTCAATTTTTAAACTATTCATGTTTATAAGATCCAACGGCAGTTGATGACGTCATAGTACAATAACATATCTATAAATAGCTAAGTCCCGCCACACAGTGGGGCCAGAGCGGAAAAAATTCGATTTTCGAAAGCGCTGATTTTAATAATCTAGTTTGCGATTCTCACACAATATAAAATACCGGATCTGGAACAGCATGATTTTCTCCCTGTTTCAATGGTAGTCCCATTAATTTAGGCCCAATGTCAGAATAATGGAACTTTGACCAAATTACACACTACCTACTCTAAATACGTGATATATAATTGTAAAAGAGGCAGAAAAAAATTATCAAATTTTTTCCCTGCTTTACTATGGTCAACTAAGCCACACATCAGTCAAATTGGGCAAAAAAAAATTAGAGCACTTCACAACGCTACAAGTTACTAATGTTTAATAAGCATTTAGAACAGCTATGATTACAAAAAGAACTCCGGCTTAATCCGAGATATGGATGATCACTTTTCAAACTAGACATGTTAAAGTGAAGATTAGAACAAAAATCATCTGCTTTTATCTGCGATAATAACACCGCAAAGAAAGGAA
This sequence comes from Sisyra nigra, assembly GCA_958496155.1. NCBI lineage: Eukaryota > Metazoa > Arthropoda > Insecta > Neuroptera > Sisyridae > Sisyra > Sisyra nigra. The sequence goes on from OY292318.1 coordinate 38,757,004, forward strand.
ATAATTATAGTTCGCCCCTGTTTGTTATACTGTCTTGTTTACACAATTGAGAACTGACAAATTGAGTTACACAGGCTAAAATCAGTTGGGCATCCTACATATATTCTTTTAGTTTAAGTTATCAGTTCTCAATTGGCTCAGATAATACATGTCTCCACGTCAAAACACAATCCCTAGTCTTATAATTTACAAAATTCTCCAGTCTTTTAAGCTTCCTTGAATTTTTACCTGTAAGCATTATCTATATATTAATACGTGAAGCAAAAATTTTAAATCCCTTTTACCAAATATTATACGAACGGAGGAGTATGAAATTCGGCACAATTTTATAGTTTATATGAGGAAGTTGCGTTTTGAGATAATATTTTTTTTATAATAATGCTTCAAAATACCTTAAATTAATGAAAAAAGACGTCACACACACTACCACGCGTTTGACACACACACAGACACACAATACACACAAATATGTAGATTTTTAAATCTCAGTTCTTCAGTTTGACCACAGACTTCAACCATATTCCAAATGTCATTATTTAAACAAAATATTGTGAGAGGAATTTAAATTTTGAAATTGTAATTATTGAAATTGAAGGAAACAAATTTAACCGATTATTTGATTATAGAGTAATATTATTAAAAATATATTTAAAAGATACGTATAACTTCAAATACACAATGTTTCAACCATTTTATTTGGTCTTCATCAGGTGTTTCTTGATTATTATATAACGTATAAATAATTCATACTATATTCTTTTGACAAAAACATTCAAATAAATTACACAAAAAATTAATTTAGGTAGGTAGGTACTATTTGAAAAAAAAAAAGCTTAGCTTAATTCAAAGTTTTAAACAGGACTTATGCAGCCTATTTCCATTTTTTTATCTTTGGCTTTTAAATGAAAAAATCTAAACATAAAGGTACTTTTGTTTTACTTTTGAACGTAGGAAACTCACTTGAAATTACTTCTGATGTTTTATAGTTATATTTTTTTTGTTTGTCTAAAAAATATTTCAGAATACTGTAATTTGAATTGACATACAACATTATAAAAAGAAAAATATCTGCTGTGTGGCGTCACAGTACTTTCTTTTACTTTCATTTATGAAACTCGCTGTTGGTTAAAAGAAATATATAAGCACCTTATAACTATACATAGCAGAACTATATGCATACAAGTATACAACATATATGTATTTATGAATTCCTAACCTTCACCCCAGAACCGTCCTTAATCGAATTTTCCGAGGAAAAAGTTTCAAATAAAAATTGTAGCCATTAATAATTCTAAGAACTATCGTAAGTTTAAAGAAAATCTTTGCAGCCGTTTTCAAAAAAATTTAAAAAAGCTCAAAAACTCCGAGAATAAAGTGGAGCTTTGGGTTAACCGATTTCAACCAAAAGCTCCGCGGCAAAACAAGATATAATATGAAGGAAAATGTCCAAGTTTGGTGAAATTCGGAAAAGCGTTCGATACGATATGGCTGTCACACACAGGCACACACAGACATGTTTCTAAAAACTACTTTTTTAGACTCAGGGGACCTCAAAACATGTATGATATGAACGAATTGATATTTAGTTTTGAAATTTTTAGAGAATATTCTGAAATAATTTTGTTAAAGATTTATGGAAGAAAAAAAAATATTTTGAAACCTCTACACCTATTTTCTTCCTTAACTTAAAATAAATCTTTTCAATCATTATATGATGCACTTTCTTTAAATGAACCTTGAAGAAAAAATTAGTCAAGAAATTATTTTCCAAACATTCGCAAATGCAATTCATTATCTGCTGTAGTTAGCTTAGTAACTAAAGTTTTTGAGGCAGTTACAAGTGAAGTGTACCCTTAGGTATGTAAAAATTGTAACGAATTATGGTCGAATTTCGACCACTGAGCGACCTCTAGTTTAATTTAAATATACACTCAAAATACCTGTTGCAACTTGTTTTGATGAATACAACCCTATTTCGAAAATGTAGAAATTTTTATCTTGTCAAAAAGCTCTAAATTCCTCATTTGTTATTTAATTTTCGTCAAAATTTCAATAAAAACAATTGAAGTTGATGTATTATTTTGCTCTGAGTCGAATGCGACCAGCCCTAGGTTTCTAAGTTAATCCGTTCTCGAGATATTGAATTTTTTTCGTTTTTGTCAGTTGCAGCTTTCTGAACTACCATGGGACACGACTACCTATGCGAGCGCTTGCACCGTATTGACATCCTACCGACTCCAATCTACTCTCTCTGCAATGGGGGACCTATGAACACCAACTGCGTCTTGGCAACTCTCCTCCACTTGTCAGGAAGAAAAACGAAAACAACCAAAACCAGTCTCCAACCTCTACTGGATGGTGCGGCACCGAATGGATACCGTTGGACAAAAAGAAGACGAAGAAGGATCATCAAGCTTTTACACTATTAAGAACTTTTTGGAGTCTTAAAGAAACCTTATGGTTAAGTGACAATTAGGGTAATTTATCAAAGCTTATGAAAAAGCAAATAGGGTCTACAATAATACTTGTAGAACCCCTGTTAATGTTTCAGACAAACCTAGGGATGCGCGAAACTCAGATTGAAGACTCCTACTTGAAGAAATAGCATATTCAAGAAAATAAAATTGGTTGACATACCAAGGATGATTTCATAATGCAAAGGATTAACTTATACATCTGTGAGATGATGATACAGGTTGTAATACAAAATTTTTATAGTTACTCCCTGTGAAATTAGTTACATGGTGTTCTCTGCAAAGTTCATAACCTTTCAGTAACTCAAGAAAAATTACAAAACGTTCATTAAGGGACGAAATTTCCAAAAAAGTTGACTTCGTAGTAATTCATGTAGCTGTTCAAGTAATCCCGGAATGCTAATGTAGACTGGGAATTTTAACTTTCATTTAAATGTTTCTTTTTTCTCTCTTGATAAAAAATGTAAGGTAACAGGAACAGACTAAGACTTCCGTCTCCCGTCAGCCACATATATCGCATATTAAAAAAACAACACGAAACTAACCTAAAAAAAATAATTAAAATGCCTTGCAAAGTTTTGTGGAACTTTTCTCATATTTTATACATATTAAGAGGGATTCAAACAAGAGGTTGCACAAGAAACAAGTCGCCGACCAACCTGAAGAGAGTGGAGAGCTACGAAAAAAAAAACGGGGTAACATATTTATTTAAATCCCCAACATTCCATCCCCTATAATCTGACACACGTAAACTGAAACGAAGTCAACCATTTTTTTTCCCTCGATTTTTCCATTTCATTATAATATCCCTAAGAAAGACTTAACCGTAATGTTCAATTTCTTCCGGCCGTTTTTTTTTCTTTTCCCGGCTATTTACGCCATCTATATATAGCATATATATGGATACAAACGGGGAAGTGATGTTCGTTTGTTATTTGCCTTGTTGGAACATTTGTTAAATTGAAGCTGTTTTGTTTTTCTCTTCATTATAGCTATGTTCACCTTTTTCTTTCCCTCGTCTCTCCATCACGGAATGTGAATAGAAGTGAATTGCTTGTTCCGTGAAACAAATAATCGTTTAATCGTCGTCGTTCACCCTGCTCCATGTACTATAGATGTACTCGTTGGCGTGGTCTACTCGTATAGTGCTAAGTCGTTTTTATCTAATAGATATAGCTGGAGACGTTTAATGAGTGCTCCTCGGGGATAAGCGGCAAATTTCACCTCACATGAATAAGAAATTCGATAAATTCGCTCCTCTCGACATGATATATTTCATTTTTGTCGAAAGATGAAGAAAAGCACAAAAAAAAATGTTCTCGTCTAGCATCACTTAACATTCTACTCAATGAACAAATCCTGGACCAATGCTGCTATTCTAAAATGGCGTCAAAAGTACACATTTTTAACAATGGAAAGCTTTCTCTATAATCTACTCTTTTAAGACAATCCAACTCTCGGCGCAATATTTAGATTTTACTTTCCCTTACTACGTTTTGCTGTTTTATAGTCCAATTTTGTCTGAAATTTTTAGTTATGGAAATTGTGAGGCATAACCAGTGTATCATTAAGAGACTTCTATTGCCTAGGGTTCACTATTTTAATGGAAACGATTTGGGAAACTCTACTTTAGACTAAAAGTTTTCTTATATCACTACTTAACAGACTAAATACTGAACAAATCCTGGAGAAACGCTCTCCTGCTAAAATGGGGTCCGAAATATGAACTTTAAACAATGGAAAGCTTTCTCTTTTATCTATTTATTTGTAATATATCATAATGGCCGCTATTATCTGGTGGTTATCCGTGACTTCGTTCACATAAACCTTAACAGCATAAGTAAAAAAAAGTAGCTCGATCAATGAAAAATATAAACAGAGAAATGAAAAAAACGCCTTAAAAATTTTTATTACAAATATTAAACACTTCAATATTAGACATAAAAATGAACTCTAGATAGACTTACTTAAAACATAATGTACTAAGAGTAAGTATTTTTAATCCTTTAATCCTTAAAGGAAATAATTAAGAAACATCAAAAGCAGCGGTTCTTTAATATCTATGTAGATTCATAATTTCAATAAAAATAAAAAAATGATAATTTAAGGGTGAAAGTCAAAAAATTGCTAGATTTAAGCCTTTTTCTGGCGATAGCTGTTTTGAAACCTAAGCTATAGGGAGTTAGAATTAAGTGGCGAACTTCACTTCATATGAAAAAAAAAATTCGATAAATTCGCTCCTCTATACTCTAGATATATTTCATTTGTGTTCAAAGACGAAGGAAATAAAAATTTTGCTCCTATAGCATCAATTAACAGTCTACTGAACCTAACCTGGAGAAACGTTGTCTTGTTAAAGTGATGTCGAAAATAAACATTTTTAACAATGGAAAGCTTTCTTCATAACCTCTATTTTGAATGTATTTAAAAAAATTTTTATTTTTTCATTTAGTTTTCGATACAGGATGTCTTTTTTCCCGTAAAGTAAGTAACGAATTTCACTTCAGATGAAGAAGAAATTCGATAAATTCGCTTTCCTCTAATTGATACAGTAGTAGTAGTAGTAGTAGTAGTAGTAGTAGTTGATTTGTATCGAAAGATGAAGAGAATCTTTAATCATCAGGAAAAAAATCCTGGAGTTGTCCTACTAAAAGAACGCCTAAAATATATAAGGAAAGCTTTCTCTATAACTTGTTTTCTTAAAGTATTTGGTACAATATATAATTTTTACTTTCCCTTAAAACGTTCTATAGTTCAAGATTTCCCTTAAAATATAACTATGAAAACAGTGCATCACAATCAGTGTGTATCATACAAGAGTCCCTAGTTTTAACCGACTTTAAAAAAAGGAGGAGGTTCTCAATTCGACTATATTTTTTTAATGTTTGTTACCTCAGCACTTTCAATTGGATGAACCGATTTTGATGATTCTTTTTTTATTTGAAAGCTGGCGCTTCCCGTGTGGTCCTATTTTAATTTTAAAGAAAAGGTTCACTTCTAAGGGGTTGAAAAATAAGGGATGAAATAGTAACTTCTTATTAGATAGCTCGATTTTAATAACTCTTTTTTTTTTTTTGAAAGATCATAATTTTAAATTAATCTTATTTCCATTTTTATAAAAAACTCCACTCATAAAGGGGTTGAAAATTAGGGATGAAATTATAAATTTTTCCTGGCTAACCCGATTTCGATAATTTTTTTTCTATTACGTACATACATCGTGCCGTTAAATTGTTCACATTTCAATTTGAAGAAAAAAATCTACCCCCCAAGCATGAAAATAGGGGATGAAATTGTGACGTTTACCTGAATCATCGAATTTTGAGGATTTTTTCTATTGGAAAGAGTATTCCACTTAGTTCTTCATTACATTTAAAAGCAAAAAAATTCAACCCTTAAGAGCAAAAGGGGATGAAGTAGTTACTTTTAACATTTAAAAGGCGCTGCCTCATATGAGCAGCGCGTTTACTATGTTTACCCATATTCAAAGAACTAAAATCAGTTATCAAACTTCGAAACATTAAAATTCGAGAAATAAATAACAATTATAATAAAATAAAAACCCAACTTCAAAATAAATCAAAAAACTTGCGTATCCTTGCAGTGTCTACAACTTATAAAATATTAAAATGATATAATGTACAACTATTGTTATTTTTGGAGTTGGTGTCGCCCAAAAGAATAATTGTCAATGTTCATTTTTAAAAAAGATTTAATTAGTTATTGATATTTTGTAGTTTAAAGGTCCTAAGATATTGTCACAGTACTAGTATCTATAGACCAGAGCTAAAGCCTTTGAAAATAGTAAAAAGTGAAAAAAAAAAAATTGAAAAAATTATAGCAGGATGAAACCCATTAGAAAAGAAAAAAAATATAACAAAAACGAAAGGAAAAATAAATTACCGTCGATCTGAGGTCGGGAAGTGGAAAAGGGGGGCGTTTTCAAGGGTAGAAACGGTTTATCTCGATTTCCGACAAAACTAAAAGTCTTATGGAAAAAAGTTACATAGCAAAGTTGTAGGTAATAAGAAGATCTACAACTTTTGTCCTAACACTTTTTTCACGTAACCTCAAATTTATGTGAAAAATTCCAATAACCAAGTTTTTGTTTTTTTTTTTTTTATCTTAAACAAAAAAAAAAATCATGAAATTTGGTAAAAACTGACCTTTTTAACCGACTTCAAAAAAAGGAGGAGGTTCTCAAATCGACTGTATTTTTTTTTATGTTTGTTACCTCAGCATTTCCGACTGGGTGAAGCGATTTTGATGATTCTTTTTTTATTTGAAAGCTGGTGCTTCCCGAATGGTCCCATTTTAATTTGAAGGAAATCGTTTACTACTAAGGGGTTGAAAACTAAGGGATGAAATTCTAACTACTTATTGGATAGCTCGAATTTGAAAAAAAAATTTTATTTGAAAGCCAGTGCTTTTCGTGTGTTCCCATTTTAATTTGAGGGAAATCTTTCACTTCTAAAGGGTTGAAAACTAAGGGATAAGATATTAACTTCTTACTGGATAGCTCGATTTTGAAAATTCTTTTTTTATTTGTAGAACAAAACCTTAAATTAATCTCCTATCCATTTAAAAAAAAAACTCCACTTATAAGGGGTTAAAAATTAGATATGAAATAATATTATAATTTTTTTCTGGCTAACCCGATTTTGGTAATTTTGTTTCTATTACGTACAACGTACCTTTAAATTGTTCACATTTTCTGTAAATTTCGCACGCATTTCTTGTTTAAGAATTTTTATATATTTTGAAGTCGGTTTTTCATTTTTTTATAATATTTATTTATTTCTCGCGTTTTAGTGATCTGAAGTTTGATAACTAATTTTATTTTCTTAAAAATGTTTAACCTTCCAAACGCGCTGCTCATATGAGGCAGCGCCGTTTAATATTAAAAGTTACTACATCATGCCATTTTGCCCTTAAGGGTTCAAATTTTTTGCTTTTAAATGTAAATTTAAATGTAATTACAAAACTAAGTGGATTATTCTTTCCAACAGAAAAAAAATTATCTAAATTTGGTTAAATGTCACTATTTCATCCCCTATTTTCATCCTTTAGGGGTGGATTTTTTTCTTCAAATTGAAATGTGAACAATTTAAAGGTACGTTGTACGTAATAGAAACAAAATTATCAAAATCGGGTTAGCCAAAAAAAAATTATAATATTATATCATCTCTAATTCTTAGCCCCTTATGAGTGGAGTTTTTTTAAAAAATAGATAGGAGATTAATTTAAGGTTGTGTTCTACAAATAAAAAAAGAATTATCAAAATCGAGCTATTCAGTAAAAAGTTAATATTTCATCCCTTAGTTTTCAACCCTTTAGAAGTGGAAGATTTCCCTCAAATTAAAACTGGACCCCACGAAAAGCACCAGCTTGCAAATAAAAAAAGAATTATCGAAATCGAGCTATCCAATAAGAAGTCAGTATTTCATCAAAATCGCTTCACCCAGTCGGAAATGCTGAGGTAACAAACATAAAAAAAATACAGTCGATTTGAGAACCTCCTCCTTTTTTTGAAGTCGATTAAAAATAAAATCAGTTATCAAACTTCAGATCACTAAAATGCGAGAAATAAATAAATATTATAAAAAAATGAAAAACCGACTTCAAAATATATAAAAATTCTTAAACAAAAAATGCACTAAAAAGTAACAAAATAATGGCGTATCCTTGCAATATCTACAACTTACAAATTATTAGGATGATACAATGTACAACTATTGTTATTTTTGGAGTTGGTGTCAGTCAAGAAAATAAATATTAATGGTATTTTGTAAAAATTGTAAAAAGGTTTAGTTGGTATTGGTATTTTGTAGTTTAAAGATCGCTAGATATTGTTACAGTTCGAGTATATTGTTTAAAAGTTCATTTGAAAAATAATTTTTATAAGGTATTCTCGTTTTTTGCTAAGAACCAATATAGTCGTAGTTCCTTGGCTGACACCAACTCCAAAAGTAACAATAGTTGTACATTGTATCATCCTAATAATTTGTAAGTTGTAGATATTGCAAGGATACGCCATTATTTTGTTACTTTTTAGTGCATTTTTTGTTTAAGAATTTTTATATATTTTGAAGTCGGTTTTTCATTTTTTTATAATATTTATTTATAACTAGCTGGTCCCCGCCCGCTTCGCTGAGCGTATTTAAATTATACTGATTGAATAATGGAAACTTTCATCCCATCAACAAAAAAAGACAGATAGATATTTCTAGATCTTTGATTCATAGAAAGTTCATGAAAATCAGATAAACTACTTTTCCAGGAAGATATTTTATATAGCTACCTAGAATAGCTATCTTATTGGTTGTATACGTTTTTATGAATATTATAAAATACTTATACTTGTGTTCTTTAAATAGCAATACAATTCGAAAATGTTGAATGTATTATATATTAAACTGAGTTTTTCACCAAGTTCAAATTTTTCAATAGTAATTTAACACGTTTATTTTTAAACTTTATACACATTCAAAAATTAACAACGAAAGAAGTTTCAATGTTTCAAAAATTTTTATTATTAATTTACCGATGTTATCGGATGTTAAATTAAAAATCATATTTTGCTGTAGAAATTGTAATTTTTATTTAAACTTTTTTGGAATGATTGTGTTAAAACGCTATTTCATGAACTTTAGGGATAGCTTTTTTAAAAACACGATTCCTGCAGTAGGATAAGTACAATTGTTATGCTATCTTTTGAGAAGCATGCATTATTCTAACATACGAATTAATAATCTATTTTTTTTTTCTGACCTTTCAACTACCCTATTGCAAAAAATCATGCCAATCTTTTGCTCTATGACAAACAAAAACATATCTATCCCACGGGAGTAGTACATTTTTCCTGGATAAAAAAGAGATCAGGCCTTCTTGAGGATAATGTGCCAGAACTCTATTTCACGTTCTTTAACGAAATTTCTATTAAATACACGATTCCTGTAAGATACAATTGTCTTGTTATCCCACGGGAAGAGTACAATTATGTCAATTTTTTGCACTATGAAAACTCTCATTGCTTGTCAAGCAATGTATCACGCACCGGCGCTATCTACTTAAAATATTGGTTTGTAGTACATGCTATGTATCATCAGAAATGGCGCTGTATGTGAAAAAAGATTTTCCCGCTTTTCTGTTTAAATTTTTCCTGAATTTTCTTTGTTATAAACCTCACACAGCCAAAACCAGACCTTTCCAACGAATGCAAAACCGTGGAAATCGGTTCGTGCGTTCTGGAGTTATAGCGTCAGGACGGAAAACCCGACTTATTTTTATATAATAGATATCCCAAATACACTGTAATTTAATAATGAATATTAAAAAAACACCTTAATTTTCAATCGAAAATTCTCACATCAAATTATCCACTTTTTATAAAATTCTGTGGGCTTTTTGTGCGTTGAAATCTACTTTTTGATGGTGCAAAAAAATATACATTACAATGTTAAATGTTCCCAGAAAATGCAATAATTAAAGTGTAAATTTTAATAAATTGCTTAAATTTGTATTTGTTAATTATCTACCCTGGTCTAATTGTATAAAAGTTCAAGTGAAAAATTATCTTCATAAGGTATTCTCGTTTATTGGTAGTATTTTCTTGGCTGACACCAACTCCAAAAATAACAATAGTTGTACATTATATCATTCTAATAATTTGTAAGTTGCAGATGACATTATTTTGTTACTTTTTAGTGCATTTTTGTTTAAGATTTTTTATTTATTTTGAAGTCAGTTTTTCATTTTATTATAAATTTTATTTATCATGACAAAAGTTTGGGGAACGCTGTTAGAGAGAAATGAAAACAAGAGACACAAAACGAGCAGTTTTGGCAGTTGTATTCCAGAAAAAGCCGCAGTTCGCCTCAAGTTATATAAAATATACAAAAAAAATCAACCCCCACTCATAAAAATTGAATACAACAAAATGAAATAAGAGGAAAATGTATAGGCACATTGTACACGAAGCGAAAAAAAAACGAGAATGTGACAGGGGGGATGGTGAAACGACAAAGAAGCGGGTACCTAAATGTGGCTAATAGGAAAAGTTTAAAAGAGGAGAAAAAAAAAATCCAATAATGTACCACACAAAAATACTTTTATCGTTAAAAACGTATTGTGTGTAAGTGGGTTTCCGAAACATTAAAACCTCTTAAAGCCATCGTATCTGTCCTCTGATTCTCAGTATCAAATATCGAGGAATTTACCCGTTAACGAAATAGAAAGGCACTCACCACATCGATAAGTTGCGACAGTTTCAATTTGATTCGAACGCTCAGGGCGTCCGTCACGTTGACGACGGGCCGCACCAATTTGTTGTAATTACTCAAGAGATCATCGTAAAGACGTTTCGCATCAGGATTTCCAGAAGAATCTACAAACATAACAAACAGACATTTAGCAAAAAAAAAAAACAAACAGATACAAACATTAACACGTCACTAACAAATCTTAACAAAACCAAGTGGGGAAAAAAAAAAAATTTTCCCTTTGATTTCCCATCCATTTTCACCAACTCCTTCATCAATATAAATAATCAAAGATGGCACCAATCAGATGTCCTCGTCGTTAACGATTATCTTATAATTCTGTTTGCTGAGTGGAACAATTCAAGTTCTTCCAATTTTCGAATCATTTAACCGTTATCGTTTTTCTCGCATCGGCAAAGCTCTCATCAACGATTACGTAAAAAATTACTCAAATCAAGTATTTACTCGGCAATTATAAGGGTTGGAATTGTCGAGCACGTTTATATATATATATATAATATATATGTATAAAGCACTAGGTGGGGAGAGACAACTGAGGCAATTATATGGGTCGATAATTCGTTGAATAGCAAATCTCTTGCTACGTTTAGCTTAATTTTCAGTCGTGTGTAAGAGATGAGCTTTAAACGAAACTTTTTAAATTTGTTTGCACCTCAAGGACAAACTTTTAGTTTCAATTGTTCGGTTTGTTGGCTGATATCAGTAGTGCCAATCGAATTTAATAACTACATTTAAAAATTTTTTTTTGACATTAGCAGTTTGATCAGTTGGTAATCAAAAGTTTCTTTTTATTTTGTACTAGCTGATACCCGCTCGCTTTGCTGAGTGTATCTAAATTTAACTGATCGATTAAAATATTTTCAGCGTTCATAGCGAAATATAAAAATTAATCTATTTTGACAGAAAATAGATAGATACTTTCAGACTTGGGATCCAAAGAAAGTTCATCAAAATTAGTAGTAGCTATCCTACAGGATCTTTAGCAAAACTTCATTAAAATTCGTTCCGTTAAAGGGGTATTCTAGTCTAGGAATTTGAAAAAATTGAAAAAAATTTTTTTTCATAATCCAATAGTTTACATATTCAAAAATATATCCCTTAAAGGATTTTTTGAAAATCAAATTATTTCCGAAGTTATAGCCGTTTTAGTGTCGTGGCAACTAGAGCAGTGGAGACTTAACCTAAAACTTTAAACGCGTTTTTCTCTAAACTACTTTTTTCGATGCGGTAACCACAATATCTCAAGTTTTAATCAGCCGATTTACTTGAAATTTGGCATGAATATTCTTTAAATATCTCTCTATTGCATGAACTAACAAAAAATTAAAATTTTAAATTTGTAATATTTTTAAAAAATTCGACAAAGTTAAAAAATGAGTGAAAAAATCGACCTTTATTTTTGAGTAGCCGCCATTTTACGAAAAAAACATTTTTTTTTCAGTTTTGGAGGTTTATGTGATAGCGACATTCGTACTTATCAAGAATCCATCATTGTTTTATTTTTCAAATGACCACAAGGGTAGAAATCATGGCGACGAGGACACGGCCTTTTTTTTCCCCCTCTACTTCAAAGACGCATAACTCAATGAAAAAAACAAATTTTTTTAAAATTAATTTTGTGTACTCTCGGAATATAAATAAACAAATGACACAAAAATGGATGGTAAAAATATCAAATGCTTATTTTTTATCAATTGCTAAAAAACGCTCAAAATTCGGGCCTCTATACTAGAATACCCCCTTAAGTAATTGTTAAATTTTCAAATTTTTAGTTGATTATCTTAATACGTTTATTTCTAATTAATATCTTCGACAATAAACAATGAAACAATTCAAATATTTTAAACAATGTCATTATTAATTTCATCGGGTGTTAAATTGAAACTCATAATTTTATTTATTTTCATTAAAAAATTTTAATGTCAATTTTTTTTTCATTTCAACTTTGTAGAGATTTCTTTCGTTATCGTGTAAAATTGGAGGAAAATGCGTTAAAATTCTTTTTCACGAACTTTCCGAAAACTTTTTAAATGTACGGTTCCTGTAGGAAAAAATAAATTAAATACAGAAATAATTAAAATTTAACTGTTTTTAATTAGCCGCTGTTCTCAAATACCCAACTTTCTCCTAATTAATGGATGCTCCCTTAAAAGAATAGACTAGTAGCTATCCTACCGGATCTTTAGCAAAACTTCATTAAAATTCGTTCTGTTAAGTAATTGTTGAATTTTGAAATTTTTAGTTTATTATTTCAATACGTTTATTTCTAATTAATATCTTCGACAATGAACAATGAAAAAGTTCAAATATTTTAAACAATTTTATCATTAATTTTATCGGGTGTTAAATTGAAATTCATATTTATTTTCCAGTAAAAATTGTCAATTTTTTTATTTCAACTTTGTAGAGATTTCTTTCGTTATTGTGTAAAATTGGAGGAAAATGCGTTAAGCTTCTATTTCACGAACTTTACCGAAACCTTTTAAATGTACGGTTCCTGTAGGATATAATTGTTTTGCCATCCCATGAGAACCATGCATTATTCTAGCCTTAAAAGTAAGCTATATCATTCTCCCCCAAACTACCACATTGCAAAAATAATATCAATCTATAACTCTGTGATAAATAAAAGCATATCTATCCCACGGGAATAGTACATCTCTCCTAAGTTAAAAGTACATCAAGTCTTCTTAAGGAAAATGAGTTAAGACTCTATTTCATGGATTTTAATGAAACTGCTTTTAAATACACGGTTCTTATAGAATACATACTTATTATGCTATCCCATGGGAACCGTTTATTATTCCGGTATGAGAAGTAACCTATATCATTCTCTGACCCCTAAACGACCACATTGTAAAAAAGGAAGGTTATCTTTTGCTCTGTAAAAAACAAAAAAAATTTCTATTCCACGGGAACCGTACATTTCTTCTGGATATAAAGTATACCATATGTTAAACCGGATTACAATCTATATCTATGCCAAATTTCATCCAGATCCATTCAGTACTTTTTGAGTGAAAGAGCAACAAACATCCATACTTACAAACTTTCACGTTTATAATATTCCAAAAATTCAAAGTTGTTTGATCAGTTTACTGCACAAAATCCTTAACAATAAATCTTACTTGAGCTTTCGGGAAAGCTTAAAGCTCTCTAAATCAAACTTTTGATATTTTTTCGTTTCCTGTACTTTCATAGACATTTGGGGTTATTTACGAAGTTATAGACTAGAAAAAATGATATAAATTTAATTCTTAGGCAATTTTTAAATAATCAACCATTCTTGAAATAGATCATAAACTGTGAAAGCACCAGAGCAAAATCCTCCCATATGTACCACATCTTGAATTCACTGCTTGCTTTGATTTCAAAGCTATTTGACAAGACTTTCAAGCTATTTGCGCTAATTTTCACTGGAAATTAAGTCAAATATAAGATGTTCCTTTAGACTTAAAAATTTTTCATTTCAAGTGTCATTTATAACCGTTTTTAGGTTAAATGATAATCAAGATCTAAGGTATCTTTAACAAAACTTCATTAAAATTAGTTTCGTTAAGTAATTGTTAATTATTTAAAAATTAAGTATAGGTATTATTTTAAAGCGTTTATTTCTTATTAATATCTTTGACAATGAACAATAAAGAAATTAAAATTTTAAAAAAAATGTCATTATTAATTTTATCGGGTGTTAATTGAAATTTATAATATATATTTTCCAGTAAACTTTCTCGATTTTTTAATTTACTTAAACATATAGAGAATTTTTTGTTACTGTGTAAAATTGGTCAGGCCTTCTTGAGGAAAATGCGTTAAAATGCTATTTCACGAACTTTAACAAAAATTACTGAAAATACTATGAAAACACACGATTCCTGTAGGATTCAATTGTTATGCTATCCTATGTAGGGTGACCAACCGTACTCTTTTAAGAGCACATGTTTCTTACATACCTAATTGGTGTAGAATATTTCGAGTTTTTGTCCTAAATAAGGACCAACATAACATTTTATATATTATAGAAGAAGATACCAATAAAACAGGCAATACGTACGACGTACAATATCCAGTCGCTCTGCCAACGCTTTTTAAAACTGTGATATCTTCTAAGATATTCATTTTTATCATATGCTGTAAAGGACAATTTTGATCTACATGAAATGCACAACGTATCTCAGGTATTTAGTTGGATGAGGAATAATACTGTATTGTTTAAAATAGCTTGGTAAATAACCAATAATTTTTTTGTAATATGTAAAAGATAAAAATGGTTCCTGTGGGTTATCCTTAGGAGATAGACATATACCGTCGCGGACTTTTTTATCAATCTTTTTAAGATACGGAATTTTGCCGCATATTAGTTTGATCTAATTTGTAAGGTTTAACCAACGTTTGCGACGTAAATGCACAAAAATATTCTTGTTATGACATCATATTACAAATCTTCGAATTTCCCGACTTTTCTCTACTATAATATGCATGTATTATGCCTGCAAACCTTCCTCTTTAATCACTATATCAATTGCTGAAAACTGCATTAAAATTCGTTTCATCAGGCTGGTTGCGAGAGGTATTGCTGCATTTTCCAATTCCAATTCCAGTCACCACAAAGTGTTATTTCTCCCCCCCCACATCCTTATAAACAAAATTTTACTTTTTATGTCAAAGATTACAGTCACGGGTGGCAACTTGTATCATAATATAATTTGTTATATTTCGATTTTGTTTTTTTTTTGATGAATTAGAACGATGACTTCAAATTACAGGCAGACAGTGGATCTCTCAAACGTCCTATATGCATATTTTCCCTAGATATTTAATGCTTAAATAAGATTTCTTCGTTCTGAAAAGTTCAGAACCTTTTTCGTGGTTGAATTTAAAATCGATGTACCTACTTGTAATTTGATATGTTATCGCATGAAAATTTTTTTAGAAGCCTGAGTATTCGTAATACTATTTCGTTTTATTCACAGAGTTATTTAGAGTTAACCGAATTTTATCTTAAACAGTTACATTTTAATATATAAATGTTAACATATTTGTATTAAAATCATTTCATTTTTATTAATCTGTCACATCCATTTATAGTTTTTGCTTTTTAAATCAAATTCTTAATAATTCCATTAAATTTTTAACCATCCATCTTTATGAGTATGATCATTTATTAAATGATTCTTCAATTGCGTTTTCTCATTATAACTTCTTATTTCATTTTTTGAAAAGGGTAAATTATGAAATATATAAACTTATAAAAAAAACAATACAAAAATCTAAAAACTAAAAACTAATTTTGTATACGATTATTAATGGTATTACATTGCATAAATCATTCTCTCATATATTAAATGTATTAGTAAGAAAAGTTGCAATTCTACATACAAAGTTGCTTTCGAGTACAATATAAATGCATCATCGATGTATTACAAGTTTTGTTCAGCGTTTAAAACTTAGATTAACTTCTTAAATATCATTCTGTACGATCATTAATTAAAAATGTTTTCTTGACACGATGAGGATTTTTTATTGTTGTAACACCTTAAAATTGATTTTTTCGATTAAGTTAAAACGTTTTTAAACGTATTTACTACCGAATACCTTAAGTATTTTTTAATATAAAAATGTTTATCAACACTTAATTTATAAAAAAAAATCTGCTGCGACGCGTCACAGTACTTTCTCTTACACGAAACTCGCTATTGGTTCGAAGAAGATAAATAAATACGATTGGTTATAAAAATTTCCAATTAGAATAATACAGTAATACTAATATATATAAACAGAGGGATCCGGACAATTGGGCGGGTGACAACTGGGCGGGTGACACTTGGGCTGGTGACAACTGGGCGGGTGACAATTGGGTGGGCGCAAGTTGACCTAAGTTATTCATTTTTGTCCATTCATTCATAAAATTGTTTTCATCACATTTTGTAAGTTTCATCGTCGTTGAAATTTTTTACAAAATTAAATTGCTTGTTGTTTGCCTTCTTATGGCGCGTTTTTTGGAAACTGAGCGCGGTGGCCGAAAACTGCTTTACGATGGTTATGCTTATGTAAAAGAAGCAGAGAATACATTAAAAACACACTGGAAATGTGAAAAGAAACGAATTTGCAAAGCTCGCTTGCATACAATTTTGAATCCGATGCCCGGTGCTGATGTAGAAATACGTTCAGAACATACTCATCCTCCTGATCCGACTTTGTATGAGGTAATTAGCGTCGTTAATGTCGCCAAAAATCGAGCACGTACAACGCGTGAAGCAACCAGTGAAATTGTCACTGTCGCCGTCAATTCTGTGTCTCCTGCTGCTGCAGCTCAAATGCCTACACAGTCGACGTTGCAAAGATTTATTCGTCGGCAAAGAACTGTTGCTGGAGTTTTTGGCCACCGCGCTCAGTTTCCAAAAAACGCGCCATAAGAAGGCAAACAACAAGCAATTTAATTTTGTAAGAAATTTCAACGACGATGAAACTCACAAAATGTGATGAAAACAATTTTATGAATGAATGGACAAAAATGAATGACCTAGGTCAACCTGCGCCCGCCCAATTGTCACCCGCCCAGTAGTGACCGCCCAATTGTCACCCGCCCAGTTGTCACAAGCCCAATAGTCACCGACCCATAAACAGAAATATATGTTTATAGTCTCCATACTTATAGAAAAGTTCTCAACCCCTCTCCCCAGAACCTCTTAATTTGATTTTTCTAGAGAAAAAGTTATAAATAAAAGTTGTAGCCCTTAATGATTCTAAATATAATAGCGAGCTTAAAGAAAATCGTTAGAGCCATTTGCGAAAAAATTTTAAAAAACTCTAAAACCCCATTATAAGCGTCGCGACCGAACTAGATGAAATATAAAGGCAAATTTTTAAGTTTGGTGAAATTCGGATAAAACTTTCGATACGATATCACATAGACTGTCACACACACACAAAAAAAAAAAAAAACACTTTTGGAGTTAGGTGGCCTCAAAACGTGTATTTCCGGTGAAAACTCTAAATCAAAATTTTGACCCGTTTTCAATACCTTCTTTAAGGTATTGAATATACATATATATATATACACCTTCTTTATATACAGTAGAGTTTCACTAATCCGGCCCTTCGAGAACCTACTGTGCATGCTCTTACCGGAAGATATTTTCCTAGTGGATTACGCAAACGATATTGCAGGACCTGTCCATACCACTACAGTCTTCTTTCCTGTATTTTCTTTGAGCACTCTACCACTCCAACTGTCTCTTATATCCTTTCATTCCTGATCCTACCCTTTCTCGTCTTTCCCAGCATCCACCTTAGCATTCTCATCTCTGCGAAATCAAACTTCTTCTAGTAAGTCCTTTTGGTTGCCCAAGTCCTACTGCTATAGATGAGCGCTGGCCTTACAACACTTCGGATATTCTTTTCCAGCTCCTCTATCCAACCTGAATTATGTGGTTCACTTCTCTACCAAGGTCGCCATCCTACAGGCGTAAATTGGCGTCGAACAGAGAAGAGCGGCTCTCCGCGTAGTCTGCGCATATCGGACTGTGTCAGAAGCCGCAGTGCTAGTCATCGCGAAATCCCAACCAATTGGACCGAAAGGAAACGAGTCTATCAACACCGGAAAACCAGTACTCTAGATGGTAGCATCAGAAACCAAATACAGGGACAGACCATGAATAAATGCTGGCAAGAGCGGTGGCAAAGCTCGACAACTGAGTGGTAGATGTCAGAGCTTATACCTGTACTGACGCTATGGACAGAATGCCAGCACGCGGAGACCAACTTCTTCTTCACCCAGTTTTTCACTGGACATGGCCTGCTCAATAAGTAGGTACCTCTACCGAATGAGACTGAGGAACAGTCCATTCTACTCGTACTGTAGAGGCAAAGTTGATGACGCGCGATACATGTTCTTCTCATGCAGGCGATGGTCCAGAGAGCGAAGTGACACTTGGGAAACACTAGGAGTGGTACCAAGTACGAACACCATTATAAAAGTAATCGCTGTTTCTAAAAATTCCTGGAGAGCAATGATGAAGTACACGGAGGACCCACACGACCAAGGTTAAACTGAAGTAATGCAAAAGCGGTTTCCGGTTTGGCCCCCTTCCAAACTGAAGGACAACAAGAGGATTGCTAATGTTTAAGAATCCCAATCTACCAACACCATCTTCAAATTCATCCCCCAGTGTCTTTCGAAGAATTTTTTAATGTCTACAATAAAAAAATCTGGCCCTTCAGTAGTTCGGTACGTCCAATAATCCGGCACTCTCCACTAACGCTTCACTCACCCTTGGTTCCGCAGTTACGAATTTGCTTTTCTTTATTTGTATATTGTCACAAACTCAAGATGGAGGAGCGTCGTCATTTACAAAGTCGGGGAGTGACACCTACCCCATCAGCCGGTCAATGAGGAAGTGGCATGGTTATGAGATGAAGGTGGGCGGGCGACCACCTATCAAGAGGATTTGACGAAAAGGATTACTCGGTGAATTAAGAGGGGGTGAAGCTTCTAGAACGATCTATTTTTCTTGGAATCATAGAAAGCTTCGGCAACGAAATATTCTGAGAAAAATAGAAAGTTCAGGGACAATAGAGCCGAATTTTCTAAATGAGTTCCAAAATCCTATATAAGCCCCGGACAAGCATAAGGCGAGTCAGTATTGAAATAAATCTTCGACAGTCTGGAAATAAATAGTGAACGTCAACAGTCTCTCGGAAAGTGATTTTTGACCAGTGTTAAAATAAATAGTGAAAGTGATCAGTGCTAAAATAAATAGTGAATAGTGAAAGTGAACAGTGTTAAATAAATTGTGAACATTGTAAATAAAGTGAACAGTGCAATTTAGACAATTAATGAATAAGTAAAAACTGACTAGTTAAACAGTGAACTGACTCATTGTTGACGTGTAGTTTATAAGTGTCTCTAGTGTAAGATGAATCAATAAACAATTGCTAAAAATAAATTTGTTGTCATTAAAAACAAATCCTCGAACCCGTACAAACGTTACAATATTATGAATTTTTCCATACAATCCAATAATCCGAACATTCCTATAATCCGACACCCCTTAGTTTTAATAGTGCCGGATTAGTGAGACTCTATTATAGTAGCAAAAGAAAAGAAATAATATTATACATAATTTATTTAGGTTTACTCTTTGAATTATATAACATCTACCAAAAGTGATGAGGGTTGATACAAGAATAAAATACCTCGAGTTAATTTCCCTTAACATCTAAACCGTATTTAACGACACAATTTTAACTCCAAATATTTACAAATAATTCATTAAATCTTCAAAATGCAACCAACTCGCGTTCAATCTTGATGAATCTCAATCAACGAATACTTAATTGAAACAAATGGATTATCCAATTAATGAATTTCAAATATGGCGACTAATTCAATCACTTCCGAATAAATACGTTCTATTATTAATATTGACACAAAATCTTGGTAAAGTGGCATTATTAAATAATATAAAATCGGCTAAAACGAAATTATTAATAAATCATCGTTGAAGATGACAATAAACTGTAAAGAAGTTTACTGAAGATAAACTTTTCACTCTGATGGAAAAGTTTTTTTTTTTTTTTTTAATAAATTGCATTTATGATGCACTAACCGTAGATTGACACGTAAATTAATTATAAATCAATCATATTAAAGTTAATCGATAAACTAATGAATATCGGAAAAGTTTAAAATATCCATTTTTTATAATATTTAATATTATATTATATATATATTATATATATAGTTATATATTATTATATATTGTCAAAATACCCAAATTTTTAATATATATAATTTAATCATGGATGAGAACATTAAAAGTAATAATATTTAATATTCATATAATGTTTATCGTTAGAGGAAAATTCAGGACGAAATGTACACATAAATAATTTGAGACAACAAGGCACTGTATTGACAGACAGTTATTGGTTTGTCTGTTTTTCCATTGAGTTTTCCACGTGGCAAATTTGATATTTTTTCCACGTAGAGCTCAACATTATCATTAGCCGAAAGCATCAAGTGCTTTATCAAATTTAACGTCGTGCACAGGGGGAAAAAAATGAGATTATCGATCTTCTGTTTAGAGACAACATGTTACATAATACACTTAACGTTTGTTGTCTTAAACTAGGGGAAAAAATTTGATATTGGAAATTGCACGGCATTATAATTGATGTTTTGAAATTTTCCCGATAAAAATGTCTTTGACAATCATTAACAAGGACAATTTTCACAAGATTAAAGTGAAAATGTTAACTAGGATGCTATTCAAGGTGACCCTTTAACTTTCGTTCATTTTAAGACACTCTAGAAATGTTTAACGCGAAATAATACTGGGGTTCTTATTAAATACTTTTATATGTTCTTAGATTTTTTTTCTTTTATTACGAAACAACATACAGATATCATGTTTGGCATAAGTAGCGACCAAATCATTTGATTTGAGCAGAAGAAATAAATTTGCATGATGATATAAGGGTGCCAATCTAAAAGTGCCCGCAAATAAGCGAAAATAGCTGTTAAAGACACTGTCAATTAAAAAAAAAAATTATTGTGTGGTTTTACAAAACCACGTTGCAAGTGAAATTTTTTTTTCGGATTGTAGGCATTTAAGTAAGTAACTGAAAATTTTCGTAAAATAATCTGATTTAGGGTATGAAAATAAACGATATAATTGATTTTCTAGGTTGGCATTTAACTCCATTGGCTACGCCTTCGGCACAATTTTTAACCGATTTCAAAAAAAGGAGAAGGTTCTCAATTCGGCTATATGTTTTTTTTTTTTATGTTTGTACCTCAGCATTTCCGACTGGGTGAAGCGATTTTGATGATTCTTTTTTTATTTGAAAGCTGGTGCTTCCCGAATGGTCCCATTTTAATTTGAAGGAAATCGTTTACTTCTAAGGGGTTGGAAACTAAGGGATGAAATACTAACTTTTTATTGGCTAGCTCGATTTTGAAAATTATTTTTTTATTTAAAAGCCTGTACTTTTCGTGTGTTCTCATTTTAATTTGAGGAACATCTTTCACTTCTAAAGGGTTGAAAACTAAGGGATGAAATATTAACTTCTTATTGGATAGCTCGATTTTGATAATTTTTTTTTATTTGAAAGTTGGTGCTTTTCGTGGGGTCCAGTTTTAATTTGAGGGAAATCTTTCACTTCTAAAGGGTTGAAAACTAAGGGATGAAATATTAACTTCTTACTGGATAGCTCGATTTTGATAATTCATTTTTTATTTGTAGAACACAACCTTAAATTAATCTCCTATTTATTTAAAAAAAAAAAAAACTCCACTCATAAAGGGTTAAAAATAAGAGATGAAATAATATTATAAATTTTTTCTGGCTAACCCGATTTTGATAATTTAAGGATGAAAATAGGGGATGAAATAGTGACATTTAACCGAATTTTGATAATTTTTTTTCTGTTGGAAAGAATAATCCACTTAGTTTTGTTATTACATTTAAAAACAAAAAAATTAAACCCTTAAGAGCAAAAAGGGATGATGTAGTAACTTTTAATATTAAACGGCGCTGCCTCATATGAGCAGCGCGTTTGGAAGGTTAACCATTTTCAAGAAAATAAAATCAGTTATCAAACTTCAGATCACTAAAATGCAAGAAATAAATAAATATTATAAAAAAATGAAAAACGACCTCAAAATATATAAAAATTCTAAAACAAAAAATGCACTAAAAAGTAACAAAATAATGGCGTATCCTTGCAGTATATACAACTTACAAATGATTAGGATGATACAATGTACAACTATTGTTATTTTTGGAGTTGGTGTCATTCAAGAAAATAAATATTAATGGTAATTTGTAAAAATTGTAAAAAGCTTTAGTTGGTATTGGTATTTTGTAGTTTAAAGGTCGCTAGATATTGTTACAGTTCGAGTATATTGTTTAAAAGTTCATTTGAAAAATAATTTTCATAAAGTATTCTCGTTTTTTGCTAAGTACCAATATAGTCGTAGTTCCTTGGCTGACAACAACTCCAAAAATAACAATAGTTGTACATTGTATCATCCTAATAATTTTTAAGTTGTAGATACTGCAAGGATACGCCATTATTTTGTTACTTTGTAGTGCATTTTTAGTTTTAGAATTTTTATATATTTTGTAGTCGGTTTTTCATTTTTTTATAATATTTATTTTTCTACTACTTGCAACTAGTTTTGAACTTTCATTATTGAATTTGTTGATTATTGTTAAATCGTTCATTTGCCTGTTGTTATCTATTGTAGAGTTACTTCATCATGTTCAATCATTGTTAAATAAAGTTTGTTGGCGCGAAAAAATTGTTTCTGAACGAAAGGGCTACACCAGCAGAAAGTTAATAATTTAATAATTTTAATGAATTCACTATAAAAATTAAATCAACTCACCAGGAGCCTTTTTCCTGTCTCTATAAGCACGAACTCTGTCGGCAGTCTTTCTCTTACGGCGTAAAATTAATTCATCGTCTAATATTTTTGCAATATTTTCACTAGCTGTATCTTTGTCTATCATGATAAGTGAACAACATTATATCAATACACTGATCAAAACACACAAATACCAATACAAACATGATTGGCAATTAATGACAACTAAAATAAAATAGCCAGTCAGCAATAACTCGCGCAAAAACCCTGGTAAAACGACATGGTACATAGCTAACAAACTTGCCGAGCTCTGCCGAACACATGCCGATTCCCTACCAAGAATGTAACACGCGACATGCTAAAGACAGACCAAAAAATTTGAGACGATGTATAAAAAGGTTAACTTTAATAAAATGAGAAAGCATGCAAAGACATTCTTCAGACAAGAAAGGCGAATAATCTTGGGAGTTTTTATACCCTTTGCGTGACTCAATAGATCGAGACACGCCATCGAGATAAAACTTGCTGCACGTTAACTCTTCCTCACTTTTACATCTTATCTTTAACAGCTGTTTCCGTTTATTTGCGGGCACTTTTAGATTGGCACCCATATATTATCATGCACAGCAAAACAGAGCTTCATTTTGTTAAATGATTAAACTACATTTTGGGTGTAACGATCATACGACGAGATCTAAGTCTAATAAATTAACCTTAAATTCGTTTAACACGAAACATCGATCTTTTTCTTTTAACACGAAAAACAGTCGTTTACATAATAGTCAAATACTTTAATTTTAGCATACGCAATTTTTGCATAAATTTCTCAACTTCAACAAAGCACTATTTATATGAGTTGAATTTGATTTCAAGCCAAACTCAATTCGAGTAGCTTGAAAATCAACTCAAACAGCTTAAAAATTAAGTCAAGTGGTGGATTTTTACACCTGCGTGTATTCAATATCTAATAGTATGTTGTTGGCAATCCATAATTCATCAATACATGTTAACATTATTAATATTTAGACCAGGATCGATAATTTTTGGACCCAAAAAATGTTTTTTGGGACCCAAAAAATGTTTATAATGTTATAGTAGAATGAAACTCATTAGAAAAGGAAGAAAATATAACAAAAATAAAAACAAACAATAAATTAAGGCCAATCT
Source organism: Sisyra nigra (assembly GCA_958496155.1). NCBI lineage: Eukaryota > Metazoa > Arthropoda > Insecta > Neuroptera > Sisyridae > Sisyra > Sisyra nigra. The sequence continues at coordinate 38,781,303 of OY292318.1, forward strand.
GAGATTGGGGAGTGGTAAAGGGGGAGGTTTTTAAGGGTAGAAACGATTTATCTCGATTTCCGACAAAACTACAAATCCCATGACAAAAAGTTAAATAGCAAAGTTGTAGGTAATAAGAAGATCTACAACTTTTGTCCTAACACTTTTTTCATTTAACCTCAAAATTTATGTGAAAAATTCCATAATTTTAGATTTTTATTTTTTACTTTTACAAAAAAAAAATTTTCACAAAATTTGGTGAAAATTTACATTTTCATTCCCCGAACACATTATAATTTTTTTGATTTAAAATATTTATTTTTTCACCTTATTTACACTTTAATTATTGCATTTTCTGGGAGCATTTAACATTACAATGTATATTTCTTTGACACCATCAGAAAGTCGAGATTTCACCGAACAAAATGCCTACCAAATTTTTAAAAAAGTAGATATTTTGACGTGAGAATTTTTGATCGAAAAGTCGGAGTGCTTTTTTCGATATTTAGTCAAAATAAGGTGAAAAAATTAATATTTTAAATCAAAAAAATTACACTGTATTCGGGACATAAAAGGGTAAATTTTCACCAAATTTCGTGGAAAAAAAAATTTTTTTTGTAAAAGATAAAAGTAAAAAAACGAATAAGTAGATTATTAGAAGTTTTCACATAAATTTTGAGGTTATGTGAAAATGTTGTAATATAAAAGTTGTAGATCTTCGTACTACCTACAACTTTGCTTTTTAAGTTTTTTCCTTGTAGTTTTGCCAGAAATCTAGATAAACCGTTTTTACCCTTAAAAACTCACCCCCTTCCCCTTACTGGCTACAGATCTGAGGTAATTAATTTTTCCTTTCATTTTTGTTATATTTTCTTCCTTTTTAATGGAATTACAATAGTTTTTTTTATTTACCATTTTCAAAGGCTTTAGCTCTGGTCTAATTGTCCCGTAATAAGAAATCGTTTTATTTGAAGATACAGTGGGAACATATTTAACACGAACACACTTACCACGAAATAATGCTGTGATATATTCCAATGTAATACGTAGGATTTTATATTTCAATCACATTTCATCTTAATGGATTTTCGATGAACAATAATCGAAGGACTGATCGTAAATAAGCAATATCGAAAATAAATAAACGACAAAGAAAACGATATCGTAGAAGCAAGGAACACCTGGCATACCTTCTTCCTTACTATGGTCTCCTTTCTTCAATAAAAGCCTTGACGAAATTAATTTGAAAATTCCAAAGTCAATTTAATGAAATACCAATTTATTGTGTACCAATTTTAAGTTAAAGCTCTCATAAAATTGGATTTTCCGGATTTATCAGTTTAATCAAACGTAAGCCTTAAATGAGATGTTACTGGAATAAATAAAGCCTTGGCTTTATTATACAGGAAATTGTTTATTTAAATCAATTATTGTTAACAATATGCCCTCGTCATAAATGGCAATTTCAACTCGAGGAAATGTTTAAGCTATCGAATAAACCAAGGGGATGAAAAAATGTTCTTTCGATAGTTTTTTTTTCTCTGGAACTCTTTGTTATAATTTAGTTTCGTGAAAGGTATAAACAATGAGGTGAAAAACAAGGAAATAACTCAATTTTCTCGTGTGAGGAAACTTTTGCAAAGAAAGCTCGATGATAATAATAATACAGGGGTAATATTTTATTAATTCCACAATATGTGTTTCTAATCTATCCGGGATTATCTATGTTCCCTTCCAGCTTCCAGGCAACCCTTTGTCCCGGTTCTTTCACCTCCCAATCAACACTTAAAATTATAACTCATTTTCTTTAGGCTTTCCTTCTCTTTCATATAGTCGTTACATTCGTGAAAAGCCCAAATATCATCGTCTTTCACTAGCTTCTACATTTTGACCGGCTTTCAAGTATAACAGGGATAAGTGGGGGCTAAGTTTAACAAACTAAAATTTATTGCCATCTATAATAACATCAACAAAATTTCCTTTATGGTTAAAGCTCACAGCTTACGGCAAGTGCGAGGGAGAGTGAGTTACGTTTTCGTTTTTCATCTGACCAACTTTCAGAGAAATTTTCCATTTTCATCGTCGCTCGTTCGCAAATGTCGTTGCGAATCGTTTACGAAATCTTTGTTTCATTTCGCCGCCGACACTCCGGGTTTTAGGTCAAAGTTTATCGATCATATGCCTTGGATTGGGGAGAATCGAGGTGAAACTGGAGGAAATTATTCACGACCAATTTCCCACCTTTTGAGAGCTGCTCGCGTCTTTAATTTTATCTCGCGTTTTTCGCGTCGTAAATGACTTATTGTTACACGTTTGTCTCTATACTATGATTATTTTTATATATAACATTTAAATTTTCTCGTCAATTTAACAAAGAGCTTTGAATGTTGAAATTTTTATACCCACTTTTAGACCATGTAGGTAGAGGAGCACTTTTATAAATCATAATTAATTACACGGAAAATGAATTGAAAATCTTATTTTTTCGCAATGATAAAACAGGACCGTTTTTAGATGTTTTTGTCCCCCCCCCCTGTTTTATTTGCTTAACTTTATTTCTTTATTCCTACAATTCCCTTGTCGAACTTAGATAAGCAAAAGTTCAAAAGACCACGATCTCTTACTCGCTTATGAAAAAATTCTTACTAATCCAACTTCTAGTTTATAGAGGCAAAGGATCCTTTCTTATTTATAGAGGTTTATCTTATCTATACCTTATCTATAAAAACGTTCCATCTCTCCTGCGCGAGAGAACGAAAAACGGAATCATTTTTTCCAGCTAAGATTTTTATCTAATCTAAAAAATTTAAGATGCTGTGTTGATTACTCTTTATTGCCTACATTTTCATATATTTAATACAAAAAAATAAATGCCATTTACATAGTAATTTTCCCCAAAAAAACATTGTTTGTCTAGGGTAAACTTGAAAACGACTGGGCCGATTTTAATGAAATTTTCACAAAAAGTTATTAAATATTGTAACTTACATTATAGGCTACTTAATTTTGAATAGTTTTCTCTGTCTGTTTGTTTGTTCTTGGCAAACTTGAAAACGGTAGGTCCAATTGGGACGAGATTTTCACTACAAATAGTAAATATTACAAAAAGTGCTTTAAAATACTTTTTATTCCGAAAAAATGTTGATTTTCTGAGCAAAAAAATAAAAAGTATAAAAACTGCGCAACAAAAAACATACATCGGCAGGCAGTTGTGATACAATGTACATATACTAACATATCGTAGAGACGACATGATTTTAAACTATGTAATTTGTTATTCTTATAAATTAATGTTCGGAAATTTGAAAACTATAACCATGATAGAAGTATAGCGATAGGTTAAATTCCTAGAAACCATAACTCCATTGTGAATTTACGGGTAAATAATATATTATTAATAGTTCAGCTGAGTAAACGTTTGAATTGTCGAGGGAGGAGAAAGAAATTCTCTGCAGTAAACATGATTTCATTTCTAAAAATAAATATCTTTGTTCAAAAATGAAACCCGTAAGAATAAATAACAAAAACAGACAGTTTGACTTAAGTGATCCCGGTTATGAGTTTGATTATGAGAGGTGAAGCCGTTAGGTAGAGCCCCCGGAACAAAAAGAAATCCACCCCAACTTATTTTTCAAGAGAAAATAGCAACTTAGATGTGACCATCGCGTTGTTTTTTTACCAAAAAACTTTATTCTTAATTTTCAATTTATTTTAGCAAGATCTATAAGAACCCGTTGTCTAATCTTACCCCGGGAAATAGCAGACTTGTCAATAAGAAATAATGGACTTAATACTATATCCTAGAATTATAAATCTAAGGCAATTAAACTTAATACCTAAGATCTTAAGATAACACATTAAATATTATTTATCCTAAAAAAGATACGCTGCCTAAAGGATAGCTACCAATCCATTTTACTAAAATTAATAAATGATTTCATAGGACATTTGGTGTGAAAGGTTCTCAAGGCGTATTTCTTAATATTTTACATATTCAAAAAACGTAAAGATCCTACCTATAAAATAGCTTATATCTGTTCCTGGAAAAGTAGTTTAAAGGATTTTCATGAACTTTCTATGAAATAAAGGTCTAGAAATACCTAATCATCTTTTTTTGTAAAAATAGCTGAATTTCTTATTTTGGGTCAAGTTTTCTATTATTCAACCAGATTAATTTAGATACGCTCAGCAAAGCGGGCGAGTATCAGCTAGTTAATATTATAAACGTAAAAGTTTGTATGGATGTATGGATGTTTGTTGCTCTTTCATTCAAAAAGTACTAAATAGATCTGGATGACATTTGGCATAGATAAAGATTATAATCCGGTTTAACATATAGTATACTTTATATCCAGAAAAAATGTACGGTTCCCGTGGGATAGATATTTTTTTGTTTTTTACAGAGCAAAAGATTAACTTCCTTTTTTGTAATGTGGTAGTTTAGAAGCCAGAGAATGGTATAGGTTACTTCTTATACCGGAATAATGAACGGTTCTCATGGGCTAGTAAGATAAGTATTTATTCCATAGGAACCGAGTGTTTAAAAGCAGTTTCGTCAAAGTTCAAGAAATAGAGTCTTAACTCATTTTCCTTAAGAAGACTTGATCTACTTTTTACTCAGGAGAGATGTACTATTTCTGTGGGATAGATTATAGATAGATTTTTTGTTTATCACAGAGCTAAAGATTGATATGATTTTTGCATGTGGTAGTTTGGGGGAGAATGATATAGCTTACTTTTAAGGCTAGAATAACGCATAGTTCCCATGGAATGGCAAAACAATTATATCCTACAGGAACCGTACATTTAAAAGGTTTCGGTAAAGTGCGTGAAATAGAAGTTTAACGCATTTTCTTCCAATTTTACACAATAACGAAAGAAATCTCTACAAAGTTGAAATAAAAAAATTGACAATTTTTACTGGAAAATAAATATAAATTTCAATTTAACACCCGATAAAATTAATAATGAAATTGTTTAAAATATTTGAATTTTTTCATTGTTCATTGTCGAAGATATTAATTAGAAATAAACGTATTGAAATAATAAACTAAAAATTTCAAAATTCAACAATTACTTAACAGAACAAATTTTAATGAAGTTTTGCTAAAGATCCGGTAGGATAGCTACTAATCTATTTTTTTAAGGGAACATCCATTAATTACGTGAGGCGTTCAGGGGCCGATGGGGTCGAGCCGAATCTCATCTAATCTTACTTTGGGGAAAGGGAAGGTCTCCCAAATATCACGTATTTTTTTGTTTTGAAAAATATCACATTAGATTGCGGGTTGGGAGAAAGGGTTATGCCAAATCTTATGACATCTTACCAGAGAGGAGGGGGTGGTATTTCAAAAATCTCAAAAAACGCCTCGCACAATTAATGGATACCCCCTTAAATAGCTGTACGGTTTTAAATGACATTTGGTATGAAAGATTTTCAAGTTATACAGGAAGGAATACAGGTACTTTTTTACTAAAAATTGTATAGAAGCTGATGTGAGACAGCTAACATCTCTTTCTTGAAAAGTAGTTTTACGAACTTTGATGAACTTTCTTTGGATTTAAAGTCTGAAAGTATCTATCATTTTTTTTTTCTGTCAAATAGATTAATTTTTATATTTCGCTATGAACGTAGAGAATCTTTTAATCAATCAGTTAAAATTAGATACACTCAGCGAAGCGAGCGGGTAGCAGCTAGTGAGTAATAAAGTAGTAGAGGGGTTCTTAAACTTTTGTAGTTCCCTATTGAACTTTTTTTCTCTAAAAACATACTTTTGTACATCATCGAAATTGAAATATTGAGATTACCTTTTTTATTCTTCACTGTGAGGGAATGATTGATTAAAATGTAATCTTTAAAATATTGCAATGAAATCTTCTTCCAACAATTACTCTAACAAACTTGAGGTCAATTCGCCATTCCGAACAAGTAACCATACTACCAACTGTCAAAAGATAATGAGAGTGTTACCAAAGTCCTCAAAAATATACCTACTTATCGACTGTTGGTAATGCTGTGAGGGAATGATTATTTTTCATGGGACAAGTGTTGAGTTAACATTAGACAAGTTGTTGATGGCTTATGATCCTAAATTCAGAGAAATTTTGAATATTTGTTGTATTTACAATAGACAAGTCATAGTTACAAACGAATTTCTTAAGAACTTAAAAGTTACTACCTTATCCCCTTTTGCTCATAAGGGTTGAAATTTTTTTCTTTAAAATGTAATGAAAGAACTGACTGGAATAATCTTTTCAATGGAAAAAAAATCAAAATTCGATGATTCAGTTAAACGTCACTATTTCATCCCCTATTTTTATCGTTAGGGGGTGGATTTTTTTCTGCTAATTTGAATGTGTATATAATTTTATAATTTAAAATTACTGATGTTCTACCAATAACAAAAAGAATTATCAAAATTGAGCTGTACAATAAGAAGTTACTATTTTATCCCTTAGTTTTCAACCCTTTAGAAGTGAAAGATTTACCTAAAATTAAAATAGAACTACACGGGAAGTGCCAGCTTTCAAATAAAAAAAAATCATCAAAATAAAACTATCTAATAAGAACTTAATATTTCATCCCTTAATTTTCAACCCCTTAGAAGTGAACGGTTTTCTTCAAAATAAAATGGGACCAAACGGAAAGCACCAGCTTTCAAATAAAAAAAAATCATCAAAATCGCTTCACCCAATCAAAAATTCTGAAGTAACAAACATAAAAAAAAAATACAGTCGAATTGAGAATCTCCTCCTTTTTTTGAAGTCGGTTAAAAATATCATTAAGAGCTTTGACAACGCTAGTTTTGTTTTCATGCTACGCCTAAAGAAGTTTCACTTCAAAATTTCAAGTGATTTCTTGCATCGTTCAATGTCTTATTGTATGAAACGTTAATAAATCATTCAGAAAATGCGTCTTTTCAGAGGATGTCAATTTTTTTCCTTGAAGAGATCCTCGTGAAACCTAAACTATATTAATTAAACCGTCCATTTATCCAACAGTAAGTTTATCGTCCCACATATAAATAGCATATGCAATCTGTTCGCCGGGCAAATCCAACAAATCAACTTGGTCCAGTCTTAAAAGTTTCATTTGAAACTTTCAATTGGGAATTAAACTTTTTCGATTTGATTGACAACGGTTTGTTTGAACAAAAGCTTCAATATATTTTTTCGCGATCAAGTTTGAACAAGTTTAAAAATTGAATTTTCTCGAGAAAAATTGATTTTGTTTGATGTGAAACATGGGAAATGTATTTTTCAGGCTTGTGACTTTCCCGAGCAATTTTCTTATCTGTGCCGCACAAACTTGAATGGCCCTACAGAGTTACCTTTAGCAGCCAGATAATGCCGCTATTGACGATCTCGTTTTATGTCTAGAGAATAGAAAATTTTCTCTCGTGAAAAGTGGGGCCCCGAACAATAGACGAGATGTGTGAGTGGATTTATCAAAAAAACCGTGATATAATGGGTATTGATTGATTTTCGTTTTACCTGATATGAAGACGAGCACGAGCCACATGATTCCCATAAATATCTTCATTGTTGCACCGTCATGGTGATGTCACGTTCGCGACCAATGCATTGTCAATGCATCGAACATTATCACACTAAAAACAACAAATAAAACAACTTCAACATGCGAGAGACAAATGGAAAAATCGTTCAATAGCGACAAAAAAAAAAAACGTGACAATAAATCAAACGAGACAATTTTTAAAAAAAATTTTAAAAAGCTCTTTCATACATACCTCGATCGAATTATGATCGAAACTTAAACTCGTTTTTCAAATTATTTACCCCTAGTCAACCACTTATTAATTTAATCAACCTAATTCATTAACAAATTATATACTAGTTTCATAAGATTTTTTTATAATACCCTAACTTAACCGAACTTTCCCGAAAATTCCAGAAAAAAATGTTTACAATATAACTAGTTTATAAACTTGGTTTGATTAACCTTATATAAAATACGAGAGTAATGGCGATTCGTCTCGAAAATATGCTCTGATATGATCGAGAACACGTTCCGGGCGATACTAAACAGACTGGTTCGTCGGTACCCGGACTCTTGCAAGCTTTATGAGTTTCCACATAATATAGAAAAAGCTCCAATAGCTGAAAGCATCTCGTGACACATAGGCAAACCACTATACAGTGTCGTTACAGAATAAGCCGACTTGAGCGCCTTAAAATTACTATCTATTTTACCGACCAAAGTTTTTCAAACATTTAACACTAACTTTTTAAAATGAATACAACAAGGACTAGTCCAGGATCTCGATGATAATATTTTATCATTGCCAAAAAATGTCGCCGATGTCCAAGAATATGACTGTCAAACTAAATGAAGTTAGCCTTTGATTTATTTATATACGTTTCAATAAATGTGACGTTTATCAAGAGATTAAAAAGAACGACAATTTTGTAAACTTTATTAAATTGTTCCTGACTACATATAGAAATATTTGCTGCGAGGCGTCACAGTAGTTTCTTTTACTTTTATTTATGCAACTCGCTGTTAGTTAAAAGAAATATATGCATATAGCATATATGTACCTACTACCTATGTATTGTCACAATCTCAAGATGGAGAGACGTCGCCATTTTTAACGCCTACTCCCAGCGTGAGTGGGCTTAACCATCAGCCGGCCAATGAGAAGACGGTCTTGCTGTCAGATTAGGGGTGGCGAGGGACCCCTACCAAAAGGGCGTACCGAAAAGGATTACTGGGTGAATTAAAAAGGTGTAAAGAATCTCAAATGATCGATAGTTCCAGGAAAACTAGAACGTGGTGGCGACAAAATAGATTCCGAGAAAAATAAAAAGTCCAGGGACAATAGGCCGAACATTCGAGAAATATTCAGAAACCCTGTATAAGCCCGGACAAGCATAAGGCGAGACAGTATTCAACTAAATCTTCGACCAGTGTTAAAATGAACAGTGAATCGCGAGTGTAAATAAATTGTAAACATTGTGACAGTGAACATTGTAAAAAGGGATCAGTGCTTGGATAAATAAATAAAGTGAACAGTGTAATAGTGAATAAGTGACTGTGAAAACTAATTGTTCACGTGTAGTTTATAAGCAACAATATCGTAAGATAAATAAATAGTCAATTGTTAAAAATAAATTCGTAGTCATTAAACACAAACCATCGAACCCGTAAAAAAACGTTACAGTATATACGAATTCCCAACCTTCACCTCAGAACCGTCCTTATTCGAATTTTCCCTGGAAAAAGTTTCAAATAAAATTTGTAGCCACTAATGAGTCTACAAACTATAGTAAGTTTGAAGAAAATCGTTGAAGCCGTTTTCGAAAAAAATTGAAAAAGCTCAAAATCTCCTAAAAATAAAGTGGAACTTTTGCTTAACCGATTTCAACCAAAAGCTTCGCGGCACAACTAGATATAATATGCAGGTGAAATTCGGATAAAGCTTTCAATACGATATGGCTGTCACACACACACAGACATGTTTCTAAAAACCACTTTTTTGGACTCTGGGGACCTCAAAACATGTATTTCCAGCGAAAGCTTGACTCGAAAAACTCGACCCGATTGCAATACTTTCTTTACTATATACCCTAGTAGTAAAATAAAGTAAAAAGCTTTGTGTAAAGCTTATCCTTATAGAAATAGGTTAACTTGAGCGCCCAAAATTTCCAATCTATCTTATCGACAATCGTTTTTACTTTCTTTTACTACTCTATAGCACAGAGAGTATTGTAATTGGGTCGAATTTTCGAATTCGAGCTTTCACTGGAAATACATGTGTGCATGTGACAGCCATGTCGTATCGAGAGCTTTATCAGAATTTCACCAAACTTAGAATTTAGCCTGCATATTACATCTAGTTGTGCCGCGTAGTTTTTGGTTGAAATCGGTTAACCGAAAGCTCCACTTTATTCTAGGAATTTTGGAGCTTTTTCAATATTTTTCGAAAACGGCTCCAACGATTTTCTTTAAACTTTCTAAAGTTCTTAGACGCATTGATGCCTATATTTTTTATTGGGAAACTTTTTCCTGGGAATATTTGAATAAGGGTGATTCTGGGGTGAAGGTTGGGAATTTGTATATCCATATGGCTGTATGCATACAGTTCTGTTTATATGTATAGTTATAAAGTACCTATATTTCTTTTAACCAACAGTGAGTTTTATAAATGAAAATGAAAAGTAATGTGACGCCTCGCAGCCAATATTTTCCAACTATTTTAAACATTTAACATTAATTTTTATCACTGCTAGATATATTTGTATATATTTGATATAATTGTTCTCAGGACACAAAGGAAGATGGGATGCATACGTTAAAAGGCAGACCCCAACATTGGGATCCATCGCGAATCTTTTACGATAACATTGCGGAATAACCCTCAAAAGTTTTTAACGGTTTTATTGCTCTTCCTGTTGTTATTATATAATCTGTAAATAGATTTAATTATATTGGGAACAACCGGAACAACCTTAAATCTAAAGCAACTCCATATTATACTAAAACTGTTGGTAACACCTAGGCAACCCGCTCTAAATGATCGTAACACTATAAGCCGAGTGAGCGCCTTAAAATCATAGTCTATCTTACCGACAATATTATTCCCAAATTCAAAACATTTCAAAATAAATTTCTTTTTAAAAATGGATACAACAAGGACAATTCCAGGATTTTGTCCACTCTGCGGCGATATTTTACCATTATTAAAAGAACGTGGTGGAATTAAATGTTACACATGCCAATCGGAATATGGCCCGCAAGGTAAACACAGCTAACCTCAAAGTCTCGAATCAAAATTAAATCGTATTTTTTTATTCTTAAGCGTTTGGTGAAATGAAAGCCGATTTTATCATACATTTCAACAAGCTCGACGTATATCAGTCAAATAAAAAAGACGAGAAAAGTCGTAAGAACAAAGAAAATCAAGACGAGGGTCCCATCGTGGAACGTAAATGTCCCAAATGTGACAACGAAAAAATGTCCTATTCAACATTACAACTCCGTTCGGCCGATGAAGGACAAACTGTATTTTATACATGCACCAAGTGCAAGTTAGTAATCGACAGCAAAGCTCAGAAAATTGGAAAAATTCATTTTGTTCTTAATTTTCTTTTAGGTTCAAGGAAACAGAGAATTCATAGACGAATGGTGTTTTCATATTATGTATATATTGTTTCTTATAAGATAGATTTATTACTTATTATTATAAGAATAGAAATATAAGTCTTGAAAATTATTTGTATTTATTATTATTTAAGAAGCTTTTTCGGCATTAGCTTGGTTCCGTTCGGCGACTGCAATATGACGATAGGCTAAACGTTGCTCGTAGAAACTGATAACAACATCTGGACAAAGTTTATTCGCTTGTCTTGATGTTACTAAGTCTGCTTCGTTGATTCCCTTCCTAAAAATCAAAAAGAAAATGTCTTAAAATGTTAAAGAAGCATTGAGGGCAATTAATGGGTAAAATTTCAAGGAATGGTACCATAAATAATTTAAAAAAAAATAAACACAAATTTTTGAACTCAAAAAAAAATTAAAGAAGGATAAAACCCATTAGAAAAGGAAGAAAATATAACAAAAATGGAAGGAGAAATAAATTACGGTCGATCTGATATGGGGAGGGGGTCAAGAGTAGAAACAGTTTATCTCGATTTCCGACAAAACTACAAGTCCTATGGAAAAAACTTAAATAGCAAAGTTGTAGATAATAAGAAGATCAACAACTTTTGTGCTAACACTTTTTTCACAAAACCCCAAAATTAATGAGAAAAATTCCAATAACCAAGTTTATGTTTTTTATCTTTTACAAAAACAAAATTTAGTGAAAATTTACCTTTTGATGTCCCAAATATAGTGTAATTTTTTTGATTTAAAATATTAATTTTTTTCACCTTATTTTGCCTTAATATTGAAAAAACACCCTAATTTTCAATCGAAAATTCCCACGTCAAAATCTCTTCTTTCTGATGGTGCAAAAAATATACATTACTATGTTAAATGTTCCCAGAAAATGCAATAATTAAAGTGTAAATTTTAATAAATTGCATAAAGTTGTATTTGTACAATAGAACAGTGCCGATAATTTTGGAAAATAAAATATGATGAAACCCATTAGAAAAAGAAGAGGATATAACAAAAATGAAAGGAAAAATAAATTACGGTCGATTTGAGGTGGAAGAATGGAAAAGAGGGGTGTTTTTCAGGGTAGGAACGGTTTATCTCGATTTTCGATAAAAATACAAGTCCTATGGAAAAAAAATAAATGATAAAGTTGTAGGTTATAAGAAGATCTACAACTTTTGAGTTTACACTTTTTTCACATAACCTCAAAATTAATGAGAAAAATTCCAATAACCAAGTTTTAGCTTTTTATTTTTATTTTTTACAAAAAAAAATTTTGTCATGAAATTTAGTGAAAATGTACCTTTTTATGTTCCAAATATAGTGTAATTTTATTAATTTTTTCACCTTATTTTGATTTAATATTGAAAAAACACCCTAATTTTCAAAATCTCTTCTTTCTGATGGTGCAAAAAAATATACATTACTATGTTAAATGTTCCCAGAAAATGCAATAATTAAAGTGTAAGTTTTAATAAATTGCTCAAAGTTGTATTTGTATAACTTTGAGTAATTTATTAAAATTTACACTTTAATTATTGCATTTTCTCGCAACATTTAACATTGTAATGTATATTTTTTGCATCATTACTAATTAGAGGTTACAACGAACAAAAAGCCCACCGACTTTTTTAAAAAAGTGAATATTTTGACGTGAGAATTTTCGATTGAAAATTAGGGTGCTTTTTTCAATATAAGTCAAAATAAGGAGAAAAAATAAATATTTGAAATGAAAAAAATTAAACTGTATTTGGGGCATAAAAAGGTAAGTTTTTACTAAATTTCATGAAAAAAAATTTATTTTTTTGTAAAAGATAAAAATACAAAAATTTGGTTATTGGAATTTTTCACATAAATTTTGAGGTTATGTGAAAAAAGTGTTGGCACAAAAGTTGTAGATCTTCTTATTACCTACAACTATGCTATTTAATTTTTTTTCCATAGAACTTGCAGTTTTGTCGGAAATCGAGATAAACCGTTTCTACCCTTAAAAACACCCCACCCCTCTTTTTTTCCATTCTTCCGCCTCAAATCGGCCGTACTTTATTTTTCCTTTCGTTTTTCTTATATCCTCTTCCTTTTCTATTGGGTTTTTTCCTATTTTATTTTCAAAAATTATCGGCACTGTTCTATTGTACAAATACAACTTTGAGCAATTCATTAAAATTTACACCTTAATTATTGCTTTTTCTGGGAACATTTTAAATAATGTAATAAAGTAATGTAATAATTAATAATAATAATAAAAAATAAAGTAATGTAAATTTTTTGTTGTATCATCAGAACGTAAAGATTTCAACGAACAAAATGCCCACCGATCTTTTTAAAAAAGTGGATATTTTGGCGGGAGAATTTTCGAATGAAAATTTAGGTGTTTTCAATATTAAGTCAAAATAAGGTAAAAAAAATTAATATTTGAAATCAAAAAAAATAATACAGTGTGTATCGGACCTTAAAAGATAGGATTCAACCAAATTTCATGAATAAAAGATTTTTTTTAAAAGATTATAAAATACCAAAAACTTGATAATTGGAATTTTTCACATGAATTTTGAGGTTATATGAAAAAAGTGTTAACACAAAAGTTGTAGATCCTCTTGTTATCTACAACTTTGCTATTTAAGTTTTTCCATAGGACTTTTAGTTTTGTCGAAAATCGAGATAAACCGTTTCTACCCTTAACCCCTCCTTCCTTTCCTCACCCCACCTAAGATCGATCGTAATTTATTTTTCCTTTCAATTTTGTTATATTTTCTTTCTTTTGTAATGGGTTTCATCCTATTTTAATTTTTTTGTGTTCAAAAATTATCGGCCCTGGTCTATTGTACAAATACAACTTTGAGCAATTTATTAAAATTTCCACTTTAATTTTAATTAAAGTGAAAAATTTAAAATTATTAAATATATACACAAAATTCCACTTTTTTAAAAAAGTGGATATTTTGACGTGAGAATTTTCGATTGAAAATTAGGGTGCTTTTTTCAATATTAAATCAAAATAGAGTGAAAAAATTAATATTTTAAATAAAAAAAAATACACTGTATTTGGGACATAAAAAGGTAAATTTTTACCAAATTTCCATGAAAACATTTTTTTTTTTGTAAAATATAAAAATAAAAACTTGGTTATTGGAATTTTTCTCATAAGTTTTGAGGTTATGTGAAAAAAGTGTTAGTACCAAAGTTGTAGATCTTCTTATTATCTACAACTTTGCCATTTAACTTTTTCGTATAGGACTTGTAGTTTTGTCGAAAATCGCGATAAAGAGTTTCTACCGTTTCCTCCCCCTTTTTAACTTCCCCACCTCAGATCGATCGTAGCTTATTTTTCCTTTCATTTTTGTTATATTCTCTTCCTTTTCTAATGTATTTTATCCTACTATAATTTTTTTCACTTTTTACCATTTTCAAAGGCTTCAGCTCTGGTCTAAATGTAGCTCTAAACCAAAAAAAAAAAAATCCCAGTCTACGTGATGTTAGATAAGCGAGAAAACAAAAGAAACAAGGCTTATTATTATCCTTTAAATCCTTAAAAAAATTTATATGTAAAAATCAATATTCAAATCCAAACCTCTATAACTAACAATAAGACTAAATTGCTCTCTGAATATTTGTTAAGTAAAACTCGAGTTATGACCCTAACCCAAATTTCTGGAATAAAGTGAATATAGTTGGTTTAAAATGTGTATAAAGCCTGTGTAAATGAGAAACCTGTTTAAATGGAAGTCTTTATTAAGTTAAGGAAGTACTAACATGTACCCTGAAAGCGCTAAGTAAGCCTTAATCCTGAGTCCAAATTCGGCGAGATCATTACCTCGTCTATACTAAATGGAATAAATGTTCATCCTTGAAAAAAAAGTCGGTCGTGAAGCTGTTTAAAACTGGTAGTATTCTCGTCCAATTACTGACTTTCGTGTGAACCCGGCTTTAGGTCCAAGTATCATACAACCATGGCTATCCTCTAAAGTCTAAGCTTTGGCTACGCCCCTGATCTCTTATCTTAATATTATGAATACAAACCATTTCATGAGGAACATCAATTCTCCACTTGCATCCGTAGCCCCTAAAATCCTATCTGGTTCCAATTGACGATCAAAACCTCTCGGTCTGTTATCCTCTTCGATATTTTTACGTTTATTACTCTTAATTTCGCCCTCGATAGCCGAGGAAATTTGACGTTTATGCTCCCGTTTTTTATTCAGTTCAAATGCAGCAATCAAATCGGGACAGTCCAAATTCTCCTCCGGTTCCCAAGTATTATCGTCACTAAACCAAAAATTTTTTTTTTAATTTTTATTTAATTAGTAAATTATTTTCGGGTAATACTTTGAGTATCCTTTCCATTTTAGTAGGTATTCTTTGCGGCCATTTCGCATTCGACTGTCCAAGACTTTTTCGACGGAGAAAACTTCTGCAACGGGTTCTGTGCTCCCATCGAGTTGGGTGGTTGTCGTGGATGCGGTTGAACGTCGTGGACGACTCGTAGATGGTTCCACTAATAAAAATAAAGACAATAATCAATATTTGTAAAAAACATTTCATTTTATTTAAATGCTTACTTTTGACAGAATTAGTATACAAGAAACTTAAAAGGGCGGCAAGTTAATATGGTAGACCTTAAATAGATTTCTCTACTTCATGGTTGTTCTACTAACTTTTTTTAAGTGGAAAAATCAAAGCTTTTCTTTCATAAAATTAATATTAGAAGAAAAATGTAATTATATAAATATAATTTTCGATTTATTTATTTTTTAATATATTTTCTTGATTCAAAAAAAAACGCTATCTGGTGATAAGAATTGCTATTAGTAAATATAGGTTTCGGCGTCTTCGGCTTTTAATAGATATTTAATGAAAATGTAATTAAAAAGAATTTTCATATTTTCTCCAAAAAAAAAGGAAAATTAAAGTAATAATTTAATTAATTGATTTTTACAGGGAAATTCGCTAAGGCCGCAAAAGTTTGAATCATTTTGAATATTTGTAAGTTCAAATCATTGTCGACGTGTGGCGTTGTGTGTTGCGCGTTGCGCAGATGACGAAATTTGTGCATGAACCGGCGTAGTCAAGTTTATTGATCGTCAATTATCAAGGAGAAGCGGCCATTGTTCATCGTTTATTTGGTTCGTCAAAGATTCGAGCAATTCAATCGCTGAAATACGCCAGAAAAATCCGAAAAAATGTCGGAGGTACGTACAAATTTATTCTATAACTAACACTTGTTAATTGGATGTATATATAAACCATTTCCATATTGTAAATGCAATGTTTCGAGTCAATTTAGAAATCCGGCTATGGCGGCCTTTTGTGAAAGTGGCTTGGTGTCTTAGAGAAGCCGTATTCAAATATTTTATTCAGTCCAAAATAAAACGTAATCTAATCACTTTCTTATTGCTTGTAATTGGTATACCTTTTTAATTAAATTATTGAGGAGGAATTTTCAATTTTAATAGGCTTGGAAAATATTTTGGCTTGGTGTAAAAAAAGAAAATGGCGGTGATGCTTCTACGACCTTAGTATATAGATAACGCCATCATAATACACATAAACTAGCGACGTAATGTATTATTCCTTAATTAGTTGTGAAAATTTGCATACTTATTGGATCGTATTCATTAAATCAATTCGTTAAAATTTTAAGTTTTCCTTTTTGAGAGTAGTTAAAACTACTTGAAACCATATTAGCAAATCACGAAAAACCTCGATGGATTTACATGCTTTGGCTTCTATTTTACAACTTTGATTTTATAAAACAACGATTGCTTATAAATGCTTATAATTTGTAAATATCTACATCAGTGGTCGGGGAACTTTTTTTACCATTACCCCAAACAAAATTTGTATAAGTCGATATAACCCCGTTATTTTGAAAAGGAGACAATCAACGTATTTTTACAAATTTTGATTTTTTTTAAAAGTGTTAGGGATCTGAAACTTTCAGGATCGTATTATATCATCAATATCAACAAACCCTCCAAATATTATTTAAATATTTTCCGGGGGCCAATTCACCATACTTATACCTCTAGGGTCTTTAAACTAGAGATGCAACGAATAATGATTTAGCCGAATACCGAATATTCGACCGTTTCATTTTAGAGTAAATCGTATCACAACACGCATTATTTTTTATTAAAAAAAAGAAAAAATTTAACGGCACCCGAAATTGATTTTTCTTAAGCCTTTTCTACACTTACTGATCGCTATGTGTAATGTGCAATGTATGTATGTCGTCGCCACAAATTTCATAGGCTTCAATAGATTCTATAGATTTCAATATAGACTTCAATAGATCTAATAAAATTAGCAATAAAAAAAGTAAAAAAATTTATTGATGATGCACAGATGTGAGGCTCTAAAGGCTTAAGATGCTGTAAAAAGTATTTTTTACGATTGACTTGTTATTTACAAAATATTCCCCTAGATCGGACACGAAATCCATATAAGAAGTGGTTTCTAAATTCAAAGCAGGTTCCTCCTCGACAAAATTTGACTCGATTGCAGAAAAAATTGTTTTAATTCATCATAATTAATTCTCCCTAATTGATTCTCAATTTTAATTTGTAATTTAAATAAATATAATTTCGAATTTAACATTTGTTTTGTTATGATTTAGTATTCGGCATCATACTATTCGGCCGAATACCGAATAGTAGCCGAATATTCGTTTCATCTCTAATTTGAACATTATTTATTTAATTAATTGACACGAAAAAAGTTGCATGAAAGTAATAAGTATGAAATACACAAAATAAAATTTTTATATTGGAACAAACAAATATTAAGTAGTTGAAAACTTTCCCTCTTAGATTTTAGAGAATTAAAAATTGGGGCTTTTTTGCGTAAGAATAATTTGAATAAAGTCTTCGGCCATACTAACACGCTTATAAAATAGCCATGGCAAGAAATTTCCTTATTACCCCCAAAAAATTCATTTTTACCCCATTTGGGGCAATTTATCTCGGTTCCCCCGACCGCTGCTCTAGGCACTAGGTTACATTCGAACTCTGAAGGTGCCATCTCATGGCTTGCTTTCCAGCGATTTGGATCACGTGGTACGACGTCGACCAATGTTCTGCCAGGATTTTGAAATTTGATCAGATGGTAGCCATCTTTTTACCAATTTCAAAATCCTAGCAGCACATTGGTCGAAATCGCTGGAAATCGAGCGATGCATGAGATGGCACCACACCCTCTATTTGAATTCTCCCCGAAAAAGTCTTGAATAAAAGTTGTAGACATTGATGAATCTTAGGACTATAGTAAGTTTAAAGAAATCGTGGAAGTCGTTTAAAAACTAATCTCAAAAATCCATAGAAATAAGTGGGGGCATCATGTTAACCGATTTCAATCAACTGCAACGTGGCACAATAAGATTTAACATAAGGCCAAAATTCCAAATTTGGTGAATTTTAGATGAAGCTTTTGATATGGTATTGCTGTCACACACAGATACACATAAATATTTCTTTAAACCACTTTTATGGATCCAGAGGAACTCAAAACGTGTAGTTCCTGTGAAAATCGGATCGAAAATTCAATTTCGACCTGATTATATATTTCCTTTATTATATAGCAGTAAAAGAAAATAATAATATGTTGATTTGATAGTCAATAAATAGATCTACACTAAGATACCACTTATTTTTTTTTACTTTCTTTTACTACTTTTATATAGTAAAGGAAGTATTTTAATCGGTCGAATTTTCGAATTCGAGCTTTCACCGGAAATACATGTTTTGAACTCCCCTAAGTCTAAAAAAGTAGTTTTTAGAAACATGTCGGTGTGACAGCCATATCGTATCGGAAGCTATATCCAAATTTCACCAAACTTGGAATTTTGCCTTCATATTATATCTAGTTGTTCCGCAAAGCTTTTGGTTGAAATCAGTAAACGGGAAGCTCCACATTATTCTAGGAATTTTTGAGATTTTCTTAAAACTTCATATAGTTCTTAGGCTCATTGATGCTAACAACTTTTATTTGAAACTTTTTCCTGGGAAAATTCGAATAAGGATGGTTCTGGGGTGAAGCTTGGGAATTTGTGTATATACATATAGGTCGTATGCATGTATTATAGTTAATATCCTATTTTTATAAAGTGCTTAGATTTCTTTTTATCAACAGCGAGTTTTATAATTGAAAGTTAAAGAAAGTACTGTGACGCCTCGCAGCAGATATTTGGATTTAACTGTTTTTGCAAATGGACGACTAATTCCAAAATATAAAATTCTTTATTTTGTAAATCTTGGCATTTAGCGTTAGATATTATTTACAATAAACAAGCAATTTTCATGTTAACCCTTATCGGTCGTAAGTCACTTTTCTCGTAAAAACAGCTCTTCATGGCTACGGGCGTACATCACGTTTGAGGCGCCAAGACGCAATTTGCTCTATATATAAAATGAAAACTCTCATTTTATAAGGAATCCTCCAAATCTCCACATTTCGTAAGTGGCGTTTGTTACCTCATGGGTACGACCATAACGATAGCAAGTTGTCACGTGGGTGGTGATTTACCACCGATCAGAGTTTTAATAGGCTACTATTTGTATCCTCTACTGCAGCGGTTGGGGGGAACCGGGGTAAATTACTCCAAATGGAGTAATAAGGGAATTTTTTCTACTTTTCTATTTTATAAACATTTTAAGTAGTATTTTTACAAATCATTCTTTAAACTTAAATCAAAAAGCCCCAATTTTGAAGTCATTAAGTCAAACATGAAGCAACATAATTTCTCCAAAACCTGAAGGGGAAAGTATTCAATAAATTTTTGTTTTGTTTGTTCCAATATGACAATTTTATTTTATTTGTCTATTACATATGTTGGTACTTACTATTTTCATACAACTTGTTTATTTTCCGTGTAAATTAATGCAATAAATTATAGTACGAGAGCTAGCGACGTCAAAAAAAAAAGAATTTTAGGTCGGCCAGTTTTTATATGTTATCTTTTGCACTATCCCGGACATCATACGGGCCGTCTGGAGGGGTTGCGTTTATTAGTGCGCATCGCATTTGTACAGGTAAAATATTGAAATTTTCAGAAAAAAGAAAAAGTTTTAGATGAAATTTGTGGCAAAATAACATTTTACATAAAAAATGTCCAGTGATTAATTTTCGTAAGGTGGCTAGTTTGCCCGCTACAAGCTTGTAAAACTCATTGTATACATGTTGGCACAACGGCTGTATCTCTGAACGGTCGGCCACTCAAATGACGTCACGTCGAGCCAGACTTTCCAAGCTTGTAATGGGCAAATTTTACGAAAATTAGTCACTGGACATTTTTTATGTAAAATGTTATATTTTACAAATTTCATTTGAAACTTTTTCTTTTTTCTGAAAATTTCAATATTTTATCTGTCATAGGTGCGATGCGCATTAATAAACGCAACCCCTCCCGACAGCCAGGCAGTATGATGTCAGGGATAGTGCGAGAGATAACATATATAAACACTGGCCGACCTAAAATACTCTCTCGAAAATGTTGCTAGCTCTTAACTATAATGTTTAATTTACATTTACATTGATTTAAAAAATAGGGGGTATTGTCGACTCAGGCAACAATATTTTGGGGTAATGGTTAAAAAGTTCCCCCGATCGCGGTTTACTGTATATTCCCTTTAACATCTCTCTGCAAAGCGTAAATTAACTTTGTAACTCTCTGCAAATTAACTTGGCATATTTATTTAAATCTTAAGAACAGATAAAGCTATCTAACTGAAATGTATAAAAAATGGTCTTTGGTCCCTCATAGCTAGGAATAATCAATCTATAGAAACTCAGGTGTAAAAACTACTATTTTCTTGAAAGATATTTCTATTTCCCACTTATAGAGATTTTTAGACAAATATGTACTAAAATTTTCTCGTTTACCAAGCACAGTACAAAAAAATTAATGGTATTAAATTTTTTTTAATTTTTATAAATAAAGATTTTATCCGTTACCCATAAAAAAATGCAAATGGTCACCATTAATTAAAGTTAACATTGGTCGCTAGCTCTCGGTCCATAAGAGTTCATACAGGTATTTAATTTCTGACACTTTCTTTCTTTTTGTAGGAAAACAAGAATAATATTGTTGAACCCGAGCATGTTCGCAAGTTGTTTATCGGCGGTCTGGACTATCGCACCACCGATGAGTCCTTGAAGAAACACTTCGAACAATGGGGTGATATTGTCGATGTCGTTGTTATGAAAGACCCCAAAACCAAGCGATCCCGTGGTTTTGGATTCATCACCTACTCCCGCAGCCACATGGTTGATGACGCCCAATCAGCTCGACCCCATCGTGTTGATGGCCGCGTGGTTGAGCCCAAACGAGCCGTGCCCCGGCAAGAAATTGGCCGACCCGACGCCGGCGCCACCGTCAAAAAACTCTTCGTTGGAGGTCTTAAAGAAGAAATCGAAGAGAATGATTTGCGTGAATACTTCAAGACGTACGGCGAGATTTTGTCGTGCACCATCGTCACTGATAAGGAATCGGGAAAGAAACGAGGCTTTGGCTTTGTTGAATTTGACGACTACGATCCCGTTGATAAAGTTTGTTGTAAGTATTTTCTCATTGTATTTTGCCACACGAATTTCATAATTTCTGACCCCCCCCCCCCGTCGTTGTTACAGCTGGTCACATTTGTGAGACCTACCCCTCCTTAGTGTGACGTCACATTTTTCAATTTTACACCTGAAAATAATTATTGAATTAAAATAGCAGTTCCAAAATTTATTTTATTTCAATTTAAATGATTTTTTAATAAAATTAACAAAAAAATACTGTTAATTATATTAATTAAAGATCAAACTTAATCATCTTAAGTCAATGGACTTTGAACCCATTCCTTTAAACACTAACATAAAAAAAGATTTTGAAATGTGACGTCACGAAATTTAGGACCCCCACCCCCTTGTCACACTTCGTCGAGCCCCTCCCTCCCCTTAACGTGTGACGTAATTTATGGATAGTTCCTTAGATGAAAAGTAGGTTCGAGTTTATCCTGCTCATAAATTTTTGTCTGATTTACTCAGATTATTCCAAGTTCAATATTATTTGGCTATCCTAAGCAGTCCCCCTGTTGTGTATTAAGCTCTTGATGCGACTCGAGCTTACAAAAGCGTCATTGATAACATTTAGATTTATATGGAAATTGCGTAATTAAATAAAGTTAGGTTGTATTTTTAACCGAATTCAAAAAAAGGAGGAGGTTCTCAATTCGGCTGTATGTTTTTTTTAACGTTTGTTACTTGACAATTTTCGACTGGTTGTAGCGATGTTGACGATTCTTTTTTATTTGGAAGCCGGTGCTTCCTGTGTGGTCCCATTTTCATTTGACGGAAATCGTTAAACTTCTAAAAGGTTTAAAACTAAGGGATGAAATATTTACTTCATATTGGATAGCTCGATTTTGATAATTCTTTTTTTTATTGGTAGAATATAAATTTATATTAATCTCATTTCCATTTATTAAAAAAGCTCCACTCATAAGGAGTTAAAAATTAGGGATGAAATTATAAATTTTTCTAGTTAACCCGATATCGATATTTGTTTTTCTCTATTACATACATCATACCTTTAAATTGTTAATATTTCAATTTGAAGAAAAAAATCCACCCCGGATGAAAATAGGGGATGAAATAGTGACGTTCAACTAAATCATCGAATTTTGATTACTTTTTTTCTATTGGGAAGAGTTTCCACTAAGTTCTTTCATTATATTTAATTTCAAAAAAATTCAACCCTTAAGAGCAGAAGGGGATGAAGTAGTAACTTCTAACATTTAAGTGGCACTGTCTCATATGAGCAGCGCGTTTAGTAGTTTTACCTTAATTTAGTAGTTTTAATTTAATCTCTTTTCCTTGTTTTACGAAAAACTCCACTCATAAAAGGTTAGAAATTAGGGATGAGATAATAAATTTTTCCTGGCTAACCCATTTTTGATAATTTTTTTTCTATTACGTAGGACGTACCGAATTTTTTCTAATATCGAAATTGTTCACATTTCAATTTAAAGGAAAAAAATCCACCCCCCAAGAATGAAATAGTGATGTTTAACAAAATCATCAAATTGTGATGATTTATTTCTATTGAAAAGAGTATTCCACTTAGTTCTATCATTACATTTAAAAGCAAAAAATTTCAACCCTTAAGAGCAGAAGGGGATGAAGTAGTAACTTCTAACATTTAAGTGGCGCTGTCTCATATGAGCAGAGTGTTTAGTAGATTTAGCAATTTTCAAAGAAATAAAATCTGTTATCATACCTCAGATCACCAAATTGGAGAAATAAATAAAAATTATAAAAAAATGAAAAACCGACTTGAAAATAAATAAAAAATCTTAAACAAAAAATGCACTAAGATGTAAAAAAAAATTGCGTATCCTTGCAGTGTCTACAACTTACAAATTATTAGTATGATATAATGCACAACTATTGTTGTTTTTGGAGTTGGTGTCAGTCATTATCCCTATCCTCACACAATTTTTGTAATGGATCCTCGTGGGATATCCCAACGGTTTTAGATACTATTTCAGCCCACTATTTTTAGTAATAAAAGCCTTTAAGATTCTCACCATATTTCGAAAAACTTCTCTCTAATATTTATTCAACAGTTGTCTTAGCCAATTTTTCATTGCCCTTTTGGGCTGTAGACTTGGTGATCTTCTTTACGTAGGGTTCTGAACCTATGAATCCTTTTTTGCTCTAGCGTCCAAATGAGTTAACTTTTCGTTTGTTTAAAATTATGTTATGTAATTTTTTTTACTTTAGTGCAAAGATCTCACAATATTCGCGGGAAACACGTTGATGTGAAGAAAGCGTTGAGCAAAGCTGAAATTGATCGTTCCGGTGGAGGAGGAGGTGGTGGTGGCAGCGGTGGCGGCGGCGGTGGTGGTGGTGGTCGATCCGGAGGCCGTGCCGGCGGTGGCGGTGGCCGCGGTAACCAAAATGGAGGATGGGGTGGTAATCGTGGCGGCGGCGGTGGCGATTGGAACGGTGGCAATCAGGGCGGGTAAGTTCGTTGGGGTTATGGAGCCAATTTCTATTTGGTAGATTCTCTAATTTTTCCAGACCAAATAATAGGTATAACAACGGCGGCGGTGGTATGGGCGGTGGATGGGGTGGCAACTTTGGCCCATGGGACAAACAGTACGCCCCGAACGATTGGGACAACGGCCCTAGCAATAACTACAACGGAGGCGCCAGTGGCGGCGGTGGCAACTGGAGCAATGATAGCTTCGGCGGCGGCTATCAACAAGGCTTTGGCGGTGGCCCCATGAGAAATCAATTCAACCAAAATAACCGGGCTGCTCCATACGGTAAGTGCACTTTGAAAATTTTTATTCAACCTTAACATAGCCAATATTTTCTTGATTTTGAAAAATCAGATAAATCATTTATAGATATTTAAACCTTGAATTACATTCTTGTCTATACAAGTTGTCTATACAGCGTCGGCGCGAGGTGGGTTCAGCACGTACTCCAGAACCCGGTCCAGCGCTCCCAAAACCCCACATTCACGCCATATCACACGAAAATTAATAAAAATCGAAATAATTGTAAATGGGAGAAATGTATTTAATGCATCTTAAATAATAAAGCGATTCCGGATTTATGTATATTAAATATTTGCAGTTCGAATTTTAAATACTTGTAACAAAAATTTTATATTGTGTGGTACACATTTAGTACATTTACGTTCTCTATCTCTTTTTTTGATTTGTTTGAAGCGACCCAAAAATAGTTTACGCCGGCCCTGTGTCTATTATTATAAGTTAAAGGGGTATTCTAGTCTAGAGGCCCGAATTTCGAGCGTTATTTGGCAATTGATAAAAAAAAGCATTTAATAGTCTTACTATCCATTTTTATTTATCATTTGTTTATTTATATTCAGAGACTACACAAAATTAATTTCATTTTTTTTAAATTGAGATATGCGTCCTTGAAGTAGAGGGGGAAAAAAAGACCGTGTCCTCGTCGCCATGATTTCTACCTTTGTGGTCATCTGAAAAATAAAAGAAAGATGGCTTCCTAATGAGTACGAAGGTCGATTTTTTCACTAAATTTTTTAACTTTGTCGAATTTTTTAAAAATACTGCAAATTTTCATTTTTTGTTGGTTCATGCGATAGTAAGTTATTTAAAGAACATTCATGCCAAATTTCAACAAAAAGTTACTCGGCTGATTAGAACTTGAGATATTGTGGCTAACGCATCGAAAAAAGTAGTTTCGAGAAAAACGTGTTTAAAGTTTTACGTCAAGTCTCAACCGGTCTAGTTGCCACGACACTAAAACGGCTATAACTTCAACTGCAACGTTACAACTTTTTGAGATTTTCGACCTGCTAAACCGAACTCGTATCTCGAATTTCGCTCGTAACTCAAAGCAAAAAAATCATTCGCTCGTCGGCTCGTCTCTTGAAAAACTCGTATGTCGAGATACCACTGTAGTTTAAAAACAGCCGTTTAATAATACCCTAACACTCAATGTAAATCAAAAACTAAGAAAATTTGTTCTGGTTTTGTGCGGTTTATAAAAGAACGATCACGACCCTTAGGGACTGTTCATAAATTAGGTAAGGCATTTAGGGGGGGGGGGTAGACTGAATATTATCAATTTTTTATAACGGAAAGGGAGGGGGGTAGACAATCTGATTTTACGTATGATTTTTAATTGAAATTTTTACTATTTTGCACTAAGAATCGCTTTGATTAAACGGTGATTTTATTATACATCTTAATTTTTTACGAAAATTTCTTATGAAGTCGAAGGGGGACTAGTTTTAATCTTTTGCTTTCTTATAATGGGGGGGAAGGGTTTAAATAAGCCTCAAAAACGTCTTACGTAATTTATAATTTATTAATTCGTTTAACATTAAAATTCTATTAAACGAAAAGCGTATGCAACAAAGATATACGTCGAATAACCAAGTTGCCGTATTTCATATATTTCAATGTCTCAATTGATTATTATTTAAATAAACACAAAATACAGTGGAACCTCGACATACGACTTTAATTCGTTCCGCAACCTTGCTCGTAAATTGATTTACTCGTATCTCGAAGCACATGAATGTTTCGGAAATAAGTTAGGCAATTGTCATTAAAAAAATCAGATGCACGACCTGTTGCAACTTTTTCTGGGTGTTTATGCTGCTAAACCGAACTCGTATCTCGAAAAACTCGTATGTCGAGGTATCACTGTAAAACCTTTTAACGAGTAAAATTTAAAGAAGAAATTCACAACCACTCAAACTACTCGGCACGATTTGGTCTAATCTCTTATTTTCACATTCCTTTGAAAATAAGAGAAAAGTATTCGTGCTAAATTAAACGAAAGGACAATTCATTTATTTAGAAATGAAAAATTTTTAAGCATAGAATTTTACTTTTGAACATTCCCCCCACACACGCAATAGTGTTAAGTTAAATAGCAAGAGGCAAAAAGCTAATTGGATTTATTTTAAAAAAGGTAAAAATACAGGAGGCGGCCCTGGTGGCGGTTACGGAAACAACGCCGGCGGTGGCAACTTCAACCAGGGTGGCGGCGGTGGCCAAGGCGGCGGACCTGGACGGCGATTTTAAAAACTTTTAACCCAATAACTTAATTTATGTAAGTATAATTTCCGTATGTTGATTTTTATTTTATTTTTTTTTTAATTGTAAAGAACATCCTGACCTTTGAAAAAACGACAATTTATTGAAACAAGACAGAGATAGTTTTAGTTTTGATGTAGTAAGAAACGAATAATGGATCCAAATGGTATTATTATTCTTTGTTTTTTTATTTATTTTGATTTTCTCTCTCACTCTAATTTGTTTGATATTCGAAATAAGTTTAACTAATAATTTTTACCTTTTTTTTAACCTTTAGGTTTCCCTTTTCATCACTAGGCAGAAAGAAAAATTGATACAGAATGAGAAAGGCAAGAGACAGGAAAGAGGCAGGCAGGCTAGTAGTTGTATTAGCGACTTGTCACATACGTCAGAATCAGGCACTATAGTGGTCAGGAACTCTCAGACAGGCAACGTGTTTCATTTAACATATAGTGAACATTTTTTCTTTCTTCTTCAAGTGACCTCTCATTATATATATCAATAAGGAAACTTAACAAATAGAAAGTGTTTTGTGTTTTCTTTTTGTCATTTTAAGAAATTTTACAAAAAAAAAAAAAATAATGATGTACAAAAAAACGGTGTTTGTAATAACTGTTTAGACTTACATTCAACAATTTGTATTTAGGTTATTTTTGTATGTAATCGTGAAACATGAAAATATGTAGGAAACATTTTTAATTTTTCCAATTTTTTTTGTCTCTTCTTAATTTAGTAAGTTTATATCATTTAAGTAAATTTTTTGTAATATGTGACGAAGAAATAACGCTGAAAATCGCTTTATTTATATATATAAATATAAAAAATTAATTTAAAAATCGTTCTGACTTTTTAAAAATACCAGACTTAGGTTTTATTCAGCAATAGGCTAATTGTTCATAAATCGAGTTTCATGTCACACTGGGTCACATTGGTGCTAAGTCATACAATTCATTAGGATTTCGCACGTTCGTTAGACCTTTGTTGCAAATTGTTAGCCGCACATCAAAAAATTGCCAGAGTTTTTAGAAAGTCAGAAAAGTTTTTTTTTATTCGACAAAAAACGATTCAGTTTAATTAAGGAAATGCAAATATTTTTTTTTTTTTTAAATTTCAAATTTTTTTAGTTTAAATCGGAACGAGACAGTATTCCAAAAAATAAGAATATACAAAAATAAAACATTGTAAATTTTAACATTTAAGAAATATCTGTCCAGAACATTTAATAGTATATTTAAATATTTAATAATAATTAGGCTGGAGAAACAACTCTTGTTGTCCCAAATCCAATTTTTAATATATTAAGACTTGTGTATGCCGTCGAAAAAATTAAAAGAACTTAAAAAAAAAATATGATAATGTTAGTTTTTT
This sequence comes from Sisyra nigra, assembly GCA_958496155.1. NCBI lineage: Eukaryota > Metazoa > Arthropoda > Insecta > Neuroptera > Sisyridae > Sisyra > Sisyra nigra. Next base: position 38,809,362 of record OY292318.1, read on the forward strand.
TTTTATTTAACGCTGTATTGTGCAAGTAGAAGAGATAATAGAACGTTGGATGTTAGACATAAATTTTACTATGAAACATTTTTAAAACCTCAAATATCGTTAAGTTAAAGGACATTTTTTCCTATGTAACGTTTAACCAACTCCCATCTCAAAGATGCAGGTTTGAAATATTATTGCGTACTTAATCATTTATTAACACCCCTCTTTAAAATACCACTTTCCTTTTTAGTCGTGCTTTCGATGAAAATAAAATCATTGTTCATTGATGATAACAAAACATGCGCAGTCAGAATAATTATGTTTAATGCATGACTCGTACAATGTTAGATTTTATTTTCATCATCATTTATTATTGAGAAAGAAAAGTTAGTATCAGCAATAATCGCTTATCAAAGTAAGGTTGATAACAGAAAATTGTAGTTTTAAAAAATCAAAGATTTTTTTTTTCAAAAATTATACCGATAATATTTATGTTAATTATATTTTCAGTGGCAAAATCATCTTAATGTCTTAGGCTATCTCGACGGTTACGCCCACGACGTCTGCGCTTCAATATGCCAAAAACGTGCATAACGCTTTAAAAATTTGCTGGGTAGGCAATCTCAAAACGTCACTGGCTTCTGATATTTTGAAATTTTAATCAATTATTAAAAATTATAGGGTATAATTGAAAAATAATATTAACTAAACAGCTTTCTACTTTTAATTTTATATTTGCCTTATACTTTTTTTATCGTCTTGAAGTTTTTATTTTTTTTTTATGTTTCATCAATATTTCTGTCCGTAGCGACCGTCGAAACCCAGAAAAACATCTTAGACTTTCATTGGGATTTGAACCCAGAACCACTGGTGTATAAGACAACTATCTAGTCCACCACGCCACCAAGTGACCTCTCTTGAATTTTTATCTTACAATATTTTATTATTTTTCACCAATTCTATTAATTTCTCTTCAAAATCTATTTTAATTTATCAAATTTTTGCAGTTACACATTTTTAAAATGACAGATACAATTGACATTTGGGCTACGTCAAAAGTTCAAGTAGATTCAACTTTGAAGCGTCGTGAGCGTACCGTTCGTCGCGTCGCCGCCGCCATTTCTATGGAGTTCTATTTACTTATTTTTGACATATTTTACCATCACCGTCGTGGACGTCGAATTTAACTCAGACATAAAGAAAAATAATTGCAATGTTGTCTTACAGAATTTTTAGTTCGTTAGTAAAAAGGCTTTAATTTCATCGTTTATTGATTACAACAAACATGGAAGAAGGATGTTAGAATATATCTTACGATAAGATCTGAATCGAAAATTGGTAACTTACATTATTTCCTACTTAAATTTTTTGTATACAAAATTTGGTATAACAAAATACTATAGTGGAAAGAGTTAAACGCTTGAAAAGATATACCGCATATTTACATTTTAACTTGGACAATTTTAAAAACAATTTCTTTGTACTTACTTAAAAAAGTTCACTGCTTAATCGAGAGTAGTATAAAAAAGAAAACTTAAGATCTGTTTTAGGGGAAAAGAAAACCGTACATTGTACCGTACGTCGTGCATGCATCACGTGTAGGTTATAATTTGTATAATACTTTCCGAAAATTTCTGAATATCATTTGCATCAATTTTAATTTCACGATTTTACTGATCGATTATCTCGATGAAAAAGGACTAATGATGAGGGCGTTTCGTTTTGAATTTTTCACTGTTTCGTTGCCATAACGATGTGGAACACCAGTTGTGTATTATTGTTGTTTTTCCTTTTCCAAGGAATCGATTCTAAAAATTACTCGTGCATCCTTAAAATTGTAGATACGACCTTCAAAGCCGATTTCACCACTTTAAAAAAGTTACTGTTTTGATTGTTATTTTTGTCTCTGGTTTATGGTGGTGAATCCATGTTTCCTCCGATGTTATAAATCGGTCTAAAAATTCATCCAGATTCCGATAAAAAACGCCAAAATAGTTTCACACTCAAGTATATGCTTTTTTTCCATTTTGAGTAAACGCAGCAGCCATCTTGTAGAAAGCTTTTTCACGCCTCAATTTGTAGTGTTAAATTGAAAACAGCCCCATGTGATATGTTTATGGTCTCTACTGGATATCCCGAACGATCTTTTGTTGATCCACGTTTAAATTCATTAACTTCATTTTATAAACAATGGCAAACGCAAGGGCAGATGTAACCGGAACTTCATCCAACTAAGCTTTGATTTCTTTCGACGTTAAGACTTTATAATAGAAATGTTTTAGGATCTCTTCAAATTTACTCTTTTCATTTTTTAAATAAATATACCAAAATTCTGTACTTCAACCGACAATAACAATTAAACGACGTGATCTAGAAACGTAAAAATTTTCTACTGAATAATGATACTTTCGAAAGTCTTTTTATAACGACTTTAGAATGATTCTCGTAAATATTTAAAAAAATCTTGACACCAAAAGTGGAATGGCATAGACAAATTAGCTCGGGGAAAATTTTTACGGCGCCCTTATTACAGTGACAACGCCCCCATAGCGCCACGACCATAGTCCAGGGACCACTTGATCAGAATATTTTCCTAGCAAAACAAATTTTTTGTCAAAAACTTTTAGGTTTTACACGACAAAAAATTATTTTGCTCTTTAACACTTTCGCGTTTATTGAGTTGTTTATGCAGGTTAGAACTTGTTGTCATGGGTGGGATTCTTTTACGACAGGTACAGTTTCCCTTAATTTTAGTACGGCGGTTCAAACACATGGCAAAACAATGTTCAGTTGGTTCTTGCAGTTTGTTAGGTCGGTTAGGTAGGTAAAATTGATTCCAACCAATGGTTCCGAAGTTCCCGATTGATACCGAGGATTGGCGATAATAAAAAAAATGGCTGTCTGTAAAGTCGGTTTACGGACGATAGTTTTACGTGATAACGTCATAAAGAAAAATTGATGAAAAATTGCATACTTTTATGAATTGAATTATTATCACTGAATTATCATTATTTTATATAATACGAGGAGGGAGTTAATTGAATTTTACATTTAAATGTATTAAAAATAAATAAATAAAATCAAATCAAATTGCGTGCACCTATTTAAAAATTGCCGACACTAGCGCTCCTATGAATGAACCGTCGTACTAATACCAAAAAAGCACCGCAGTTTAACACTGAGTGTCCCACTCATGTTTTGTCTCATTCTATGATTGAACAATTATTTCAATCCTGCTTTTAAGTGTCCGCGAATGCGTTAAAAGTGATAAATCAAATATCCCATCAAAATATCTTGGTTACCAAACGTATTGTTTCTATGCCACCTATTGGCGCAGTGGTTAGAGCAATTATTCAGCTCTCTCCGCTTCATTCGTCAAGTGGTACTGGGTTCGATCCCCGTTGAATCCTAGACCTAAAATATATATTGAAGACTGGACACTAATAATGGACTAAGTGTCGGCAACAAAAAATTGAGTTAGACCCGAAAAAGCAAGCTGCAAATAGCCATTGCCAACAACCTTAAAGGCGGGATAAATGCCATGATCATTAATAGTACAGTGGTACCTCGACATACGAGTTTAATTCGTTCCGCAACCTTGCTTGTATCTTGAATTTTATCTTTTATCTCTATTAAAAAGATCAGATGCACGATCTGTTGCAACTTTTTTCGAGACCTTCGACCTGCTAAACCAAACTCGTATCTTAAATTTTGCTCGTAACTCAAAGCAAAAAATCACTCGTTCGTCGCCGGGTCGTATCTCGAAAAACTCGTATGCTGGGGCACTTGTATGTCGCGGTACCACTGTAACTCACTTTTTTTTGGCGCTTAGCCCTTAATTGATGCCCAGTCTTCAATTGACTAACAGAAATTCTTAAGATATGATCTTAGATGCTTCCCATTATTTTTAACAGGTGTTTTTTTTCTGAAGTAGCAATTAAATACTTAGGGGTCATCCATAAATCACGTAACACACTATACGAGGGGGGAGGAATATGCCTTATGTTATGTACAGTTAAAGTTAATATAATAGTAAGTCATATACATGGCGTTACATAGGAGAATGAAAAGGTTCGAAAAGCGTATGGATGGCCCCCTTATAGCAAACACGTGAAAGCTGTGAGAATATTTAAAATTTCAAATTACCTAATAAAATTAATTGGATAAAATAAACGTATTAAAATTGCAAAATTTTTGCACAAGTCTTCTAGTACTATTAATTATTAAACAGATTGAATATTAACGATTTTTTTCATAAGAAAATTTTGTCGAATCCACGTTTATATATCTCTTAAACTAAAAGTATATTTAACGTAGAACCTATATCAAGATGTGAACATTAAGTTTAAATAGAATCAAAATGAAGAATGTTGCGAATTTTCAGTATATTTTATTTCAGGTGTATAGAAAGGTGAAGACAAATTGAAGATATTTAGCTTTATTTAAACAAAACAAAAAAAAGTTTAAACACTTGGTGAGAGCTTTTTTAGGAGCTAGACAATTATAAACTATAATAAATAGGCAGGCAAAAGGTAACTATACGTAATCCGAGTACAGGTATCTATAATTTTATTTAAAACTAGATTTCGATTTTAGTTACTTTAAACAACAACTTTTAGCCCCCCCACCACGATTTTTGTTTTTTCATCTCCCGAAAAACCAATTTGATTTTATTTCTTCAAAACTCGTCTTAACTTGTTTCTTTTATCCCATGTTCTGCATGATTTATTAAATTTTCTAATTAAATCTTTGTTATTTTTATGTTCTACGTCCAATTACATCGATTTGGAAGCACATTAACACACGATCTCTATAACGGTCCAGGTGAGTAATTGTGAAAAATGTGTCTTGTATATTTTCAACGAAACAAAAAAATAAAAATTTCTTTTTCAAATCAAGACATGACTTTCAATTTTCCCGTTTTTCCCGACCAAATGAACTTTTTTTTTATAGGAACAAATTTATTGTTATCGATTCACACGGTCAAGTGATCGCGTCTTAATCAAAACGTCTAATGAAAGGAATGAAGAAAATGTGAAGAAGATGAGAAATTTCGCCTCGATGAGTTCGAGAAAATTTCCTTGCATTTCACGTATTACGAATTGATGTTTAAATATGGAATATTAACTAGGGTGGATCTAAGCAGAAATAACATCCCCATTATTTCCACTTATCTCGTTTTTGTGTTAAGGTAGAAGAGAAAAAAAAAATATAAACTACAAACAATTAAGCATTGTGATGATTGCGGGAATTAAACCAGATGCTTATGTGTTAGTATTAAAATAAAAAAAAAACGTCCTGTTGTAAGCAAACAAGACAAGGGGGAGGCCTTCCCCTTTTTAACATCGAAATCCGTTTCGACATGGACGTACCGAAAAGGGGGTAGTTATAAGACCTAATGTAAGCAAAGAGAAGTTTTTTTAATATTTAAAATCCTTGACATGAGCGTCGCGGGGGGGGGGGGTCTCCATTTTAATCGTACGTTTTTTATCCCTAAATATTGTTTTATGAAATTATAAATGAAGTAATACTTAAGCCTCACAAACTTTTTCATTTTTGTATTAATATCCCCCCCTCCCCACTAAATCTAGGAAAACCCTAAATTTGCTTAGTTTGGACATAGTAAATCGTTGGGAACAAAATCGCAATATAATTTAATAGTCTAAAATCTCATCATGATTCTTAACCATTTTGTCGCGGCACTTTTGAGTACCGCGAAATTCTTGAAGTGGACCACCAAATACCAAATGTTTCAAACAATAAAATTTATTTTGTATGTACTTTTTAATACAGAAAAGCTCTGGGTTCTGTCTGTTTTGAAGTACATATAAATAAATTTAATTTGCATTGAAAATTTTAATTACAAACTACAGTGGTACCTTGACATACGAGTTTAATTCGTTCCGCAAACTTGCTCGTATCTCGAATTTTATCTTTTATCTCTATTAAAAAGATCAGATGCACGACCTGTTGCAACTTGTTGAGACCTTCGATCTGCTAAACCGAACTCGTATCTCGAATTTCGCTTGTAACTCAAAGTAAAAAATCACTCGCTCGTATCTCGAAAAACTCGTATGTCGAGGTACCAATGTATTTTACCCTGTGTATTAAAAAGTGCGTTTCACTTAACGCTCACTGCGTTTGTAATTGTTTCAAATAGTTGTACCGTGTGTACATTGTTATTGGCTTGGCTTAAAAATTAAAACTTTGATTCTAGTTCATACGAATGAACTAGGTTTTACTGTAGTTGATAATTTTCAACCGGCTTCAAAAAAAAAAGTGGAGGTTCTCAATTCGACTGTTTTTTTTGTTTGTTACCTCACAATTTTCGACTAGGTGAACCGATTTTGATAATTTGTTTTTTAATTTGTAAGTTGGTGCTTCCCGTGTGATCCCATTCTAATTTCAAGGAAGGCGTTCACTTCTAAAGGGTTTCAAAACTAAGGGATGAAATATTAACTTCTTATTGGGTAGCTCGACGTTGATAATCTTTTTGTCTTGGTAGAACATAATTTTATATTAATCTCATTTCCATTTAAAAAAAACTACTTTCATAAGGGGTTAAAAATTAGGGATGAAATTATAAATTTTTCCTGGCTAACTCGATTTCGATATTTTTTTCTATTACATACATCGTACCTTTAAATTGTTCAAATTTTAATTTGAAGAAAAAAATCAATCCCCTAAAGATGAAAATAGGGGATGAACTAGTGACGTTTAACTGAATCATCGAATTTGATGTTTTTTTTTCTATTGGAAAGAGCATTCCATTTAGTTCTTTTGTTACATTTAGAAGCAAAAAATTTCAACCCTTAAGAGCAAGAGGGGATGAAGTAGTAACTTTTAGCATTTAAACGCGTTGTCTCATATGAGCAGCGCGTTTAGAAGGTTTACTCATATTCAAAAAAATGAAATCAGTTATCAAACTTTAGATCACCAAAAATCGAGAAATAAATAAAAATTATAACAAAATGAAAAGCCGACTTCAAAATAAATAAAAATCTTAAACAAAAAATGCACTAAGATGTAAAAAAAATAATTGCGTATCCTTGCAGTGTCTATAACTTACAAATTATTAGGATGATATTATGTACAACTATTGTTATTTTTGGAGTTGGTGTAAGCCAAGGAAATAACTATAACGGTTCATTAGTAAAATGGTTTAGTTGGTTATTGGTATTTTGTAGTTTAAAGTCGCTAGATGTTGTCACAGTTCAATTTTAAATTGTATAAAAGTTCATTTGAAAAATAAATTTCTAAAGGTATTCTCGTTTATTGCTAAGTACCAATATAGTCGTATTTCCTTGGCTGACACCAACTCCAAAAAAAACAATAGTTGTACATTAAATCATTCTAATAATTTGTAAGTTGTAGACACTGCAAAGATACGCAATTATTTTTTGTTATAATTTTTATTTATTTCTCTATTTTTAGTGATCTAAAGTTTGATAACTGATTTCATTTCTTTGAATATGAGTAAATTTACTAAACTTGTGCGAATAAAAAAAGAAAAAAATAACCATTATAAAGTTCGTATTCATCCAATTTTTTTAAAGCTTTGCCCCCACACTTACAAATTGGGTACGTCCATGTCTTTCGGAATTATATTATAACAAACATATGGTATGATAACGTGACCTGTGGTCGGATTGCACTGAAAATTACCCAAGAAAACCATCATGTGATGATGATGATGGGGTGTACTCCATTGAGAATTTGTCTCAAATGAAAAGGTACCCAATCTGATATTTTTAAGCTCATTCTCTCGTGTCCCTGTCTCCTTTTCAGATCGTTGATAAATTAAGATGAAACTTGTTGGAGCGATCTCTTTTTACACATCAACGAATGGATCTTCATCACGATATCATCGTCATTCAATACCAGCACGTTTCATATTTTTCATGAAAACGGTAACATTGACTTAATTTTCATCAGGTTCATGTAAAACACTCATAAAATGTTTCAAACGGGAGAGGATTGAAAAAAAAATACAACACACAATTAAAAATGAAGATGTGATTATTTGATTATAACATTTACTTGGTATTAATCGCCCCCCTTTTCATTCAGCGCTCTTTTCATCGTGGTTTCAATGAATTATTAAATGTCTCGTAATTATGTAATATAAATTATCATTTCATCAGATAATAAAATGAATTATATGGACAAGTTATTTGGGACTTAGTTTTTTTTTTTTAATTGTAATTTATTAAATGATCGTTAACATGCAATGTTGTGTATTGCTACAAATTAATTGATATCATTTAAATTGTTGGAATAATTTTTTTATAATAATTTATATTTTGAAAATCCATATTTGAAGATTGGGCATCAATAATGAGCTATAGGTCAGTCAAAATCAACAATAAATTCGCAAAACATGATGTATTTCTGATTTTTTAACCGACTTCAAAAAAGGAGGTGGTTCTCAAATCGACTGTATTTTTTTTTTTTATGTTTGTTACCTCAGCATTTCCGACTGGGTGGAGCGATTTTGATGATTCTTTTTTTATTTGAAAGCTGGTGCTTCCCGAATGGTCCCATTTTAATTTGAAGGAAATCGTTCACTTTTAAGGGGTTGAAAACTAAGGGATGAAATATTAACTTCTTATTGGATAGCTCGATTTTGATAATTGTTTTTTTGTTTGAAAGCTGGTGCTTCCCGAATGGTCCCATTTTAATTTGAAGGAAATCGTTTACTTCTAAGGGGTTGAAAACTAAGGGATGAAATACTAATTTCTTATTGGATAGCTCGATTTCGATAATTCTTTTTTTATTTGAAAGCTAGTGCTTCTCGTGTGATCTCATTTTAATTTGAAGAAAATCTTTCACTTTTAAAGGGTTGAAAACTAAGGGATGAAATATTAACTTCTTATTGGATAGCTCGATTTTGATATTTTTTTTTATTTGAAAGCTGGTGCTTTCCGTGAGGTACAGTTTTAATTTGAAGGAAATCTTCCACTTCTAAGGGGTTGAAAACTAAGGGATGAAATACTAACTTCTTATTTTATAGCTCGATTTTGATAATTTTTTTTTATTTATAGAACACAACTTTAAATTAATCTTCTATCCATTAAAAAAAAAAACTCTACTCATGAGGTGTTAAAAATTAGAGATAAATAATATTATAAAATTTTCCTGGCTAACCCGATTTTGATAATTTTGTTTCTATTACGTACAACGTACCTTTAAATTGTTCATATTTCAATTTAAAGAAAAAAAATCCACCCCCTAAGGATGAAAATAGGAGATGAAATAGTGACATTTGAAATTTGACTGAATCATCGAATTTTGATAATTTTTTTTCTGTTGGAAAGAGTAATCCACTTAGTTTTGTTATATTACATTTAAAAGCAAAAAATGTCAACCCTTAAGGGCAAAAAGGGATGATGTAGTAACTTTTAATATTAAACGGCGCTGCCTCATATGAGCAGCGCGTTTGGAAGGTTAACCATTTTTAAGAAAATAAAATCAGTTATCAAACTTCAGATCACTAAAACGCGAAAAATAAATAAATATTATAAAAAAATGAAAAACTGACTTCAAAATATATATAAATTCTAAAACAAGAAATGCACTAAAAAGTAACAAAATAATGACGTATCCTTGCAGTGTCTACAACTTACAAATGATTAGGATGATACAATGTACAACTATTGTTATTTTTGGAGTTGATGTCAGTCAAGAAAATAAACATTAATGGTAATTTGTAAAAATTGTAAAAAGGTTTAGTTTTTGGTATTTTGTAGTTTAAAGGTCGCTAGATATTGTTACAATTCGAGTATATTGTTTAAAAGTTCATTTGAGAAATAATTTTCATAAAGTATTCTCGTTTTTTGCTAAGTACCGATATAGTCGTAGTTCCTTGGCTGACACCAACTCCAAAAATAACAATAGTTGTACATTGTATCATTCTAATAATTTGTAAGTTGTAGATACTGCAAGGATACGCCATTATTTTGTTACTTTTTAGTGCATTTTTTGTTTTAGAATTTATATATATTTTGAAGTCGGTTTTTCATTTTTTTATAATATTTATTTATTAGTATGTTGTTTGGACCCATTAAAGCTATGTATTCTTAAGTTTGCAACTTTCAAAAATTTGTGGAAATATTTTTATAAAGGAAAAACCGTGAAAATTTTGGACTTGTTTCAGATTCTGGTTGGTATCAAGTAATCTATGCATTTTTATTCAAAATTTTTGTTCTCCGATTTGTGCTATCTGCTCTGGGGAAATGTGCAAAACTGCAATGAAGAGGACGACCGTGACTAGTCTCAAATAAACCTTGACGTTCCACCAATACTGAAGTACCCACCAAAATTCGATTTCCCCTTATATGGGTTCTCTAAAATTTTGATAGATCTACGAGGCTCACAGGTCCCTCTTTGCACTTAATTTAAAGCTAATTAAATTATCTACAAATTATATTCTAATAATTTCTTCTCGTAGAATCAACGGTTTCGACGGAACTTCAATCTAAAAAAGGTCAAAACCTGAAATTTTCAATTTTTGAAAAAACTGGCCTATTATAAAAAAGTGCCGTAACTCAGTAACCCATTAACGTGCAGAGTTCCGGTTGGGCTTAATTCGTCACAAATTTGATGCTCTTAAAAATCGTTCAGAACAGCTTTTGAATAAAAATGCATAGATTACTTGATACCAACCAGAATCCGAAACAAGTCCAAAATTTTCACGGTTTTTCCTTTATAAAAATATTTCCACAACTTTTTGAAAGTTGCAAACTTAAGAATACATAGCTTTAATGGGTCCAAACAACATACTAAAAAATCAGAAATACATCATGTTTTGCGAATTTATTGTTGATTTTGACTGGCCTATATAGTTATAGTAGATTTAGATGGTAGGAAAAGGACAATACGAAAATTGTATGCTTTTTAGTTTCGAGCTATGTTCGTCAATCATCGTTTTGTAATCGTTTTTTTTTCGTGTAATAGAAATTTTAGAAATTCAAAAATATCTGCATAATATCGACGATTTTAATCCAATTAAGATGAACTTGTTTTTCGACCTTGGTCAAATCTTCACCGAAGAAATGAGAAGTTTTGATTCAAATTTTAAAACATTTTTGAATAATACATTTTATTTGGATCATTCCATTTAATAAAAATCAACTTTTCAAGGGGAGTTCTCGCAGATTTTTTCCTAAATCTCACCAAGTAATTGTCAGCATTATAATAACGACTGGAATTGTTGTATTTATTATCTCTTCAATGAAAATTAACTATAGAAAATGCAGTCTTTTGTTAATTTAAGAGGAAAATTTAAAGTTAAACACATGAAAATCTCCAAGATATCTTCAAGTTCAATATTCTAAAATTTAAAGTAATACCTCGTTTATCCGAGATAATGTGGGGAAGAGGTACCTCGGATAAGCGAAAACTCGGATTACACGGAAGAAATAATTCAATTTTTTTCTGTTTTTCAAATATTTTTTTTTTTAATTCTCTTTTAGCATTTTTTAATATTTTACTGTAAAAACAATTCAAATTATTTTTTCTTAAATTTTATTAAACATATCTTATACAAAATAATTCCCCGTATTAGCTATAACCTTTTGCCACCTTTTTTTCAAATTTTTCAAATCATCTATGCCCTTTTTATAAAATTGAGCGTTTTTTGACTGAATATAGTCTGAAAGGGCCGTTTTCAATTTCTTCTAAAGAATCGAAAGTTTGATTCATTTGAAAATGTTCCATAGAACGAAATATTTAAGGGGGTATTCTAGTCTAGGAATTTAAAAAAATCGAAATTTTTTTTTTTTTTTTTTGATTTTGGTAGACCATAATTTAAATTTATCTCATTTTAATTTTTATAAAAAACAACTTATAAAGGGGTTAAAAATTAGGGATGAAATTATAAATTTTTCCTGGCTAACTCGATTTCGATATTTTTTTCTATTACATACATCGTACCTTTAAATTGTTCAAATTTTAATTTGAAGAAAAAAATCAATCCCCTAAGGATGAAAATAGGGGATGAACTAGTGACGTTTAACTGAATCATCGAATTTGATGTTTTTTTTTTCTATTGAAAAGTGTATTCCACTTAGTTCTTTCATTGCATTTAGAAGCAAAAAATTTCAACCTATAAGATCAAAAGGGGATGAAATAGTAACTTTTAACATTTATTAACGCTGCCTCATATGATCAGCGCGTTTAATAGGTTTACCCATATTCAAAGAAATAAAATCACTTAACAAACTTCAGATCACTAATTATCGAGAAATAAATAAAAATTATAACAAAATGAAAAACCAACTTCAAAATAAATTAAAAATCCAAAACAAAAAATGCACTAAAAATTAAAAAAAAAATTGCGTATCCTTGCAGTGTCTACAACTTACAAATTATTAGGATAATATAATGTACAACTATTGTTATTTTTGGAGTTGGTGTCAGCCAAGGAAGTAAATATTAATGTTCATTTGTAAAAAGGTTTAATTAGTTATTGATATTTTGTAGTTTCAAGGTCGCTAGATATTGTCACAATACTAGTACATTGTATAAAAGTTCATTTGAAAAATACATTTCATAAGGTATTCTCGTTTATTGCTAAGTACCAATATAGCCGTAATTCCTTGGCTGACCAAACTCCAAAAATAACAATAGTTGTACATGAAATCATCCTAATAATTTGTAAGTTGTAGACACTGCAAGGATACGCAATTATTTTTTTACTTTTTAGTGTATTTTTTGTTTAAGATTTTTTATTTATTTTCAAATCGGTTTTTCATTCCGTTAAAATTTTTTTTTATTAAGAATTTTCCTTCAAATTTTGCGTTTTATCGTTCAAAAATGATTGATTAAAGATCTGTTTGAGATGACCCTAAGACCGTACATATACGGTACAATTACAAACTCGACGGTTTTACTTGCATCTCAAACAAAGACTTCAGTAGACATAATTAATATTTTTTTTAGATACTAGTTATTTTTTATTGACTGATCTATGTTCAGAATTAAGGCTATAAAATGACACAAATGCTGAGCATAGATCAGAGTACCTGATAAAACCGTATTCTAAGGCGAAACGTCGCGAACTGATATTCTTGGTGCATTTATTTGAAAAATCCCGATCCTTTACCCCTCTAATTACATCAATCAAACAGACTTTATAGTACGAGAGCTAGCGACGTCGTAAAAAAAAAGAATTTTAGTCGACCAGTTTTTATATATGTTATCTTGCGCACTATCCCAGACATCATACGGGTTGTCTGGCTGTTGGAAGGGGTTGCGTTTATTAGTGCGCATCGCACCTATGACAGGTAAAATATTGAAATTTTCAGAAAAAATAAAGTTTCAGGTGAAATTTGTAGAAAATAACATTTTACATAAAAAATGTCCTGTGACTAATTTTTGTAAGGTGGCTAGTTTGCCCGCTACAAGCTTGTAAAACATGTCGGCACAACGGCTGTATCTCTGAACGGTCGGCCACTCAAATGACGTCACGTCGAGCCAGCCTTTTCAAGCTTGTAGCGGGCAAACTATCCACTTTACGAAAATTAGTCACTGGACATTTTTTAAGTAAAATGGTATTTTCTACAAGTTTTATCTAAAACTTTATTTTTTCTGAAATTTTCAATATTTTACCTGTACAGGTGCGATGCGCACTAATAAACACAACCCCTCCCGACAGCCAAGCAACCTGTATGATGTCCTGGATAGTGCGATAGATTACATATATAAAAACTGGTCGACCTAAAATACTCTCTTGAAAACGTTGCTAGCTCTTAGACTATTAGATGAACATTTTCCAAGAACCGAACTGTAACTATTTATACTATCTTCTACTGACCTTATATTATCTTTACTTAGGTACCTAGAGGCTAGAGTATTAAACAATAAATCACTTGGTCACATTTAAACATTTTTTATTGTCACTTTCCATTTAAATATAACAAATAAATAATAATAATAATAATAATTATAGTTTAATCTCTCACAAAATGATTCTCTCGTTCGCCTTTCAAATCGACTCGTTTCGTTCCTATCAACTTATTAAAATTACTAATTGCATTCGTGCCATAGTCAAAGGCGTTAAATTTTTCCTCCGCTACCATTGTCGCGTTCGAAAAATTCGCCTTCGTCGCCAAATCGAAATGCGAACAATTCGCCGCAATTTTCGCACTATTACCCAAAACAGCATTGGAACTCGTCGCGACGCAAATCGGACAATATAAACTATTGTTGTTTAAAATCGATGTCGATTTTGCGACAACACTTCGTCCATAAGAAACAACCGTCGACGGTACAAATCCTGGTGGAGTAGGTTGTAGTAAACCAGTTGCCAGAGCCATGTTTCTAAATTAAAAAAAAAAAAATATTTAAATTTAAACGGGCTTTATTTGTATTGGATGATTTTATCTTGATTGGGGATTTATTCGTTTTAAAACGCGTCTAATCTCCGATTTAAGGTAATTGTTAAACGCTTTATATTCAATTTGAGATCGTAATCGAAGCGTGTAGTGTGCATCCCTTATTTGGCGACCCTCTCGTTCCCTAAGCCCATTCATTCACGAGAGTAATTGAATAATTGAAACGATAACAATCCCAACTTGCCTGCATTGTTGATCAAAATGGGCCTTCTCGATACGTTTATCTTTGGCTCGTCGATTCTGAAACCATATTTTGATCTGCGTCTCGGATAAGCCCAACGTTTGGGCGATCACACAACGCCGTCCACGTGAAATGTACTCGTTGCGGCTGAATTCGAACTCGAGCTGCATCGTTTGTTCGCTGTTAAATGTGGTGCGTTGCCGCCGCGGTCCACGACCCTCTTTCCGCCGTTTGCGAGCCACTGGAAAACCGAAAAGTGCCATCAGGACAACATATATCAGTAATGAAACCGGAAATTAACTCTTTGAACGCAATCACATATGTTCGTGATTTTGTCAAAGCGGAAGTACGGATTTTTGAGTTATTATTGAATTAATAAATCATTAATCAGGGTGTTTAATGAGGATTGAAACCTTTCAAGAACTTCCTTAGATCGTTGAAAAATTGTACACATTATTTACTTCTTTCGAGTCGATAGCATTCATCCCCTCATGATAAGCCTAAATCTATATTTCATACACGGGCGTACCATAGGAGGGAAAGTTCCCTCCGCTTGAATATTGAAAATCATTCAATTTTCTAATACCACCCTCGAGTTACAGTATATAGTCTAAGAGCGAGCAACGTTTTCGAGAGAGTATTTTAGGTCGACCAGTTTTTATATATGTTATATCTTGCACTATTACGGGCTGTCCGACTGTCGGGAGGGGTCGCGTTTATTAGTGCGCATCGCACCTATGACAGGTAAAAAATATTGACATTTTCAGAAAAAAGAAAAAGTTTCAGATGAAATTTGTAGAAAATAACATTTTACATAAAAATGTCTAGTGGCTAATTTTCGTAAAGTTGCTAGTTTGCCCGCTACAAGCTTGAAAAGGCTGGCTCGACGTGACGTCATTTGAGTGGCCGACCGTTCAGAGATACAGCCGTTGTGCCGACATGTATACAATGAGCTTAACAAGCTTGTAGCGGGCAAACTAGCAACTTTACGAAAAATAGTAACTGGACATTTTTTATGTAAAGCTAGCTGGTCTCCGCCCGCTTCGCTGAGCGTATCTAAATTATACTGATTGAATAATGGAAACTTCTATCCCATCGACAAAAAAAAAACAGATAGATATTTCTAGATCTTTGATTCATAGAAAGTTTATGAAAATCAGATAAACTACCTTTCCAGGAAGATATTCTATATAGATATCTAGAAAAGCTATCTTATTGGTTCTATACGTTTTTATGAATGTTATAAAATACTTATACTTGTGTTCTTTAAATAGCAATACAATTCGAAAATGTTGAATGTAATATATATTAAACTGAGTTTTTCACCAAGTTAAAATTTTTCAATAGTAATTTAACACGTTTATTTTTAAACATTATAGACATTCAAAAATTAACAACGAAAAAAGTTTCAATGTTTCAAAAATTTTCATTATTAATTTACCGATGTTATCGGATGTTAAATTAAAAATCATATTTTGCTGTTGAAATTGTAATTTTTATTTAAACTTTTTTGGAATGATTGTGTTAAAACGCTATTTCATGAACTTTAAGGATAGCTTTTTTAAAAACACCATTCCTGCAGGATAAGTACAATTGTTATGCTATCTTTTGAGAATCGTGCATTATTCTAACATACGAATTAATAATCTATATTTTTCTCTGACCTTTCAACTACCCTATTGCAAAAAATCATGTCAATCTTTTGCTCTATGACAAACAAAAACATATCTATCCCACGGGAGTAGTACATTTTTCCTGGATAAAAAAGAGATCAGGCCTTCTTGAGGATAATGTGCTAGAACTCTATTTCACGTACTTTAACAAAACTTCTATTAAATACACGATTCCAGTAAGATACAATTGTCTTGTTATCCCACGGGAAGAGTACAATTATGTCGATTTTTTGCACTATGAAAACTCTCATTGCTTGTCAAGCAATGTATCACGCACCGGCGCTATCTACTTAAAATATTGGTTTGTAGTACATGCTATGTATCATCAGAGATGGCGCTGTATGTGAAAAAAGATTTTCCCGCTTTTCTGTTAAAATTTTTCCTGAATTTTCTTTGCTATAAACCTCACAAAGCCCGAGACCTTTCCAACGAATGCAAAACCGTGGAAATCGGTTCGTGCGTTCTGGAGTTATAGCGTCAGGAAGGAAAACCCGACTTATTTTTATATAATAGATGTTATTTTGCTACAAATTTCATCTGAAACGTTTACTTTTTTTTGAAAATTTCAATATTTTACCTGTCATAGGTGCGATGCGCACTAATAAACACAACCCTCCCGACAGCCAGACAGCCCGGGATAGTGCGAGAGATAACATGTATAAAAACTGGCCGACCTAAATTTTTATTTTTGACGTCCCTAGCTCTTGTACTAATATTTTACGGTGTGTCACGGCGTAAATTCAGTGTAAATACAGATTACACTGAAATCATTATTAAGAGTTTGACTTAATTTTAGGTCAAGTAGCTTGAAAATCAAATCCTTGTGAATCCTCCCTAGCGGATCCATTACCTCGGTGTTTTTTTTTAACTTAATACAGTAAAACCTCGATATAACGGACTAATTGGGAGGACCAGGGATCCGTTCAAGCCAAAAGTCTGTTATAAAAAAATAGGTTTAAAATAAAAAAATAAAATCAAAAAAAGCTTCGGCTAAGTGCAGTCTACGAGCAGGACGGTGGAAAAATTATTAACATGCGGCAACCCTTAAATTTAAGCATGTATTATTTTGAGCGGATTTTTTGTCCGTTATATCCAAAGTCCGTTATATCGAGGTTTTAATGTATTTCATTCACAGAACTCAGTTTAAGTCAGAGGGCATGAAATGGTACCACTAATAATTTTTTAAACATCAATAATTTAACGTTTTATTAGGGGGTATCCAAAAATTGATAGCTTATATGAAAACAAAAGTTTAACGCCAAAACCATTAGACCAGGGCTGAAGTCTTTGAAAATGGTAAAAAGTGAAAAAACAAAAATAATAGTAGGATGAAACCCATTGGAAAAGGAAGAGAGTATAACAAAAAGGAAAGAAAAAATAAATTACGGGCGATCTGAGGTCGGGAAGGGGCAGAGGGTGAGTTTTGAAGGGTAAACACAGTTTTTCTCGATTTCTGGCAAAACTACAAGTCCTAGAAGGAAAAAAATTAAATAGCAAAGTTGTAGGTGATAAGAAGATCTAAAACTTTTTTATTAACACTTTTTTCACATAACCTCAAAATTTATGTGAAAAATTCAAATTACCAAGTTTTTGGTTTTAAATTTTTATCTTTTACCAAATAAAAACAATTGTTTTTTACGAAATTTAAAATAAAAAGATAAAAATTAAAAACCAAAACTTGGTAATTTGAATTTTTCACATAAATTTTGAGGTTATATGAAAAAAGTGTTAGCACAAAAGTTGTAGATCATCCTTTTTCTTTTGTGTTTTAAATCGCTTTAAGATCTAAGGTCATATCGCCACTGAAAAAACACAGAGAATTTCTGTTGGTTAATTTTTACTTAGGTCTAGGATCTTAAGTCTAGGATTCAATGGGGATCGAACCCAGAACCACTTGACGCATGAAGCGGAGAGCGCAATTGCTCTAAACACAGCGCCAATAGGTGGTTGGAGAACTTCTTATTACTTACAATTTTTTTTTTGTAAAAAATAAAAATTAAAAACCAAAAACTTGGTAATTTGAATTTTTCACATAAATTTCGAGGTTATGTGAAAAAAGTGTAAACACAAAAGTTTTAGATCTTCTTATTACCTACAACTTTGCTACTTAACTTTTTTCCATAGGACTTGTAGTTTTGTCGGAAAACGATTTAAACCGTTTTTACCCTTAAAAACTCGCGCCTCCCCCTTCCCGACCTCAGATCGCCCGTAATTTATATTTTTTCCTTTTTGTTATATTCTCTTCTTTTTCCAATGGGTTTCATCATACTATTATTCTTTTGGGTTTCAAAAGCTATCGACCCTGGTCTACATCCCTTAATGTCAATATTAAGGTTTGCCCCAATACAATGTTTTCATTTTCCATTAAAATGGCGCAGGAACTTTCATAACTTTGGAACAGTTCATTGTAACGCCAATTTGAATGCAGGAGGATTTAAGGAAAATTTTATGATCTACAGAAAAGGTTTCTGGAGCCAAGTTCCTCAGATCAACCGTTTTAAGGCTATCAGAGTTCAAAAATAACACTTATCAAAAATGTTTAATACTTTCCAATTTTGTTCTAAGGACCTTTTTTCTTAAGCCTTTTCTAGACTTACTGATCGCTATGGGTAATGTGCAATGTATGTATGTCGTCGCCACAAATTTCATAGACTTCAATAGATTCTATAGATTTCAATATAGACTTCAATAAATTTCAATAGACTTCAATAGATCTAATAAAATTAGTAATAAAAAAAGTAAAAAGATTTATTGATGATGCACAGATGTGAAGCTTAAAAGGCTTAAGATGCTATAAAAAGTATTTTTTATGAATGACTTGTTATAGATCGTGGCATTTCCATTAAATCATACTTTCTTTCATAATGTTGTTACGATGAACTCTGTTTTTTAAAGTTTTGAAAATTTCGTTATTCAAATGGAAGATTAAAAATGGATTGTGGCAAACCTAAGGTTAATGCACTAATATCTAGTTTCACGGTGGACGTTTAAACTCCACTGTTAGTTTAAACTTTAGTTCAAAAAATGAATCGTTTTCACAGTTTCATTTAAATCTTGAACTGAGTTAAATCCGTCGTTTAAGTTAAACGACAGAATTCTTCCGTTTAAACTACAGTTGACAATATTTTAGTTTAATACGTAACCAATTGACCATAGTTCATTTGGTAAAGTTACATAGAAACTATAAAAGCTACATGCAGTACTACCACATTTATTAATAAGATTATTATTTAAACGACGTTCAATTGAACTGAAGTTTAATTTATACTGTGAAACTGAATGATTTAAACTTCAAATGTGAACTCCAGTTCAGATTCAGCTGAACTTAAGTTTAAGCAACCACTGTGAAACTTGGACATAAGAAACTTAGTTCTTATGAGGGCACATGACTTAATATTGATATTTAAAGCTCGTTTTGGCGCCAACATTTTTGTTTCAATAGCTATGTACTATCAATTTTTGGACACTATAAGAAAAAAAAAAATTAAACCCTTATGTGCCTTATTGGGTTTTAACATTGAAAACAAAAAATCCCGAATAAAAATTTTATATTCATACAATGTTTCTTTAAAGCTCTACTCCCCCTAAGGCTAAAAGCTAGATACGTCCATGATTATCTACATGTTTAAATTTTCCCATAAATATACTCTCCCGATGGGCTTAACTCAACGAAGCAAAATCGTCAAGTTTATATTATCCGCTCACGAAAAATCATGTTAACTGTCGCGTATAACATATTCTTACTTAAATAGGAGAAAAAGGAACGAAAAATGAGAATAAACGGGACTAAATAAGATAAAATATTTGTTATCTTCTGGATGTGTGTTGTAGGTATATGATATAGTTTTCTATTGATACTAAAAATTTCCTGGATTTAAACACGTGAATGTTACCAATGGGAGACGAATGAGATTTTAAACGGGAACAATGTCGTGAATGGGGGTAGGGAAAATCGGGATATCAACACAGGATTGTGTTGGAGAGCAGACAGAGGAAAATTGGGGAGTGATGGTGGCGATACAATACGATTGTATGAAAGTGTGAAATGCAGTTGAAAGATTTTCCTTCTCTTTTCTTGCAAATATCTTTTTTACCATCCTTATGTTAGCCTCAACTATCTGTATGTGGTTTGTGTGGAATCTTAAAACTGCATTAAACGTCGATATATGACCTTAATATAAAGATTTGCCGTAGAACCTCCGTAATTGGAACCCTCATAAATCGAAAAACTTAATAACTCAAACTCAACTGTGGGTCTCTTATGATAATCTCCCATTCACCCAGTGCAGGATTTACGTATAAGCTACACAAGTTATAGCTTGAGGTTTCCATTTTTTTGGAGGCTCCCAAAAATATTGTCCAAGTGAGCGATTTGCACATATGTAGGTACAGTGGTACCTCGACATACGAGTTTAATTCGTTCCGCAACCTTGCTCGTATCTTGAATTACTCGTATCTCGAATGTTATCTTTTATCTCGATTAAAAAGATCAGATGCACGCCCGGTTGCAACTTTTTTCAAGACCTTCGACCTGCTAAACCGAACTCGTATCTCAAATTTCGCTCGTAACTCAAAGCAAAAAATCACTCGCTCGCCGGCTCGTATCTCGAAAAACTCGTATGTCGAGGTAACACTGTATACTTAAATATACTGCATCGTCTTTTCGACTATATGGACTTATAAAGGGCCCTTTCTCAAATAGTTGAGAGCCTTATCAAATCTAAATCCGGCCTTTTATTCACCGTGTATAGTTGGAAACTTTTTAGGAGGATATTTTGAATTCATTTTCATGACTTTTACCTTTATAATTCGAAATGATCCGAATCGAAAACCGAAAATTATCGAATTTACCTCGATAAGTCGAATAATACTCCCTTAGTCGCACTGTATCACCTTTTCTATACCCTTCATGACTCAATTTGGATTATCTAATTTAAAAGCATTCTATGTACGACACAAATTTAACATTTTGCTATGGAATGTTTACTAAAGACCCATTTACACGTTGATTAGTGCGAGTGCGAGTGCGAGTAATTAGGAAAAAGGTTGATTTAATAAAAAATTGTATTGGACCATTCCTTTAGAAAATTTACCGATCTATAATTTTGGTAAGAACTCAGAATGCTATAAACAGCACAGGAAACGAGTTATTTATAAAAGCTCTACTTTTATAATTTCTACTGTTCTTTGTTGCTGCTCCTTTGACTTAAGGCCCATTAGCCATTTATTAGTATAATTGCTAGGTCTCTTGAGGCTTGAACTTTAACTAATCACTCTAAAGAATCACCCATCACATATCACTCGTACTAATCAAAATGAAAATAGGCCTTAGTAGCCGTAGTCAAAGGAGCAGTGACAAAGAACGGTAGAAATTATGAAAGTAGAGCTTTTATAAATAACACGTTTCCGGTGCTTTTTACAACATTTTGACTACTTACCAAAATTATAGATTGGTAAATTTTCTAAAAGAATGATTCGACAAAATTTTTATTTTACTAATCTTTTTCCAGGTAAAGACCGGGACGTACGAAAAACTGAGTTTTAAGGTTTGTTCCAATCGTCCAACTATGGCGATGCATGAACAAGAACAATCTGATGAAACAGTTATTCACTCACTCTTGTCTCTTGGCCAATGTGTCTTGCTCTTTGGCTGTCAGTCAGTGTTTGAGCATCGCCATTGCTGGACGTTTGGAACAAACCTTTAATAGGGCACTTAATAAACCAGTCCTTTTAGCCTTTGAAAATGGTAAAAAAGTGAAAAAAATTATAGTAGAATGAAACCCATTAGAAAAGGAAGGGAATATAACAAAAATGAAAGGAAAAATAAATTACGGTCGATCTGAGATGAGGAAGTGGAAAAGGGGGAGAGGTTTAAGGGTAGAAACGGTTTATCTCGGTTTCCGACAAAACCACAAGTCCTATGGAAAAAAGTTAAATGGCAAAGTTGTAGGTAATAAGAAGATCTACAACTTTTGTACTAACACTTTTTTCACATTACCTCAAAATTTAGATGAAAAATTCAAATTACCAAGTTTTTGGTTTTTTATTTTTATCTGTTACAAAATAAAATTTTTTTCGTCATGAAATTTGGTAAAAAGCTACCTTTTAATTTCCCAAACACACTGTTATTTTTTTTTATTTAAAATATTTTTTCACCTTATTTTGACTTAATATTGAAAAAGCACCCTAATTTTCAATCGAAAATTCTCACGTCAAAAATTATCGAGCCTGATTTACAGTACAATTGTTGTAGAACAAACTCGTAGAAAAACCAATTTTCCACAACTTTTGCTATTAGACAAAATTTTCTTAAAAGCATTGGAAATGAGATATTAACAAAAGCTCGAAATGAGCTTTTGTCCATATTTCAAAAACGGTTGATAAATAAAAAATTTTTCCGGAACAAAACTTATAGAAAATCAGAAGTTCTGCAACTTTTGTTACCGTACTAAATGCCCTTACAAGCATAGGAAACGAGATATTAATAAAAGCTCGAAATTGTACTTTAGTAAAATTTTTGTTTCCTACACTACCGGATATTTTGAATGATTACAAAGGTGGTGGAGCTTTAAAAACCACAACTTTTCAAGAATTTTTCCTTTCAATACAATTGTTTAAATATATATTACGAAGCTCTTTCTAAGTCATTGTCTATGTAGTGCTTAATAGACCAGTGCTTTTAGCCATTGAAAATGGTAAAAAGTGAAAAATTATAGTAGGACGAAACCCATTGGAAATGGAAGAGAATATTACAAAAATGAAAGGAAAAATAAATTACAGTCGATCTGAAGCGGTGAAGTGGAAGGAGGGTGAGGGTAGAAACGGTTTATCTCGATTTTTCACAAAACTACAAGTACTATTGTAAGACGTTAAATAGCAAAGTTGTAGATAATACGTAAATCTACAACTTTTGTACTAACACTTTATTCACATTACCTCAAAATTTATGTGAAAAATTCAAATTACCAAGTATATGGTATTTAAATTTTTCATTTTTTACAAAAAAAATTTTTTTTCATGAAAATTGGTAAAAATTTACCTTTTTATGCCTCAAACATTAGACTTCAATTATTGCATATTCTAGGAATATTTAACTTTGTAATGTATATATTTTTTGAACCATCAGAAAGTAGAGATTTCAACGAACAAAAAGCCCACCGACTTTTAAAAAAAACAGATGTTTTGAGATTTTTCGATTGAAAATCCGGGTGTTTTTTTCAATATTAAGTCAAAATAAGGTGAAAAAATTAATATTTTAAATCAAAAAACTTATACTGTGTTTGGGGCATAAAATGATAAAATTTCACCAATTTTTGTGAAAAAAATTTTTTTTGTAAAATGAAAAATTTAAAAACCAAAAACTTGGTTATTGGAATTTTTCACATAAATTTTGAGGTTATGTGCAAAAAGTGTTAGCACAAAAGTTGTAGATCTTCTTATTACCTACAGCCAAGCAATTTAACTTTTTTCCATACGACTTGTATTTTTGTCGGAAATCGAGATAAACCATTTCTACCGTTAAAAACGCCCCCCCCCCTCCCCCTTTTCCACTTCCCCACCTCAGATCGACCGTAATTTATTTTTCCCTTAATTTTTGTTATATTCTCTTCCTTTTCTAATGGATTTCGTCCTACTATCATTTTTTTTCTGTTCAAAAATTATCGATCCTGGTCTATAAATAGTTTATCATAATATTAATAATAATCACAATTAAGTAATATCAATTATTAAAACTGTCTAAAATATTACTTAATCAAATAACGATTTTTTTCCACCTGAAAACTTGACAATATAAAAATATTTTTCCATACACTTCAAATCAACGTTGTGGGGAGCTTTAAAATTGTTGGCGCGTAATATGAAATTGTTAAAGCTTATTATCACAATAGAGATGAAATAAATGTTATTATTATATACTTAATAAATAAAACATATCGCTCCACATTATATATTGTATGTATATACCTATACACACGAATGACAATTCCATAATTCCAACAATAACGCCCTTTTGTAAACAATAAAGAATACATAGACAGTGAAGCTAGAAAAAGATGTTGTGTGTATATGTGTGTGTGACAGAGCAAGATTGCTCGTCTTCGCCTCGTGGAAATAGATGGGAAAAAGGAGGATTTAGACTTTACAACTCGTCCCCATCTCATCATCCCGTTTCTATCGCATCCCACTCGAGCGCCTCATCATAGTCATCATCATCACAGTTTATTCAAAATGATGATGGGATTATAACATTACGCTCGATTGTGTCATAATGGGAGCGCTTTGTTTTGTCCTGAACGACGACAAGTGTTTTGTCACTCCTGTTACATTCCCTGTACATCTATGTTATTTAAATCATCCATACTACCCATATTACCATTACAGATATTAAAAATCTCACTAAGCTCTATTTTCGACACCTGTCTTAAATAAGGACAATTTTTGATTTGTTGTTTAAATTCGAATAAATTACAAAATCTTCTTACCATCAAAGAGAAATTTTTTTCTTTTATATGATTTTTTAAAAGTGGGTGGTTTTATTTATTTATACAAAGCGTTAAAAATTCTATTGATAGAAATTTAGTATAAGCTTAAGCTCTGTTAAACGATCAATTGTGTAGTCGTTTCGAGGAAACAAGCGGTTGCCTTTCAAAAACAACTTTGATGTACTTAGTACCTATCGCAGGATTATCAATTTTATTCTTGATATTACCATACCAAAAATATTAAAGAATTTGCCTGTATTTTATGTCTAAGGCTTCACTTGACTTGAGTAGCTGTTTGAGACGCTTTTAAAAGCTCAACTCTTTGCACTTAATGTCCAGGTACTTGACTTGATTAATCACTTCGTATATCTTACTTATATTATAAACGTGAAAGTTTGTAAGTATGGATGTTTGTTGCTCTTTCACTCAAAAAGTACTTTATATCCAGAAAAAATGTACGATTCCCGTGGGATAGATATTTTTAAAGTGAAACTTTTTCGTCTCAAATTTTTTGGCCTGTCTTTAGCATGTCGCTAAATGTAACACATTCTCGGCAGGGAATCGGCAGAGCTCGTATAAACATTGTTAGCTAAATACCATGTCGTTCTCCAGGCCTGTTGCGCGAGCTATTACTGAATGTAATGAGCTATTTTCCTCTCCATGACAACGTTTTATTATATTATAAGTTGTTATTAATTGTCAATCATATTTGTATTTTGATCAGTGTATTGATATAAATGTTATTGTTCACTTGATCATGAAAGACAAAGATACAGCTAGTGAGAATAGTGCAAAATATCCGATGGTGATGTTACAATAGGTAACAACAGGCAGATGATCGATTTAACAATAATCAACAAATTCAATAATGAAAATAACATTCGAGTATTAACATCAATAATGGAAATTCAAAAATTGTTGCAAAGGTGCGCGTCAAGTCAGATAGTGAATTCGTGCCGTATCTCTTTTTTTCTATTCTATTTTCATACCCTAAATCGAATAATTTTCCAAAAAGTTTCAGTTACTTAAGTGCCTAAAATCCAAAAAAAAGTTTTACTTGCATCGTGGTTGGATGAAATTTGGCATGGATAAAGATTAAATAATCCGGTTTAATATATAGAATACTTTATATCCAGAAAAAATGTACGGTTCCCGTGGAATAGATTTTTTTTTGTTTTTTTATAGAGCAAATGAAAAACTTTCTTTTTTCTAATGTGGTAGTTTAGGGGTCAGAAAATGATATAGGTTACTTCTTATACCAGAATAATAAACGGTTTCCCTGGGATAGTAAAACAAGTATGTATTCTATAGGAACCGAGTATTTAAAAGCAGTTTTGTTAAAGTTCACGAAATAGAGTCTTAACTCATTTTCCTTAAGAAGATTTGATCTACTTTTTACTCAGGAGAGATGTACTATTCCTGTGGGATAGATATTTTTTTTGTTTATCACAGAGTTAAAGATTGATATTATTTTTGCAATGTGGTAGTTTGGGGGAGAATGATATAGCTTACTTTTAAGGCTAGAATAACGCATAGTTCCCATGGGATGTCAAAACAATTATATCCTACAAGAACCGTACATTTAAAAAGTTTTGGTAAAGTTCGTGAAATAGAATTTTAACGCATTTTCTTCCAATTTTACATAATAACGAAAGAAATCTCAACAAAGTTGAAATTGAAAAATTGACAATTTTTACTGGAAAATAAATATGAATTTCAATTTAACACCCGATAAAATTAATAATGAAATTGTTTAAAATATTTGAATTTTTTCATTGTTCTTTGTGGAAGATATTAATTAGAAATATACGTATTAAAATAATACATTAAAAATTTTAAAATTTAACAATTACATAACGGAACGAATTTTAATGAAGTTTTGCTAAAGATCCAGTAAGATAGCTACTAATCTATTCTTTTAAGGGAACATCCATCACTTACGTGAGGCGTTTAGGGGTCGATGGGGTTGAGCCGAATTTCATCTAATCTTACTTTGGGGAAAGGGAAGGTCTCCCAAATATCAGGTATTTTTTTGTTTTGAAAAATATCACATTAGATTGCGGGTTGGGGGAAAGGGTTATGCCAAATCTCATGACATCTTTCCATAGGGGAGGGGATGGGATTTCAAAAATCGCAAAAAACGCCTCGCGGAATTAATGGATGCCCCCTAAAATAGCTGAACGGTTTTAAATGACATTTGGTATGAAAGATTTTCAAGTCCTACAGGAAGGAATACAGGTACTTTTTTACTAAAAATTGTATGGAAGCTGATGTGAGACAGCTAACATCTCTTTTTTGAAAAGTAGTTTTTACGAATTTTGATGAACTTTCTTTGGATCTAAAGTCTGAAAGTATCTATCATTTTTTTCTGGCAAAATAGATTAATTTTTATATTTCGCTATGAACGTAGGGAATCTTTTAATCAATCGATTAAATTTAGATACACTCAGCGAAGCGAGCGGGTATCAGCTAGTATATTATAAAATTAATATAAAATTATGATAATTTTTTTATAATTTTCTATAACTTTAATTATATGAGGAAATTTTTTACGTAGGTGTCTTCGAAAACCAAATTCCAAAGATAGAATTTTCAAAAGTTTGAAATGTAACTTTGGCTTAATATTGCTTTCAATCTTTTATAAAGATTAAAAGTTTAAATAAAGTAAATTAAAGGAATTTTAAGTTATAATTTCATAGTTATGCAAGATGAAAGCCCTTGATTAATTAGTTACGTAGATCTACATTGGTAGATCTACGATTATTTTTTTAGGTCTAAGTTATATCTATAGATATTTAGATATAATATAACACCCTTAGATTGGCCTAAGTATATCTAAGTTGATCTACATGGATCAAGTAGAAAAACTTAGATCAAAAATATTTTTTCCCAGAAAGTGTATCGACTGAGTAAAGACTGTACTTACAAAACGCTGAAAATCCAGGTGGAAAACAAGTCTCAGAAACGCTTATCGCCGACGGAACCCCCAGAACCGGTTGAGGCGGCGTCGCCGAAACCGATGTCGGAAACAATGTGTGAATAAATGGAAAAATCGACGTCGAAAATTCCTTCGTCGTAAAAGATCTAGTCTCGGTCGTCAAATTCGCGGCTACAATTTTATCGCTCGGCACTTTAAAATTGTCCAAAAACGAGGTCGACGATTGTTCAACGACATCGCCAACACGCGATTTCGGCCGTTTATCGCCATCGGGGCCGTAAAGTCGGGCGAAAAATTCACGGGGCGAACTCGGCGGCTTTTCCAACACAATCGGAGCGAAGTTTTTTCTATTGGAAGATTTAATGTCTGAATTTTTGTCGAAAATTTTCACTGTTTGAGATTCACTCATTTTAACTATTTGCCTATTCAACTCGTCTTAAAATCGACACTTTCTTAAAGCCATCTATAACGTTTCAATCATCACCAACGACTTGAAATTGTCGGACTGATATACATCATAAATATATCGCATATACAAATCGTGCTTTCCGTCTATATTTCAGAGGGTTGGATTCCATCCCCACCACTTCCGTGCTCGCCCAAAGGGCGATTTCAATTACGATATTATAACAATCTTTGTTCTTTTTAAATTTTCATTATTAATTTTTCTAAATTTAATCGAATTTTCATTTAAAAAGCTTTAATTTTCCCAAACGTCACTTCGAGCAAGTTATAGGCAACTTAATATACATGCAAGTTTTGAGGATTGCCTATCTTCCAAGCTTCGCCTATTATAATCTTATTACCTTTAATTTTTCAAATAAAAATTAACTAATTAAAAAGTAATAATTAATATTTTAAATTGATATTAATATTTATTGTTGTTTCTATACACAATAGGGGTTGTTTTGTGGGGCGTGTCTTCACCGATATGAAATAAGGGTTGGATTTACAAATTGGTCGGCGACCAATCATGAAAAAGTTTCATCACAACCCCTGTTCAAAGCTCGAAAGCTCGTGTTTGAATCGGATTGACAATAACAATCAGAGATTAACTACTTAAATTATATTTTCAGGAAAATTATAGACAAATGAAATTTTTTTTCAAATAATTCATTTGGGTTTTTTAATGGAATTAAAAAAAAATGTACATTATAATCGACTATTTTTAACTAATTTAATTTAAATTTTTAAGTATTTAAAGCTGTTTAGTGAAAATTTAAAAAAAAGTATTATTTTAAACTAGCTGATACCCGCTCGCTTTGCTGAGTGTATCTAAATTTAATCGATTGCTTAAAAGATTCCCTACGTTCATAGCGAAATATAAAAATTAATCTATTTTGATAGAAAAAAATTATACTTAGATACGTTCAGACTTTAGATCCAATGAAAGTTCATCAAAATTCGTAAAACTACTTTTCAAGAAAGAGATGTTAGCTGTCCCACATCAACTTCTATACAATTTTTAGTAAAAAAGTACCTGTATTCTTTCCTTTAGGACTTGAAAATCTTTCATACCAAATGTCATTTAAAACCGTTCAGCTATTTTAGGGGGCATCCATTAATTGCGCGAGGCGTTTTTTGCGATTTTTGAAATTTCATCCCCTCCCCTCTGGTAAGATATCATGAGGTTTGGCATATATCATTCCCACAACCCGCAATCTTATGTGATATTTTTCAAAACAAA
Source organism: Sisyra nigra (assembly GCA_958496155.1). NCBI lineage: Eukaryota > Metazoa > Arthropoda > Insecta > Neuroptera > Sisyridae > Sisyra > Sisyra nigra. The sequence continues at coordinate 38,838,699 of OY292318.1, forward strand.
AAAATACGTGATATTTGTGAGACCTTCCCTTTCCCCAAAGCAAGATTAGTTGAGATTCGGCTCGACCCCATCGGCCCTTGAACGCCTCACGTAATTAATGGATGTTCCCTTAAAAGAATAGATTAGTAGCTATCTTACCGGATCTTTAGCAAAACTTCATTAAAATTCGTTCCGTTAAGTAGTTGTTGAATTTTGAAATTTTTAGTTTATTATTTTAATACGTTTATCTTGTCTCTTATCTTTTGTTATCTTCTATTATTGTTTATCTTATTTATACGTTTTCTCTTGAGTAAAAAGTAGATCAAATCTTCTTATGAAAAATGAGTTAAGACTCTACTTCGTGGATTTTAATGAAACTGCTTTTAAATACACGGTTCTTATAGAATACATACTTGTTTTGCTATCCCATGGGAACCGTTTATTACTCCGGTAGGAGAAGTAATCTGTATTATTTTCTGGCCCCTAAACTACCACATTAGAAAAAAGGAAGTTAATCTTTTGCTCTGTAAAAAACAAAAAAATATCTATCCCACGGGAACCGTACAATTTTTCTGGATATAAAGTATACTATATGTTAAACAGGATTATAATCTATATCTATGCCAAATTTCATCCAGACCCATTCAGTACTTTTTGAGTGAAAGAGCAACAAACATCCATTCTTACAAACTTTCACGTTTATAATATAAAGTAAGATAAAAAAGTTGCTTTTGATATGAAAAAAGTTTCTTTTGAATAAAAAAACGTTGTATTTGAAGTGAAAATTATTTGATCTTTGGAAAATTTGAAAATTAAGAAACAGCCCTCTTGTTTCATGTTAATTTTGACATTTACTATTTTATTCCTGTTTTATCCACGTTATTTTCTCAGTATTTAAATTTAACGAGTTTTAAATGAACCTGTTGATTGTTTTAGCGAAAATATACCATTTAGTTGTATGTGTATCATGTGTCCTTTATTTTCGTGATATTTCTACCGATTTTCATAGTAAAAGCACGCTAAAAGCTCCCGAAAAAAATCCCTTCAATCCATCAAAAAATGTCCTTAAAAAAACTCAACGTCTTACAGATACAGCCGCCACAGATACCAATAACGATTATTCACCGTTCAAGAAAAACCAAGAAAAAATTCAGTCGAAAAGACAAGCTCTGGTCTACGTCCCCTTTGTCGAAAATCAAGCCAAGTATCTAGAAAATGACCTTTACAAACCCGAGATTTTCGATGCAATACATGAAAGTGCCAAAAAAGGTTTGATCAAAGTCTTAAACAACTATCCGGTTGAACAAACGATAATGAATGAACCTCGGGAAGAATATTTGCATCGAATGAAGGAATTTTCGAGGAAGACAAAACGAAGCAATTCGAACCAAGATTCCCTTAACGACACTCTTCTAAAGTTAATCGGCATTGCCTCACTTTATGGATCACTGGCAAAACGTTCGCCCCTGACCAACCGAAATCATAATATCTCTCAATCAAGTTTACCAAACAAACTTCATCCCAGATCCCATACAACCAATGTTTCCGAAAGTGAAAAAATCGCTCCTGATATGCAGACCTTCATGGAGATATTATCCAGAAAGAAAAAAGCAAAACAATTCTTACCTGTTAGCAAATCCCAATCTTCTTCGTTTTGTAAACAAAATGACAGTGATACAAATGATCTGGAAGACGAGGATACTAATAGTACAATTACGGGAACCTTAGATTTATTACACATGAAAATTGAAGTTCCAAAAAGTGCTATAGATGCAAAATTGTTATACTTAATCAAGCAATTCGTTGAAGATCCTCAGGTTGGTAGCAGAGTGAAAATCTCCCCAGAAGAAATACCACAGGTACATCTTAAGGATGTCGGTTCGATTCCCATGGAACACCTAAACGAGTTACTCCAGAAATTGATGACAATAAAACACGTAACGAAACGATCAACCGACACTCGTCCAATCCGAATGTCCTTAAACGACGCTGATGTGGCAGACCTTGAAAAAATAGTCTCCTTCCTCAACGACATCCGTTTTAACAAATACGGAGCTTTATTCGCCGATGATGTTCCAACATCTGAGGTCCTTCTTACTGTTATCAACAAGTATAAACAACAAAATGAGGAACTTCGTGAAGAAATCCAAAATACCCATCCGATTAAGGTACAGAAGTTCTTTCGGATGGAAGCGATGACACCGGGATTTCGGGAGTTTTCACGACACCGAACGTCAACCGAACCAGAACCAGACGATGATATCGATGATGAACAAAAACAGTTCTCGAGTGGTCGGGAATATGAGGAACGCCCTAAAAATAGTCGGGTACATAAAACGCATCATCCTCGTCCTTTCGGTTACTTCCAAAATAGATATCATAGTAAAACATTTGCTAAAACCACCCCGAAATCAAGTCAAGTTTCATATGAAAATTATGAAGATGAACAAGAGGACGAGTTAGAACCAGTCGAAAAGGAATCCCAAGGACCTTCTAATAACCGCTTATTGCGTGATTTCGGGGAATCACTTCATGAAAATCTGACTGCAAACAACAAGGATAATACTCCCATGCCGAAAACGACAAGTATATATTCCTTTTTTGACATCTTAAATCCTTTATGTTTAACCCTTTGATGTCCTTTAGGTAAAAGTCCTGATTTTGAAAAGCTTGGTTGGACCGATCCGGCGGCATCGAAAAATCAAAAAACCGCTCCACAAGGAGTCGATAAGTTGAATCCTGCTGAGGTATCGTCGAGTACGTTGTCTTATTAAATTTTAAGCCTTCTCACGATAAATTGGCGCTCACTAATTGTCGCTATATTTTAGTTTCTATATCGGATGAACAAAAAAGCCGAAATCATGCATCATAAGGAGTCTCTGGCTGAATGGGCGTACGAATGTGATATGTCGGAGAAAAAAAACGCCGCTTTAGTAAGGACCTATCCTTGTAGTAATTAAAAATATTAAAAAAAAAATTTTTTTAGAAAAAAATTTCATTGCGACTTGTTAAAGCTGAGCGAAAAATATCCGAGAAAATTAGGGCATATTCTCAAATTTACCAGGGGAATAATCCACTTTTCCTCAGGCAGTTTAAGTTGTGGTCGATTTTGGGTGAAAGCGCTTTACCAGATGATAAATATTTGAAAGTACGTAGTAGTAGTACTTTAAAATTATTATCATAAACTATTTTACACTTTAGCACTCCCAAATAGCCTAAGATACCGCTGCATTTTTCTGTGCATGATTATATAAGGGTGCCAATTCAAAAGTGCCCGCAAATAAGTGAAAATAGCTGTTAAAAATGAGATAAAGTAGGGGAGAGTTAACGCGCTGCGACATAATTTTTAGACGAGAACAGTGAGCTTTAATTTGATATATATAATACGTTAAAGCTACATTATGAGCGTATAGATCATGCAGCGAGATCTTAGACTAGTACAACATTTCCAGCCAGCTAAATGATCTTCAACTCATCTTATTGTCTTTGTACCGCTAAATTTTGAAACTTTAGAGCCTATCACAAAAAAAGAGAATCATTGGTTTAGACATTAGAATACCTACGTTAAGTACTTACTAGTAGACATGTTGCGTGATTTTGGTCTTAGAGACATGTCTATAGACTAATCTCCGTCTAGGGCCTGTTGTGAGACCAAATAACGTCTCCCGATCGAAACTTTAGGAAACTGGAAACAACGTAAGACATGATCCGCAGCATTTTGACAGTGTGGACGTTACTATTGTCTACAGGCGAACCATGAAAAGCTCCGTTTATTTTATTTTGTCCTCCATAGTGGATAGACGAGGGTTGATAATTTTTGAACCCAAAGAAATTATAGCAGGACGAAACCCATTAGAAAAAGAAGAGAATATCACAAAAATTAAAAGAAAAATGAATTACGGTTGATCTGAGGCTGGGAAGTGGAAATGGGGGGGGAGAGTTTAAGGATAGAAACGGTTTATCTTGATTTCCGACAAAACTACAAGTCCTATGGAAAAAAGTTAAATAGCAAAATTGTAGGTGATAAGAAGATCTACAACTTTTATTCTAACATTTCTTTCACATATCCTCAAAATTTATGTGAAAAATTCAAATTACCAAGTTTTTAATTTTTAATTTTAATGTTCCAAACAGTATAATTTTTTTGATTTAAAATATTTAGTTTTTCACCTTATTTTGACCTAATATTGAAAAAGCCCCCTAATTTACAATCGAAAATTTTCACGTCAAAATATCTACTTTTTTTTAAAAGTCGGTGAGCAATTTTGATGGTGCAATAATATAGGTATATTGTTAAATGTTCCCAGAAAATGCAATAATTAAAGTGTAAATTTTAATTACTGCATTTTCTGGGAAAATTTAGCAGTAGAGATTTCAACGAACAAAAAGCCCACCGACTTTTTTAGAAACGTAGATGTTTTGACGTAAGAATTTTCGATTGAAAATTAGGGGCGCTTTTTCAATACTAAGTCAAAATAAGGTGAAAAACTAAATATTTTAAATCAAAAAAATGTTACCTACTGTGTTTGAGGCATAAAAAGATAAATTTTTCACCAAATTTAGTGAAAAAGAAATCTTTTTTTGTAAAAGGTAAAAATTAAATACCAAAAACTTGGTAATTTGAAATTTTCACATAAATTTTGAGGTTATATGAAAAAAGTGTTAGTGCAAAAGTTGTAGATCTTCTTCTTATCTACAACGTTGCCATTTAACTTTTTTTCCATAGGACTTATAGTTTTGTCGAAAATCGAGATAAACCGTTTCTACCCTTACCCCCTTCCACTTCTCAACTTTAGATCGACCGTAATTTATTTTTCCTTTATTTTTTATATTCTCTTCTTTTTCTAATGGGTTTCATCTTACCATAACTTTTTCTCCATTTTACCATTTTCAAAGGCTTTAGTTCTGGTCTTGAACTGCGAAGATGAGACGGAAAAATTCACATCGTAGTGTGGACGCTAGACGAGACAAAGAACAATGTCTCTAGATGGTCTATAGATCGTGTCTATAGACAGTCTCTAGACAAATCGCGTTATATGTCTACTAGTTAGTACAAGGCTTTAGGTTTACAATGAAACAAAACAAGATTAATCTCACACGTGTTCACTTGTTTGATAAGGCGGTTAAATATTTAGTCTTTACAAGACGTGATATCCTGATTCTTTATCTATTTAGTTGCAGAGTATTGTTGCAAACATGACTTATATTTATAGTACAGCCACTTTATGTCCTTATCAATCACATTCAGAATGCACCTTGAAACTAGAACCAGGTATTGTTATTACAATAAAATAGTTAGATTTGTTCTATACTTTTTTTAATATCTTCATTTTAGATATAACAAATATAATGGCCAATGGTCGAGATCCTCACATGTTATATTACTACTGGAATGCATGGAGAGAGCAAACTGGTCGTGTTATGAAACCATTGTTTGAGGAATATGTAAGGTTGATGAACGACGTGGCACATCTCAACAGTAAAAATTTCTATAAACACGACTTAATATGATTGATTCATTTTTATTGAAACAGCGGTCATTTCAATTAAATTGAAATGACAGTACAATAAAATGAAAGAAATTGACATTTTCTTTTGGGTTTATTTAAAATCGCATCAACTACTATGGTCATTAGCGACGATCGAATCCGAAAACCTAGGAAAAAAATCTTGCGCTTTCATTGTCAAATCATAACAATTTTAAATATTAAAGTATTGAAGTGTCGACACAATATCTAAACAATTTTTAATGGGCCCTTTGATCAAATTGACCAAAAGTAGAACCTTTTCAACCCTGTCTTAAGTGACCATTACGATGAGAAATTTTTTTAAAATACCGATGACAAGTTTCAATTTAATTGTTTCAATCAAATCGGATCAATAAAATTGATCAATCACATTGAATCAATAAAATTAGAATTATATATTGGGGGTGTTTTATAACGAAAAAAAAAATTATGGTGTCAAAAAATTGGTAGTAGGTGTATATTAAAACAAAAATTTTGGCGCCAAAACGAACTCTGTATACCAATATTAAGATTTGCTTAAAACCCTGGACTACGGAGATCAGGTACCTAGGAATGCACCGGGACAGACGTCTCACGCCTCTTGGTACGTTACCAATCACGGCATTCACAGGGACCTCAAAGTGGCTACAGTGAGGAGTAAGATGGCCAGATTCAGTTAAAAATATCTGCAGAGACTAGACGAACATCCCAACTATCTGACTGTCAGCTTCCTGGACATTTCGGGCCACCATAGAAGACTGAATCCCGTCTCATTTCTGGAGTTACCACTCAAAGAACCACTAACACGTTCACCGAACTCTTCTTACTTATAAAAATATTTTTTTTTCAAATTCAAAGGATAGGTATGGGGCCTATATCTCCATATGCCTTATATTAGTCGGGTGTGTATTTTGACCTCCCCGAACCCCTGAGATTGACTGTACCCCTGGAGTTCGATCAAACCCAGGTTAAGAACCACTGTCTTAAAGTATCCATTTTAGAGGGTCTGGTCTTCCCCACCTGTTCAATCATCATATTCGCTTAATAGACCAGGGTAAATAATTTTTGAACAGAAAAAAAATTATAGTAGAATGAAACCCATTAGAAAAGAAAGAGAATATAACACAAATGAAAGGGAAAATAAATTACGGTCGATCTGAGATGAGGAAGTGGAAGTGGGGCGTTTTGAAGGGTAGAAACGGTTTATTTTAATTTCCGACAAAACTACAAGTCCTATGGAAAAAAGTTAAATTGCATAGTCGTAGGTAATAAGAAGATCTACAAATTTTGTTCTAACACTTTTTTTACATAACCTTAAAATTTATGTGAAAAATTCAAATTACAAAGTTTTTGGTTTTTACCGACTTCAAAAAAAGGAGGAGGTTCTCAATTCGACTGTTTTTTTTTTTTTTTAATGTTTGTTACCTCAACATTTCCGACTGGGTGAAGCGATTTTGATGATTCTTTTTTTATTTGAAAGCTGGTGCTTCCCGAATGGTCCCATTTTAATTTGAAGGAAATCGTTCACTTTTAAGGGGTTGAAAACTAAGGGATGAAATACTAACTTCTTATTGGATAGCTCGATTTCGATAATTCTTTTTTTATTTGAAAGCTGGTGCTTTCCGTGGGGTCCAGTTTTAATTTGAGGGAAATCTTCCACTTCTAAGGGGTTGAAAACTAAGGGATGAAATATTAACTTCTTATTGGATAGCTCGATTTTGATAATATTTTTTTATTTGAAAGCTGGTGCTTTCCGTGGGGTCCAGTTTTAATTTGAGGGAAATCTTCCACTTCTAAGGGGTTGAAAACTAAGGGATGAAATATTAACTTCTTATTGGATAGCTCGATTTTGATAATTCTTTTTTTATTTGTAGAACACAACTTTAAATTAATCTCCTATCCATTTAAAAAAAAACTCCACTTATAAGGGGTTAAAAATTAAAGATGAAATAATATTATAAATTTTTTCTGGCTAACCCGATTTTGATAATTTTGTTTCTATTACTTACAATGTACCTTTAAATTGTTCACATTTCAGTTTGAAGAAAAAAATCCAGCCCTTAAGGATGAAAATAGGGGATGAAATAGTGACATTTAACCGAGTTTTGATATTTTTTTTTCTGTTGGAAAGAGTAATCTACTTAGTTTTGTTTTTACATTTAAAAGCAAAAAATTTCAACCCTTAAGGGCAAAAAGGGATGATGTAGTAACTTTTAATATTAAACGGCGCGGCCTCATATGAGCAGCGCGTTTGGAAGGTTAACCATTTTCAAGAAAATAAAATCAGTTATCAAACTTCTGATCACTAAAACGCAAGAAATAAAAAATATTATAAAAAAATGAAAAACCGACTTCAAAATATATAAATATTCTTAAACAAGAAATGCACTAAAAAGTAACTAAAAATAATGGCGTATTCTTGCAGTATCTACAACTTACAAATTATTAGGATGATGCAATGTACAACTATTGTTATTTTTGGAGTTGGTGTCAGTCAAGAAAATAAATATTAACAGTAATTTGTAAAAATTGTAAAAAGGTTTAGTTGGTATTGGTATATTGTAGTTTAAAGGTCGCTAGATATTGTTACAGTTCGAGTATATTGTTTAAAAGTTCATTTGAAAAATAATTTTCATAAGGTATTCTTGTTTTTTGCTAAGTACCAATATAGTCGTATTTCCTAGGCTGACACCAACTCCAAAAATAACAATAGTTGTACATTGTATCATCCTAATAATTTGTAAGTTGTAGATACTGCAAGGATACGCCATTATTTTGTTACTTTTTAGTGCATTTCTTGTTTAAGAATATTTATATATTTTGAAGTCGGATTTTCATTTTTTTATAATATTTTTGATTAATTTTTATCTTTCACAAAAAAATTTTTTTTTACACGAAATTTGGTGAAATCTTACCTCTTAATGTCCCAAGCATACTGTATTTTTTTATTTAAAATATTACTTTTTTCACCTTATAATGACGTAATATTAAAAAGCACGTTAATTTTCAATCGAAAATTCTCACGTTAAATTATCGGACTTTTTTAAAAAGTAGGTGAGCTTTTTGTTCGTTGAAACCTCTACTTTCTGATGGTGCAAACGTTTAATTAAAATTTACACTTTAATTATTTCATTTTCTGGGAACATTTAACATTGTAATGTATATATTTTTGCACCATCAGAAAGTTGAGGTTTCAACGAACAAAAAGCTTACCGACTTTTTAAAGAAATCAGATAATTTGACGTGAGAATTTTCGATTGAAAATTAAGGTGCTTTTTCGATATTAAGTCATTATAAGGTGAAAAAATTAATATTAAAAAAAAAAAAATAACATGTTTGGAACATTAAAAGGTAATTTTTCACCAAATTTCGTGTAATTTTTTTTTTGTAAAAGATAAAAATTAAAAACCAAAAACTTGATTATTGGAATTTTTCACATAAATTTTGAGGTTATGTGAAAAAATTGTTAGTACAAAAGTTGTAGATCTACTTATTATCTACAACTTTGTCTTTTAATTTTTTTCCATAGGCCTTGTAGTTTTGTCGAAAATCGAGATAAACTGTTTCTACTCTTCCCCCCCCCTTTCTACTTCCCCACTTTAGATCGATCGTAATTTATTTTCCCTTTCATTTTTGTTATATTCTCTTCCTTTTCTAATGGGTTTCATTCTACTAAAATTTTTTTTTTTCAATTTTTTCCATTTTCAAAGGCTTAAAGCACTGGTCTATAATGTCCAGGGACAGATTGCGAATTCATAAAGCGAAAAAAAAATCCATTTATATAAGTAGCACAGAAAAAAAAAATATTTTTGAATTTTCATAACTTTAGAGCAGTTCAAAACATTGTAAGAACAATCTGAAAACAAGGATTTAAAGAAAATTTTCATGCTCTACAAAAAAAAGTCCATAAAACAAAGTTTTTCAGATCAACCGTTTCAAAGATATCAGAGCTCAAAAATTTATAATATTTTCCAACTTTGTTCTAAGGACCTCTTTTGTAGAGCGTAAAATTTCCTACATATTCCTTTTTTCTATGTTATTTTAATGGAAAATGAGTAAATGGATTGAGGCAACCCATTAATATTAGGAGCTCGTTTTGAAGCCAATTTTTTGTTTTACTATCAATTTTTGGAATATTTTTTTTTTTTTTGAAACACCCGGCTTCTTTATATCAAGGTATCATTAAACTTAAGCATTTAAAACTTTTAATAGATTTTTCTGATGCTGCTGAATATTGGTTGTATCCCTACGAATATCCACACATAGAAAATTTAGCCGAAGAACTGTGGTTACAAATAAAACCACTGTACGATGAACTACATTTTTATGTACGATTAAAACTTCGAAAAGTTTACGGAAAGAAATTGGTACCAAAGCATGGTCCGATTCCAGCTCATTTATTTGGTATCCAAATTTTCAGTGGAAACATGAAAATTTTACAAATGTAAAAAAAAAATTCGTTTCAGGCAACATGTGGGCGCAGTCCTGGTCAAATTTATACGATATCCTCGTACCGTATCCAAATGTTATCGAACCTGATCTAACCAAAAGTTTACTACAACAGGTTTTTTTCGTTTCAACTATCCTTTGAACTTTATTTTTATTTTTTTATTTTTTTTGGAAGTAGAACTTTACGGTGCTTCAAATGTTCAAAACGGCAGAGCAGTTTTTCATGTCTCTCGGTTTTGAGCCGTTACCAAAGAGCTTTTGGACCAAGTCAGTGTTGGAAGCTTCTAAAAAAGATCATTTAAAGATGGTTTGTCACGCCTCGGCCTGGGATATGTACAATCGAAAAGACTTTCGGTTAGCAAACGAATTTAAAACCCTTTAGTAACTTTTTCATCCCCGACATTTCATCCTCGACAATTCGTCCAGAACATACCATCCCCGATAACTTTTCTTAATAAATCCCTTTTTCATACCACTAAATTGAAATTTTAGCATAAAAATGTGTACCAGTATAACCAAAGAGGATTTCATTATCATTCACCATGAAATGGGTCATGTTTATTACTTTATCGAGTACAAACTCCAACCGTTTATATTTCGAGACGGAGCCAACCCTGGTTTTCATGAAGCTATCGGCGATACGATTGCTCTATCAGTGAGCACACCGAAGCATTTGAAAAAACTACAACTGATCCCGAAAAACGATCAACTACCCGAAAATCATTTGCCAGATCATAAAATTTTACACAAGAAAAGTATCAATCATCTGTTAGAGATCGCCTTGGATAAAATCGCATTTATTCCTTTCGGCTATTTGATTGATAAATGGAGATGGGATGTGTTCAAACGAAAAGTTCATCCTAAGGACTATAACCATCATTGGTGGAAATTACGGTATATAATTACCATTTTTTTTCTCCAAAATTTATAAAAAAAAATTATAACCAATCTGCTATTTCTAAGTCTTAAAATAAATCGTACGATCCCAACATAGATCGACTTATCCCCGTCGAGTTTCCAAATACCAAAGCAACCTCTACCGTTATTGCAACGAATCATTAAATTTAAACCTCGATTTTATACGCAAATTGTTAACAGGATAATAACATTTTTACAGACTCCAATATCAGAATATTGCTCCACCAAATCGCAGAACCGCCGAAGATTTTGATCCCGGCTCGAAATTTCATGTAGCCGCCAGTGTTCCTTATTTTCGATATTTCATCAGTTTCATCACTCAGTTTCAATTTTACAAGGCCCTATGCATCGAAGCCAACCAGTACCATCCCGAAACGAAAAAACCACCGTTGCATAAATGCGATTTTTTTGAAAATAAAAATGCCGGCCGCTTACTTCAGTAATTTTATTCAAGTATTGTATTTAGTATACAGGCTGCGGATTTTAACTTCACCTATTCAGTAATAACGAATTTAATTGGCAAGGGGTTGAACTTAAAATACGAAATCTGCAACAATCTTTTTAGCTATCAGAATTTTTTTATCCACCCCTGTGATGATCCAGGAATAAGAATTTAAAAAGTTAAGACTTTCCAGAGAAAGTTTTGAGTTGACTGGATATAACTATAGGGAAATGTTTCATCAGTTTTTTTGATGTCTTATTCCTGATTCATTTGAAGATTCAATCGTGAGAAGGGCTAAACTTTATAGACAAGGGTAGATAATTTTTGAACCAAAAAAAAAATTATAGAAGGATAAAACCCATTAGAAAGGAAGAGAATATAACAAAAATGAAAGGTAAAATAAATTATGGTCGATCTGAGGTGGGGAAGTGGAAAAGAGGGGGTTTTTAAGGGAGAAATGGTTTATCTTGATTTCCGACTAAACTACAAGTCCTATTGAAAAAAGTTAAATAGCAAAGTTGTAGGTAATACGTAGATCTACAAATTTTGTTTTAAACAATTTTTTCACATAACTTCAAAATTTATGTGAAAAATTCAAACTACTTACTAAGTTGTTGGTTTTTAATTTTTAACTTTTACAAAAAAAAAAAAAATGTTTTACACAAAATTTGGTGAAAACTTACCTTTCAATGCCCCAAACACACTGTATTTTTTTATTTAAAATATTAATTTTTTCACCTTTAAATGACTTAATATCGAAAAAGCACCCTAATTTTCAATCAAAAATTCTCAGGTTAATAAATCTGATTTTTTTTTTAAATCGGTGATTTTCTTTTTCGTTGAAACCTCTACTTTCTGATGGTGCAAAAAATATATAAATGGCAATGTTAAATGTAAATGCAATACTTAATTAAAGTGTAAATTTTAATAAATTGCTTCAAAATTGTATAATATACAATTATACATATAACACAATTTTGAACAATTTATTAAAATTTATACTTTAATTATTGCATTTTCTGGGAAAATTTAACATTGTAATGTATATTTCTTTTTGCATCATCAGAAAGTAGAGATTGCAACGAACAAAAAGTCCACCGACTTTTTTTAAAAAGTGGATATTTTGACGTGAGAATTTTCGATTGAAAATTAGGGTGCTTTTTCAATATTCAAAAGTCAAAATAAGGTGCAAAAAATATTTTAAATCAAAAAAAAAATACTATGTTTGGGGCATAAAAAGGAACATTTTCACCAAATTTCGCAAAAAAAAAAAAATTTTTTGTAAACGATAAGAATTAAAAACCAAAAACTTGGTAATTTGAAATTTTCACATAAATTTTACGGTTATGTGAAAAAAGTGTAAGCACAAAAGTTGTAGATCCTCTTATTATCTACAACTTTACTATTAGACCTTTTTTGGTTAGGGCTTGTAGTTTTGTCGGAAATCAAGATAAACCGTTTATATACTTAAAAACTTTTAAAAACTCCTTTTCCATATCCCCACCTCAGATCAACCGTAATTTATTTTTCCTTTCATTTTCGGTTATTCTCTTCCTTTTCTAATGGGTTTCATAAAGGTGACCATATTTTTTTATTTTAAATGCGGGACGGGAACTTTTAGCCCGGGGGGGGGGAGTAATTAAGTGAAATAACTAAAATATGATTTTTTTAAATAAAAATTATACATAAAAAATATTATTTAAGCATAATATAATGAAAATCAGTATTTTTTTTAAATGAATCAAATTTTTTTAATCAAATTACTGCAAAAGACTTTTTATATTTTTCTGAACTATGGATTTTTTCTAGTAGGTCTTTTTCACTTTGAGCATTGTATAAAATTCTGTACAATTTTCTTCATAATTAACTTTAGTAAGTAATATGGCTTTTACTGTGTCTATTTTAAGTCGAGTCTTGTAACTTGTACAAAAGCTATTTAATTAAAGAAAATATCCTTCCCGTACCAATTTTTACCAAGCAAGCAGAAAAAGAACTCACACCTTTGGATTGATTTGAAAGTTCACTGTATGCTTCAAATGGTTAAAAGCGTGCCGCGTATTTTGATAAGCATAGTTTTTTTAGTTCAAATTTTGTAAAAATGATTCTAAGTGAAATAAGTGTAAAATAAATATTGAAAATAAGAAATTTTTCAAAAATTCGGGACAATCCGGGACAAATATTGCTTCTAGAAAAATCCGGGACGCAAGGCGGAAATCCAGGACGTATGGTCACCTTAGCTTCATCCTAATATAATTTTGTTTCACTTTTTACCATTTTCAAAGGCTTTAGCTCTGGTCTATTATGAATTTTTTAAGTTTTATTTTTATTAATTTTTAAATTTATATAATTACATAGGGAAGGCCTCCGACTGGGACGTTCAAAACCATGGCCATTTGTGATGCATACATTAACAGGAAGCAAAGAAATAAGCGCTGATGCCATTAACGAATATTTTAAACCGTTAAAAAAATGGCTAAGAGCCTACAATAGAAAACATATAAAAGACAAATTTTAAATTAACCGCACTCTACGCATTGCTGGCCGCAGTTTACCGCTTTAGCACTAGGTGGCAGCACCGTACAGTACGTCGATTTGTCGGCTGTATTTTGACACGTATGTGTTGTTAGTACGATCTTTCAAGAAACTTCAATTATTTAAAGACATTTTGATTAAAGTAAGACATTAATTACTAATTAATTACAATTTTCGTTAAATATTTGTTAAATCTAAATAATTTATACTAATATCGTAGGTTAAAATTTTTTTTTTTAACTGTAGGCTTAAACATGGCAGCAGTCGAGCAGCCGTGCTATACAATTTTAAATGTCTCCACCGAATCGGAGCCGCACAATGAAATGCAAATAAAGTCCGATCTAGGTCAGTCACAACCCCCCATTTACAAATTCAAAATGAAAATTTGTGATTTTTAGAAAAAGGCGATGTAAAGGTTAAAATCGATGCACTACGTCGAACGATTCATATGATCTTGTCGGGAGAGCGGCTGCCTCCCGGCTTCCTGATGACCATCATTCGTTTTGTGCTCCCCATTCCGGATCACACCCTGAAAAAAATGTTGCTTATCTTCTGGGAAATTGTGCCGAAAACGTCGCCCGATGGCAAACTGTTACAGGAGATGATTCTCGTCTGTGACGCATATAGAAAAGTACGGGACAACATTTTATGATTGAACAAATTTAATTTTCAATTATTTTCTTTTAAGGATTTACAACATCCCAATGAATTTGTTCGAGGATCAACTCTTCGATTTTTATGCAAGCTTAAAGAACCGGAATTGATCGAGCCGTTAATGCCGCCGATTCGGGCTTGCCTTGAACACAAACATTCCTATGTCCGACGTAACGCCGTTTTGGCTATCTTCACAATTTATCGGTAAATAAAAAAATTCTTTCCCTTCTTCCTGTTATTCAAAATTTTCTACCTGGGTGACATAAATTTTATTACTATGTGCAACATTCCATACAATCCACGTGTATTCAATAACTAATATAATGTTGATGGATAGGCAAACACTTATACATCAATGCATGACAATATCACTACGTTATAAAATACCTGAAAATACAGTGAAAATGAGTTTTTGAAGTTATACTTCTTGAGGCGCGTTATGAAAAAATAATGAGAGTGACATTTTATGATGCGCGCGCATCAGGGTGACACAAAATTTACATGATGAAATTGGTCGCAAAATCGCTCGGTTTTTTTTATCTAGGTGCGCGTAATTTGAATTTTTGTTTTATTTATTTATTTAACTGTTTTAGTGCCATTGATTTTTACTCGTATATGCTTAAAAATGCCAACGAAATCTTCGTTTTTGATGTCATTAATTCAATAGTAATAAAATATAAAAAAAATTAGAAAAACTTTCTTTCCCAAATCCTTTTTATATTGTAATTACTAATAATATTATAATTTGAACTATATAAATAACACTTAGAAAGATAAAAAACCGTTAGTACACGATCGCGCTTGTTGGCACTCTAAGGGTTAAATTAAAAATAATTACTTCTTTAAATATATTTTTAATATTTTATTTAGAAAATATTTATATAATACAAATGACACATTATTAAAAAATAAGTTATTACTTTTTTCGAATTATGCAATAGCTGTTATACTATTTGGAGTTTAGTGATGAAAATGACGTCTGCATTCCATGCATATTCTTGGTTATCACGAAATCTGGGATTCTAAAATGATTCAACCATCTTAGAATAATAATTTAGTAAAACAAGGCATGAATTAGATTAAGACATTTACCTTAAAAAGTAGCTACTTACCTTATTCCATAATTTCTATGGAGCTTCGTTTTCATGGCATGTATGAATTGTTAACCAGAAAAATGATCCTGACAATTTTTATAAACGTCTTGCAGCTTTCTTTGGATTTTATTTTCATTGTCAACCATAGTTTTTCACAGTATTTCAGCCATTAAATAGTCATAACAAAACAAATTTGCTACACAAACGGTGACTCGAAAAAAACGTGTTAAACGTCAGATTACTTATAGGCTCCACGCACGGCGTGTTGTTTTTAGAGGCGTTGGTATCGGTCTATTTTATCATCTCAGCGCAAGTTCATAATGCTTAAATGCATTTAGGACATTGCCCCGCCATCTCTCTTCAACGCGCTGTACTAAAATTCAAAAGAACCGCACCTTTCGTAAAAGTGTCCGCTCCACGAATACTTTTTATATAAACTTTTTAAGTACTCTAATATAATTGAGGTTAACTATCCGTATGTATTAATTACTGATATTAATTAAAATATTATTCTCTAAATTTTATTTTAATTAATTATTTGTATGCTATTAATAAAAACTAATTTTTAATGATACTAAAGAAATATAACTTCTCACGCGCGTACATAAGGACACGCACCCACTTTTTTTTATAAATTAGATCAGGCTTTTTTTTATCCATTTTTCATTTTTCACCCCAAAACCCTCCATAAATTTCATTAAAAATAAATTTATATACACACAAATAGTGCCCCTTTAAAATGTTAGATTTGTTTCAGAAACTTTGATTTTTTAATTCCGGATGCCCCCGAGCTGATTGCGACCTATTTGGATGGGGAACAAGATATGTCCTGTAAGCGTAACGCCTTTTTGATGCTACTACACGCCGACCAAGATCGAGCCTTATCCTACTTAGCCTCGTGTCTGGACCAAGTTACGTCATTCGGCGACATTTTACAATTAGTCATTGTGGAATTGATTTACAAAGTTTGTCACGCCAATCCAGGCGAACGCTCGCGATTCATTCGATGCATCTATAATTTGTTGAACTCGAGTAGTCCTGCTGTAAGGTATGAAGCAGCTGGAACTCTAACGACACTCTCCAATGCTCCAACCGCAGTTAAAGTAAGTATTATTTCACTAAGCAAATCTATGTTTTTGAAGTGAACCTTCTCTAGGTGATCTATAAAAATTTTTTTACAGCTTTGTCATTACTTTATAGACATCCTGTGTATTATAAATCCTAAATGGGCGTTTCTCTGTAAACTGGGCTACTCATTGCCTCAGGCCAATATTGTGTAAAGAAATTACAGATAATTTCGTGGATAATTTAAAAGATAATTAACTAATCTACCTTTGCCCAACATTTATTATCCATTAATATAAACTTTATTCAATCCAAATCATTTATATAATTCTTAAAAAACAGTCCCCTGGCCTGTCATCAAAGCATTATAGTTACTTCAGACTAGATTTATTAGACCCTTACTATTTGAAACAATCAAATTGTGTCTACTATTAAAACAATATTGTTTAATTATTTATTAGAACTATTTATTTTTAAAAAAATATTTTTTTCTAATATTAAAAAAGTCAATTAAAGTCATTCTCCGCATTTTGTAAACAGTTCCCCTGTCTATATTTTAAATTACGCCCCACGTAACCTAAAGGTTTAAGAATGGCACTTTCACGTGAAACCAAACGCAAACGATCTAAAGTTTACGCGGTCACTGTCATTAATGTCCAGACATCATTTTATTTAGTGCTGAACGAGCGTCTTTCTGTGGAAAATACGTTGTAACCTAACAGACAACAGTCCCCTGGCAAGGAGTATTTTATTTCTTTTCATATGTTTTATAATAATACTTCAGAATCTTTATACGTTATAATAAACAAGACTTTTCTACGTATAGGAAAATAAGTATAGACCAAGTACATTTTGTGCTATCTTTCAATGAAATAAAATTAAACAGTCCCCTGGCAACAGTCTTCTGTCTCTCAAAAAGGGTTTCGCCACAAAAAGGCTGTCTTTATATTATGTTTATTATTTATTAGGTACACACTTGCTTCGAATAAGGCACCAAATAAAAAAAGCTCTCTAACGAAGAAATTTTTAAATAAGTAAAATATTAAAAGTTCAGAGTTGAAATGTTAGTATATTAGTAGGGGAGCCCACGATGCTAAATCGGGATTTACTCGAGCGTTATCGAGACCTATTGGGTTGCGAAGCTTAGATGATAACAAGAAAAAAATGTCATAATATATACCTTTTCAGCGGTGGGGGGAGCAGCTATAGATTTTCAAAAATGTAAAAAAAAAAACTATTAGATGGACATACTCGAGCGGGTCAGATATTGATAGCATCCATGTCCTACGTATTTTTAAAAATGTACATATGTCAATCTGATTGTTTCCATGATGGGGGTGGTCGTAAGTAAGGGTTGAAAATGAAGAAAAAAAATTTAATCGAGCGTGTCAGAGTTTCTAAGGAGATGTTAAGTGAACCAAAGACAAACCTCTGACGATTTGAGCGTGACGCAAACGCGCTGCTATTATTAGAATGTGCAAAAAAAATCGCCATTTTGAAATACTCAAGCGCGTCAGATTAAGATATATATGGTTCATCTATATGCCTTAGACATGCTGTCTCATAATCTGACGATTTTCAGGGGGGATTCACCTAATCTGAAAATAATTCTAAAATTTTTTTTTGCCTATATGCACACAGTCTATTTTCAAATTTTCCCAGGAAAAAGTTTCAAATAAAAGTTGTAGTCATTAGTAAGTCTAAGAACCAAGTAAGTTTAAAGAAGAAGAAAATCGTGGGAGTCGTTTTGGAAAAAAATTGAAAAAGCTCAAAAACTCCTAGAATGTAGTAGAGCTTTCGGTTAACCGTTTTCAACCAAGTAACTAGTTTTAATATGGAAGTCAAATTTCAAGTTTAATGAAGTTTGGATAAAGCTTTCGATACGATATGGCTGTCACACACAGCCATGTGCTGACAGCCATAGCCAAGCTTTATCCGAATTTCACCAAACTTGGAATTTGACCTCCATATTATACCTAGATGTGCCGCGAAGCTTTCGGCCGAAATCGGTTAACCAAAAGCTCTACTTTATTCTAGGAATTGTTGAGCTTTTTCAATTTTTTTCGAAAACGGCTCCAACGATTTTCTTTAAACTTACTATGGTTCTTAGACTTATTTATGGCTACAACTTTTATTTGAAACTTTTTCCTGGGAAAATTCGAATATATGCATCACGCAGCTGCACGCATTAAACTTTATCGATGATTTTTGTTACTTCGACTTGTGGAAATCGTCAGATTATATATTTTTCGTAATCCTTGATGTATTCCCTTCAAAATAAAAAAAAATTTAGCCACACTTGAGAATGTCGAGATGACGTTTTTTTTACAACTTTGTACCCCTCCCCCTTCTTTACGTCACTCTCAAATTGTCAGATTAGTGGAATATACACCTTTTAGCATGTAACTAACTCACCCTATCTTAATCCGACGCGCTCGAGAAAATCAGATGATCAATTTTTTTTTTACTAATCTGATCCTTTATCCTTGACGGGCGGCCTTATATATGGGGCTAATATTTGGCGGAAGTACTTAACTGGGTACAAGGTATCACCCTGTATATTAATCTGCCGCGCTTTCGTAAATCCCAAAATCCCCGCTTGGGCTCCCCAGCTATATTTAAGTGAGATATTTTAAAAACGTAGAATTTTTTTATTGTTCAGTTATTTAATTCTTAAGCTTCAAAGTTTAATGAAAATAAAAAAAAAATTATTTTGGTATT
This sequence comes from Sisyra nigra, assembly GCA_958496155.1. Lineage (NCBI taxonomy): Eukaryota > Metazoa > Arthropoda > Insecta > Neuroptera > Sisyridae > Sisyra > Sisyra nigra. Next base: position 38,858,060 of record OY292318.1, read on the forward strand.
GAAATTGTATTTTTCATTAAAGTTCACAGTCCCCTGTATCGGTTTTTTTTTTTAGAAAATACGCAATATTTTCTAAGGTAATGGAAATATTTTTGGTTCACCTGCCGAGTATTAATAAATAGGTGGATGTTTATTCCCTGAAATAGATTTAGTACAGATCCAAGCAAAAAAGTTGCCTAGACAGTTTCTTACAAACGGTTGCCCAGTTTACAGAGAAACAAAAAAGTTTAAATTCAAATCATAGTATAAACCCAGAAATTTTTCTAAAATTGAAACGCCTATTACAAGGAAAAAAAAACGAAAGAAGTTTCACTTCTTCCATATGTACGCTAATAAAATTTTTTTTTTTAATTTGAATGTGTTTAGGCGGCTGCTAGTTGCTACATTGAACTGATTATCAAGGAAAGTGATAATAACGTTAAGTTGATCGTCCTAGATCGACTAATCGCGTTGAAGGAGTCGCCCGTCACTGAACGCGTACTCCAAGACCTGGCCATGGACGTACTTCGAGCGTTGGCCTGTCCTGACTTGGAAGTGCGACGTAAAACCTTGAACCTGGCTATGGATTTGGTCTCGTCACGAAACATTGAAGAAATGGTTTTGGTTTTGAAAAAAGAAGTCGTCAAAACCCACAATGTGGAACATGAAGATACGGGAAAATATCGACAGTTGTTAATTCGGACGTTGCACACGTCATGTATCAAATATCCGGATGTGGCCGCGACGGTAATTCCTGTCGTGTGCGAATTTCTTTCCGACAACAATGAGTTGGCTGCGACTGATGTGTTGATCTTCATACGTGAAGCGATTCAGAAATTCGAAAATTTACGTCCCTTGATTATTGAGGTAACTATTAGTTTTCTAAATTTTTTTTTTTTTTTGAAAGCGATAGGTCATTAGGGTGAGAAAAAAATCTTAGTACCAAAACGAGCTCTTAATATCATTATTAAGGGTTGAACTCCATTAATTTTTTCATCTTCCGTTTAAATAACACAAGAATATTTTTTTTTTAAATTTTGAATTTTTATAATTTGGGAATAGTTCATCGTACCAACAATCTAGAAAAAAATGGTTTAAAGGACAAGGTCTAGCCCGATAGCCATATGGAAAGTGCCCTACACTAGGCGGTTTTTGAAATATGATCCCGGTTCATGAAAAACTTATTGACGCTCTATTTTCACCCGCTACCCCCACTTATATTGAAGTTACGAGGGAAACTACCCGAAACTTTAAAATTCGTTTTCTAGAAAACTATTAAGGATTTTTTGTGAAATTAAAACTGTACGTAGATATGCAGAAAACACATCAAATAATTTTTTTTCAGAATTTTTATCAACCTATAAATGATGAATAGTGGCAAATTTATTTTTTGAGGGTGGTTTTTAAAATCAACCCTTAAAGTGACACTTTTTTTAAAAAATTGCTTTGATTAACAGCTTCCACTTTTGGCTTTTTTAACCGACCTCAAAAAACCTTGGTTGTTACCTCAGAACTTTCGACCGGGTGAACCGATTTTAATTTGAAAGAAATCGTTCACTTCTATAAAGGGTCGAAAACTAAGGGATGAAATATTAACTTCTTATTGGATAGCTCGATTTTAATTATTATTTTTTTTTTGGTAGACCATAATTTTAAATTAACCTCATTTCCGTTTTTATAAAAAAAAAAAAAACCACTCATACAGGGTTAAAAATTAGGGATTATTATTAAGTTTTCCTGGCTACCCACGATTTAGATAATTTTTTATCTATTACGTACATCGTACGTTTAAAATGTTTACATTTTAATTTGAAGAATAAAATCCAGCCCCTAAGGATGAACGCACTATTTCATCCCCTATTTAAGGGGATGAAATAGTGCGTTTAACTGAATTGTCAAATTTTGATGATTTTTTTTTATTGGAAAGTGTATTTAACTTAGTTCTTTCATTAAAAGCAAAAAAATGCAACCCTTAAGAGCAAAAGGGGATGAAGTAGTAACTTTTAACATTTAAACGGCGCTGTCTCATAAGCGCAGCGTTTTATGTAGGTTTACCCATTAAAAATTATTTTTTAAACTTCAGATCACAAAAAATGGTTAAACGAATAAAAATTATAAATGTAAAGCGACTCCAAAATAATAGACCAGAGCTAAATTAGCCTTTGATAATGGTAAAAAGTGAAAAGAAAAAAAATTATAGTAGGATGAAACCCATTAGAAAAGGAAGAGAATAGAACAAAAATGAAAGGAAAAATAAATTACGGTCGATCTGAGGTGGGGAAGTGGAAACGGGGGGAGTTTTTAAGGGTGGAAATGGTTTATCTCGATTTTCGACAAAACTATCAGTCTTATCGACAAATGTTAAACAGCAAAGTTATAGATAATAAGTAGATCTAAAACTTTTGTTCTAACACTTTTTTCACATAACCTCAAAATTTACGTGAAAAGTTCAAATTACCAAGTTTTTGGTTTTTAATTTCTATCTTTTACAAAACAAAAAATTGTACACGAAATTTGGTGAAAACTTACATTTTAATGTCTCAAACACACTGTAATTTTTTGATTTAAAATATTTATTTTTTCATTTTATAATCGAATAATCACTTAAATCACTTAAACGGCGCTGTCTCATAGGCGCAGCGTTTTAAGTAGGTTTACCCATATTCAAAGAAATAAAATCATTTTATTAAACTTTAGATCACTAAAAATGGTTAACTAAATAAAAATTATAAATGTAAAAGCGACTCCAAAATAATAGACCAGAGCTAAATTAGCCTTTGAAAATGGTAAAAAGTGAAAAAAAAATTATAGTAGGATGAAACACATTAAAAAAGGAAGAGAATATAACAAAAATGAAAGAAAAAATAAATTACGGTCGATCTGAGGTGGGGTAGTGGAAAAGGGGAGAGTTTTTAAGGATGGAAACGGTTTATCTCGATTTCCAACAAAACTACAAGTCCTTTGGAAAAAAGTTAAATAACAAAGTTGTAGATAATAAGAAGATCTAAAACTTTTGTTCTAACACTTTTTTCACATAACCTCAAAATTTACGTGAAAAATTCAAATTACCAAGTTTTAGGTTTTTTATTTCTATCTTTTACAAAAAAAAAAAAAAAAAATTACACGAAATTTGGTGAAAACTTACCTTTTAATGTCTCAAACGCACTGTAATTTTTTTGATTTAAAATATTTATTTTTTTACCTTAATATCGAAAAAGCACCCTAATTTTAATGGAAAATTCTCACGTCAAATTATCTTATTTTTTAAAAAGGTCGGTGAGTTTTTTGTTTGTTGCAACCTCTACTTTCTGATGGTGCAAAAAATATGTAAATAACAATGTTATATATTCTTAAAAATGTAATAATTAAAGTGTAAATTTTAATAAATTGTTCAAAATTGTCCATAAAACAATGGTACAAATAAACTTTGAGCACTTTATTCAAATTTACACTGTAATTATTGCATATATTGGGAACATTTAATATTCTTATGTATATATTTTTTGCACGATCAGAAAGTAGAGATTTCAACGAACAAAAAGCCGACTTTAAAAAAATAAATATATTTTTAATAAAAACCAAAAATTTCGTTATTGGAATTTTTCATATAAATTTTTAGGTTATATGAAAAAAATGTTAGTACAAAAGTTGTAGATCTTGTTATTATCTACAACTTTGCTATTTAATTTTTTTCCATAGGACTTTTGTAGTTTTGTCAAAAATCGAGATAAACTGTTTCTACCCTTAAAAACACGCCCCTTTTCCAATTCCCCACTTCAGATCGACCCTAATTTATTTTTCCTTTCATTTTTGTTATATTCTCTTCCTTTGCTAATGGGTTTCATTCTGCTATTTTTTTTTACTTTTTACCATTTTCGAAGGCTTTAGCTCTGGTCTAAGTTCTAAGTTCAATTTTTTTTTCTTCGTAGAATCTCCTTGAGGCATTCAGTGGTATTAAATCAGCCACAATACATCGTGCCGCCTTATGGATTTTAGGCGAATTTGCGATTACAGTTGACGACATCAAAGCGACGATGAACAAAGTGCACCAGGGCTTAGGTGAAATTCCTCTGGTCGAAGCCGAAATGAAACTATTAGCCGGCGAAAAAACCGACGTGGAAGATGTATCCGCACAAAGTGCGGCCACTCCAGCCCAAAAGGTCACGTCCGACGGAACGTACGCCACTCAATCAGCGTTCAACACGTTCTCGTCGAAAAAAGACCATGAAAGTCGGCCGAAGTTACGAGGCTACTTAATGAAGGGCGACTTCTTCATAGCAACGGCTATCAGTTCAAATCTGACCAAATTGGCGTTACGATATGTGTCACTTGTGAGCGACGCCAAGGAACATAATCGGTTCTGTACGCAGGCCATGTTTTTGATCGCGTCTATGTTACATTTAGGTAAGTCAGGGTTGCCTACAAAAGCGATGACCAACGATGATATCGATCAACTTAACATTTGCCTTCGGTTACTTTCCGATCGTAAACCATTGATCGTTGATATTTTCGTGAGACAATGCCGTGAGGCGTTACAAACAATGATCATCGCCAATGAGGAGGAAGATGCAACCTTACAGAAAGCCAAGGAAAAATCGGCGGTGGTCATTCAAGCCGATGACCCCATTACATTCCTACAATTGAACGCTGGAAGAAACGAATTGGGCGGCGAAAACGTATTCGAGGCTTCGCTAACTCAAGCTGTTATCGGCGGACATTCACAAGGCCAAAATACCAACGAATTGGCGGCGATCAGCAGTAAACTGAACAAGGTGCAACAATTAACCGGATTCTCAGATCCGGTTTATGCGGAGGCCTACGTCCACGTGAATCAATACGACATCATTCTCGACGTGCTCATCGTGAATCAAACCGGTAAATTTAACCAACTTTTGATAATTTTTATTTCGAAAATTTTTATGTTTTCTAACTTTCAGTTGATACCTTACAAAACTGTACGTTGGAGTTGGCAACTTTGGGCGATTTGAAGATAGTCGAAAAACCGCAACCTGTCGTTTTAGCACCGCGCGATTTTTGTAATATTAAAGCCAATGTCAAAGTGGCCTCAACCGAAAATGGATTGATTTTTGGAAATATTGGTTAGTATATTATTATATACAGGGTGTCCCAGCATGACCGACCATCAGGAGAACCTGAAATAATAGAAATCTGAAAATTGGGATTATAGCCCAACTGGATTGGGGCTACTTTCATAAAATATTTTTAACTAGCTGATCCCCGCCCGCTTCGCTGAGCGTTTTCAAGTTTGGCGTTGTATGTTTTTTCGTTGCACAATTTTTATTTTTTTGCTCAGAAAATCATTTTTTTCGGAATAAAAAGTATTTTATATTACTTTTTGTAATATTTACTACTTGTAATAAAAATCTCGTCCAAATCGAGCCAGCCGTTTTCAAGTTTGCCAAGAACAAACTAACAGACAGGGAAAACTAATCGAAATAAAAAGTAGCCTATAATGTTAGTTGAAATATTGAATAACTTTTTGTGAAAATTTCATTCAAATCGGTTCAGCCGTTTTCAAGTTTACCCTGGACAAACATGATTTTTTGGGTAAAAATGCAATGAAAATGGCATTTATTTTTTAGTATAAACATATGAAAATGTAGGTAATAAAGAGTATTCAACAAAACACCGTACATTTTTTAGATTAGATAAAAATCTTGGCTGAGAAAAATAATTCCGTTTTTGTTCGCTCGCGCAGGTAAGACGTAACGTTTTTACTATATAAGTTTTCAAAAAGCAAAAATTTTCAATCTTATTATTGGTATAGATTTTCTGACACTTCCGGTTATACCGGAAGTTAACACTAAAATCGTTATTTCAAATAGCATTCCCTATTTGTTTTTATATATTTCGATTGAATTAATAATTCTGAGCATCTTTCATAATACAAAGACCTCATCTAATCTTTAAGGGTTTCAAAAAAAATGGCTTTTATTGGAAACTAGCTGATCCTCGCCCTCTTCGCTGAGCGTTTTTAAGTTTGGCGATGTATGTTTTTCATAGCACACTTTTTATAGTTTTTATTTATTTTTCCTCAGAAAATCAAAATTTTTTTGGAATAAAAAGTATTTAATAGCACTTTTTGTAATGTTTACTATCTGTATGTAAAAATTTCGTTCAAATTGGACCAGCCGTTTTCAAGTTTGTCAAGAACAAACAAACAGACAGGGAAAACTATTCGAAATAAAAAGTAGCCTATAATGTAAGTTATATTATTAAGTGAATTTTTGTGAAAATTTTATTGAAATCGACCCAGCCGTTTTCAAGTTTACCCTGGACAAACAATGCTTTTTTGGGCAAAATTACAATGTAAATGGCATTAATTTTTTTGTATAAAATATATGAAAATGTAGGTAATAGAAAGTATTTAACAAAACATTTTACATTTTTTAGATTAGATAAAAATCTCAGCTGAGAAAAATAATTCTGTTTTTGTTCCCTCGCGCAGGTAACACGTTACATTTTTATTATATAAGTATTCAGAGAGCAGAAAACTTCAATCTTATTATTGGTATAGCTTTTGCAGCAAACGGACTTCTTGTGAAAGGTTCGTAACTCCCACATTAAATTTTGTAGGAAGCCTGACCTAGGCTTGTTTGAGACCTCGAATATGTTGTTATACTTGAGATTATCAGAAACAATCAACTTTTGTTACTAAGTATCTCAAAGTGCATCATAAAGTAACGCGTGCTAAATTGTGCAAAATATCAATTTTTACTTTCTTTTACTACTATATAGTAAAGGAAATATTGTAATCGGGTCGAATTTTCGAATTCGAGGTTTCACCGGAAATAGATGTTTTGAGGTCCCCTGAGTCCAAAAAAGTGGTTTTTAGAAGCATGTTTGTGTGTGACAGCCATATCGTATCGAAAGCTTTACCCGAATTTCACCAAACTTAGAATTTAGCCTGTATATTACATCTAGTTGTGCCGCGAAGCTTTTTGTAGAATTTGCTTAACCGGAAGCTCCACTTTATTCTAGGAGTTTTTGAGATTTTTTAATTTTTTTCGGAAACGGCTCCAACGATTTTCTTCAAATTTTCTATAGTTCTTAGACTTATTAATGGCTACAACTTTTATTTGAAACTTTTTCCTGGGAAAATTCGAATAAGGGTGGTTCTGAGGGGAAGGTTGGGAATTCTTATATCCATATGTATATAGGTTGCATGCATATACAATAATTCTGTTTATGTGTATAAAGTACTTATAGTTCTTTTAACCAACAAAGTAAATGACCACTGGCGTATAAGGCAACTATCTAGTCCATCACGCCACTAAGTGACCTTCCTTAAGGATTAAATGAGGTCTTTTTACCATGAAAGATGCTCAGAATTATTAATTCAATCGAGATATGTAAAAACAAATAGGGCAAGCCATTTGAAATAACGATTTTAGTGTTGATTTCCGGTAGAACCGGAAGTGCCAGACAACTAAAAATATTTTAGGAATGTAGTTCCAATCTAGTTAGGCTATAATCGTAATATTCAGATTTCTATGGTTCTCTGAAAAGTACTAATGGCCGGGCAGGCTGGGACACTCTGTATACAATATTACAAGGTGTTTCAAAAAATCATAACAGTCAAATTTTTTTTTGAAATGGTTCATCGTATCAACAATCAAAAAAAAAAAAGAAGGGATTTAAAGGACATTTTAAATTTGTTTTGTTTAGTGTATGATGTTAGTGGAACGGCATCAGATCGTAATGTTGTTGTCCTGAACGACATCCCCATTGATATCATGGATTATCTAATGCCTGCGTCGTGTAACGACATTGAATTTCGAAAAATGTGGGCCGAGTTCGAATGGGAGAATAAAGTCTCGGTGAACACAACAATCACAGAGTTGTCTGAATATTTACAATATTTGCTGAAGAGTGTCAACATGAAATGTTTAACACCGGAAAAGGCCCTGTCAGGACAATGTGGATTCCTGGCGGCCAATATGTACGCCCGCTCGATATTCGGCGAAGACGCTCTCGCCAATCTGAGCATTGAGAAATCGTTGAGCAATCCTGAAAGTCCCGTCGTGGGTCACATACGAATCCGTGCCAAGAGTCAGGTAAGAAATTACAGTGATCTTGGCGTTGAGCGTTTGAAACAATTTACATCCCTAAGCAGTTCATTTAGATTTTCAATTCACTCTCATTTTTTTGTTTATTTGTTATTTCTCTGGACTATGGAGGGTATACCAGGAGGACAATCATTAAAGGAAGATAAATTCAAATTTCAAAGAAAAACCGTGACAGTTAGTTGGCGCTGGAAATACTATATGTATTCCTTGAAGTTGGCTACGTATTCCTATTGTACCACTACGCACAGTACTTCTATAGTACTGCTTAACACTGTTTGTACTGTGGCATTACTTTCTGACTTCTGTGCTTTGTGCTCTTATGAGTCATTTATAGACCAGGGTCGATAACTTTGGAAACCTGAAAAAAATTATAGTAGGATGAAACCCATTAGAAAAGGAAGAGAATAAATGAAAGAAAATTAAAGAAAAATAAATTACGGTCGATCTGAGGCGGGGAAGTGAAAAAGGGGGAGGGGTTTAAGGGTAGAAACGGTTTATCTCGATTTCCGAAAAACCTACAAGTCTTATGGAAAAAAGTTAAATTACAAAGTTGTAGATATTAAGAAGATCTACAACTTTTGTGCTAGCACTTTTTTTTACATAACCTCAAAATTTATGTGAAAAATTTCAATAACCAAGTTTTTGGTTTTTTATTTTTTACAAAAAAAAAAAATTTATGCAGTTTTGGTAAAAAATTACCTTTTAATATCCCAAACACACTGTATTTTTTTATTTAAAATATTAATTTTTTCATCTTATAATGACTTAATATCGAAAAAGCACCCTAATTTTGAATCGAAAATTCGCACGTCAAAATATCCACTTTTTTAAAAAAGTTGGTGGACTTTTTGTTCGTTGAAATCTTTGCTTTCTGATGGAGCAAAATATCTACATTACAATGTTAAATGTTTCCAGAAAATGCAATAATTAAATACATCATTTTGATAAAACACATACATTTTTGGAGGTTATGTGAAAAAAGTGTTAGCACAAAAGTTGTAGATCTTCTTACTATCTACAACTTTTCTTTTTAACTATTTTCCATAGGACTTGTAATTACTACCCTTACCCTCCCCTTTCCACTTCCAGACCACAGATCGACCGTAATTTATTTTTGTTATATTCTCTTCCTTTTCTAATGGGTTTCATCCTACTATACTTTTGTTTCACTTTTTACCATTTTCAAGGGCTTAAGGCAGTATTCTAGTCTAGAGGCATGAATTACAGGTAATTTTTGAAGGGTCATAAAAAAAGGCAATCAATATTTTTATTAGTTATTTATTAACCTTCCAAGAATACAGAAAAAAAAACAAAAAAAGGTAAAAATTTCAAAAATTTGCAGCTGATGAAGCGGGGGATCTCAAAAAATTGGCACGTGACTATACCCACGATTCTAACCTTCATAGCAATTTGAAACAAAAAAGAGAAAAAGATTATTAATCTAGAGTAATGTCGCAATGTCTAGAACTACGGAAAAGTTGGAAAATTTTTTTTTCACAAAATGGCGACTGCCTGTAAAAAAAATTTAGTACCACTTTATTGACTGTTTCGAATTTGTCAAAAATAGTAAAAATTGAAATTTGGGGATGGGAATAGTTCCAAGTATAGACAAGTCTATAAAGAAGACTCTCTAAAAATGTCAGGTAAATCGGTCCAGTAGAACCTGAGAAATCGTGGGTATCGATTGATAAAGACAGTTTCGAGAAAAAAGCGTTAAAGTTTCGGGTAAAGTTACATCCAGTGGCCATACAATGGTAGTTAATACTTACATTTTTTAATCAGCGATTCCTGGTTCCAAAATAATTAAAATTTTGAAAACTTCTTTTACGGGCATACTCTTAAAGGTTGAAACTTTGAGAAAATGAAAGAAAAGAAAAATCGATTTGTTCAAATTTCTAGACTAGAATACCCCCTTAAGCTTTGGTCTGTTATTGAGTGCAAGTGCAATCATGTTAAAAAGTTTCAAAAAGCATCTTTTCATTGCCATAAGTACACTATTAAGGATATTGTACAAAAATTTGAAACAAAAATTACAAAATGGTAACATTTCCGTTCTTTACAATAACGTCAATTATTTTCAAATATTTGCGTCATATACACTGTTCAAGTACTGCTACCAATTGCAACGAAATTAACCAATGACAACGCTAGAGTGGACATACAGTGATGCCTCGACATACGAGTGCCCCAACATACGAGTTTTTCGAGATACGAGTCGGCGAGCAAGGGATTTTTTGCTTTGAGTTACGAGCGAAATTCGAGATACGAGTGCGGTTTAGCAGGTCGAAGGTCTCGAAAAAAGTTGCAACAGATCGTGCATCTGATCTTTTTAATCGAGATAAAAGATAACATTCGAGATACGAGCAAGCTTGAGGAACGAATTAAACTCGTATGTCGAGGTACCACTGTATAGAATCTTCAGTGCCATCTGGGGCTGTCAGAAATTTGTGCTCTTAAAACCGAGATTGTCTTCTTTCTACATCCTCCATACTCTGGACTAAAAGATACACATCTCTTATGGGAGAATAATTCAAAGTAAATGATACGCCAAACGCCATTGGTACCAAAACTGTTTAAAGATTCCCAATTAAACCTAAATTGATTACCAATCGGTTTTTGAGACTTTTTGTATAAATCAAATTTTCATTTTCAGGGAATGGCTTTAAGTTTGGGCGAGAAAGTCAACAAAACTCAAAAGAAGGGTGTTCGGAATAAAATCTGTACATCGTAAAACAGTGATCACATACTTTTTTTTTCTTTTACTAAAAAGCATATATATATCAAATAAATAAAGGATAGTATTATATTCTATAAAAAAAAATAATAATTAAGGCAACCATTAATGTGTACACTATTTCGTTTCTAAACATAATTTTATTTAAAATGGCAACATTTAAAAAATCAATTTTTTCCATTTGCGAGCCGTACATTTAGTCCTTAATTCCTTTTTCTGGTCAAATTCCTCGTCTTCTGTTTCAGTGCTTTTGTCACAAAGCTCCAAAATGTTGCGACTCGAAAGTAAGGACTTCAGTTCAAACATGGGAAGGAGAAATGGTCGAAAACGAATTCCAAGTGTTTCGTAGTGTTTGATGAATTCGTTGATGGCTGTATCTAAATAATTTATTAATAATAAAATTTCCTCAATCGAGTTGAAATTTCAAGGAGGCTGCTTTTAAATTTTAAAAGTATTCGAAATTTTGATTTCAAAATTTAGCAAATCAAGATAAAATTAGTAGCTTTGGTCAATGGAACGCAGCACACGCTCAACCCATGTTTAACCTACCATGAAGTTTCCAAATCATGTTTTAATTTTTAAGGCAGCACTGCTTTGGAAAAACTTCAATTTGCGCTATAACTCAGAAAATTTAGTTTAGAGACATTACCAAGCATTCATAAAAATCATAACACTTGGGCTGAATGGGTTAAGCAAGGCTTATAGTTTCAGAGCTAGCAACGTTTTTGAGAGTCATTTGAGTAGCCGAACGTTCAGAGATACAGTCGTTTTGCCGATATGTATACAATGAGTTTTACAAGCTTGTAGCGGGCAAACTAGCAACTTGACGAAAATTAGTCACTGGACATTTTTTATATAAGATGTTATTTTCTACAAATTTCATCTGAAACTTTTTCTTTTTTCTGAAAATTTCAATGTTTTGAAGATGCGCACTAATAAACGCAACCCCTCCCGACAGCCAGACAGCCCGATGATGTCCGGGATAGTGTGAGAGATAACATACATAAAAACTGACCGACCTAAAATTCTTTTTTTTTCGACGTCGCTAGCTCTCGCGCTATTAGATAAAGGCTTCAAGCTGCAATGGAACGTAACCAATTTTCAAGCTAAATTTTGACAAAAAACTTCAATGAACTTTGCAAAGGTTCCAATAAAAATTCAAACTTCTAGAATAAGAATTTTATAGCAAATTTCAAATCCACTATGCCAGTCAAAATTGACATAAAAAATCGCTAAATTCGTAAAACATGATGTATCTCTGATTTTTAACCGACTTCAAAAAAAAGAGAAGGTTCTCATTCGACTGTATGTTTTTTTTTAAATGTTGGTTACCTCAGAATTTTCGACTGGGTGAAGCGATTTTGATGATGCTTTTTTTTTGAAAACTGGTGCTTTCCGTGTGGCCCCATTTTAATTTGAAGGAAATCGTTCACTTCTAAGGGGTTGAAAACTAAGGGATGAAACATTAACTTCTTATTGGATAGCTCGATTTTGGTAATTCTTTGTTTTATTAGTAGAACATAATTTTAAATTAATCTCATATCCATTTTTTATAAAAAAAAAAAAAAACACTCATAAGGGGTTAAAAAATAGGGATGAAATAGTGACGTTTAACTGAATCATCGACTCATGGCTGTTTATTACAAACCTGTCCCTGAATGACCTCATTTTGATGGTGAGCGACAGCTAATTTCTTTGAGCGACTTTTTTTAAATGAAAGATGGATAATAAATGCACTAACTGCATTTTAAAAAAAGGTGTCACTTTAAGGGTTGATGTAAAATACCACCCTCAAAAAATAAAAATAATATTTTTCATCATTTATAGATTTACTAAAATTCTGAAAAAAAATATAAATTATGCGTATGATCAATATCTACGTACAGTTTTAATTTCATGGAAAAATTTTCAATGGTTTTCTAGAAAAAAAAATTTTAACGTCTAGGATAGTTTCCCCCGTAACTCCAATACAAGTGGGGGTAGCGGGTTAAAATTGTGCGACAATAAGTTTTTCATGAAGAGGAATCAGCACACGGAAGCATTTTTCAAAAACCGCCTGGGGCACTTTCCTTATGGCTATTGAGCTAGACCCTTTATTTTTTAAATGAACTTTTATACAATGTACTAATACTGTGACAATATCTAGCGACTTTTAAACTACAAAATACCAATAACCAACTAAACATTTTTACAAATGAACTTTAATATGTATTTCCTTGGCTGACACCAACTTTAAAAATAACAATAGTTGTACATTATATCATCCTAATAATTTGTAGACACTGTAAGGATACGCATTTTTTTACTTTTTAGTAAAGGTAAAATCGCATTTTCCCCGAAATGTACCTTAATACTTTTTTGTCGCATGAAGTGATTTTTAAGCAAGTATGACCCCGGCTGGACTCATCTACATTGCCAGACGGCAAGATCCTGCCCCCGGAGAGCTACTAAAACACCTCTCTTGTAAATGCACTTGCCTGAAAGCAGGGCTTAGATGTTCGGACATGTACAAAACTGCTATGAAGAGGACGACGGTGACGAGCCTGAAGACAGCCCTGACGATCCACCAATACTGGAGTACCCACCAAATGCGATTTTACCTTATATGGGTTCTCTAAGATTGTGAGAGAACTACGAGGCTTACAGGCTTCGCTCTGCGCTTGACTTAAAGCTAATTAAATTGTCTACAAATAATATTCAATAAGTTCTGCTCGAAGGATCAATGGTTTCTACGCAACTTCGACTCAAAAAAGGTCTAAATTTTTTTTTTTCAATTTTTGAAAAAACTGACCTATTTTCAATGTGCCGTAACTCGGTAACCCATTGACATGTAGAGCTCCAGTTGGGCCCAATTTGTAACCAATTTGATGGTTAAAAACGTACAGAATATTTATCGAAAAAAATTGCATGGATTATGAGATACCGAGCAGAATCTGAAAGAAGGTCAAAAATTTCAAGGTTTTTCCGGTACACAAAATCCACAACGTTTTGACAGTTGCAAACTTGAGAATACAAAGCCCTAAGGGGTCGGCAACTTGCGGCCCGCGGGCCGCATGCGGCCCGCCAAGCAAGAAAATGTTTCTTCATACTTTTTTAACTTTTCTATTCATTTTGAAAATTAAATTTTTCTATTAATATTACTATTAAGTAAAAATTTAGAATACGTTACAATGATTACAACCGTTATAATAATCAATTACAATTCAAGCTCGCCTTTATTATTGTATTTTTTTCAAGATACAACACGGCGGCGCCAAAACGTCCTGCTTCGATGTTTTGTTCATTTGATGTTACTAGTATTCAATGTTATGTTTATTAAAATAAAATAAATTATGTGCTTATGTACTTTATGTTGAACTGTATGGTTAGTTTTTTTCATCAGTTTTATTATTTTTTAAATATCGTTTTTTGTTTTTGTTTATATTAGCTTTTAATTATATTTTATTTTGATTTAAAAAAAACTGTTGGAACTATATACTAGTAACATTAAATGAACAAAACATCAAAGCAGGACGTTTTGGCGCGGGGCGTTTTGGCGCCATTGAACCACTAAAGTTGAAAATGGGAAACTGAAAGTTGATACAAAAAAACCACCCCCGCATAGACTTAGAACACAGGTACAATGGAGTGAAACCCTCCGCGGGGAAACATCCTATGCCAAAACGTCCGGCGCCAAAACATATGATATTTTTAAATATGGCCCGCCGTCCAAAAAAGGTTGCCGACCCCTGCCCTAATGGGTCCAAACAACATACTAAAAAGCAGAGATACATCATGTTTTGCGAATTTATTGTTGATTTTGACTGGCCTACACTTTAACATTTCAAATTCAAGATTTGGAACTGGATGCTTGAACAAACCTAATATGAATTGATTGGGGGCTCTCTTCGAACAAATCGCTCGTAACGATAAATTGTTATCAGTTACGTTTCCTGGCAACTTCTTGCGAAAGCCTCTTTTGAAAATAGATCGTAAAAGAGATCGGGAACGTTGAAGCATTGAGCTTTTGGAATTGAGAGTTCTGTCGAAGTTTACTTGAACGCCTTTTTCCGAATCTATAAGTTACATGAATTTTACTTCTTTTCAAATATATCAAAGTGCCGAACTTTAAAATTTACTTACTATTTCGTTTGGTCTTGTCCAAATAGTTCATGTTCTTTCTAGAATTGAACTAAATTTTTAAATAGCTTATATTAGTTATATTAATCAAGATTAATGCTTACTTGAACTTTTCGGACTAAAGATTGAAAGCGGGCTACATATTCCGACCAATTTAGCATAATTTCGTTCATTTCCTGTTTCTGAAGATGGATTTCCCGCACAAAACCATTCAAGTTTAGATCTTCAACTTTGAAGTAAACTTTTTTTTTGCTAAAAATTTAAAAGTCAGAAAATTTATTTTTTCTCTCGGATAGATAAAAAATTACTCGTGTCGTTCATTCCGATTGTTGGGTCGTTTCACGAAACGTTCTAAAGTAGCAAGTCGTGCATTTAAAAGCTCAGCTTTGTAAGCGATTTTTCGTAACGTTTCATGAATCGATGGGATGATATCGTGGGATTTTGTTTCGTTATCGAGTTTTTCGAGGGGGGCAAAGCTCCCGTCACTGGATCGAGTCGAAATTAGTTGATTTTCGGAGGCTTTTGGACAGTCAAGTTGTGACTCACGGCTTGCGAATATATCGGAAACTTGACTTTCGAACACTTCGAAAACTTGACTCAGCGTAGAAACTTTTTCGTCAAGTTCGAAAAAATCGTCCAAAGTTTCCTTGTACGAGGCATTTTTCGGAGTCGCCATTCAATTGCATGTTACACCTGAGAAATCATCCACAAAAAATTTGCTATCTATTTTCGAAAAAAAAAAAACTAGACTGAGGAAATTTTGATTTGGCTGAATGTCAAAGGAAAAACTGGGGAAAGCGTTTTTATGGTAACTAAAAGCTGAGTTGATATTTTTTTTTTCAATATTCTATGGGTTTACTATTTGGAAGGGGATCGGGACTTAATCAGAATCTGTATTGGAAATAGACTCAGAAGTACTCGAATTTGGAATCGAAGATTCGCGTCTTCGACGAACTTTTCTCTTCAGTGTAACGATAACTAAAAATCAACGTATAAAAATTTAGTCTAAAGACCAAAGAAAAACTTTCAATCTTACATTGAACAGTTTGCCTAAGTGTCTTATTATTACATTGTTGTTTCTTAGAATTGATTGTTGCTAATCTAAAATTAAAAAAAAATGTTAATTAACAAAACAGCTTCACAACTTGAATTGATTTCTAAGATACTTGACTTGATTTTCAAGCTACTTGACTTGAGTTCAAGTCAAACTAAAAAAAAAATTAAATAGTATTAAAATATCATGTTAAGTTAAGCGTTGGCTCAACAAGTTATTCAGGTGTAAATTTCAAACAGTATTTGTTTCATAAAATGTCCAACTACTTGACTTGAGGGATCCTCAGTGAGAAATATACGTGGAAAAAGTGAATTTCTTTCAGTTAGCCAATAACTTGAATAATTATAGGATAGGAAAAATAAATTTTTTAATTTTTTTTCGTAGATAACCTCTGAATAAAAGATTAAAATTTATTCTTTTAGAGATGCAAACCTTTGATTGTCAATGAACCTTTAATAAAAAAATGCTACTAATATTTTTCTTTTGATCACTTGGATGGCGCGACAAAAACGCGACGTCAAAATCACCCCGACAAAATAGCGTTAAAACAACTAGCATTTTAAATAAGCTAGTCACGAAAAATTTTCAATTTTTCATTTAATTTGATAACATTCGAGGCTATTCAAAAATTTGTTTTCGTAAATTTGATATCATTACAAATATACAGGGTGCATTACATATGTACAGGATAAAATGGGTGTGATTTTATTAAAAATCAAATTCGCGATTTTGTCGTCGCTTATTTATCAATCGCCATTTTGGACAATTTTTAACAAGTTTGATACAAATAAAATCAGTCGCGTTTTTGTCGAAACTCCAATTCGCGGTTTTGTCGACGCGCATATGAGCCACTTAGTGTATACATTGATTAACTCCGTAATGCAAAAAGTTGAGTAAATTGATAAAATAGACTTCTGAAATACATTGTCTCTTATGGAAAAGCTAAAAAGTAAATTGTCATTTAGAGCCGCTATTACTTATTATTAGAAACGTTTATTTCGGATATATAAAGTTAGGAGTCAACCAAACCAAGTGTTTTGGCATGAAAATTTGTAAAAGTTGAAAAAGTGGAGTTAATCGATGTGTGCACTGACCGGCTCATATGTCATTCGCGTTTTTATCGGTGAGATAATCACTTAAATTATGCCTTACAAAACAATGATGTACGAATGATACACGCGAAAAAACGTACAGGGAAAAATGGGAGCGATTTTATTAAAAATTAAATTCGCGATTTTGTCGTCGCTCACTTATTAATCGCAATTTTTGACACGTTTATGCTAGTTTGATACAAATAAAATCATTCGCGTTTTTGTCGAAAATCAAATTCGCGGTTTTGTCGACGCGCATATGTCAATCGCGTTTTTGTTGGTGAGATAATCACTCAAATTATGTCTTCCAAAACATTGCTATACGAATGATACACAAGAAAAAATGTACAGGACAAAATGGTTGCGATTTTATTAAAAATCAAATTCGCGATTTTGTTGTCGCTCATTTATCAATCGCGATTTTGGACACTTTTTAACTAGTTTGATATAAATAAAATCATTCGCGTTTTTGTCAAAAATTAAATTCGCGGTTTTGTCGACGCGCGTGTGTCAATCGCGTTTTTGTCGGTGAGATAATCACTTAAATTATGTCTTCTAAAACATTGCTTTTCGAAAGATACACAAGAAAAAATTTACAGAACAAAATGGTTGCGATTTTATTAAAAATCAAATTCGCGATTTTGTCGTCGCTTATTTATCAATCGCGATTTTGGACACTTTTTTACTAGTTTGATACAAATAAAATCAGTCGCGTTTTTGTCGGTGAGATAATCACTCATATTATGTCTTCCCAAACATTGATATATGAATGATACACGAGAAAAAAATGTACAGGATAAAATGGGTTCGATTTTATTAAAAATAAAATTCGCGATTTGGTCGTCGCTCATTTTTCAATCGCGATTTCGGACACTTTTTTACTAGTTTGATACAAATAAAACCAGTCGCGATTTTGTCGAAAATCAAATTCGCGATTTTGTCGACGCGCATATTTCAATCGCATTTTTGTCGGAGAGATAGGCACTTAAATTATGCCTTCCAAAACATTTGATACACGAGAAAAAATTAGAAGTAAAAATGAGATTTTAATTAGAAGAGCAAAAATAAAGCCCATGATCAAAGCTCGCTTTCATATTAAAATAATTTGGCGATATTTTTAGAATCATTTTCATCTGGGGGACATTTAAAATTTACAACTTGTTATGCCAGTGCAGTGGAACGCAAAAGAAGTTTCACTTCAAAACGTATACGGGTGAATCAATAAAAAAATTTTGTATCAATTACCGTAGTTTTTCTCGTTTTTCAATTTCAGATTGAACATTTGACATGATAAAGGCTAAATCGTTGCGAGGATCGAATAAAACGCAGTCCAGTAGCGAAGTACAACATTTGGTGTCCTTCAATTCAGGGATATGGCACACGTAGTGTTTCATCAATCGAAACAAGGGCTGTTAAAAAAAATCGTAAAAATCATTCAAAATAAAATGAATTCATAAGTTTACAGAAGTCATTGTATCGATCATAAACCAGGAAAATAGAGAACCATTCATCAGAAGAATCCAGATATTTAAGTCGTTCACGACTAAGCTATGAACCGCTGGACCGAGGAAGTACTGTGGTAATATCGTAACATAAAATAAGAGGCTGGAAAAAAAAAATTTTTTTTGGTTTTAAATTATTAAATTTTCTGTGAAATGTTTACATGAGAATCAGGGCGATTGAAAATTGAATCCAGGCAATGTAACTAAATTTAACTTGAACCTTAATTAACGCCGAACATAATCGGCTAGTTTCCAAAGTAAGACGAGAAATGCTCATTGCGAATATAAACGACAGCATAAACTCTAAAGAACTGGAACAACTTTTTTTTTAAAAATTAAATTTATTTTTGTTAAACAAAATTAAACCTTAAAAACCAGGTCGAAACCATTAAAATCATAATCAGGAACGAGTCAAGCACCTTAATATTACACCATCCCTTTTGTATGATTTCCCATAGGACACTATGTCCGAAAAACGACGCCAAAACGATAAAACCCAAAACGAAATTTCCACGAAGTTGTTCCTCGTATTTGAGCAAAGTGTAAATTCGAAGATTGTTAAAAGGATCGACATTATTTCGCACCAATGTTGCCGCTGTGTAAAACAAACTTCCGGCATAAAACCCAGAAAGCCACAACGACTGAATCAGCCGTTGTCGACTGTATTCGCGAATCTTCAGCCGCTTAAACAGTGCCTGCAAAAGTGCCTTGAAACCTTAAATTTTTCAACTTTATTTTAAGTGTACATACGTTGAAGAAGTAGTTAAAGCTCCAGTGGAATGTGGACCAGAATATAATCAACCAAAATATCCCGTTGCTTAACATGTTATTGTAGTGCGGTGTTATATATTTCTCGATTAGATTTGGAATGCACGTGACTTCTTGATGGAAAAAATTGTTCATTATCTTGTACATTTTGTGAAAGACAAACATTTTTTATGGAGTTTCATCAAATTTTTTTAGAACAATTAGTTTAATTTTAACGATTGTTTACAAAAAATACCGTTCTGTCAAATTGACATTGACAGTGACAGTCGGACAGTAGCGCCATCTAGGGACAACACTAATAACCACTAATAACACAATGGTAAAAATTGGCTGCAACCAGGTGCAACAATACAAATGCTATTAACGCTTTTAGCAAAGAAATATGGAAAAGGGTTGTTCACAAATTTTTCCAAATTTCAATACCCCCGTCCCCAATAACAGGCATCAGTATAATTTTTAATTGGATGCCCCCTCCCTCTTAAAATTTTACGTGAGAAAAAAATTATTGTGTGGTTTTACGCGAAACCACGGTTAGGTATCAGTTTTTCGAATCACAATTCTTTGAAACACAATTTTTCGAATGCACAATTTTTCGAAAAACTAATAATAAATAATTTTAGGGACCGAAATAATTAGAATAAATTTAGTTTTATTGGCCAGTTTACACAAAACAAATGTAATTGAAAAAAAAAACTTTTATTTAGTAAATAAAATTTAATAATTTTTTGTACATTTTAACATATATTTACTAAACAAAAAAACCATCTAATTTACCTTTGTAAATAGGTACCTATAAGTTATAGTTTACAGATTGTTCATTTTTGGTAAGATTAGCGTGGCGCTTAGAGAATTTGAAATCGCCCAACGTTATGCTTTTGTATACCATAGAAATCGATAAATTTTGACGTCAGCATGAGGCTTAAGCAAGCCATTTGCAAAATTCTAGGTATGAGTAACTATGGGAACTTAGATGGTCCAATTTGAACACTCAATATTTTTTATTTGTGAACACGTTTTCAGTATTAAACTTCCATTGAGTGATAATAATTTTCATTTTTTTGCAATTCAAAGGACACATATTTTATAAACATCACAAATAACACAAAATTTCAGGAATAAAACACAGAAAACACCATAAAATTAATGAAATTCTAACGATTTTGAACTCAAGTAATATAGAAAATATAATAGGCAAAATAAACAATCCTTAGATACCACGTATTTTAAAGATGACTATAGATTTTAAAAATATTCTATAAATTTAAAATAAAAGATCTGTATTCATAAAGATTTTCAATGAATTCTGAAAACTCATAGATATTTGCAGCATAATTTTTATGTTAAAACATTTAATTTTGTGTAAAACTTCGTGGTGTCAGAAAGTGCACATTCAGTCAAATAATGAAATTCGGATGACTACAATTTCTTTTGTTGGGGGCTTTGCCAAACCCCCGCCAGGGGCCCCCCCTGGACCCCTTTGGCATTTGTAGTAGGAAATTGTTGAATGAATTTATATTAATTAACTTAAAAAAAATGACAGTTCTCATAGTAACGTCTTAATTGACAAATTAATCAAAATCATTTCCCATAAGAAAAATGCGTCTTGAAATCCGGTTATTATCGAAAACGAAGCGAAAACTCGCAAATTAGCACTCTTTATTTTCGTTTTTTTTTTACTTGTTTTATCAGAAACCGTCGTCAATTCATGGTACCACGCTAATCTTACTCTCCCCTTCATTTTAAGTACTACATTATCGCTATTTCCAGAACGAAAAGAGATACAGAAATTGTAAAAAGTGAAAAAAAAAAGTTATATGTACTGACACATTTATGTACCTATTTCATTTACCCTACCCGTCGAGGTTGATTTACACTGATTTTTGTTCAAAAACACCAACTCTACCTGTAGAAGTTGATTTAGACTGCATTATTTCGAAACATTGTTCTTTCGAAAAATTGTGCATTCGAAAAATTATGTTTCGAAAAATTGTGTTTCGAAGAATTGTGATTCAAAAAATTGCGTTTCGAAGAATTGTGATTCGAAAAACTGGTCGGACACCGAAACCACGATGCAAGTGAAACTTTTTTTCGGACTTTAGGCACTTAATGAACTGAAAATTTTTGGAAAATTATTCGATTTAGGGTATGAAAATAGAATAGAAAGAAAGGGATGTGGCACGAATTCCCTGTCTATGACTTAACGCGCGCTGTTGCAACTAATTTTGAATTTCCATTATTATACTCGAATGTTATTTTCATTATTGACTTTGTTGATTGTTAAATCGATCATCTGCCTGTTGTTATCTATTGTAACGTAACTTCAAGAAAATCATGTTGCGCGAGAGAACATAAACGGAGTTATTTTTTTCAGCTGAGATTTTTATCTAACCTAAAAAATGTAAAATGTTTTGTTGAATACTCTTTATTACTTACATTTTCATATGTTTATACTAAAAAATAAATGCCATTTTCATTACACTTTTACCCAAAAAAAAAAACATTGTTTGTCCAGGGTAAACTTGAAAACGGCTGAACCGATTTGAATGAAATTTTCACAAAAAGTTATTCAAAATTCCATCTTACATTAAAGGCTACTTTAAATTTCGAATAGATTTTCCTGTTGTTTGTTTGTTCTTGGCAAACTTGAAAACGGCTGGTCCGATTTGGACGAGATTTTCACTACAAGTGGTAAATATTACAAAAAGTGCTACAAAATACTTTTTATCCCGAAAAATTTTGATTTTCTGAGCAAAAAAATAAAAACTATAAAAACTGCACAACGAAAAACATACATCGGCAGGCAGTTGTGATACAATGCACATATACATATCATGTAGTAGAGACGACATGATTTTAAACTATGTAATTTATTATTCTTATAAATTAATGTTCGCAAATTTGATAATTATAATGATCAATAGAAGTACCTGTAACGATATGTTCAATTCTTAGAAACCATAAATCCATATTTCATTTACAGGTAGTTAATATCTTATCTATAGTTCGGCTGAGTAAACATTCGAATTATCGAGGAAGAAGAAGGAAATCCTCTGCAGTAAATATGATTTCATTCATTAAAAGAAATATCCTAATTCCAAAATGAGACCCGTAAGAATAAATAGTTATAGTTTGACTTTAGTGATCCCAATTAGGAGTTTGACTAAGAGAGGTGAAGCCGTTAGGTAGAGCCCCCAGAACAAAAAGAAATCCAGCTCAACTTATGTTTCAAGAGAAAATAGCAACTTAGATGTAACCATCGCGTTGTTTTTTTACCAAAAAACTATATTTTTAATTTAAAATTTATTTTAGTAAGTTCTATAAGAATCCGTTGTCTAATCTTGGAGCCCGGGAAATAGTAGACTTGCCGATAAGTCATTATGGTCTTAATACTATATCCTACAATTATGAACCTAAGGCAACCAAACCTAATACCTCAGATCTTAAGATAACACATTAAATATTATTTATCCTAAAAAAGGTACACTTCCTAAAGGATAGCTACTAATCCATTCTACTAAAATAAATAAATGATTTCATATGACATTTGGTGTGAAAGGTTCTCAAGTTTTAAAGGAACACAAGTATAGGTATTATACAATATTCAAAAAAACGTAAAGCACCTACTAGATATAAGATAGCTTATATCTATTCCTGGATAAGTAGATGGATTTTCATGAACTTTTTATAAAACAAAGGCCTAGAAATATCTAATTATCTTTTTTTTTGTTAAAATATCTGAATTTCTTATTTTGGGTAAAGGTTTCTATTATTCAATCAGATTAATTTAGATACGCTCATCGAAGTGGGCGGGTATCAGCTAGTTGTTAAATAAAGTTCGTTATGGCGAGGAAATAGTTTCTGGACGAAAGGGTTACACACTAACACAATTACACAAACATCACACTAAACAACCTATCCCTCCGACATACATAAACATATTATGCATCAGCAGAAAGTTCTAACAATTCTAATAAATTCACTATAAAAATTAAATGAACTCACCAAGAGCCTTTTGCTGTCTCCATAAGCACGAACTCTGTCGTCAGTCTTTCTCTTACGGCGTAAAATTAATTCACCGTCATATATTTTCGCACTATTCTCACTAGCTGTATCTTTGTCTATCAAGATCAAGTGAACAACAACATTTATATCAATAAAGTGATCAAAACACACAAATACCAATGCAAATATGATTGACAATTAATGACAACTTATAATATACTAAGACGTTGTCATGGAGAGGAAAATAGCCATTTAACAATATAAGTCGCGCAACAGACCTGGGAAAACGACATGGTATATAGCTAACAATGTGTATACGAGCTCTGCCGAGAATGTAACACACATTAAGCGACATGCTAAAGACAGGCTAAAAAATTTCAGACGATGTATTGTAAAGTTTCACATTAAAAAATAAAAATGTAGGAATTTAGGGAAAAGTTGGATATTTAAGAACATCGGCTAGTTAAAAACAGTAAAATTTTAATTATTTCTTTATTTAAAAACATGTTTATTAGTGTTTGAATTGACAAGTGTGTGCTTTTATCGTTCCTGACAGAAAGAAATATTTAAATTGGCGTTCGCATACTGTCACGGTAAGTAAATAATTAAGATTTGATCTTTTGTTACAATTTTTGCCGTATGTAAAAATCTTTGAAAAAATTATTTTTTGATCTTTAGTGCGTATATTTTTGTTATTATCTTTCATTTACAATTCATTTATTAGTTTTATGTGGCTATTTAAGTTAAATGAAGAAAATATTTTAAGTATCGAGCATTTTAATATGAATAGCCTAAATCGGGTAATTTGAAACGATTTTCGCGGGGTAAATGTGGACGTTTCTTATTACTATGTAAGAAATGAATTATTTTACAAATTTTTCGAAGAATTTTTTTATTTTAAACTCTGATGCAAAATTTCGTTTGTTGACTTGTTGTTGATGTTGTGGTGGTTGTTGTTGTAGTTGTTGTTGTTGTTGTTTTGTTTGATCAATTTGTTTGGATCAATTTTATTTTGTGCTGTTGTTTCCAATAATTATGATTGTTCTACGGAAAAAAAATTTCTCTCTTTAGATGCCCAGAAATTATAAAAGAAAAACAACACCGCGGTACACAATTGAAAATCTCCAACGCGCGAGACATGATGTGAGATGTCGACGACTTTCTTTAAGCAAAGCAGCAACAAAATACGGAGTACCAAAATCAACATTATTCCGACAAGTGCATCTAGAAGAATTTCAGAAACCGAAAAAAGGACAACACTCTGTCTTCAATCATAGTCACGAAAATCAATTGAAAAAATACATCCTCGATTGTTGCGAGTCTTTTTACGGCATAACACCTAGATCACTACGAAAGATTGCCTTTACATTTGCTGAAGCCAACAAATTGAGCCATAAATTTAACCAAGAATCTCAGATGGCTGGTAAAGACTGGTACTATTCATTCATGTCTCGACATCTCTCCATCAGTCTACGAACTCCAGAAGCAACGTCACTTAACCGAATTCAAGCGTTCAAAGCCACCGAAATTAAACTGTTTTTCGATCAACTAGAAGCCCTCCAACGCAAATACAATTTTCCTAGTCACCGTATATTCAACATTGATGAAACCGGTATTAATACTGTTCAACGGAATTCGAAAATATTGGCGCCAAAAGGTTTGAAGCAAGTTGGAAAAGCGACAAGCGCTGAGCGCGGTATCACCACTACCGTTGTTTGTGCTGCTAGTGCTAGCGGTTTATATGTACCTCCAATGTTTATCTTCAAAAGAAGGCGTATGTGTGAGCTATTGCTTAATGGCGCTAATAACGATATGTATGCCACGGTTTCTGATTGTGGTTGGATAAATGAGTCCATATTCGTTGAATACCTACAGCACTTCATTAATTTTGTTAAACCTACCGAGGACGAGCCAGTCTTGATAATACTAGATAATCACGAAAGTCACATTAGCTTGGGAGCATAGAAGAGCTTTTTCGAGAACACAATCTTCATGTTCTTTCCTTACCGCCTCATGTATTTCATAAAATGCAACCACTCGACTTAACTTTCTTCAGTGCACTGAAAATTGCCTACAATCAAGAGTGTGAGCTCTACATGGTTAACAATCCTGGCAAACGGATCACCCAATACAAAGTGGTCGAGCTGTTTACTAATGCGTACAACAAGACAGCCAACATAAGCAAAGCGATCAATGGTTTTAGAGTGGCTAGAATTCATCCCATCGATACGGACAAGTTTAACGAATGCTTCGCAAATATGCCTTTTATTGATAAATTCAACACTGCTGACAGTCATGACAGTCCACATACTACTTCCTTTCGTGATACTACTACTACTACTACTACTACTACTACTACTACTACTACAGCTGAGAAAACAATTCTTGTGGACGATCAACCGACAACATCACACAACCATAATCATGAACATCAAACCGATTTAACCATACACACTTTTCTTGCTCCGTTAACTCCTGTGCTCCTTTCTGACATAGCCAACGTGCCGATCATTCCTAAAATAGAAACTTCACAATGAAGAAAAAAAAACATATTCAAATTTTATCCAGCACTCCCATAAGACATCAATTAGAGGAAAAACAAAAACGGCAAACTGCAAAAAAAAAGTAAAAATATTCAACAACGAAGAAGTACAACGAACCCACCATCAGTCAACAATACAGCGGTCGTTAGAAATTTGAAAACGGTGTTCGAGGAAAGTGACGGCGTGGACTATTATTGCATATTCTGCACGGAAAAATATGAATCGCCCCCTAAAGAAGACTGGATTATGTGTACCAAATGTAATAAATGGGCCCATGACGCATGCACGAACGGTCAATACATGTGTAATAATTACGTCTGTGATTTGTGTGAAACATAGTTAATCATTAAAATGTATATTATATATATTATCTTTACCCAATGCAGTTTCTATTTCCCCCGTGGATTGATTTCAATTACCCCACACACTACCGGGGAAATAGGAATGGCAATAGTTTTTATATTCTATATTTTTGTTATTCTAATGTTAATTTAAAAAAGTTTTGTGATCAAATTATTAAAGTAGATAAGTTAAAGTTTATGTTATAGCAAAAGTTTACTAAAATTGTTATTTTATTTTATTAATTAGGATAATTTAAAGTTTATTGTTCTCAAATACCCCACTTTCCTCTACTAACGTTGCTTAAATCAGTCAAGTCCTTATCAGGTTAAGGAAAAATCAGTAAAAATTTCTAGTTGGTTTATGTACTATTGAAGTAATATTGGATTATTATTTTTTTAAAGCCATTATCAGGTGAAAAGACAAGTTTTTTATTTTAACAATTTATTTTCTTTTTACACAACGTTTCGTCGGTGTTATTCCGACTTCATCAGGTATCTAACAAAACAAACAATTGATAAAAATTCAATTAAAATTATTTTTATTAATAATACATAAATAAACACTATAAAAATGTAATACCTTACAAGTCTGTTAAAGTTGTTATACCCTATTTTATTACGAAACAGGTTTTATTATTCACTAATTTTAGATGTCTAAATTATAGTTAAATAATTATATAATAACACCGACGAAACGTTGTGCTAAAAGAAAATAAATTCTTAAAATAAAAAACTGGTATTTTTAGCTGATAATTGCTTAAAATATTAAACTATTAAGACCTGAAAATTAGTGTTATTGGACTATTATTGTACTAGCAACGGTTACTTTTTTAAAATCAGGCTTATTTATACGAAAATCTTTTTAAATGTCACTGATACAGGTATTTTAGGCAAAAATGAGGGATGTATGGTAATAGAATAGCTCTAGAGTCCTATCGTAGGACTAAAATAGATCCCACTCTGTAGTAATGCTTATCGCGGGACCAGGCTGAGCTTTTTTCTAGATTGATTTATTGTTCAGAGCGTGCTCTTTTTTAAGCAGAAAACCAGGTTAGGACTCGTTACCCCGCACTGCAGCCTTAGGCTTATTGTACTCCTATTCTGCTCACGTATCCTTGTTGTACAAGGCTTCTTGCTTATCCCAGGTTCAGCATTTTGCCGAACAAAAGCAGTACCCTGTACTAAGCTGTTTGCGCGATTTGTGCCTATTTGGGCGTCATTTATCCCATACAGGTGTCACCACTTTGTGAAAGCTTTGCAGTCAAAAATGGCATTGATCGCGTTTTCATCCCCATCCCCAAACAGTCTGCATTTGGGGACCTGTTGAGACACACCAATAGTTTGCAGATACTTTCTCAGTCCACAGTGTCCGGTTATCATTCCCGTTACTGTCCCCGAGTTGTTCCCTTCACAGTCGTAAAACCCCAGCGGTCAGTGACGGGCAAGTTCTCCCCATCTTTCTTCTGCTGAGTTTTTGACCGGAAACTAGCCAAAATTTGGAACGGGCTCTTACTACGAAAGAAAGTTATATTTTAGTGCTCTACCAGTCGAAACACTTCGGACGACATTTTAGCAAGTAATTTCTAAATTCGGCCCTGTACTTATTTTTAAGACGAAAAAATATTTCAGTCTCTCCAGTTTTATAATTACCGTTTTCTACAGTATTTTCTTTTGAATTTACGATGAAAAATGCATTTGAAAACTTTAACATTAGATGTCGGTAAGATAGAATTTTCTTATGTTTTCTGTTCAGTTCAAAAATTCTCTGATAGATAACAGTAGCTTCGTATTTTTTGAAAAATTTTAAATTTTCCTCGTTTCTAATTTTAAATTAGACTATTAATATTTAATCTCTAGAAAAACGTTAAAAATACCTTTAAAAATTAATTAAACAATTTTCTTTTAATTGTTAGTAATCTAGCCTATGTATCAAAAGCGAAAATATTAAGAATTAATGATGAAAATTTGAGAGGAAAAATCATAAAAGTTTATGAAGTAAATATATTTGTAAATCAGAGCGGCGACAAGCTGTCTGCCAGATAAAACAGTCTCAAAAAAAAATTTAATGTTAATTATTTTGAAAAGCAACGAAAGAACAACATTTCACGCTTCACAAGCGTTGTGTAAATGTGTGCAGTTGTAAAATCGATTGTCCCTGTACATACTACCCTAAAAATGAAGCTGGATATAGAAGGGATTTGATAGAGAGATTATTTTCAGGGGCGTACACCCCATTACCACTAGCCAAGTAAAAAACTAAAACGATACAACCCCTCGATTGATTCTCGTGGAAAAAATCCACCCTCACACAAAAAGGCCACTTGCAGCGCAACGATTTCGCCAATCAGCCCCGAGGCTCAGAAATCTCTCACACGAAAGCTCCATCGCACGAAAAGCTTACTACGTGCCTGAATTGGCCGTCGTGCTAACGGGAGAAGCGATAATTCCCATCCCGATTCCCGTGCTCAGTTTTCTCGGGACTTTCAAACGCTCGAGTGCTATGAAACATTCAAAACGTTATCAATATTAAATGTGTGCAGTGCGTGCGTAGAAAAATGCCTATTGTCACGACGGCTTAACTTCCGCATTTTCCTTATAAACCTAACACGAAAAAAAAATAATCAAAAATTTAAATATCAATTAAAACACCATAACCAAGTGATAATCAAAAATTTGATTTTTATGAAAAATTCTTAAAAAAAATGTTTTTCCCTCAATAAAAAAAAAACAATTTTCATGCTTCCTTTCTCAGATGTAGCCTGTCAAATATAATCCTTGATTTAGAATGAACAAAAATACGTTGTTATTTCTCTTAATTATATTCGGCTTTTCATTTACAGGTAAGTAATTTAAAAAATTTTCTTATTTTATCAAGCCAAAATTTGTTTAATGCACTTCATAAATTTTTTTTAAAAGCGCAGATTTTCCATTTGTCTTAAACGTGAATAAAAAAAAAGCTCAATTAAAGCTACTAATTTCCATGTCAAGGCAACTTTAATTGCAGTCACGACGCTTTCAAGCTGCAGCTCGTGTTTTATTGCAGTCATTTTTTTTCTTAAGCGTTCTGGAAAAAAAAAACAATTTATTCACGATAATTAATCTTCGTTATAAAATAACTTTTTGTACATTCAAGTTTGATAAAAAGCAAGCTTCAACACTTGGCTTTTCTGCGTTTAATTTGTCTTGTATTACAACTCAAGTATGAGCTTTGATTAATTAAAACGATCGAAAAATTTTGGGTTAAAAATGTTAAGAACATGAATAATATCGGTGATCCAAATATAGAGATTCATCAAGTCAAGTATTTGGACACTTTGAAAGGAGCTTAATATTTACCCTTGAAATAAAATCACTTGTGAAGTCAATGCTTTACTTGAGTTGATATTGTAGTGTTCACGTATGTCTTGATTTAAGTCAAGTAGTTTGAAAGTCAAGTCAAATAGTGAATCCCTATACAAAACGTACCAATGTAAAAAATTTTCTTTTTGAGATAGAATTGATTGGATTTTTCAATATTCTAATGGGGTTTCCCAAATCAAGTCAATAAACCAAATTCATTAACTCACTTCCTTCGAACCATTGTGCCTTCTTATGTTGTACTAGCTGATACCCGCCCGCTTTGCAGAGCGTATCTAAATTAATCTGATTGAATAATAGAAAATTTTACCCAAAATAAGAAATTCAGCTATTTTTACAAAAAAAGATAACTAGATATTTCTAGACCTTTATTTCATAGAAAGTTCATAAAAATCCGTTAAACTACTTTTCTAGGAACAGATATAAGCTATCTTATAGGTAGGATCTTTACGTTTTTTTTGAATATTGTAAAATATTACGAAAATTTTAAGCTTTGAGAACCTTTCACACCAAATGTTATATGAAATCATTTATTAATTTTAGTAGAATGGATTAGTAGCTATCCTTTAGGAAGTGTCCCTTTTTAGGATAAATAATATTAAATGTGTTAACTTAAGATCTGAGGTATCAGGTTTGGTTGCCTTAGGTTCATTATTCTAGGATATAGTATTAAGTCCATTATGTCTTATCGGCAATTCTACTATTTCCCGAGGTCCAAGAGTAGACAACGAATTCTTATAGATCTTGCTAAAATAAATTGAGAATTAAGAATATAGTTTTGGTAAAAAAACAACGCGATGGTCACATCTAAGTTGCTATTTTCTCTTGAAAAATAAGTTGGGCTGGATTTCTTTTTGTTTTGGGGGCTCTGCCTAACGGCTTCATTTCTCTTAATCAAACTCTTAATTGGGATCACTTAAGTCGAACTGTCTGTTTTGGTTATTTATTCTTACGGGTCTCATTTTTGAACAAAGATATTTATTTTTATGAATGAAATCATATTTACTGTAGAGGATTTCCTTCTCCTCCCTTGACAATTCGAACGTTTACTCAGCGGAACTAGTATTAATATATTAACTTCCCGTAAATTCACAATGGAGTTATGGTTTATAGGAATTTAACTTATCGCTATACTTCTATCATGGTTATAATTTTTAAATTTGCGAACATTAATTTATAAGAATAACAAATTACATAGTTTAAAATAATATCGTCCTTACGATATGATATGGTATATGTACATTGTATCACAACTGCCTGCCGATGTATGTTTTTCGTTACTCAGTTTTTATAGTTTTTATTTTTTTTGCTCAGAAAATCAACATTTTTTCGGAATAAAAAGTATTTTAAAGCACTCTTTGTAATATTTACTATTTGTAGTGAAAATCTCGTCCAAATCGGATCAGCCGTTTTCAAGTTTGCCAAGAACAAACAAACAGACAGGGAAAACTATTCGAAATAAAAAGTAGCCTATAATGTAAGTTACAATATTTAATAACATTTTATGAAAATTCCATTGAAATCGGCTCAGCTGTTTTCAAGTTTACCTTGGACAAACCCTGGCATTACCCTGTTTTTTTTTTTTTTTTTTGGGGAAATTACCATGTAAATGGCAGTTATTATTTTGTATTAAATATATGAAAATTTAGGCAATAAAGAGTATTCAACAAAACACCTTAATTTTTTTTAGATTAGATAAAAATCTTAGCTGGGAAAAATGATTCCGTTTTTCGTTCTCTCCAGCAGGAGAGATGGAACGTTTTTAGTATACAGGTATTCAAGTAGTAAAAATCTTCAATCTTATTATTGGTATAGATATAGGCAGTCGAACTTTCTCGAACAACCTAGATAGTCGGTCCATCTACAAACTTCCAAAACTGTTGGCTGTCAATAATGAAACGATTCAAATGTCCATTATTAAAACTTCCATTGAACAATCTAGAATGTTCCATTCTTTTGGAGGAACAGAAGTATTAATGCTTACATCAATATCGGTTTGATTTTCATAAACAATAGTGGTATTGTGACTATGATGATTGTGTGATGTGGTAGCTAGCTCAGAAATTTTTTGTACAGTTGTAGTATCACGAACGGAAGTGATTAGATCTTGACTGCCATTGTTGAATTTATTAATAAAAGGCATATTTTCGAAGCATTCGTTAAACTTGTCCGTATAGATGGGTCGAATTCCAGCCACTCTAAAACCATTGATCGCTTTGCTTATGTTGGCTGTCTTGTTGTACGCATTTCTAAACAGCTCGGCCACTTTGTATTGGGTGATCCCTTTGCCAGGATTGTTAATCATGTAGAGCTCACACTGTCGATTGTATGCACATTTTAGTGCACTGAAAAAAGTTAAGTCCAGCGGTTGCATTTTATGTGATACATGAGGCGGTAAGGGAAGAACATGAAGATTGTGTTCTCGAAAAAGCTCTTCTATGGTATGCCCCCAAGCTAATGTGACTTTCATGATTATCTAGTATTATCAAGACTGGCTCGTCCTCGGTAGGTTTAACAAAATTAATGAAGTGCTGTAGGTAATCAACGAATATGGACTCATTTATCCAACCACAATCAGAAACCGTGCCAATCATATCGTTATTAGCGCCATTAAGCAACAGTTCACACATACGCCTTCTTTTGAAGATAAACATTGGAGGTACATATAAGCCGCTAGCACTTGCCGCACAAACAACGGTAGTGGTGATACCGCGCTCAGCGCTTGTCGCTTTTCCAACTTGCTTCAAACCTTTTGGAGCCAATATTTTTGAATTACGTTGAACAGTGTTGATACCGGTTTCATCAATGTTGAATATACGGTGACTAGAAAAATTGTATTTGCGTTGGAGGGCTTCTAGTTGATCGAAAAATAGTTTAATTTCGGTGGCATTAAATGCTTGAATTTGGTTAAGTGACGTTGCTTCTGGAGTTTGTAGACTGATGGAGGGATGTCGAGACATGAATGAATAGTACCAGTCTTTACCAGCCATCTGAGATTCTTGGTTAAATTTATGGCTCAATTTGTTGGCTTCAGAAAATGTAAAGGCAATCTTTCGTAGTGATTTGGGTGTTATGCCGTAAAAAGACTCGCAACAATCAAAGATGTATTTTTCCAACTGATTTTTGTGACTTTGATTGAAGACAGGGTGTTGACCTTAAAAATTTCTTGATGCACTTTCTTAAAAGGGCAAATTTTGGAACTCCCTATTTGGTAGCTGCCTTGCCTAATAGCCGTTCGCATCTAACATCTTGTCACGTTGAAGATTTTTAATAATTGTATACCACAGTGTAGTTTTCCTTTCGTAATTTCTGGGCATCTAAAAACCATTATGATGAGAGTGAAATTTTGGGCGGCCATCTTAAGACAAAAATTAACAGAATGAAGTTGGCCGCAAAACCACTCGGTTTCTTGGCGCGCGTAATTTGAATTTTTGTTGTATTTATTTACTAATTTATTAATTTTTTTATTTAAATTAAAAATAATTATATATACAAATGACACATTTTATTAAAAAATAAGTTATTACTTTTCTCGAATTTTGCAGTAGCTGTTATACCATTTTTCTAATTTAGTGATGAAAATGACGTCTGCATTTCATGCATATTCTTAGTTATCACGAAATCTGGGATTCTGAAATGATTCAACCATCTTAGAATAATAATTTAGTAACACAAGATATGGATTAGATTAAGACATTTACTTTGACAAGTAGCTACTTACTTTATTTCGCAATTTCTATGAAGCTTCGTTTTCATGACATGCATGAATTGTTAACCAGAAAAATGATCCTGACAAATTTTATAAACATCTTGCAGCTTTCTTTGGATATTATTTATTGATATAAATTAAGATATTATTCTCTTAATTTTATTTTTAATAATTAAATCTTTAAATATATATATTATTACTATTAAATATTAAATTACAGTTTTTTAACATTGATTATTTGAATAAAATTAATAAAAACTAATTTTTAATGATGCCAAAGAAGTATAACTTCTCACGCGCGTACATTAGTACATGCAACCACGTTTTTTTTATTCTTGATATCATAAATGGTAGTATGGGGCTACATTTTTGAGACTATAATAGATGAACAACTCACCTCTCAGAAAGCTCTTCACTATCAACTTATCTATCTGACTTCAACATTTTTTTTGACAACCTGTTAAGTTTCATTGGTAATATTTCGAACATGATGATTCAATTATTATTCTTTTAAATCTTCCATATTCTATAATATCATACGTCAATTTCACTTATGGAAAGTGAGAACTAATCAAACTTTGAAGTCCAAGCATACACTTGATGAACTATTTTGGGAAGGTCTTTACTAGACCTATCTAGCAGAAAAGATCATCTGAAAGCTCTATTTATCACCATAATAGTTGTATTGAATAAAACATATTTTCAAGCGATCATTGTTGAAAGTTTATAGATAAACAAAAATTGATTTTTCTTTATTTTTCTATTGACCTATTCTGGTACAATTTCCTAAAATTTATTAATATCCAAGCTTTTCAACCTCGAAAGTTCCAATGTAAGACTTTTGTAAGCGCATTTTGGTACAGCTCGAGGAAACTCTTTTAAATCAAATTAATAAATATCTGCTGCGAGGCGTCACAGTACTTTCTTTTACTTTAATTTATGAAACTCGCTGTTGGTTACAAGAAATATAAGCTCTTTGTAACTATACATATAAACAGATCTACTTATATGCATACAACCTATATGTATATAAGGGAAAGGTGTACAAGATGATCCCATTGGGTAAGATGATCCTTTTCGATTGCGCGCAAACAGCTAACGCTATCTAGTTGAATTTTTGACAAAACATAGCCTCGAATACCTCCCCGCCACTGTCCATTTGCAAAGACAGCATAACCAGCGTGTTGGATTTTACAGAAAAAAATATAAATTGTGCTCAGTTAATATAAGGAAAGGTCGAATTCAATTTTACATTACTTCTATTAAATACTTGTAAGCGCAATGGTTCTTGTGTTTGTGACATTCTAATACGCCTAATTTTGATTTTTGGGTTACTTGGAAATAGCGGCGTGACTATGGGTTATGTTAATTAACTTTGAATAAAAAAGTTGCACTTGGGGCAAGATAATCCCCAGGATTTTTATGTACTTACATACATTAAGTTTAAGAAAACATCATATTTCTCGTCTGAGTCATCTGAAGAAGATGACACAGAATGACTTTATTGCACGGAAAAGTTTTCCGGTGATATCAAGGGTGGAGGGTGGATCAAGTGTTGTGCTTGTGGAAAATGGCGGCATGAAGCTTGTGCCGGAATTGATAGCGATGATACAAATCCATTTATTTGTGAAATGTGTAGCACAACACCGGCCAAAAAGCGATTACACGTTTAAGAAAAGTTGCATAACGAAGCCACTACTCAGAAGACTGGATTAGTTTTTTTAGAGTTTATTTTGTTGAGTTATAAACCTGAGTATAGGTTATGTTAAATTACAAAAATTATCTTAAATGAAGACGTTTTATAGTCTTGATTTTCGCTTTTACTTACTTTATTCTTGAAAAAATAAAAGGGTGCTCGACGTTGGGGTAAGATGATTATTGGAATCATCTTTCCCCAACCATAGGGATCATCTTAGCTACCCGGGTGTATAAGATAATTACTTTGTAGAGTTTTAAAAATTGGTATATATTATTATGTAAACTGAATTAATTAGAAATTTTGAGTATGATAAAAGTTAGATAAACAAATATGGCAGTAGTAAATGCTATCAAGTTTGTTTCATAGGGAAATATCTATATTTTATTTCAATTCTTGCTTAGAGGGATCATCTAGTACACCTTTCCTCTACATATAACATTTACGAATTCCCAACTTTCATCCCAGAACCGTCCTTATTCGAATTTTCCCAGGAAAAAGTTTCAAATAAAAGTTGTAGCCAGTAATGAGTCTAAGAACTATAGTAAGTTTAAAGAAAATCGTTGGAGCCGTTTTCGAAAAAAATAGAAAAAGCTCAACAACTCACAGAATAAAGTGGAGCTTTCGCTTCACCGATTTCAACCAAAAGCTTCGCGGCACAACTAGGTATAATATGGAGGTCAAATTTCAAGTTTGGTGAAATTCGGATAAAGCTTTCGATACGATATGATTGTCACACACAGACATGTTTCTAAAAACCACTTTTTTGGACTCAGAGGACCTCAAAACATCTATTTCCGGTGAAAGCTCGAATTCGAAAATTCGATCCGATTACAATACTTCCTTTACTATCTATATAGTAGTAAAAGAGAGTGATAATTGGAGCATTTACACTTGTTGATTGAGAGTTTCTGAAAGCAAGCTTTATAATAATCAACCGAAAAAATGAAAGTTTCGGGTTTTAAAAGCTTAAAACTTTCATGAATAGCTTTTAGTTTCATTCAGTTGCATCTGTCTACATAAAACAGATCGCTTATTAAATGGCAGACAATCTGTCGATTCAACCATTAAAGATAAAAGCATAGCATTTAAAAGTTTTACTCCTATTAGAAGCGTGACTTTAGAAGCCTTTTTCATAATTTCATTCTGAAGTGGTTTAAAGCTGGAGCTTAAGAGTTTTTTTACCCTGTTAGCAGAAAATCAGGTTAGTTATTGTACTCCTGTTCTGCTTATGTATCCCTGTTGTGGAAGTGTTCTTGCTTATTCCAGTACTAGGCTTTTTGCGCGATTTGTGCTTGTTTGGGCTTTATTTATCCCATACAGGTGTCGCCATTTTTTGAGAGCTTTGTAATTAAAAATGACACGGGTCGAGTTTTCCTCTCTATCCCAATAATCTGGCAATGCTTTCTCAGTATCCTACATCCTACATCTACAGTATCCGGTTATCAGTCCCGTTACTGTGTGTTACTGTCCTTGGTCTTGGCTCCTTTCCATCCGTAATATCTCAGCGGTGAGCGAGGGACAAATTCTTCCCATCATTCTCTTGCTGAGCTTCTGACTGGAAATTTCTAGCCAGTTTTGCTGCTGTTTCAGCCGACTTTTCATCACCCTTTTAATAGCAGATTTGGTGATCTCTAGTGGGGTCATCGAACCAGCCCTCCCGCAAGCATCAGCTTCTTCAATACCTTCAACTCCCTTAAGCTCCGACACCCTACCAAGTTACCCACCCAACCTACATAAAATGTATAGGTCCTTCGAAACAATTTGTATTGATTTTTGGCCGAATTTTTTTACCATGACGAATTTTCATAAACTCCTAGGACCTGTGCGGATCCCTACAGAAGAAACTACAAAGAGAATACTTTGTATGTACCAACGAATGTATAAATTTTATAATGGTATCCTATGATGATAAATAGATAATTTAAAGTTTATTCTAAAAAACCCCATTTCAGAAACACCTTGAATCCACCGCGAATCCTTTACGAATACTTCTTGGAGCCCCAAGAGTACCTACGCGGATTACAAGCTATTGATCTAAATCAATTTGGACCAATCTAAATCATAAGGGTTATCTTAAAAAAACATTTTGCACTTATATTTACGAGCCAACTCATAATTATGTCGCTATACAACTCGTCCTATTTAACATTGATAAGCATTAAAGGACACATTTAGAAGCTTACAATTATAATGAAAACAAGCTAATTTCGGGATGATCTTGATTTGGCATTAGCCATCAACCAAATTAAATTTAAAAAAAAAAAAAAACGTAATTGCGTCGCTTTTCCGAGTGAAATATTTTGAACTTGACATTCACACAATCGATTCCTGCCAAATTTCCTCTCATCCGGAAACGAGATGAATTTATCCGTGAAACAATGGAAAATTTTCCTTGAATTTTCCACGTGGTGCGAGACTTTCACGCTGTCTCTTCGGTCCTCCTATGTGTATAAGATATATTTGTCAGTACATATAAGAAAATACAATATAAAAATAACGCCAACGTTCAAGTGAAGCATGAGATGACGGCCAGGTGGTGTGTTATTAGGCGGGCTGCTGCCAGGTCGCGATTATTAACCTTTCCGAAACCATTTACGAGCACCTCTCGATCATTGTTGAACGCGTGCCAATTGTTGAAACAATCCAAAATAGAAGAAAAAACGTCTCGAAAGAAAACAATTCGACGCAGATGTTACGCGTCTAAATTTCGACGACGAGGACTAGACAACGTGCCAGACACTATGTCGCCCCTCGAAAACTCGTTCCGATAAAAATAACCAGCTTAAAATACAAATCTCAAACGCTATCTCGTTCACACGTTCTCATTGTCGTTTGCAGCGTCGGCCAGCTCGGTGACGACGTCCAAGACGATTCAATCCTCCGAAAAAAACCACGCTGACCATCGCGGAACTTCCGCAACCGGCTCCCGGAAAGTCGACAACGACGATGATGACGAGGATGATTTGGACGAGGACGACGAAGATGATGACTCCTCAGAGATCGACGACGATGGTCGTGTCTACCGCTTCAAGAATCCAAGAAACTCGCCCTCTCCACTATGTCCGCGAAACGAAGAACAAGCCAGCTTATTCGTAATATCTCCTCGAACAACTAAATCCTGGAAACCTTTCATCCACTTTGCTAATTTCAGGGTCAAAAATGCCTAAGGAAATGTTCAGCCGATGACGATTGTAAGAGTAAGAAGAAGAAGTGTCTCTGTGATGGAGCCTGTGGGATGTCTTGCATAAAACCTGGTAATAGGGTTCCCAGAATCGTAACGTTCTTAGTCTATGACTCTTTTGTTGGCTCTAGATCGAGAGTGTCCTGATATACCTGA
Source organism: Sisyra nigra (assembly GCA_958496155.1). NCBI lineage: Eukaryota > Metazoa > Arthropoda > Insecta > Neuroptera > Sisyridae > Sisyra > Sisyra nigra. The sequence goes on from OY292318.1 coordinate 38,896,385, forward strand.
AATCGAGTTAGGAACCGTATCAGTAACCGGTCGTTTATTTGGAGATCGAGCCACCTACTCATGTAACCATGGATACCATGTGGTGGGATTGGCATCCCGTTCTTGCCAAGCTGATGGGAGCTGGTCTGGAACAGCACCAGCTTGTAAACAAAACAGTAAGTCCTACTCCCAGAGAAGGTGTACCCCTACAATTTCGTTCATTGAAAATCTTAGAACATATTTTTTACAAAAACAACATTAGGGGTTGAAATGATCCTAAATCTACCCTCTAACATAACTCTCTTAAAGTTCTATTACACTCGTATTTGCAATTTCATCTTTCAGAGCGGGATTCTTGGGATACATATATAAATAAAAAAATAGAATAAATAAATATTATAAAAAAATGAAAAACCGACTTCAAAATATATAAAAATTCTTAAACAAAAAATGCACTTAAAGGTAACAAAATAATGGCGTATCCTTGCAGTATCTACAACTTACAAATTATTAGGATGATACAATGTACAACTATTGTTATTTTTGGAGTTGGTGTCAGCCAAGGAAATACGACTATATTGGTACTTAGCAAAAAACGAGAATACCTTATGAAAATTGTTTTGCAAATGAACTTTTAAACAATATACTCGAACTGTAACAATATCTAGCGACCTTTAAACTACAAAATACCAATACCAACTAAACCTTTTTAAAATTTTTACAAATTACCATTAATATTTATTTTCTTGACTGACACCAACTCCAAAAATAACAATAGTTGTACATTGTATCATCCTAATAATTTGTTAGTTGTAGATACTGCAAGAATACGCCATTATTTTGTTACTTTTTAGTGCATTTCTTGTTTAAGAATTTTTATATATTTTGAAGTCGGGTTTTCATTTTTTTATAATATTTAATTATTTCTCGCGTTTTAGTGATCTAAAGTTTGATAACTGATTTTATTTTCTTGAAAATGGTTAACCTTCCAAACGCGCTGCTCATATGAGGCCGCGCCGTTTAATATTAAAAGTTACTACATCATCCCTTTTTGCCCTTAAGGGTTGAAATTTTTTGCTTTTAAATGTAATAACAAAACTAAGTGGATTATTCTTTCCAACAGAAAAAAAACTATCAAAATTCGGTTAAATGTCACTATTTCATCCCCTATTTTCATTAAGGGGAGGATTTTTTTCTTCAAATTGAAATGTGAACAATTTACAGGTACGTTGTACGTAATAGAAATACAATTTTCAAAATCGGGTTAGCCAGAAAAAAATTATAATATTATTTCATCTCTAATTTTTAACCCCTTATGAGTGGAGTTTTTTTTTTTAATGGATAGGAGATTAATTTAAGGTTGTGTTCTACAAATAAAAAAAGAATTATCAAAATCGAGCTATCCAATAAGAAGTTAATATATCATCCCTTAGTTTTCAACCCTTTAGAAGTGAAAGATGTTTCTCAAATTAAAATGGGAACACACGAAAAGCACTAGCTTTCAAATAAAAAAAGAATTATCGAAATCGAGCTATCCAATAAGAAGTTAGTATTTCATCCCTTAGTTTCCAACCCCTTAGAAGTGAACGATTTCCTTCAAATTAAAATTGAGCCACATGAAAAGCACTGGCTTTCAAATAAAAAGTAATTTTCAAAATCGAGCCATCCAATAAGAAGTTAGTATTTCATCCCTTAGTTTTCAACTCCTTAGAAGTGAACGATTTCCTTCAAACTAAAATGAGACTATTCGGGAAGCACCAGATTTCAAATAAAAAAAGAATCATCAAAATCGTTTCACCCAGTCGGAAATGCTGAGGTAACAAACATAAAAAAAATACAGTCGAATTGAGAACCTCCTCCTTTTTTTGAAGTCAGTTAAAAAGGGTTGAATAAATAGGTTTGTGATCGAAGTTGAAATTTTAGTTAAAGAAGAAAAATTGGTAAAAGGGTTTTTTTGGTATTTTTCGAAAAATGTAAAAATAAGGCACACCATCAGTTTTACTGTGCAGTTAACTGCGCTAAATAACTGTGTTAAGACTTTACGATGGAAGAACTAAAAGTGTGATATGTCTCAAAGTTTTTTCAGCCCTCCTCTTAGTTTCGTCAGTTCTATCGTGTTGTATAGAGCCGTTGATCACTGAAAGAACTGTGTACACTGCGTTGACAGTATAACAGAATGAACTGTGCAGTTTATCGTTGTAAAAGAGGATCTCAAACGTCTCGTAGCATAGGCCTAACAACTGCGTAAATATCTCCAAAAACTGCGCAGTTCCATACCGTTCACATTGTTCATCTTATGGACATAACGTCACATATGGAAAACTGAGAGTATGAGGAGGGGGGCGTTACAGTTTCATTCCCTAGTTCAAGTATAAGGTAAAATTGTATCCATAGATAGTCTTATCTTATTTGTCCAGTTTAATTTTTTTTTTCTGTAAGTTTTTCCAATTAGGGGATGAAATTATAACAGGTTAATACTTCAACCCTATTGCTAAAAATAATTTTTAAACATGTTGTTTGACTCTTTGGTGGTTTCGTTCAAATCAGAAAAGTACCTTCTTTATTTTTCATTAAAAATTTGGAAGTTTAAACCCTTAATCAAACCTTTTTTTTCGACCCTTTCATCATTTTTTGTTGGTGTTGATTGATTCTCAAAATTCTAAAAAGAAAATTAGAAAATATAAGAAAATTTTAAAAGTATATCTTCGGAGGTCACTCGGATGGTTTGGATTAACCTTGAAGTTGGCTGTTAAGGGTTGAAATTTTGCTAATAAAAAGAACTGTCTTAGACTTAAAAGCAGAAAATTAGTAAAAGAATTTTTTGGAATAAAGTTTATAAGGGATGAAAAATTCATTAATTTCATTTTCATCCCCTAATTTATATTTATTTACTACAAATCATGTTCGTTAAGGGATGAAAGTACACAAAAATAATTTTTTTACCCCTTATAACAATTAATTAAGTAAAACTGTTTCGTTCAAATCGGACAAAGTATCCATTTCAATAGAAAACTTTCAAACATGGACATCCTACTAGGGTATTATTTTCGAGGGTAAGTTGGAGGGCTAGTTTCAACCCTTAAAAGTATTTTTTTTGTTTATTATTAAAAAGAGAGGTTCTTTTTTTTGAAATAACAAATTTGAAAATAAACGAAATTGGACGTGGACACCTTGGATACTTTGTGGTTCCATGTTCAAGAAGATGGTATTACAGTTGTGATTTTCTATAGTTTACTGTTTGTCACCTCCAACCATTGAAAATGCAAGACATAATGCACTTCCGGAACAAACCACTTTCGATTTGGATTCGACTCTACAGTACTACTGCAGTACTGGCTATGAAACAAATGGGTTTCCTCGAGCCAAGTGTCTTGCGATGGACGGCCAAGCGTCCTGGTACGGTCCTGATATATCCTGTGAACGTAAGTCCACCATCTCAAAAGCATTCCTTTTTCTTTATTTAAAAAAAAATTAAAGCAAAATCTTGCGGACCACCAACCGAAATCTCGCATGGATGGCACGTGGGTGACTGCTACACTTACGGCTGCCGTGTCCAGTACCAGTGTGCCGACGGATTTGAGCTGGTCGGCAAACGGGAACGATTCTGCGAAGCCGACGGCAATTGGAGTCCCAAAGAAATTCCAACTTGTGTTTGTAAGTGAACTCCCGAATCAGAACCTTTCCCGATTTTTCGCTTTTCGAGGATCTCGATTTTGTCGATTTGATTTTTTCTAGTGGTCACCGCAGTTCAATGCGCCCCACCTGAAAACCCCCGTCACGGAAAGGCGATTTACACATCATGTTCTTACAACAGTGTCGTTTCGTACGAATGCAAATACGGCTATGTTCTAGTGGGTGAAGGAACTCGAAGATGTGGAGCCGATAAAAAATGGTCCGGGACATCTCCTGTTTGTAAAGGTTGTATAAGAACCATTACTTTTCGTTTCTTAACTTCTATTGTTTACCTATCCAGAAATTAATTGTGGTCATCCCGGACGACTCTGGAATGGATGGCTGGAGAACATCGAAGCAGGAACCGGTTTGGGAGCATCAATCATATTCCGATGCCATGAAGGAATGAAAATGGAAGGGCACAGTTCAACTGTATGTCAAATCGATGGAAAATGGCGATATCCCTTACCAAATTGTTCTGCTCCTTGTGTGGTACCCCACGTCCAACAAGGAAACGTCTACATCATATCCTACGAAAATGGTTCTGAAGTTCAAACCACCATCGAAAATCAAACGGTTGTCCAACATGGAGAAGAACTAGGAGTCGAGTGTCAAGCCCAGTATGAATTTCTTTCCAATCAAACTCCAGTGATTTGCAACAATGGAACCTGGACTCACATACCTCGGTAAAATCATCACTCTAACACCGTCATCTGATGATCTAATCTCTTGTTACATGTAGATGTGAACCTGCTCGATGTAAACAGATGCCGAAAACCCCAAAAAATGGAATGGCGATTGCACCAAAAACTGAACATGGAATGAAGGCTATCTTTAAATGTAAAGATGGATTTATGTTGAAAGGTACCAATTACCATGTAGAATGTTCATATGGAAACTGGACTGGAGAATTCCCTCTTTGTCAAGAAGGTAACCAACTGTGGGATACTATTGATTTTGTACTAATTATTTTTTGTTAGTTTATTGTCCTTTTCCTGGATTCATTGATAATGGAAAAGTGTTACTGGTTGGAAATATGGGGCTGTACGATTATCGTCCGTATGTTCGAAAGGTTACTAATAACAAGCAGTTGATGTATGATTGTGATAAGGGGTATGTTTTGGGTGAGGGTCCTCCAGGAGCTACTTGCGTTGGAGGTCATTGGAGTCCTAGAGAATTGCCTCGGTGAGTCTATCAATTATTTGTACTCTGGATTGGTATACTATTAAATAGGTAGGTGTTTACCAGGACAACATCCTCGTTTACGATGGAGCCGTCGACGTCGTTCGATCGTCGTTTTGCGTCAGTTCAAGGAAATGTTAGAGAAAATCCACCAGGAAACTATTGAAAATTCTCGACGACGACGAAAAAAACGTTCGTTACTCTCTCGAAATAACCAACATACCAATCATTTGATGAACCGAAATCAACACGGTGGTACACAATCAGTTCGTCGTGGCGACCGAAATCGAAACCAAGACCTTCCGAACGGAGCCGGCGGTCGTGATTCGAAGCCCAAAAAACATCGCACCAAGGGTCCGTGTGAACTGTTATCGAACGAACCTTTCGTCAGCATTGATATCGTTAAAATCGGTCGGGATGTCAACGTTACGTATAGTTCAGGCACCATTGTTCGGGTGTCCTGTGGCAAGGGGTACGGATTAAATTTGCCGATAAACGCAACGGCTAAATGTGTGCGGGGAATCTGGAAGCCGGCCAAACCGGTCTGCGATATTTTACCGTGTCATGTCCCAGATACGGAAAATGGGTATTATCGGATCAGTGTTGAACCGATGCCAAACGGGTTAAGTCAAACGAACATCCTGTTGGACGCATTGGGATCGGATGTTATTAACGATACGTACGATGTTCCTAATGGAAACGTTGTAAAGTTTGCCTGTAATCAAGGGTATAATGTTAAAGGTCCGACTAATTTAAAATGTTGGCACGGTGAATGGTCAGGAACGATATTCCCGGAATGCACTCCCGGTAAGCATACACTAAAACAATAATCAGAGAAACTTATTTTATTAATAATGGTTAAAAAAAATTCAGCTCCCTGTGAGTTACCATCGATTCATAATGGACAGTACCTAAACGGGTACCGTGCAGGACTTACAATTGCCAACGGATCGTTCGTCACCTATCAATGCGATGCATTCTATCGAAAAACCAGCGCTCAACCCATTCAGTGTCTTCTAGGCGAACTCTTCCCAAAAAATCCCGGATGTCGTCTTGCACGTCCAGGTTTATCAAACTCCGGAATCCTGGCCGGGGTCGCAATGAAAAATCTCACCGACGAATCACAGTATCGAGTCGGATCCGATATTAGCCAAAACGTGAACTTGGGGTTTCTAGAAAAGGTAAATCTACGTTCTTGTGGACGTCCCGCCCGAGTTCAAGGAGCCACTCTCTACAAAGACGGAGAACTAATGGAAGAGAGTGAAGATGAAGAACTGTATCCAGAAGGAACCGAAATCACCTTCGACTGTGACAACGATAGTCTAGGCGAGAAGATGACTTGGCGCATAATTTGTGAAGACGGAAGTTGGATTGGCCGCAGTTTCAATTGTGGTACGAATTTTTCATGGTAAATCTTTTAAGGTTTAATTTGTATCCCTTCGTAGATTTAGAAGATTCGATTCAAGCTCATATCAATCAACAACTGATGAACTCGACATGTACTTTCCGGAATAACGAACCGAATGTGGTCTCTTTTTATAACGACCAAGAGATTCGCGAGGATCTCGTCCAATTTCCTTCAGGTGTTGTTCTGACGAGTCGCTGTCTGGATATTGGAAAGTATGCAATGGTTGGGTCTCCAACTAGACGATGTATTGGACCCGATTGGGACGGCCAAAAACCGGCTTGTTTTGGTCTCAATCAAGAAAACGATTACGCCATGGCTAAACCACCGACGATTTTATTTCGACACCAACTTGGTCCAATCGCCCAGAGTAACGATGGCAAATTGATCGTCTATCCGGGAACGATTCTTCATATGGAGTGCCTCTGGATGAGACGATTTGGGAATCCCAAATGGAACGTTAGCCAAAGTTATCGGTAAGAATAACGAATTGATGAGAGTTAGATTTTAGGGAAATTTATTTTTAGAAAATACCCAGAAGGATGGAGTACTGATGAAGGGCGCGATCCAACTTTGGAATATCGCCTTTCGATTATTCACGCCAGTAAAGACGACTCCGGAATCTATACTTGCGTGACACCGGCACGCCAATCACACGCGATTGACGTGGTCGTAAAATCAGTACATTGTCCTCCTCCACCCCAACGACGAGGACTTAACATCAACACTAAGAACACTAAAATGAACACCAAGTTACAACTAAGTTGCGGCAACAGTAACTCTCTGATGGGAACCTCTGAAATCACCTGTCTACCATCGGGAAATTGGAGTCATCCTTTTCCAGTTTGCGAAAGCGTTGAATGTGGCGATGTCTTTGCCTCGTCATATTTCAATTCGTCGTACATCGACGAGCTGGCAACGTCGAATCTTCGAGTGGTCATCGTGTCGCGAGAAGTTGGTGGACGTGCCGTGTTCTCTTGTACACCAGGATTCGGAATTCGAGGTCCTAGTGAAACGGTTTGTTTGTCCAGTGGAGAGTGGGCGTTGCCTTTTCCGACTTGCGTTGGTAAATCAAATTGATTATAAACTAGAATTTGATAACATTCTGATAGCATTCTGACAACAACCTGATAACATTAATTATAAAAAAATTTCTAATAAAATTTTTGAAAACCTGACAACATTTCTAATACGATTTCTGACAAGACGTGGTAGTATTCTGATACCATTTCTGGTAACCTATTTATTCAATTTCTGATACCATTCTGGTAACATTTTTGAATAAAATCAGCTAACATTTCTGGTTATACATTTTTTCACTTCTTTTGGAACATCTTCCGAAAAAAGTGGGTGTCTCAAAAGGAGTGAAAAACAAGGGTGTTCCAAAAGGGATGACAAAATGGATATTTCAAAAGAAGTGTAAACCCGTCTTTTTTCACTCCTTTTGGGACACCCACTTTTTTCATCCCTTTTATGACAGCATCAATTTTCCCCCTTTTGGGGCATTCATTTTTCAAATGTCAAAAATATGAAAAATTGAAACCCTAAGAACATTTCTAATAAAATTTCTGACAAGACTTGGTAGTATTCTGATACCATTTCTGGTTATAAATTTTTTCACTTCTTTTGGAAAATCTTTCAAAAAAAGTGGGGTCTCAAAAGGAGTGAAAAACGAGGGTGTTTCAAAAGGGATGACAAAATGGATATTCCAAAAGAAGTGTAAACCTGTATTTTTTTACTCCTTTTGGGACACTCACTTTTTTCATCCCTTTTAGGACAGCATCAATTTTCCCCCTTTTGGGGCATTCATTTTTTCAAAGGTCAAAATATGAAAAATTGAAACCCTAAGACCATTTCTAATAAGATTTCTGACAAGACTTGGTAGTATTCTGATACCATTTCTGGTAACCTTTTGATACAAATTCTGGTAACATTTTTGAATAAATTCAGCTAACATTTCTGGTTATAAATTTTTTCACTTCTTTTGAAACATCTTTCGTTAAAAAAGTGCGTGTCTCAAAAGGAGTGAAAAACAAGGGTGTTCCAAAAGGGATGACAAAATGGATATTCCAAAAGAAGTGTAAACATGTATTTTTTCACTCCTTTTGGGACACTTTTTTTGTCCCTTTTGGACAGCATCAATTTTTCCCGTTTTGGGCATTCATTTTTTCAAAGGTCAAAATATGAAAAATTGAAACCCTAAGACCATTTCTAATAAGATTTCTGACAAGACTTGGTAGTATTCTGATACCATTTCTGGTAACCTATTTATTCAATTTCTGATAACATTCTGGTAACATTTTTGAATAAATTCAGCTATTATTTCTGGTTATAAATTTTTTCACTTCTCCTGGGACATCTTTGGAAAATAAGTGGGTGTCTCAAAAGGAGTGAAAAAAAGGGTGTTCCAAAAGAAGTGGAAACCCGTATTTTTTCTAACCTTTGTTTTTTCATCCCTTTTGTGACACCTACAATTTATCTCCTTTTTTGGGACACTCATTTTTTCACTCCTTGTGGGACACCCTTATTTTTTCATATTTTTGACCTTTGAAAAATGAATGCCCCAAAAGGGGGAAAATTGATGCTGTCCTAAAAGGGATAAAAAAATGGATATTCCATAAGAAATGTAAAACCGTATTTTTTCACTCTTTTTGGGGCACCTACTTTTTTCATCCCTTTTAGGAGAGCATCAATTTTCCCCCTTTTGGGGCATTCATTTTTTAAAGGTCAAAAATATGAAAAAATAAGGGTGTCCCAGAAGAAGTGAAAAAATGAGTGTCCCAAAAGAAGAGATAAATTGTAGGTGTCCCAAAAGGGATGAAAAACGAGGGTGTCCCAAAAGGAGTGAAAAATTTTGATGTTATTTCTGAAAGCATTCCAGTAACATTTCTCACATTTTTGATAACGTTTTTCAGAGGTACAATGCGATCCTCCGGGAGTTCCTGAAAATGGGTACATTCAAGGAACCGCTCCGTATAAGGCCGGAGACATTGTTCAGTTTAATTGCAATCCGGATTTTATGATGGAAGGGCAACCGATAATCGCTTGTCAGGACAACTCTCGATGGTCAGGAAGCTTACCGAAGTGTATCCAGGCGTGCTCCTATCCAGGAACCACAATCAGCGGCCGAATGTCAGCCGTGAAATTTTACTATAAAATCGGCGAGACGATCACATTTTCCTGTGACGAGGGTTTGATTCTTCGCGGTGCCGCGATGTTACGGTGTCTGAAGAACGGCAAATGGTCGAATGCGATTCCAACGTGTGTCAACTCGACGACAATTCTAAATGCGGCCGCCACAAAACGAACGCTCACCCCCGACAACCAATACATAATTGATGACTGAAATTTCTTAGGAAAAAAAAAATAAAAAAAATAAAAAAAAAACAAACAAACAAAAACATCCCTTAAAGAGAATATCTTAACAATTTTTATCAAATATCTTCTAGTTATCATTTTGTGTCGCAAATGTTTTTAAGTTTAAACGAAACATGTTTCAGCAGCTTCTTCACGAAAATTTGTTCGGTGAAAAAAGGAAATTTCAATAAATGGCAATTTTATATAGGTTTATAAACGCACAAGTTATTTAAGCATCGAGAATTATATTTAATATGTATTTTTAAGTATGCTAATTTATTATTATTGGTAGATCAATGTTTTAAATATTATAAATAAATATGAATAAAGATAATAAAATATTTATTAATACAATTAAATGTTTAAGACTGTAAAAATGTGTTCAACTTTTTAAATCTTACCTTGCTTTGATCTTGTTGATAGTTGCAAATGTTAGACCGCGTTCACACGGTTAAACTTTAGTTGATCAACAATTCACAATCTTTTAGACCATAGCGGGGTAAGCGACGCGAGAAGTGAAGCACAAGCGAGTCGATTGGGAAGCAAATTGAGCAGAATTAAAAGAAAACTGACCGGGGTCGACTCGATCAACAAAAGTTTGACTGAGTCAAACATTTTGTCGTTCAAGTTGATTGGGGTACAGCATCCAAAAGCCAAATAAATCGAGTACAGGTGTATCAGAATAGGACTTTGAGACTTGTGACAAATGCTTCGTGGTATGTTACAGGTGCCACTTTGCACCACGACTTAGAAATGCCAGAAGTGGAGGCTGTTATCCAAAGCAACTATTGTAAGCTAAGTGAAACATTTGCATCTCACCCTAACCCAACTGTACGGGAAAACCTAAATAATCTGCCTCCACCCAGGAATCAAAGAAGGCTCAAGAGAAAAAGGCATGTTGATTTAGTGGAGGATTAATCTCCACAGTAATAATAAAAGTAAAAGAATGGTTTTTAAGGACCATAAAAGGATGGTGACCTTATTCACGTGACAGGTTAATCTGACTCTAGTCAGCTTCTGCACTGTGTCTGCCCAACCATAATGCCGACTAGGCAAAAAGTTATAACAAGGAGTAAAAAAAAGTCCCGGCCAGTTTTCTTTCAATTCTGCTCAATTTAGAAATGGAATTCGAACATGCAGTGATACCTCTTGCAACTGCCCTGACGAAACGACGTTATATACCTTAAGCAATTAAATTTGTTCAGGGCCAGCGCTAGCCACTGTAATCTTACTTCTTACTTATATTATAAACGTGAAATTTTGTAAGGATGTATGGATGTTTGTTACTCTTTCAATCAAAAAGTACTAAATAGATCTGGATGAAATTTGGCATAGATATAGATTATAAATCGGTTTAACATATAGTATACTTTTTATCCAGAAAAAATGTACGGTTCCCGTGGGATAGATATATTTTTGTTTTTTACAGAGCAAAAGATTAACTTCCATTTTTTACAATGTGGTAGTTTAGGGGTCAGAAAATGATATGAATTAATTTTCATACTGGAATAAGAAACGGTTCCCATGGAATAGTAAAACAAGTATGTATTCTATAGGAATCAAGTATTTAAAAGTAGTTAAAGTTTACGAAATAGAGTCTTAACTCATTTTCCTTAAGAAGACTAAATCTACTTTTTACTCAGGAGAGATGTACTATTCCCGTGGGATAGATATGCTTTTTTATTTATCACAGAGTTAAAGATTGATATGATTGTTGCAATGTGGTAGTTTGGGGGAGAATGATATAGCTTACTTTTAAGGCTAGAATAACGCATAGTTCCCATGGAATGGCAAAACAATTATATCCTACAGGAACCGTACATTTAAAAAGTTTCGGTAATGTTCGTGAAATATAATTTTAACGCATTTTCTTCCAATTTTACACAATAACGAAGGAAATCTCTACAAAGATGTAATTAAAAAATTCACAATTTTTACTGGAAAATAAATAATTAAATAATTATGAATTTCAATTTAACACCCGATAAAATTATTAATGAAATTTTTTTAAATATTTGAATTTTTTCATTGTTCATTGTCGAAGATAATAATTAGAAATTAACGTATTAAAATAATAATCTAAAAATTTCAAAATGTAACAATTAATTAACGGAACAAATTTTTATAAAGTTTTGCTAAAGATTCTGTAGGATAGCTATTAATCTATTCTTTTAAAGGAACATCCATTAATTACGTGAGGCGTTCAGGGGCCGATGGGGTTGAGCTGAATCTCATCTAATCTTGCTATGGGGAAAGGGAAGGTCTCCCAAATATCACGTATTTTTTTGTTTTAAAATATCACATTGGCTTGCGGGTTGGGGGAAAGGGTTATACCAAATCTCATGACATCTTACCAGAGGGGAAGGGATGGGATTTAAAATATCGCAAAAAACGCCTTGCACAATTAATGGATGCCCCCTAAAATAGCTGTACGGTTTTAAATGATATTTGGTATGAAAGATTTTCAAGTCCTAAAGGAAGGAATACCGGTACTTTTTTACTAAAAATCGTATAGAAGCTGATGTGAGACAGCTAACATCTCTTTATTGAAAAGTAGTTTTACGAATTTTTATGACCTTTCTTTGGATCTAAAGTCTGAAAGTATCTATAATTTTTTTCTGTCAAAATAGATTAATTTTTATATTTCGCTATAAACGTAGGGAATTTTTTAATCAATCAGTTAAATTTAGATACACTCAGCGAAGCGAGCGGGTATCAGCTAGTTATAAATATATATATGTAAATAAATGTGAGTAACCACTCCCACCTTACATACGTAATGACACAGAAATATCAACTGTGGTAGAAGAAATTCAACAATATATTAAGAAATATCTGGGAATAACAACTGCAGTAAATCTTCTAGATAACACAGAGTTTACGAGATTACTGCGAAGATCCTTCGGTTTTCCCTGTTCTTTATCTCATCTAGTGTCCATACTACAATGTAAAGTTTTCAGTCTCATTTTTGCAATTCACCATGGAGGACAAAATAAAATATATCTAATACAATTAACAAAATTAACGGAACTGGCAATGACTCGCCTCTAGACAACTTAGTGACGTCCACATTCCATGCTGTCAAAATGTTGCGGAACATGTCTACCATTGCATGCTGTCCCGTAAAGTCTCCTATTCCGATCGAGAGACCTTAGACCTGCAATTTTTGGTCTAGCAACAAGCCTTAGACTAGAGGGGATTCGTCTATGGACATGTCTTCGGAGACAACTTGAGACGCGTCTCAGAGTCCTAGGTTTAAGGTTAAATGCAGAAGCAAAGTTGTAATCGGGAGATCTTACGGTTCACCTAGAAGTCCTAAATGAAATACTAAAGGATCCGGTGCTTCAGATGCCATCGGACAAAATTCCGATGACCTACAACTTTGACCAACCATACAAGGTCTGCATACTAGATAGACCATTGTGAGCGTCGGGTCTTAAAAAGCGGACTGGTATGATTTATTGAAATTAAGGATGACAGAGCAGGGATGGGCGTTTATGGATCAGGTGGTCAAATTGAACAGGCCTGTGGTACTACATTCCTCCAAGCTGAGATGCGATATGCCAGACTAACCATTCGAGGGGTTTAAATTGGGCTCACGTCAATATTGTAAGTGGCAGTCAAGCAGCGCTAAAGGCACTGTAATCTAAGATGTTTAAGTCTAAGCTTGTTTGGCAATGTCAACAAGCTCTAAGAGAAATGGTAGCTTGCAACAAGGTCTACCTATAGTGGGCTCCAAGACATGAGAGTATGGAGGGTAACGAAAAGGCCGATCAACTGGTCAAAAATAACGCCCCATCAGACCTCAGACCTTGAGAATTTTTGTGGAATCACAAAAAGCAAAATAGAAAACGCTTTTTTTAGCTTGGGGAACCAATACCAAGGCCTTGAACTGGAGGAATACTCCGGAGCATAAACACGCTAAGAAATTCATAAAGTACTCCAAGAAGAAAACTCATGACATATTGCCACTCGGCAAAAGGGATGTAAGGCTCCTAATGAGCCTTTTTACGGGCCAGTGTAGCCTAAATTACCATCTTCACAAGATCGGTAAAGCTGACATCAATATATGTCGTCTCCCCTGGAAAGCGGCAGAAACGGCGCAGTAAATTTTGTGCTCATATGAGGCAGCTTTCAAAAGAAGACTGCAGTATCTCGGAAAGACGGACATGACGCCTAGCGAGATAGCAATAGCAGCCCCTAGGCAGGTGCTGGCTTTCTTTAAAAACCTGTCCTCCCCTAGTTAATACTGAGGGTCACATCCCAATAGACCTCATTGGTCGTTGTGATAACAGGGGCTGATTTTGGATGTAGTTTGAGGAGGACCTTACTGGAGGGTGTGGGGTACCCCTCACTAACCGGGGGGTTCGGTGGTCCTCCTCCGAAAAATCTAAAAAAAATACATTTCTCAAAAAAGTTTGCTTAAAATCAAGTGCCTAAGATATTTTTTTTGGGTTTTCGGATTTGACGTTCGCTAATGACCATAGTAGTTGATGCAATAAATAAACTAGGCTTAGTATGCACCCACCTACGACAGGACATAACAGGATTAGAACACATGATTAAATCCATAAATTTATTTTTTTTTATTTGCTATAACAAAATTTCAAATTATAAAAAAAAAATACAATATGTATAATTAATAATAAATATAATAACTAAATGGCATGTACAAGATCTTAACATTTAATTTTCCAAAATGATCTTTTGGATTTTTCTTTTCTTTATGAGATAAAGAAAAAGCAACTTAATTCTTAGTAATGTATCGACAAGAGTTCTAGACTTAGAGATTGAGATGTTATGGTCAAAATTATGTTAAAATTTGATTTTTATTTGGATACTTTTCAGCGTCTTCGATTGCTAATTTCTTAAGGTTTTGTACTAGTTAATAGTATCTCTAAAATAACATTTAGCATTTAAACATTTGAACTTTTAAACACCCGGAAAAAATGTTTTTGTCTAATCATATATAATCATATATAATCATATATAATCATATATAATCATATATAATCGTATATAATCATATATAATCATATATTATTATATATAATCAGAACTGAAAATTGGCCAGGTATGATAATATATAATTATATATGATTAAACAAAAATATTTTTTCTTGAACAATCACTTATACAAGCAAAAGCACATTTTTCGAGAGTTTTTTTATAAAAACTAAATAAAATGTTATATCTTTTTAGTTATCGCTATACTCGGTGTTTTTTATTTCATTTTATTTAGTTTTTATAAAAAAAAAAACTCTCGAAAAATGTGCTTTTGCTTGTAGTAAGTGATTGTTTAGGAAAAAATATTTTTGTCTAATCATATATAATAATATATGATTATATATGATTAGCTAAAAACATATTTGCCTGGGCATTGAAACGTTTATATTGTTAGACGTTTAAACAATTTAAAGCAAGTTACTTTCTAGGCGATTGTTGAAGCGTTAAACGTTTGTGTTACTTATAAAACATTCACAGCACGACGGAAGCGGAAACATGTCGACCACGGTGCTACCATCAGATTTTAAAGCTACCATTTTTCGATTGATGAATTTTTGCTTGCAACTCGTCGTGTAGCCATGCGGAAATTTGTCCGACATATGACAACTAGCACCGGCATTCCTTCAAAGCAAAATCAATTAATTTTTCCACGATAGAAAAAAATCGATGAAAATTTCAATACTTACGCACAAACCTCAACACGAACACCCTGACGCATTTTTCCATCGTTCACGACAAACATCCACTGTTTGTCCTTGTTCTCCGCCATTTGTGGGAACACGACAGTCGTCGTCGACTCACAAAACTGCATGCCAACATCATCGAATCGATTCGCCAAATCGATCACCGGCTCGTCGTCTGTCCCGAACAGAAGTCGATCCTGGATTATATCATTCTCGGTCAATGATCGAATGTAATCAATCGGATATTCGGGAACGTTTTCACAGAATGTCGTTCCATTGGCGCAGCGTGGTCCAAATTTCGTGTCAACTTTGGGAAGGAATCGATTCTTATATTTAGGAAGATCATCCGGAAAGATGACACTATCGGATAAATCTGAAACTAGACCAATTTTTAAGTTCATTTTTTAGGGGTTGACACACTCCTTCAATATTGAGAGTTGTCGTTTGAAACAAGATTTGTCTTGGGGGGAAATAGGGAACCAAATGAACTAATGCGGTTCACAGATGAATCGATTATGGACGGAGGATCTGGCGCGGGAGTAGTGGGGGGAGAACTATGGGGGCGCATCTCAGTGCCGCTTGGGGACTCGGCCACTATTTTTCAAGCGGAAGTTACGGCCATTGCCATATGTGCCAAAGAGAACCTGGATATGGGCTATCGGAATAGGAACATACAGCTTTTCTCTGACAGTCAGGCAGCACTAAAAGTGATCGCCAATATAACGAACACCTCAAAGCTGGTGCTGGAGTGTCAGCAACTTCTGGAAGACCTGACAAAGCACAAAAGAGTGAAACTTGGTTAGGTGCCAGGGCATAAGGGAGTTGAAGGTATCGAAGAAGCTGACGCTTGCGTGAGGGCTGGTTCGATGACCCCACTCGTGATCCCAGAGCCTGGAGTAGAAATCATCAAATCTCCTGTTAAAAGGGCAATGAAAAGTCGGCTGAGACGGCAGCAACACAAATACTGGCAATAAATTCCTGGTCAGAAGCTCAGCAAGAGAATGATGGGGAGAATCTGCCCGTCCCTCACAGCTGAGGTTTTACGGCTGGGAAGGAACCAACTCAGGACAGTAACGGGACTGATAACCGGACAGTGTGGACTGAGAAAGCATCTGCACACTATTTGAGTGTCTCAACGAGACCTCATTTGCAGATTGTGTGGGGATGGGGAGGAAAACGCGTTATCCTTGTACAACAAGGATACATGAGCAGAACAGAAGTAAAACAAGCCTAAGGCTGTAGTGCGTAGGAAACGAGCCCTAATCTGGCTTTCTGCTAACAGGGAAGAAAAGAAGGGGACACTTCTCGTCTCACTTGACAAGTGACACATCTTACGGAATTAAGATGACTCCTTTTGGAGAGGACTTTCTGGGGTTGCCCTTGATCTGGGCTCTGGATAAATGCTCCTTATTTGATTTGATATTGATCTTTTAAAAGTTTTGAACTAGCTTAAACTTCCAAACAAAAGTGGAGTTTTAAACTTTGATGGTGTTTTTCGATGGATCATTATGTTTGTTCCAATCATCCAGCTATGGTGATGCACATACATTGACCAACAGTTAAAGAGCAAGACAACATTGATCAAGAGACAAGAGTGAGTAAATAACTGTGTCAACTTGGGCCGAGGATTTACAAGGCAGTGCCTAAGCATTGCCGAAACAGTGTCGATATAAAACGAAAATGTACGGAAATGGCCGAACTGACTGCTGGATGGGGCTGGATGGTCGCATGGAACGAACTTGCTGAAACATTTTTTCACTCACTCTTGTCTCTTGGTCTTGCTCTTTATTGACCAATGTTTGAACATCCCCAGAAGGACGATTGGAACAAACCTATTATATCACCTAGTCGTGAAATTGAGAGGCGACCTTTTGAATATCTTTGTTACAAGAAACTAATTTAAGGCTTACTTTGGCGTCGTTGAGTTTGGGTGAGACTTTGCCGTTTTGCCTTGGTTCGTAACGCAATCGAAGTTGTCGGAAACGCTTGCCGACGTCCAACCACGTGCCCAGCATCGGCGATCAGAACACAGGAGCAACACGAGGGCACTCGAAACGCATCGTCGATCGGTAAACCTTCTCCATTCAACGCCATCAATTTCCGATAGATGTACTTTTGTTGGCACATCGTCTTGAAACCCGGAAAATTACCCAGGATACAAGAAGAGTTCGTACTAGAAAGAATCAATCATCAAAGAAAGGCAATCTTAGAGTGGCATCCGTAACTTACAGGCATTTTTCGACGAGAATTCCTTGTTCATACTTATCGTGGTTAATCAGAAACAGCCATTTCCCCTCTTTGTTCTCGGCCATTTGCGGATAGATCACTTCTACAGCCGAGGCACATTGCGGAAGTTCATCGGTCGAATCAAATCTTTGCGTGACATTCTGTTCGATGATATCGACCCCGAATAAACTCGTATCCTTGATCACATTCTTGGCCAATAACTGTTTAATATGTCCCAGAGGATATTCAGGAGCTTTCGTACAGTACGAAGATCCTTGCGCACAGTTGGGCAGAGTCGAGCCAATCTTTGGCACAAAACTCTTCGAGTCTTTCACATCATCTTTAGGAAAAACGAAACCAATTCCTGAGTATAATGATTCTTAAAAAGATGAGAAATCAATGAGATGTTGAAGGTATTAAAACACGTCATCTTACCGTCTTCGAATGAGTTTTGATTGGCGAAACGATTTGTGGGGAAGGTGAATGACGATGATGAGGTTGACGATTTTTTGATGTTCGGATGATTTAAGATCTTCAAGTTACCTTTGTTGTCGACTTGGGTGGTGCTTGTTGATGACACACTACGGGGTGATTTAGTTGACGACTGTCCATCGTTCCATTCGCGACTTTTGTAGACCAGAGTTAGATTCATTTGCTCTTCGTACGTTACATCGTGGTTTTGTGGACGTGGAAACGAGACGATCACATCGAAACACTATAAGTAAATAAGTACAAACATTTTCATTAAATACTATATGATACCCGCTCGCTTTGCTGAGCAAAAATATTTCAAACTGGCTTAAAAACTAAATTACCAAAATTCGTTCAGCTTTATCAGCCCGGGAAAAATGTTTTTGTCTAACCATATATAATCATATATAATTATATATGATAAGACAAAAATATTTTTCCCGGGCAATCACTAACTACAAGCAAAAGCACATTTTTCGAAAGTATTATTATAAAAAATAAATAAAATAAAATAAAAAACACCAAGTATAGCGATAACTAAAAAGATATTACAATATGAGTGAGTGCCCGACAAAAAATATTTTTGTCTAATCATATATAATCAGATCTGAAAATGGCTCAGGTATGATCATACATAATTATATATGATTAGAAAAATATTTTTTGTCGGGCACTCACTCATAGTATAATATCTTTTCAGTTATCGTTGTACTTGGTGTTTTTATTTTATTTTATTTAGTTTTTATAAAAAAAAATTCTTGTTATATGTGCTTTTGCTTGTAGTAAGTGATTGTTCAAGAAAAAATATTTTTGTCTAATCATATATATAATTATATATGATCATACCTGGTCAATTTTAAGATCTGATTATATATGATTATATATGATTATATATGATTCTATATGATTATATATGATTCTATATGATTCTATATGATTATATACAACTATATATGATTATAAATGATTAGACAAAAATATTTTTTTCTCGGGAGGGTGGACCTCGTAGCTATCCTACAGGAACCATATATTTTGAATCTCGAACATTTATAACAAATTTTATTAGTATATTTACATTTTGCTACTGAAGAAGTTCGAGATCCCACAAGAACTGCCTGTATGGATCGCCTTTTTATGAATAGTCTATAAGTCTTTCCATATAAAAACGGTTGCAATATATATGCATACACAAAATTTCCTAGTTAATTGAAAATTAGCGTTGCAAATGATTTTTTTTTAGTGCATGAGTCACTGTTTACATACATAGTTATAAATTTTTAATATAATAATAATACGGAAATACTTTCAAGGTTCCAAAATTCAGATTGTTGAATATCTCGATGGAGAATTATAAAATTAAAACTACATCTGTTGAAAAGTTTCCTTCTATTGATTAATGAATATATTAAAAACATGATTAGTGATTTACAGAAAATTATATGAATGAAAAATAATTATCATTGTTAATTAATG
The DNA here is from genome assembly GCA_958496155.1 of Sisyra nigra. NCBI lineage: Eukaryota > Metazoa > Arthropoda > Insecta > Neuroptera > Sisyridae > Sisyra > Sisyra nigra. Next base: position 38,915,840 of record OY292318.1, read on the forward strand.
AGTGCAACGGTCATCATAATTATAATATGATGATTACAATTTATTAAGTATGATTACTCACACATGAAACTGACCAAACGGCTTCGATTTATAGACAAGTTTTAGCCTTTGAAAATGGTGAAAAGTGAAAAAAATTATAGTAGGATGAAACCCATTGAAAAAGGGAGAGAATATAACAAAAATTAAAGGAAAAATAAATTACGGTCGATCTGAGGTGGGGCAGTGCAAAATGGGGGGGGGTAAGGGTAGAAACGGTTTATCTCGTTTTTCAACAAAACTACAAGTCCTATTGAAAAAAGTTTAATAGCAAAGTTGTAGATAATAAGTAGATCTACAACTTTTGTACTAACACTTTTTTCACATAATCTCAAAATTTTGTGAAAATTTCCAATAACCAAGTTTTTGATTTTTAATTTTTATCTTTTACAAAAAAAAAATTTTCATGAAATTTTGTAAAAATGTACCTTTTAATGTTCCAAACACACTTTAATTCTTTGATTTAAAATATAAATTTTTTCACCTTATAATGACTTAATATCGAAAAAGCAACCTAATTTTTTTAATTAACGATTTTTTTAAGAATTTGTTAACTTTTTGTTCGAAGAAACCTCGAAAAAAAAAATAGAACCTAAATAGCTGAAAAAAAAAACGTAAAATTCAGGAGAATAACAAACGGTAAATGTTTCTGTACACTTTTGGGATCGTATTTAATAAGATTGGGGTCTTTATGGCGTCAAAAATTTTAAAGAACCATAGGAATTTCGTCATAGATGATTTTCAAGGTCCTTTCAATGACGCAACAATCATTTGTACTAATAAAATGATGAATAGGATAAAATAGTTAGTGAATCTATTAACTATTCTTAGATAGTTAATATTTTAACTGATTTATTTTTAAATAATATATGTTGCTGTAATATTTATTCTTCCCTGCAAAAGGATTTTTTTTTAAACTCTCAATTTGCTCTATGATAACACAAATATAACAGCTCTTTAAAAAAAATGTTGCTCTGGATATCTCAGCGAATTTCTATCTTTTCAAGTGCACAGTTTACGAATCTTACTAATATTATGAACGTGAAAGTTTGTAAGAATGGATGATTGTTGCTCTTTCACTCAAAAAGTACTGAATAGATCTGGATGAAATTTGGCATAGATATAGATTATAATCCAGTTTAACATAAAGTATACTTTATATTCAGAAAAAATGTACGGTTCACGTGGGATAGATATTTTGTTGTTTTTTTACAGAGCAAAAGATTAACTTCCTTCTTTGTAATGTGGTAGTTTAGGGGCCAGAAAATAATTTTGATTACTTCTCATACCGGAATTATAAATGGTTCCCATGGGATAGCAAAACAAGTATGTATTCTATAGGAACCGAGTATTTAAAAGCAGTTTCGTTAAAGTTCACGAGTTAGAGTCTTAATTCATTTTCCTTAAGAAGATTTTATCTACTTTTTACTCAGGATAGATGTACTATTTCCGTAGGATAGATATACTTTTTGTTTATCACAGAGTTAAAGATTATATGATTTTTGCAATGTGGTAGTTTGGGGGAGAATTCAATAGCTTACTTTTAAGGCTAGAATAATGCATAGTTCCCATGGGATGGCAAAACAATTATATCCTACAGGAACCGTACATTTAAAAAGTTTTGGTAAAGTTCGTGAAATCGAATTTTAAGGCATTTTCTTCCAATTTTACACAATAACGAAAGAAATCTCTACAAAGTTGAAATTAAAAAATTGACAATTTTTACTGAAAAATAAATATGAATTTCAATTTAACACCCGATAAAATTAATAATAAATTTTTTTTAAATATTTGAATTTTTTCATTGTTCATTGTCAAAGATATTAACTAGAAATAAACGTATTAAAATAATAAACAAAAAATTTCAAAATTTAACAATTACTTAACGGGACAAATTTTAATGAAGTTTTGCTAAAGATCCGGTAGGATAGCTACTTATCTATTCTCTTAAGTGAACATCCATTAATTACGTGAGGCGTTCAGGGGCCGATGGGGTCGAGCCGAATCTCATCTAATCTTACTTTGGGGAAAGGGAAGGTCTCCCAAATATCACGTATTTTTTTGTTTCGAAAAACACCACATTAGATTGCGGCTTGGGGGAATGATATATGCCAAATATCATGACATCTTACCGGAGGGGATGGGATTTCAAAAATTGCAAAAGACGCCTCGCGCAATTAATGGATGCCCCCTAAAATAGCTGTACGGTTTTAAATGACATTTGGTATGAAAGATTTTCAAGTCCTACAGGAAGGAGTACAAGTACTTTTTTACTAAAAATCGTATAGAAGCTGATGTGAGACAGCTAACATCTCTTTATTGAAAAGTAGTTTTACGAATTTTGATTAACTTTCTTTGGATCTAAAGTCTGAAAGTACCTATCATCTTTTTCTGTCAAAATAGATAAGTAATTTTTATATTTCACTATGAAGGTAGGGAATCTTTTAATCAATCAGTTAAATTTAGATACACTCAGCGAAGCGAGCGGGTATCAGCTAATATATTTATGAAAGTAATAGATGTGCTCTAGTTTTTATGATTTCAGCCTATCTTACTAATTATTTTTAGGAAAAAATTAATTACTCGGAGCATTGTGCAGATTTGAAAATGGTTAAATTTTTACTTGGTCAACAAAGTGCAGGATACACAAAATACCCTTGCTTTATTTGTCTGTGGGATAGTAGAGCAAAAAAACTTCATTGGGAACAAGATTTTTGGCTTTTGAGGAAGCCCTTAACTGTTGTTAGAGCCAAGTGCCAACATAGTAAAGAAGCCGTTATTAAATAGAGACAAAATCATACTTCCACTATTACATGTTAAACTAGGCATGATAAAAGAATTCGCAAGACCGTTAGACAAGGAAGGATCTTGATTTAAGTAAATTTTCAGAAAATTTCCTAAGTTCAGCATAGAAAAACAAAGGAGAGAAGAACAAGGAGAGCGCTGCCACTAGGATGTTAAAGTAATGGTGGAAAGGTATCAGGGTAGATGGAACCGCCACATAATGTCAGATTACCGCTGGCCTTTAAAAAGAGATTGTCCCTCAAAAAATTATAAAAGAAAATCTTACAAAAAGCATTTCACTGAGGTATAACATGGGCTTCAACATTTTCCTGCCTCTTTACTTCGATGCATACTAATTTAAAAAAGAAAATTCACATTATAAATACATCAATTTTTATATTTTATTCTAAAAAGTAGTGTAAAAGTAAAATAAACCTTAAAAAAAAGTAGTTGCGTGTACTTATGTACGCGCGTGGGAAGTTATACTTCTTTGGTAACATTAAAAATTAGTTTTTATTAATTTTATTCAAATAATCAATTTTAAAAACTGAAATTTAATATTTAGTAATAATAATAATAATATATATTTAAAGATATAATTATTAAAAATAAAAATAAGAGAATAATATTTTAATTTGTATAAATAAATAATATCCAAAGAAAGCTGCAAGACGTTTATGAAATTTGTCAAGATCATTTTTCTGGTTAACAATTCATGCATGTCATGAAAACGAAGCTTCATAGAAATTGCGAAATAAAGTAAGTAGCTACTTGCCAAAGTAAATGTCTTAATCTTATTCATATCTTGTGTTACTAAATTATTATTCTAAGATGGTTGAATCATTTCAGAATCCCAGATTTCGTGATAACTAAGAATATGCATGGAATGCAGACGTCATTTTCATCAATAAATTTCAAATAGTATAACAGCTACTGCAATATTCGAGAAAAGTTATAACTTATTTATTAATAATATGTGTCATTTGTATATTTAATTATTTTTACTTTAAATATAAAAATAAATTAATATATAATATATAATACATAATATAAAATAAATAAAAAAATAAATACAACAAAAATTCAAATTACGCGCGTCTAGTTAAAAATACCGAGCCGTTTTGCGGGCAACTTCATCTTGATAATTTGTGATGATAAAATAGAACGCTACAAATGCTTCTGAAACCAGGCCGCGATGCAGACGTCATTTTCATAATTAAACTTCGAATAGTACTTATAACAGCTACTGCAAAATTCGAGAGAAATAATAACTTATTTTTTAATAATATGTGTCATTTGTATATATAATTATTTTTAATTTAAATATAAAAATAAATAAATTAGAAAATAAATACAACAAAAATTCAAATGACGCTCGCCAGGAGACCCAGTGGTTTTGCGGCTAACTTCATTTTGTTAATTTTTGTCTCAAGATGGCCGCCCATCTAAAAATTTCACTCTCATCATTTTTCCATAACGCGCCTAAAGAAGTATAACTTCAAAAAAAAAAACTCGAGCGAATCTTAAAATCATTGATAATCTCATGAATTGTGAGCATAGTTATGTTAGAAATCAATCTTATGTCAAGGGCAAGAAAACTGTTGACCAGTGTATTTGATCGGATTTTTGCAATATTATATAATAATTAAATTGTATAAACTATTTGCCCATGTGTTGTTGTACTAAGACGTCATCAACTGATCTTATGATTTTATTAATATTTTTAAAATTAATTATTAATTAACTAATAACGTATACACGTGGAGCAATTACAGATCCTAAAAGAGCATTTAAGGAGTTATTAAAAAAAACGTCAATAAAAAGTGGTTATTTTTGTTTTAATAGCATTTTTGATTTTTGAGTTTGCAAATTTTCCACAAATTAATTAATAATTATACACGCGTACCAATTACGGATTCTGAAGAAGTCATTATTTGGCATTAGTTTAATTTTGAAAAATATTCTAACGAGATTACAAATAAAATACTTAGCAATAAACAATTAAAAATATGAATACACTTAACCGGAAAAAAGTTAGCGGAGAACATTTATTTTGTGTATTAAACTATAGGTGTGCCAAAAATTGCTCCTAAAATGCTTATTCAAAAATTAAAATTGCTATAAACTAAAAATACTTTCGTGGATCAAATTAGATTTTTCGCTGACTTTGAACAGTTGTATTGTTTATACAATATATAAAATATATTGTTGCCCGAGTCGAAATTTTAGACCTCTTGTCGACCTCAAAATTTGGGCTATGAGAAGTTCAAGTAGATTGAAACATGACCATTTGAATTTGAATTTTAGACCTCTTTTGAACCTACAAGTGGCATTTATCGGACAAAATACCATGTTTAGGCCCAAAAGAGGTCTAAAGAAAAATTTTCAAATGGACCTCTCTATCTCTCTTTTCTCAGCTCGTAGGGTTTTTTTCAAAAAGAATAACATTTTTATTTTAATATTTTAATATTTTGTTTTTTTTATTCATCTATACTAATATATAAAATTGAAGAGTTTGTTTGTTTGTTTGTTTGATTGTTTGGTTAAACGCGCTAATCTCAGGAACTACTGGTTCGAATTGAAAAATTTTTTTTATGACCAATAGCAGCAGAGCATCAATGAAAAATGTTGCAAAAACCAGAATTTTTTTTTCCTTTTGAGAGCGTTTGTTGCCTACCCTGCGTAAATGGTTAAAGTTACGCAAAAATCATGTGTAGCAAAATTGTTCCTCTCGCAAAAAAGTTCTAAAAAAAAGTCCGCGACGACATATGTCTATCTTTTAAGGTTGGCCCGCTATAACCTTTTTAATGGTTGTTAAAGTTAAAAAAATAATTCATTATTAGCGAAATTGTTTTTAGAAACATATTATTAATTCTAACCCAAATAAATACGGTTTTTAATGAAATTTGGTATGATGATAAATGACAATCTGAGTCATTAAAAAGAATACTTTTTATTACGGGAAAATGTCTCATTTATCCGGGAAATTGAAAAACGGGTTGGAACAAAAATTATGCATAAACTATACATTTTTATTTGAAAATGAATATTGGTGATATTTAAGTATGATGATAGCTAATTATGCGAATCATTATCTAGAATACGTTTTATTTCGGAAAAATTTCCCATTTCAACGGGAAAATAGAAAAACTGGTTTAAAGAAAAATCATGCTGAAACTAAAAGTTTTTAGCTGATTATAATAGACTATATTAATAGTTATAACTCATAATGTCCTTAAGGCAAAAAATAATTTTCTTATCCTACAGTCTTATTTTTATGCAGGAAAAATGTGCGGTTCCCGTAGGATGGATATGTTTTTATTTTTCACAGAGCAAAAGTTTACCATAATTTCTTACAATGAGGTGGTTAATTGAGAGTCAGAGAATAAATATAGGCTACCTTTTACGTCAGAATATAGCACGGTTCCCGTAGGATAAGATAAGAATGGTATCCTTCAGGTACTGAGTATTTATAAATAGTTTCGTAAAAGTTTATGGATAAGCGTTTTAAGGAATTTTCCTTAAGAAAGATTGGTCTACCTTTTATCCAGGAAAAATGTACAGGCCCGTGGGCTAGATACGGTTTTTATTTTTCATAGAGCAAAAAATCGACATAATTGTACTCTTCCCGTGGGATAACAAGACAATTGTATCTTACAGGAATCGTGTATTTAATAGAAGTTTCGTTAAAGTACGTGAAATAGAGTTCTAGCGCATTATCCTCAAGAAGGCTTGTTCTCTTTTTTATCCAGGAAAAATGTACTACTCCCGTGGGATAGATATGTTTTTATTTGTCATAGAGCAAAAGATTGACATGATTTTTTGCAACAGGGTAGTTGAGAGGTCAAAGAAAATAATAGATTATTAATTCGTATGTTAGAATAATGCACGATTCTCAAAAGATAGCATAACAATTGTACTTATCCTGCAGGACTCGTGTTTTTAAAAAAGCTTTCCCTAAAGTTCGTGAAATAGCGTTTTAACACAATCATTCCAAAAAAGTTTAGATAAAAATTACAATTTCTACAGCAAAATATGATTTTTAATTTAACATTCGATAACATCGGTAAATTAATAATGAAAATTTTTGAAACATTGAAACTTTTTTCATTGTTAAATTTTTGAATGTCTATAATGTTTAGAAATAAACGTGTTAAATTACTATTGAAAAATTTGAACTTGGTGAAAAACTCAGTTAAATATATAATACATTCAACATTTTCGAATTGTATTGCTATACTTAAGGAACACAAGTACTTATAGGTATTTTATAATATAAATAAAAACGTATAGAACCAATAAGATAGCTCTTCTAGATAGCTATATAGAATATCTTTCTGGAAAAGTAGTTTATCTGATTTTCATGAACTTTCTGTGAATCAAAGATCTAAAAATATCTATCTGTCTTTTTTGATGATGGGATGAAAGTTTCCATTATTCAATCAGTATAATTTAGATACGCTCAGCGAAGCGGGCGGAGACCAGCTATTTATATATATATATATAATACAAGTGTCATTAATACTAGCGATCAATTTAAAAGTAATAAGAATATTACAAATATATGTTCTTAATTCTTAATTTCCTTGTCCTCGTTTATGAGCTCCTTTATTGTCGCCATTGCCATTATTTTTTTTCCAGGATTTCCTTTTATTATAATCCACAATATACCCAACCATGTGCATTTCTTTAGAAATTGTATTTAATTGTATAACATCTCTCTGATTACTTTCAAGATAATAAATTAAAGCAAATTTTTTAACACTTTTTGTTTTAAACTTGGTTTTTTCACTTTTAAATTTTTTACATTTACACTTTTAAGCCTTTTGATATAGACAATATTGTCACAAATCCAAGACACCCATTTGTGTCTGGCGCCTGAAAGTCGAGGATTAACCAATAACCAACAATAAGAATTGCACAAAAGGATGGACCCCCTAAAGCGGCTTTTATGACCACGGATTAACAGTTCAAAGTATGAGACGAAGAACGTGTTGTTCTAGAACTCTCTCCATTGGTAAATCAATGAAGGAGAGAAAGACAGGCGCTAAGATTACCAATCGAAAAATCTAGAAACGGGTGATCGCTACTATAAATATTCGGAAAGATGAGCCAACAGTTCAGTATTAAAATAAACCTCCGACGAGTATTAACATAAATCATCGAGTGTTCATCGACAGTATTCAAATAAATTCCTCGAAGTGCTTAGTGTTAAAGTGATCAGTGAATTGTTAAATAAAGTGAATAGTGAATCGCGAGTATAAATAAATTGTGATTATTGTAAACATTGTAAATAGAGTTAACAGTGTAATAGTGAAATATAAACAGTACTGTGACTATTGTTGACAGTGAACATTGTTGTAGTGTATAAGTCTTAGATAAATAAATAAACAATTGTTTAAAATAAATTTGTAGTCATTATACACAAACCAACGAACCCGTAAAAACGTTACATTGGTGTCAGAAGTGGGATTTGTGTGACATAAAATAAATTAAGTGATAAAGTGATAAAAAAATAAATAAATTCAACATGTCGACGTTGGACAAATTGAAAGTTTCTGAATTAAAAGAACAATTGGAAGACCGGGAGCTGAGCACCGAAGGAAAGAAAACGGTACTCAAGGAACGACTCGCCGAGGCCCTCAGATCGGAAGGACATGATCCGGAAACGTTCCTATTCAAGTCGTCGGAAACAATGTTGGAAGACTTACAACGGAAAATCGAGGCCAACAATGAAGATCTGCGAGCCGAACTTAAAAGCAACAATGAAGAGCTGAAGAAGAACAACGACGACCTACGAGCCGACTTGAAAGGAACCATAGAAGGGAAACTGAACGAGATGGAGAAAAAACTTGAAGATAAGGTCGGTAACATCAAAGAAGAGGTCGACCACATCAACGAAAAAGTAGGTGACATCAAGGAAGATGTCGATCACATCAACGAAGAGGTCGGTAACATCCGAGAAGAAGTTGACAAGATAAAAGGAAAATTCAGCGAAGAAGTCAACGACATAAAGGAGAAACTTGACGAAAAAGTCGACAACATCAAGGGGGAATTCGACGACCGATTCCAGTCCATCGAGAAGAAATTCAAGGAATTTGAGGTGAGCCCAATCGTTGGTGAAAATAAAAATATCGCACGGGCACCTTTGGCGACTAATTCAGGTGGTCACAATCTGGTAAAGCTGCTAACATTCGATGGGAAAGTTCCTTGGGCAAACTTTTTCGCCCAGTTTGAAACTGTGGCCAGGCATAACAATTGGACACACGCAGAAAAGGCGACTAATCTTGTGCTTTCCTTATCCGGGGATGCACTAAATATCCTCCAGGTCGTGGCCCCGGACGACATGAACAATTACGAACAGCTGGTCCAACGATTAGAAATGCGATATGGGCAGACTCACCTCGAGCATGTGTTCCATACACAGCTAAAGAACCGGGTCCAGAAGGCGGGAGAGTCATTACAAGAGTTCGAAGCCGATGTGGCCCGAATGGCTCGCCTTGCTTACCCAGGAACACCGGAGAATATTGTGGAAAGATTGGCCGTCCAAGCTTTCGTCGACGGGGTACGGAACGGGGAAACCCGCCAGGCATTGGTTCTCGCTCGGCCAACCCGCCTAACGGAGGCCCTCACCCGTGCTCTCGAAATCGAAGCAGCGAAACTGAGCGCCTATGGAGTAAGTCGGATCCGTGTATTGGAAAGCCGGAAACCAATCGAACGAAAGACCAAGGAAGTAAGGTGCTATGGGTGTGGAAAGTTGGGACACATCAGAAGACAGTGTCCCCACGAAAACGAGCCTCATGAGTCACCAAAGTCGGAAAACTAAAGCAGGTCGATGTGAGGGGGCAATCGTCGACCTGTATCCACCAGGCCCCAAGGAAGATCAAGGAAGCCACTGTTGCCGCACTACAACACGAGCCCAGCAGTATTTTCGTCGACGGGAGTGTTGATGGAAACCAACTAGCTCTCCTGCTGGATACAGGGGCGACGAGAACGGTTGTGAGAAAGGACGTCGTAAAGAAAAAACGCCTTTTACCATCACGATGGCGACTACGAACAGCGAATGGACAAGCCACCACCGTCCGCGGAGAAGTTGACGTCATTCTTACCATCGGCAGTAACAGTTTTAAACATCGAGTGCTCGTAGCAGACATCGACGAAGAATTCATCGTTGGAATGGACATCATCGGAAGTCGGGGTTTCACACTGGATTTCACGCGCGGTGTGTTGAAAATAAATTTGGAAGAACTCGTACTTCACCGTCGGGATGAGAACAAGTTGTGCATCGTCTTGGCCGAGGGTGTGTCATTACCAGAACGAAGCGAGACAATCCTAGGAGGAACTGTGGAGAATGGAGTCACCAATGGAAACATCATGATGTTCGAGCCGAAAACCCATGATACTGAAGTCGGGAAAGGGATGCTACTTGGAAAATCCCTGGTTCGTGTGCTGCAAACAATTCCGGTACGGGTAATGAACACCAACTATTGCCCGATGACGATAAAGGCGGGCACCGTTTTGGGCTACTGCACACCGGTTTCGTCTGTAGTCCGACAGGTCAAGACGGAAGAAAATACGGATACCAAGTTCCCAAGTGAATTGACAACGTTATTGGCAGAATCCACCCAACAAATGACGCCGGGTCGGAAGACAAAAGTGCGGGAACTCCTCGGTAAATATCGGAACGTCTACGACATCGGAAATGGACAAGGAGGAAGAACCAACATCGTCAAACACAAAATCAACACGGGAAATGCCAATCCAATCCGACAACCAGCGCGAAGACTACCATTGGCAAAACGTGAAGAGGCTGAAAACATCATAGCCGAAATGGAAAGCGATGGTGTAATCGAACCATCAAATGGACCTTGGGCTTCACCGGTAGTCTTAGTCAAGAAGAAAGATGGATCGACACGTTTCTGTGTGGACTACCGTCAACTGAACAACGTGACGAAGAAGGACAGTTACCCACTTCCTCGGATAGATGACACCCTCGATACTTTGGCCGGATCAAAATTCTTTTCGACCCTTGACTTGAAGAGTGGATATTGGCAAGTAGAATTGGCACCCGAGGACCGAGAGAAGACTGCGTTTACCATTGGTTCGGGATTATGGCAGTTCACAGTTATGCCATTTGGACTTTGTAATGCTCCTGCGACATTCGAACGATTGATGGAGACTGTCTTGAGAGGATTGTCGTGGAAGACTTGCCTGGTGTATCTTGACGACATCATCGTTGTGGGACGAACATTTGAGGAGCATTTGAAGAACCTGGAGGAAGTATTTCGACGATTACAAGAAGCTGGACTAAAGTTGAGCCCGAAGAAGTGCCATTTATTCCAACGCAAGGTCCAATATCTAGGCCATATCGTATCCGATAAGGGAGTAGCAGTCGATCCAGAGAAAGTCCAAAGCGTGAAGGAGTGGCCAGTACCGAAGGACAAGCACGAAATCCGAAGCTTTTTGGGACTTTGCACATATTATCGACGTTTCGTACCTGGATTTGCCAACATCGCCAAGCCGTTGACCAAATTAACCGAAAATGGACATCACTACGAATGGACGGACATCTGCCAGGATGCTTTCGAAAAGCTGAAGCATGCTCTGACTACGGCTCCTGTTTTGAGTTACCCACTACCATCGGGGAAATTCATCTTGGATACCGACGCCAGCAACGTAGGAGTTGGAGCAGTTCTATCTCAAATACAGGATGGAGAAGAGAGAGTCATCGGATACTTCAGCAAGACACTATCCAAGCCGGAAAGAAACTACTGCGTAACGAGGCGGGAACTACTGGCAGTAATCAAAGCAGTCGAGCATTTCTACAAGTATCTCTTCGGAAAGAACTTTCTGCTACGAACCGACCACGCAGCTCTGAAATGGCTCCTGCAATTCAAGAATCCCGAAGGACAAGTGGCCAGATGGATCGAACGACTTCAAGAATTCGACTTCAACACCGAACATCGAGCTGGAACATCGCATCGAAATGCTGATGCATTGTCAAGACGACCATGCCCTGACAATTGCAAGCATTGTACCAGGACGGAAGAACGCGATGCCGAAATCTACAGAACCACCGTAGTAGCGGACGACTGGCAAGCGACCGATGTACAAAAGGATCAAGAAGAGGACCCGGATATGAAACCAATTCTCGAATGGAAGAAAGAGGACCGTAAACCTACATGGGAGGAGGTGGCAAAATATTCCCCAAATGTAAAGGCGTATTGGGCTCAGTGGGAATCCCTGGTTGTCAACGGCGGACTCCTGAAGAGGGTGCTGGTGAATGCGGATGGAAAAGAAGAGCGGAGACAGACTCTTGTTCCACGTTGTAGGATACCAGAGGTGGTGAGGGAAATCCACTGTGGTACTTCTGGAGGGCACCTTGGAGTGACAAAGACGTTAATGAAAGTGAGGGACAGATTTTACTGGGTCAATAGCCGACGGGATGTGGAGGAATATTGTAGGAAGTGTACCACCTGTGCAGCGAGTAATGGGCCACAGAGGCGGCAGAAGGCCGCCATGCGACAGTATAATGTAGGAAGTCCATTCGAGAGGATCGCTATCGACGTAGCTGGACCATTTCCGGAAACCGACAAAGGGAACAAGTACATCGTGGTAGTAATGGATTACTTCAGCAAATGGGCTGAAGCTTACGCTCTACCGGACCAAACAGCGACTACAGTTGCTGATGTACTGGTCAAGGAATGGATTTGCCGATTTGGAGTGCCCTTGGAGTTACATTCGGATCAGGGCCGAAATTTCGAATCTACTCTGTTCCAAGAAGTATGCCGAATCCTGAACATCAAGAAGACTCGGACCACTGCATTACACCCGCAGTCAGATGGATTAGTGGAACGGATGAATCGAACCATCAACCGATACCTATCAAAAGTCGTCTCTGACCATCAACGAGACTGGGACCAGTACCTCAGCCTATTTCTTCTGGCGTATCGATCATCAGTCCAGGAAACAACTGGAGAAACACCGGCCAGGATCATCATGGGTCGAGAACTTCGTTTGCCATGTGACCTACAATTTGGATGCCCACCTGGAAGAGAAATTGCTGGAGAAGATTTCGTGACCCAACTGCGGAACCGAATGGACGACATACATCAGCGTGTTCGTGTGAACATCCAGAATGCAAGCGATCGGATGAAAGACCGTTACGACTCCGGTGTCAACGGAAAGATCTACCAGCCTGGCAGTAAAGTGTGGCTATTTAACCCGAAACGACGACGTGGATTATCGCCGAAACTCCAAGTTTATTGGGAAGGTCCTTACGTGGTAATCGAACGGATCAACGACACCATCTACCGAATAAAGAAGGAACCGAAGGGAAAACCTCGAGTGATTCACTTCAATCGCTTAAGTCCGTACAACGGAGACGACAATCAGCCGACACAGGAGGCCCGCTTACGAACTATGGGAGCGCCAAAGGAAATGACTTTCGGGGAGTTCATGGCTGAATTCTCCGGGACTCGAACAATCCGATATGGTGTGACAGAAGAACGGAACCAAGATCTATTCCGAGTGCCTGCGGAGTATTCTCTTGCTCACTGCGTCTCTACTGATTTGGATATGTCCCATGGAGTAGCTGTCGTGTTCCGGACGAAATATGGAGGCATCGATGAACTTCGTAACCAACATCCTCGATTGGGTAGAACACTCCAGATCCCAGTTGGAAACACCAGGAAGGCTTTTTATCTCGTGACACGGACCAAGGAGGGCAAGAAACAGGGATATCAAGTTCTATGGAACGCGTTACATGAATTGAAGGAAGAATTACTGCGACAACACATCAGGAAGGTGGCGATCCCAAAGCTGACCAGTGCTTTCGACGGCGCCGATTGGAGGATAGTACGTACCATGATAGAAGTGATTTTCCGGTCTACTGGTATTCACGTCCTGGTATGCTGCTACGGCCGTTCGTCATTATCAAAAGAAAAGACTGTGGACTGTTTCTTTTACCAAACATCGGGCTGCCGTTATGGTTCGGGTTGCCGCTATCGCCATGGATACCTTTCGGGGCGAAAGGATTTTAAAGAGGGGGCAGTGTCACAAATCCAAGACACCCATTTGTGTCTGGCGCCTGAAAGTCGAGGATTAACCAATAACCAACAATAAGAATTGCACAAAAGGATGGACCCCCTAAAGCGGCTTTTATGACCACGGATTAACAGTTCAAAGTATGAGACGAAGAACGTGTTGTTCTAGAACTCTCTCCATTGGTAAATCAATGAAGGAGAGAAAGACAGGCGCTAAGATTACCAATCGAAAAATCTAGAAACGGGTGATCGCTACTATAAATATTCGGAAAGATGAGCCAACAGTTCAGTATTAAAATAAACCTCCGACGAGTATTAACATAAATCATCGAGTGTTCATCGACAGTATTCAAATAAATTCCTCGAAGTGCTTAGTGTTAAAGTGATCAGTGAATTGTTAAATAAAGTGAATAGTGAATCGCGAGTATAAATAAATTGTGATTATTGTAAACATTGTAAATAGAGTTAACAGTGTAATAGTGAAATATAAACAGTACTGTGACTATTGTTGACAGTGAACATTGTTGTAGTGTATAAGTCTTAGATAAATAAATAAACAATTGTTTAAAATAAATTTGTAGTCATTATACACAAACCAACGAACCCGTAAAAACGTTACAATATTGAAAAATAATCAAATAGTGAAATAAGTTTATTTAATTGTTGTATAATAACTCGTGTAGCACTCGAACGGTTAACAAGAGACTGAGTAAAAATTAACAAGAGTGAACAAGATTAAGGATCAAACCAGTAATGGATACCATAATACACAATATTATATTAAGCATCCAAGTATAGGAAAGAGAGAGATCAAAAATTTGGGTTATTAGTAAATAATATTTGCAATAGGTATTGTAAAAAAAAGGAAATTTACAACCATATTTTATGTTTTATGATCATAAAACTTTTTTAAGGACGAAACGATCTGTTCACAAAATATAATAAAAATTTCATGTAGGTTAAAATGAAGACGTTGGAATATCGTTTTGATTGAGATGGGGTTTATTTTACTCTTTGTAGGTTCAAAAAAGAGTAAAAGATCCATTTTAGGGCCAAAAGAGGTCTAAAATTTCGACTCGAGTGACCTAGTTATGCAATATAATTTACATAAGTAAACTATAAACATAAATTTTAACAAAAGTTTAAACGTAGTTTTTTGACGTATTGCTCAGACACGTATTTCGATTGCCAAGCAATCTTCTTCAGTGGTCATTAAGTAGTATTGGATCGCTCTGTAACGGCTATGTGACGATTCACCAAAATTTTATAGTTTATAGTTTACGAATGGGAATTATACAACTTGAATTAGGCCACAATATATTGTATAAACAAGTAGTTCTTGGAGTTTTTGTTGTTCTTTTTATTTGCTCTCAATTTGTCTAGTTGTGTTACACAAATTATTTATTAAATTTTTGCAGTATTTATAATAAATCATTTTTTTCACTATAATATTTGTACATGTATTGTTGCACTATGACGTCATCAATTGTCATTGGTTCGGATTTTTTTAAATTTATTTTATTAAACGATATGCCAAATTGTTATAATTTATAACTTAGGTTTCATAAGATCCAACAACACTGGATGACGTCACCGTGCAACAATACGTACACAAATAGTTTATAAAAATTAATTATTAAAAATATTTTTATTTTAAAGCATTTTTAATTTTTGAGTTCCTACATACAATTTTTTTAATAATTAACTAACTTATACTTTACGCTAAGAGCTATGGGAGATCCGGAAAAAGCATTAAGTAGCAATTTTTAAAAAAAATAAACATTAATATAAATGATTATTTTTGTTATAGCTATTTTAATTTGCAAATTTTTTAGTAATTAATTAATATTTATTAATCAATAACGAAACACGTAAAACAAGTGCAGAATCTATAAATATTATTAAAAAAATGAAATACCGACTTCAAAATATATAAAAATTCTAAAACAAAAAATGCACTAAAAAGTAACAAAATAATGGCGTATCCTTGCAGTATCTACAACTTACAAATTATTAGGATGATACAATGTACAATTATTGTTATTTTTGGAG